>CM038670.1:475378502-476001002 GCA_021605145.1 Aegilops bicornis | reverse complement strand
ACGACCAATGCCGATTTTCCACATGTAAAATTCTCATTGGTAAGCGGAACCACGCGTGTCGACTCGCGTTGGCACAGGTGTCACTCATCCAATGGGCGAGATGCGCCTATGATACGTTGACATGTGGCCGACGGAATCACATTTCTTATTGACGAAAAAAGTGACACAGTTTAAAATAGCATTAACACAATATGGTATTGTTCAGGTTAAGACATGGCAGGAAATGACATTGTGAAGGAGTTGGCAGCTTCACGACACCACTGGATTACAGATCAAGAACTCATAAGTATCAATAGTTAGTGTGCTATCACTTTATCCCATCTTAGATTGGCAAATAAAGAGATGGTTTAAATAATAGTAGAATGATCACTACAAAAAAATACACTTCCGTGATGATACATGTTTGTCATAGTAGGTCGCATTTTTTGTCATGCATGTACATCCATGACGATTTTATGACAGAATCAAGATAGTCATACCTGTGTTGTCGTAGAAGTGTTCCATGACATTACCAAAATTATCATCACGGAAGTGTCCACTTCCATGACGATAAATCGCGCGTCCAGAATTGCTTTCGTCAAGGGTGACCGACACGTGGCATCCACCGTAACGAGCGCCGTTAAGCTATCGGGTCGGGTTTTGGATCCGATAACCCGTTAACAACCCGAACAATGGGGATTTTCCGTGTAAAATCATCATTAGGCTGGAGGAAACACGTGTCGGCTCACCGTTGGGACAGATGTCATCCGCTCATTGGACCGAAGGCGCCTGTAATCTGGCGACACGTGTACGGCATTATGAAGGCCCATTCTGTGAAAAGGCGGCCCGTTTGACTTGGTCAGGTGGTGTGCGGCCACGGAAGCTTTGTTAACGGCCTGTTCACATATAGCCCATTTACAGCCCGCTAACCCAGGGCCCGTTACGCCCTATCCGAATTAGGCCCAGTAGCGTCATCAGGGCGTCCAATATGATTCCAGCCTGTTTTAACTTCCGGCCCATGTGTGGCCCATGACTTCTTTCGGCCCATATGAGGACCTTTGTAACTCTTGGCCCATTAACGGCCGTGGTGAAATCGGCCCATAATGAGCATTGTATCACTTTATACCCATTAACGGCCCGTTATTCCATTGGGCCGTTTCCATTAAGTTATCTTTCGGCCTTCTCGGGGCCCATTGATTCTTAGGCTCATTTGCAACGATTCGGTTATATCTGACCCGTTCTTGTCATTTTTTGCTTGTGGGCCAAATTCAGCCCGTCGTTACGATCGGCCCGTTTGCGGACCGTTAATGTCGTTGGGCGTTTTCATGTAAAAAAACCCGTTGGGCTGTTTACATAGAGTTATCAACACGGCCTATTAACGGCCCGTTATGGTCCTGAATAAATGCGACCCATGATTGGCGAAATGATGATACGCCCGTAGAAGGCCCATGGATCCTATGGCCCATATGAGGCCCATGGATAGTAAGGCCCGTAGAAGGCCCATGGATCATACTGACGTAGAAGGCCCATGGACCCTACGGACCGTAGAAGGCCCATGGACCCTAAGGCCCGTATAGAAGGCCGATGGATCCTACTGACGGACGAAGGCCCATGGATCATACTGACTGCGGGAGGCCCATGGTTACAACGGTCCGTGTGTTGCCATGATTATTTTGGCCTAGTTACCAAAAATAGGCTATTGTGGCCACTAGAAAAAGCAGAAAAAGAAGCTGCGGTGACTACAAGCAAACAACTAAACAAGACAATAAAGAAATAAATAAGCAAGCAATTAACGCTAGCCTATTACCGCTATTACACATATTACATCCACTTTGGGCATCAAAGTTCGCCACCGGTGCAAATATAGGGAACAAAGCAGCACATTACATACATCGGCCGTCAAAATTGGCCACCAAAGGCAAATAAACGGCAGCAAAACAAGAGCATAACGGAAACAACTTCGGAAGAGCTCAAGAACGTTATCACAGGTATCCACCATGCTGGCAATAAGCTTAGAAAGCTGATTAGCTTTGTCCTGTTTGGCGCTAAAATCCTCCAACATTTGCTGTTGCACCAGAAAGTATGCATCTGAAAGCTCCAGGGACTCCCGCAGTCCTTCCGCTTCTTGTCGCAGCACACTGATTGATGTCTTTCAGCTTGTAGTTGAGACTCAAGAAACCGAACTGATTCAGACAGTGAGTTTGAATAACTTGTGCAAGCGGTAGTGGCGATGCTTTCGAACACTAAACCAAGACAGGACTTTGGGGTTGTCTCATTGTCTTCAAGATAGTCTTCCTTAGCTGTTTTATCGGCTTTATTGGAGACCAACAAGGATGTGTCACTATCACGAACCTTATACGCATTACTCCCTTTACCATTGCTTAATAAGGCACTCTTCCCCAATATTACATCGACATTCTAAAAGAAGAAACAAGTAGACACATAACAAGTTTAGCATGTACTAGTATATGAAACTCATTTCGGTGAACCAGTTCATTAGTAAGGTGGACAGGATTAAACTACCAAGTCTTCTATTGCCAAGTACTAGTACATAATAAAAGCATCAAACAAACATATATCTATGTCCTATGGTCACTTTGCATTGTCTTGCCAAATCAAAATAGAGACACGGTTCAAATCATATCAGTTCAAGACAAAGCGGCGGTGAAAGAATACAAAGCGTGGGAAACTACATGGCACAACAAGATTTCAGATGGGTACCACGGGTCTACATGTACAACAACACTATTGGCTCTGTTGTGATGCTAGTAATGTGCATGATATGAAAGTCAACTATATACACAATTGAAATTGAAATCAACAGAGCTATTGATAAGAGCAAACCTGTTAAAGAAAAATGCGTGAACATACCTGCTGTGCCATTGGAGTTTTGATTGGATCCTTCAATTTAAAAATAAGTTTGTATGAGTAAATACAGTGATACAAGAGCAAAGCAATCATAGTTACAAAAGGCGCGCCTAAGCGAGCGCTTAAGCGCGCCTAGGCTCTAGGCGTTGGCAAAACGCATTGCGCATAACTACGCATAATCTGTGCATACCGCATAAGAATGCGCTTTGGTCAGTAAAGTGCAAGTGGCAAAACGCAGAATTAACGCCTAGCGCTTTTTTGAACTATGATAGCAATGGAATCTTAAATTAGAACACTTGTTCTTCAGGTTTAGGCACTTGTTCTACATGAGCAGTCTGATGAAGACACAAGAATATAATACTTAAAAATAGAAAATGAGCTCATGGACCTTACCACATTCTTGGTTCGGGACGATCTGAGAACAAGGCGTTCCCGGTCATCGTCGATCGATAAATGTGTCTCAGGAGAACGTAAGGGAATTTGATGAGTTTCTTTGCGGTGAAGTACGTTTTCTTTAGGTAATTCCGACATCGCCACCAAGCATTCTTGAAGATAGCAGAGGTATTAGCACAGGTTACCTCATCCACGAGTTTCCAAATCGGTCCTTCCCTATAGAGAAAAATGGGAAAATTTGGTATTATAACCATCATGGAGGTAGGATGTATGGGACGAAGCAAAGTAATTGCCATGAATAACATTACTTACACATAACTCCTGGACAAACACACGCAAGCTGGCATTTTCCTTCATCTTCGGTATAATATTTCCAAGATGGGAAGATACGCACATACGATTTAACAACATCAAATGCGATAGATGCTAAACTACGACTAGCTGCTTGTGCTTCCTCCACAGGAATAGGCGTACAAACTGGTGGAGTTGGGGTTCGCTGTAATAATCTTGGCCCTTTGGGCACTAGAGCTGCCTTACTAATCGCTCTTGTTTGGGAGCTCTGTGGTGGAGATGGTGCCGTGTCAACATGAACTGGGTTACTATCACCGGGGTTGGGGTTAGATTGGGTGAAGCTGGTTCTCTGTCCATCGCATGAGGGGTACAATCTGCGAGAGTTTGGGTTATGTGTGGTAGGGCTGGTTCTTGTGCATGTAGAACCGGTGCTATCTCCACCAAGAGGTAGCACTATTTTATTTGAACACCGTGTTTTTAGTCCGCTAGAATCTTGGCATCACCCGCTCCAATTCAAATGGGCGATAAACAGGAAACATAGTTGAATGTACATACATTGTATGAGAGACGGATGCAATAGATAGTGTGGAAAAAGAGGGCATAAAATAGTTGACATGTATATTGTTTAACTAAAACGAATAGCATGACATAATTTCACATATATGATGTCTATCTAAACTGGATAGCATAGCATAACATAATTCAAAGATATGATGAATAACTAAACAGGATCGCATGACATAATTCACCAACATGTTATCTAAGTAATCAGGATCACATCATTTAATTCACATATGTGACTTATATGCTAAATAGAGGGCATTCGATATGATGTCTGAACTAAGAACATGGTGTTGAATATTGTGTATATGATGTCTAAACTATGCAATGCAAGACACCGTATGCATGATATGAGCGATATAACCGTGCCAAGTTAGAGCATACACCTCGATTGGGGGAATAGGACTGGTCATCTGTCTCTGAATCCATCTACGAGGAGCTATCGGGACCCAACAAGAAATCTGCTTGACGGGTAGCATTATGCGCTCTGAAGGCCTTGTTTTCACTCTAGATTTTTCCATCTCCCACCCAAATGGCGATTCACGGGAAGAGTAGTTTAATGTACAAACATTGTCGACAAATGGAAATGTAATGAAGAAAAGGATGGGCAAGATATCATTCAAATATATGATGCTGGTTAAGCAGGATGGCATTGCACATTTCACATATATTATGGCTGGCTAAAAGACATGAGACGCATAATTCCCATATATGATATAGAAACTAAATAGGTGGCATTCTGAGAACATGTCTAAACTAAGCAGATGACATATATGATGTCAAAAGTAGGCACTGCAAGGCAACATATGCATGATATGACTAACATCATCATGCCAAGGTAGAGCAAACACCTTGGGGGGTAAATAGGAGTGGTCAACGGCGTCTGAATCCGCCTCAGAACAGATATCTTCCTCTGAATTACAATCTGAGAGGGGTGGGGAGGGTTTTCCATTGAACCCACCATGGAGCGATGTCTGCATGACATTGTATTGCACAAGAAAACTCTTCTCTTTTTCTCTACATGTTCGGCATGATTTGTGTACAATATCGACATGCAGACGAAAAAATATGTTGAGATTATGTAAGGAGAGCGTCTGAAATTTAGAGTGATGGTAACAACCCGGTGGATCGACGTTTTCCGTTGAACCAAAATAGCCCTAATGGATCGACGTGAATGTACAGTAATAAGTGATGCAACAAGTGTACAACCTCTTTGCCTTAGACGTGTCGACCTCAGCATCATTGGGTTGGTCGATGAAGCGGTTGAGGCAGAGGTGGCTGTCGTAGGTGTGGAGGAAGATCTGAGGAATCTGTAGACGGCGTCCAGGGCACTGCTCTGTTGTGATGGATCGTTCTATCGTTGGAGCAGCTCCGGTGAGCCGTAAGACGTCAAGGCTGAAGCAGCACAAGACAGACATCGTCAATCTCAAGTGGGATTCTAATAGCATCTCCAATAGATGATGTAAAATGGATGTAAAATTAACATCACCAAAGACTCATGACTACAACAGATGAGGTAAAACTGTTGACTCACGAACTTAAGCATCGAAACTGAAATTTCTTGTGGAATCAAGATACTCTTTGTCGGCTGAACGCAATGGTAGCAGAGAGGCATCGACATGTAGTTTAGGGAGGGCTTGCAGTTCATCTTCAACCTGCACCCCACGAGCCTTGACCACCACCGGCCGAACTGGCGCCCGGCCCGCCTCGCCGCCCGAAACAACTTCGCCACCGCCGCCCGGCTAGCCCTCTAGGCCCCCGCCCACCCTCGAACCCTAAGATAGATAGTGGGGTACCTCTCCGTGAGCCCACGTCCCAGCGGGTGGTTCTTCCTTAACTCCGTGAGCCCCGACCCTGAAAATCAACTGACCCAAAAGTCGATTCAGTCGACTGAAGTGTGGCTTAATCGGAGCAGAGCAGCAACACGAGCGAGGGGGAGAGCAGCAGCAGCAGCTGGGCAAGTGATAACCCACAAGTATAGGGGATCGCAACAGTTTTCGAGGGTAAAGTATTCAACCCAAATTTATTGATTCGACACAAGGGGAGCCAAAGAATATTCTCAAGTATTAGCAGCTGAGTTGTCAATTCAACCACACCTGGAAACTTAGTATCTGCAACAAAGTGTTTAGTAGCAAAGTAATATGATATGGTGGTAACGGTAACAAAAGAGTAGTGCAAGCAATAGTAAATATTTTTGGTATTTTGTAGTGATTGTAACAAAAGAGTAAATGTAAAAGTAAATAAGCGAGAACCGGTATATGGAAAGCTCGTAGGCACCGGGATCGATGATGGATAATTATGCCGGGATCACGGTTCATCATGTAACGATCATAACATAGGGTGACACAGAACTAGCTCCAATTCATCAATGTAATGTAGGCATGTATTACGAATATAGTCATACGTGCTTATGGAAAAGAACTTGCATGACATCTTTTGTCCTACCCTCCGTGGCAGCGGGGTCCTATTGGAAACTAAGGGATATTAAGGCCTCCTTTTAATAGAGAACCGGAACAAAGCATTAGCACATAGTGAATACATGAACTCCTCAAACTATGGTCATCACCGGGAGTGGTCCCGATTATTGTCACTTTGGAGTTGCCGGATCATAACACATAGTAGGAGACTATAGAATTGCAAGATAGGATCAAGAACACACATATATTCATGAAAACATAATAGGTTCAGATCTGAAATCATGGCACTCGGGCCCTAGTGACAAGCATTAAGCATAGCAAAGTCATAGCAACATCAATCTCGAACATAGTGGATACTAGGGATCAAACCCTAATAAAACTAACTCGATTACATGATAAATCTCATCCAACCCATCACCGTCCAGCAAGCCTACGATGGAATTACTCACGCACGACGGTGAGCATCATGAAATTGGTGATGGAGGATGGTTGATGATGACGACGACGACGAACCCCCCTCTCCGGGGCCCCGAACGGACTCCAGATCAGCCCTCCTGAGAGAGATTAGGGCTTGGCGGCGGCTCCGTATCGTAAAACGCGATGATTTCTTCTCTCTAATTTTTTTCTCCCCGAAAGCCAATATATAGAGTTGGAGTTGGCGTCGGAGGGTCTCGAGGGCCACGAGGTGAGGCGCGCCCGGGAGGCGCCCCCACCCTCGTGGATAGGTGTGGGCCCCCTGGTCTTCATCTTTAGCGAGGATTTTTATTATTTATTCTAAGATATTCCATGGAGTTTCAGGTCATTGAGAACTTTTGTTTTCTCGCACATAAAACAACATCATGGCAATTCTTTGAAAGCGGCGTCGATCTGGGTTAGTTCCATTCAAATCATACAAGTTAGAGTCCAAAACAAGGGAAAAAGTGTTTGGAAAAGTAGATCTGACGGAGACGTATCAACTCCCCAAGCTTAAACCCTTGCTTGTCCTCAAGCAATTCAGTTGACAAATTGAAAGAAAAAGAAAAACTTTTACAAACTCTGTTTTGCTCTTGTTGTTGTACCTATGTCAAGCCAGCATTCAAGTTTTCAACAAAGATCATAACTAACCACATTTGCAATAATTCTCAGGTCTCATGTTTACTCATATCAATAACATAATCAGCTAGCAAGCCATAATAATGAATCTCGGGATGACAACACTTTCTCAAAATAATCATAATATGATATAACAAGATGGTATCTCGCCAGCCCTTTCTGAGACCGAAAAACATAAATGCAGAGCACCTTCAAAGATAAAGGACTGACTAGATATTGTAATTCATGGTAAAAGAGATCCAATCATAGTCATACCCGATATAAATTAACAATAATGAATGCAAATGACAACTATGCTCTCCAGCTAGTGCTTTTAATAAGAGGGTGATGACTCAACATAAAAGTAAATAGATAGGCCCTTCGCAGAGGGAAGCAGGGATTTGTAGAGGTGCCAGAGCTCGGTTTTGAAATAGAGATAAATTATATTTTGAGCGGCGTACTTTCATTGTTAACATAACAACTAAGATATGACGATATCTTCCATGCTAAACAAATTATAGGCGGTTCCCAAATAGAATGGTAAAGTTTATACTCCCCCTCCTCCACAAGCATCAATCCATGGCTTGCTCGAAACAACGAGTGCCTCCAAAATTCAACGGGTCCCAGGGGGAGTTTTGTTTACAATTATTTTGATTTAGTTTGCATAAAGCATGGGACTGGGCATCCCGGTGACCAGCCATTTTCTCGTGAGTGAAGAGCGGAGTCCACTCCTCTTGAGAATAACCCGCCTAACACGAAAGATAAGGGCAACACTAGTTGATATATGAGCTATTCGAGCATGCAAAACATAATGTTTATTTGAGGGTTTAGAGTTTGGCACATACAAATTTACTTGGAATGGCAGGTAGATACCGCATATAGGAAGGTATAGTGGACTCATATGGAATAACTTTGGGGTTTAAGGGATTGGATGCACAAGCAATATTCCCGCTTAGTACAAGTGAAGGCTAGCAAAAGGCGGGAAGCGACCAACTAGAGAGCGACAACAGCCATGAACATGCATTAAAATTAATAAACATTGAATACAAGCATGAGTAGGATATAATCAACCATGAACATAAATATCGTGAAGGCTATGTTGATTTGTTTCAACTACATGCGTGAACATGTGCCAAGTCAAGTCACTTAAATCATTCAAAGGAGGATACCACCCTATCATACCACATCATAACCATCTTAATAGCATGTTGGCATAAGGTAAACCATTATAACTCATAGCTAATCAAGCATGGCACAAGCAACTATGATCTCTAATTGTCATTGCAAACATGTTTATTCATAATAAAATTTGAATCAAGAACGATGAACTCATCATATTTACAAAAACAAAAGAGGTCGAGTTCATACCAGCTTTTCCCATCTCGGTCGATCCATCATATATCATCATAATTGCCTTTCACTTGCGACCAAGCGATGTGAATAATAATAAGAGTGCACGTGCATTGGACTAATTTGGAATCTGCAAGCATTCAATAAACAGGAGAAGACAAGGCAATATGGGCTCTTGGTTAAATCAACAATGATGCATATAAGAGCCACTACAACAATTTAATCATGGTCTTCTCCTACTGACCCCCAAAGAAAAGAAAAGAAATAAAAACTATTTACACGGGAAAGCTCCCAACAAGCAAAAGAAGAACATGAAATATTTTTGGATTTTCTTTTTAATTCTTACTACTACAGCAGGAAAAATAAACTACTACTAATTTTTTTTGTTTTTTCTTAAAGTTTAACAAACACACAAGAAGAAAGCAGGAAAAAGAAAATAAACTAGCATGGATAATACAGTGAAAGAGTATGAGCACCGACATCTAGCAATGAGTGTGTGTGAACATAAATGTAATGTCGGTGAGAAATACGTACTCCCCCAAGCTTAGGCTTTTGGCCTAAGTTGGTCTATTGCCGAGGATAGCCCGGCCGATACCCGTAGAGGTGTATTGGGTCGTCTTGTGATGCGTGACTATCGCCTCCTGAGTTGCAGCGAGGCGTCGAGCCGGTTCCGCTCTCCTCTCGTACTCATCTGCCTCCTCTCTAGTAATAATATATCTTCCTCTTGTCTGAAAATCAAAGAAGGCAGGAGCAGGACGAGCAATATGGACAACATGTCGTTTGTTAAAGATTAGTCGATACTGGAGAGGTGGTTCAGTCCTCTCAACAAACTGGTGGGAAACCATAGAATCAAAATCTAAATAAGTAGGGGGTAACTCCATATCACCCTCACGAATATCTATCTCAAGAAAATTAGCTAAGCAGGTTGCATAAATTCCTCCAAAGAAATCTCCGTTATGTCTATTATGATGCAACCTACGAGCTACAATGGCTCCCATATGATAAGATTGGTCTCCTAACACAGCACTACCGAGAATCCGAGATCGAGGCACACATGTGACATGCTTCATCCTTAGCATTTATGCATCTACCTATGAAGAGAGCAAAATAATGTATAGCAGGAAAGTGAATGCTCCCTATAGTGGCATGTGTTATATCTCTAGATTCCCCCACAGTTATTCTAGCAAGAAAAGTCTCTATATTCAGATTTAGGGGGATCCCTGACACTTCCCCAAGATGAAAGTTTGCAAGCAAAAGTGAAATCCTCTAAGTCCATGGTATAAGATTTGTCATAAAGGTCAAACATGACTGAAGGAGAATTACGCGAAGATGAACACTCAAACCTCCCCACAAATGAACTTGTGAGGTCGCGATACTTGGGGGATTTGTCAGCTTCAAAATCCTCAAGACCGGCATTACGCAAATATGCGTTAAACTCTTCTTTGATTCCCGCTTGATCCATAAAATTTTCCGAAGGCCATTCACAGGGCCTCACAAGAGCGTCTCTTGGTGGTTCCTCGTCGACATCACGCATTGCAAGCACAGGACCTTGCTTCCTTGAAGAACCACCTTGGAACATCTTCCTAAACTTATTGTTTTCTCTGAAAAAAATAATTCTGAAATTTTTAGTAACTTCAAACAAAAGTAAACCAACTTCAATAAAACTGATAGCAACTACTCATACAAGTGCCTAAAGCATATATCGAGCATTAGAACTACTTGGAACCATATAAATTTGACATGCAAGCTCAAGAACATGGTCACCTATGCAGCACAAATTTGCAAAGAATAAAGCACTAGAACAAAAACTAATTGGACCAATGGAGGAGTCACATACCAAGGAACAATCTCCCCAAGCAGTTTTGCGAGAGGTGCTTTGAGCAAGGAGATCGAAAATCACAGCAAAAGTGCATTTGGAACCACGAGCTTGAGTTGGTTTTTCGGGTTTGTGTGAGGCAGAGGAAGAAGATGGGTGCAGGGATAAGTGGAGGAGGGCCACCATGGGCCCACGAGGCAGGCGCGCCCGAGGTAGGCGCGCCCTCCACCCTCGTGGCAGTGTGGCAACTCCCAGCGGTAATTTTTGCACTATAAATCCTCAAATATTCCCGAAAAATCATATTAAATTGGCATGGCATTCTGAGGACTTTTATTTTCGGGATATTTTTATATTGCACGGATAAATTAGGAAACAGACAGGAAAATAATATTTTACTTTATTTCTTCGAAAGAACAGAAAATATAAAGAGGGTACAGAAGGTTGTGCTTCTTGTTTCATCCATCTCATGCTCATCAAAAAGAATCCACTAACAAGGTTGATCAAGTCTTGTTAACAAACTCATCCGATAATCACGGAAACGGAGAAATTTCGAATAACACTATGTTACCTCAACGGGGATATGGACATCCCCAATAATAAGTATTATCATATTTCTTCTTGACAGTAGGGAGAGAAAATTCAAAACCTCCAAATATAATCGATGGAATTTTTCCAATAGAGTTGATACTATGAACTTGAGGTTGTTTCCTCAAAAAGTGTACCGTATGCTCATTACCATTAACATGAAAAGTGACATTGCCTTTGTTGCAATCAATAACAGCCCCTGCAGTATTAAGGAAAGGTCTTCCAAGAATAATAGACATACTATCATCCTCGGGAATATCAAGAATAACAAAGTCCGTTAAAATAGTAACGTTTGCAACCACAACAGGCACATCCTCACAAATACCGACAGTTATAGCAGTTGATTTATTAGCCATTTGCAAAGATATTTCAGTAGGTGTCAACTTATTCAAGTCAAGTCTACGATATAAAGAGAGAGGCATAACACTAACACCGGCTCCAAGATCACATAAAGCAGTTTTAACATAATTTCTTTTAATGGAGCATGGTATAGTAGGTACTCCTGGGTCTCCAAGTTTCTTTGGTATTCCACCCTTAAAAGTATAATTAGCAAGAATGGTGGAGATTTCAGCTTTCGGTATCTTTCTTTTATTTGTAACAATATCTTTCATATACTTAGCATAAGGATTCATTTTGAGCATATCAGTCAATCGCATACGCAAAAAGATAGGTCTAATCATTTCAGCAAAGCGCTCAAAATCCTCATCATCCTTTTTCTTGGATGGTTTCGGAGGAAAAGGCATGGGTTTCTGAACCCATGGTTCTCTTTCTTTACCATATTTCCTAGCAACGAAGTCTCTTTTATCATAACGTTGATTCTTTGATTGTGGGTTATCAAGATCAACATCAGGTTCAACTTCTACATCATTATCATTACTAGGTTGAACATCATCATGAACATTATCATTAAATTTTTCACTAGGTTCATGTTCATTACCAGATTGTGTTTCAGCATCAAACATAGAGATATCATTTGGATTCTCAGGTGGTTCAGCAATAGGTTCACTAGAAGTTTGCAAAGTCCTATCATTTTTCTTTTTCTTCCTTTTAGAAGAACTAGGTACATCAATATTATTTCTCACGAGAATCTTGCTCGATTCTCTTAGGGTGGCCTTCAGGATACAAAGGTTCTGAGTCATTCTACCAGTTCTAGTAGCCACTCTAACAACATAATCATTTTTCTTACTATTCATTTCATCAAGCACTTCTTTCTGAGCTTTAAGTACTTGTTCTACTTGAGTGGTAACCATAGAAGCATGTTTGCTAACAAGTTTAAGTTCACTCTAATATTAGCCATATAATCACCCAAGCGTTTAATCATAAAGGTATTTTGTTTTAATTGTCAACCAAAATAAGCATTAAAGTCATCTTGCTTAAACATAAAGTTATCAAACTCATCCAAGCACTGACCAACAATTTTAGTAGGAGGGACTTCAGCTTTATCATATCTATAGAGAGAATTTACCTTTACTACGTAGCCGGGATATCGGGATCGGAGGTTATTGATGAATAAAGAATTGAGATCATATACTTCTTCAACAGCGGTAAATTAAGACCATGTATTTCTTCAATAGGAGGTAAATTCTTAACATCTTGACTTTAATACCTTTTTCTTTCATAGATTTCTTTGCCTCTTGCATATCTTGAGGATCGAGAAATGGAACACCTCTCTTCTTCGGAGTTGGTTTAGGAATAGGCTCGATGGTGGCTCAGGAGCTGGCTCAGGAGTTGGCTCAGGAGGTGTCCAATTATTTTCATTTATCAACATATTATTCAATAAAATTTCAGCTTCATCCGGTGTTCTTTTCCTGAAAAGAGAGCCAGCACAACTATCCAGGTAATCTCTGGAAGCATCGGTTAGTCCATTATAAAAGATATCAAGTATTTCCGGTTTCTTAAGAGGATGTTCAGGCAAAGCATTAAGTAACTTGAGAAGCCTCCCCCAAGCTTGTGGGAAACTCTCTTCTTCAATTTGCACAAAATTATATATATCCCTCAAAGCAGCTTGTTTCTTATGAGCAAGGAAATATTTAGCAGAGAAATAATAAATCATATCCTAGGGACTACGCACACAACCAGGATCAAGAGAATTAAACCACATCTTAGCATCACCCTTTAATGAGAACGGAAATATTTTGAGTATATAAAAGTAGTGCGATCTCTCATCATTGGTAAACAGGGCAGCTATATCATTTAACTTAGTAAGATGTGCCACAACAGTTTCAGATTCATAGCCATAAAAAGGATCAGATTCAACCAAAGTAATTATATCCGGATCAACAGAAAATTCATAATCCTTATCAGAACACAGGGCAATTGAAGTAGCAAAAGCGGTCAGGTCTCATCCTATCTCTAAGAAATTCTTTACTCCATTTAACTAGCAGCCTCTTAAGTTCGTATCTATCACGGCAAGCAAAAATAGTTGCAGAAGATTACGCATCAAAAAGATAACCCTCAGGAATAGCAGGCATATTTTCATCATCACTTTCATCATTGTATTCAGTTTCAGTAATTTCTCTTTCTCTAGACCTAGAAATTTGTTCATCTAGAAATTCACCAAGGGGCATAGTAGTTTCATCATAAGTGTCATGCATAGCAGAAGTGGCATCCTCAATAACATGTGACATATCGGAACGAATAGCAGAAGCAGGTTTAGGTGTCGCTAGCTTACTCATAACAGAAGGTGAATCAAGTGCAGAGCTAGATGGCAGTTCCTTACCTCCCCTCGTAGTTGAGGGATAAATTGTTGTCTTAGCGTCTTCAAGTTCTTCATGGTGTCCAGCAGATATAAATCCCAAGAGACTCAAAGAATAGAGCTATGCTCCCCGGCAACGGCGCCAGAAAAAGGTTCTTGATAACCCACAAGTATAGGGGATCACAATAGTTTTAGAGGGTAAAGTATTCAACCCAAATTTATTGATTCGACACAAGGGGAGCCAAAGAATATTCTCAAGTATTAGCAACTGAGTTGTCAATTCAACCACACCCGGAAACTTAGTATCTGCAGCAAAGTGTTTAGTAGCAAAGTAATATGATAGTGGTGGTAACGGTAACAAAAGAGTAGTGCAAGCAATAGTAAATATTGTTGGTATTTTGTAGTGATTGTAACAGTAGCAACGAAAAAGTAAATAAGCGAGAACCAGTATATGGAAAGCTCGTAGGCACCAGATCAGTGATGGATAATTATGACGGATGCGGTTCATCATGTAACAGTGATAACATAGGGTGACACAGAACTAGCTCCAATTCATCAATGTAATGTAGGCATGTATTCCGAATATAGTCATACGTGCTTATGGAAAAGAACTTGCATGCATCTTTTGTCCTACCCTCCCGTGGCAGCGGGTCCTATTGGAAACTAAGGGATATTAAGGCCTCCTTTTAATAGAGAACCGGAACAAAGCATTAGCACATAGTGAATACATGAACTCCTCAAACTATGGTCATCACCGGAGTGGTCCCGATTATTGTCACTTTGGGGTTCTTGCGGATCATAACACATATAGGTGACTATAGACTTGCAAGATAGGATCAAGAACACACATATATTCATGAAAACATAATAGGTTCAGATCTGAAATCACGGCACTCGGGCCCTAGTGACAAGCATTAAGCATAGCAAAGTCATAGCAACATCAATCTCGAACATAGTGGATACTAGGGATCAAACCCTAACAAAACTAACTCGATTACATGATAAATCTCATCCAACCCATCACCGTCCGGCAAGCCTACGATGGAATTACTCACGCACGGCGGTGAGCATCATGAAATTGGTGATGGAGGATGGTTGATGATGACGACGGCGATGAATCCCCCTCTCCGGAGCCCCGAACGGACTCTAGATTAGCCCTCCCGAGAGAGATTAGGGATTGGCGGCGGCTCCGTATCGTAAAACGTGATGATTTCTTCTCTCTGATTTTTTTCTCCCCGAAAGCCAATATATAGAGTTCGAGTTGGCGTCGGAGGGTCTCCAGGGGGCCCACGAGGTAGGGGGCACGCCCAGGAGGCGCCCCACCCTCGTGGACAGGGTGTGGGCCCCCTGGTCTTCATCTTTGGAGAGGATTTTTTATTATTTATTCCAAGATATTCCGTGGAGTTTCAGGTCATTCCGAGAACTTTTGTTTTCTGCACATAAAACAACATCATGTCAATTCTGCTGAAAACAACGTCAGTTCGTGTTAGTTCCATTCAAATCATACAAGTTAGAGTCCAAAACAAGGGCAAAAGTGTTTGGAAAAGTAGAATCTGACGGAGACGATCGAGCGACAGCGATTGAGCGAGGCCGAGCAACAAAAGCAGTGAGCGAAGCGAGCGAGAGCCAGAGCAGCAGCAGCACATCCGGCTGGTATGGGCGCCGCCACCAAAGGGGCCTCGCACTGGGGGAGAGCCGTCATGGAGATGTCGCCCGCGGCGCCGACTTCAAGGTAGCCGCTCCATGGGGGTGCGGGATGGAGCACCGTCGGCGCCGGGAGGTCGAGTTAAGGAGAAGGTGCAATGCGATGAGTGTACAACCTCTTTGGTGGCGCCGAGTAGGCCTCGGCTTCGTCCGAGGAGTCGGTGAGGATGTTGCGGTTCCGGTGGAGCAGGTTAAGGCGGCGCTGTGGGGATGGAGCAGCCGCGATAGACGAGGCGATTGTCGAAGAAGCTCCTCAGAGGTGGAGGACGGGGCGGCTGAACCGGCGGGACGGCGAGATGGACGACAGATCCTCATCCGGGGAGGTGGACGAGGGACGTCGAGCTGTTGCGGTGGACGACGTCATCGGGGAAGAGGCTCCGGCTGGGCAGCGGTGACGTGGCAGACGAGGAGGTGGGGTTTCACGGTGGAGCGGAGAGGTTATGGTGGCACAGGATTTTGAATGGTGAAAAGGGGCGATGGGAGGGTGAAGCATGACTTAGGGACGCGCTTGTCCAATATGTAGGGTGTGTTACAAAAGTACCCCCCACCAATTTGAACTAGCGGCCCTTTTGGCTCAGGGTTAGAAGGGGGATTTCGCGTGTTGGGATTTGGCAGCTGGAGGGAGTTTTCACGCGCGTTGTAATTTCGGGATAGCAAGGCGCGGGTTGTGAAGGCGCCAGTTTTGGGAGCACGATATCTAAATTTTCGGGATATAACAAGACGCGGGTTGAATTTTAGGGACAAGCCTAACGTGTAGTAATATTGTACTTGTAATGCGTACCAAATCAATTCGCACTTCCCTCAACCAAAAAGAAAACGAAAAAATAAAACTATTCACACCACACAAAGAGAGAGTCTTGCCCGTTTTACTATACAAATGCTATTCAAAGCTACTCCCTCCTTCCATCTATATAGGGCCTAATGCGTTTTTGATGCTAACTTTGACCAAATATTAGAGCAATGATATATAACATGCAACTTACACAAAGCACACCGTTAAATTAAATGCGTGAAAGGTTCTTTCGGTGATATAATTTTCACATTGTGCATGTCATGTACTATTAATCTTGTCAATAGTCAAAGGCAGTCTTAAAAATCTCATTCGCCCTATATAGATGGAAGGAGGGAGTATGAATCCATGTTATGTCCGATTAAATTTTTTCGCTTACTGTATAATGCATGTAACCTACTCATACCAACATTTTAGTGCATTCCAAATGTCTATACTACCGCTGCAATTCGAACTAAATTTGAATTCGTTTCTCTATTTCAATAAGAATCCACAATCATGATTGTTGCCAACTTCAACCATCAAAGTTTCCTTGCTATCCATGAGATATAAATCGGATGACCTATAATGCAGGATGGCAGGCACACCATCATCAACAACTCCGTTTTTTATAAGAGTAGAGATAAAATATATTAAATGTAGTATAACATGTTCATAACCACACCATGTGTATCACTCTTATATATATTCACACATGCATCGGTTTGAAACACTATGATAAATTCTTCAAATATCCGAATTCACTTTTTATAATGAAGTATATATGATCTCTATTCGTCTTTTACACCCACACAACCCTCTTATCTTTGTAGCTAGCGCTAACTTTCTCTTGTGCATGCACACACCCGCATCCCTCTCACCCTCCCTCAGCATTCTCTAGCTCCATCGGCAAATTCGTCTTTTCACTTTAGGTCGTTCACTCACAGTGTGTGTAGGCCCCCCAGCTCCTTCTTTACGGCACACATCAATCGATATGCCTCTCTAGCCAGGTGTGCCTAGCACAAACACAAGCTTCCCCTCTTCTCTTGTCACCGTCCATGCCTCACTCCCACCACTCTTTTCATCGTTCTTGTACTACTTCCTCCTCCCCTTGATATAGTATGCCTCTCGTACCACCTCCTACATGCATCCCCTCTCTCTATCCTTCTCCTCGTGCCTCATTTGCTTCTAACACACACATGCATGTATACCGATCGATCTCCCAACATATACCTAGATCGACTTTAACTACCCCCATCGATCGGCGTACCTCACAAGTTATGTCTCTCCTTTCTCTAACAAAGGGCGATTGATCTTCCCTATCTAGTTACGTCCGCTTACCACAGCCACATCGTCCCCCTCATCATTCGTGCATGCCTCGTGACCCGCCTCTCACGCACGCGTGCCTGAGACAACAAGAAGCCATCTCCTCTCTTATTGATATTGCAGGCGTGCCCTCCGTTTGTCTAGCAAGCCTATCCCACCATTTGTTAGAAGCAACTCCACTACCACCCCTCCAACACTCTAGCTCTGTCTCTCTCCCAACCTTATTCCTCTCCTGCACATATGCATGGATGCCGATCGATCTCCCTTAATACATGAGGCAGATCGATCTCCTTAATACATGAGGTAGGCCTCTCTCCTCCTCCACACACATACCAGCCATTGTACCTCTATAGTTAATTGGGCCTCCCTCTTCCCCCACCATACACCGATAGTCGAGCGCTGCAGGTAGGTATCCATGCCACAGAGACAAACTACACATGTCCCATCTCACGTTCCAAAGAGGGCCAGCCACTCTATATCTTTGACGTGGGCACACACAAATTCGATGGCACTCTTTATCGATCGCGCGCGCACACACACACATCATCCCTCTCTTCAATTCTATGGACACCTCAAGCCGATGATACCTCCACTCTCTTCTCGTGGATCGCTCCCTCTATATATATGTTATATTTAGGACTCTATTTCACACACATTGCATATATTACATTTTTTGATTGACCCCCCCCAAAAAACTCTCAAGAACCCACACACTATATCTCTCTAGGTTTGTATCTCTCTCTCACACAACCCCACGTGGGTGGTGTACGTATACAAGAAGAGAATAGGTGCACCGTGCACGCGTACTCATGCTTCGTGCCCAGCCACACCGTGGGTACACGGTGGAGCTCATTTCTTTCTGAAATGGCAGCCCACGTGCTAATTTGAACGCCTTTGTGGCGGTTGTTTACCTAGGGAGGTCGTGTACCACGCGTGAAGCGAAACAAAGTTCGACTTGACACGTTGCCGCGTTATTTTTAAATAAAGTTATAGCGCTCAATGGCACGCATTACAGAATATAAAACGATTTTTATGGAGAAAAAGGTAGTCCGCTCACTATATACAATGGAGCCTGCCTGCCTGGTTTGTCGCTCTTCAGAGTATCTCACACAAGGCTGCGATGGCCTCTCTCTCTCTCTCATCGTTGGTCACTGATCCGGCCGCATCCCGTCCGCTGGGGGAAAGGGAGTGCGGTGGCCTCTGTCTCACCGCTGGTCACTGATCCGGCCGCATCCCATCCGTCGGGGGAAAGGGAGGAAGTGCATCGTTTCTCCGTTCGACGGCGCTGAGGCAGCACGTCCCGATCTGCGGTACACGCCGTTCTCTCTGACCAAGCTCTAGCGCGGCAGGGCGTACGCCACCTGCTCGCAGATTCCGCCCACCGCCGCTCACCTAGTTACATCCCGATGTCCTCCAGGTATCCCCTCCGGCCTTGCTCCACTGCCCGTCTTCCCACGTCGCTGCATGTGGATCTTCCATAGTTCTTTGCCCAAAACGTAGCTCGTCCGGCGTACTTTCCATATTGCATTCTCATCCTCACACCATTTTAGACAAACACAACAGTGTTGTTATCTTCCCTTAGGACAAGGAATATGCTTCTTTTTTGTCATCACATGTGTCATCAACTGTTATTGGCCAGTAATTGTTTCTTTTCTACCTCTTTTTTGCAAACAGGGCTATCCATTTCACCTCGTTGCTATTGCGACCTTTTGGTGAACTGCACAAATCACTTTTTTTCTTAAGAGTGTTTTGTGCGGTTGTATAAATGTCACTGCAGCAGCGTCTCTACATTTCAAAGGTCTTGTTGCACAAAGGGAGATTGGTTTTGCTCTATCCTCCTCATCCAACTCTGAGCCTAATATTCTCCAACTAGTTAGTCTTAAGAGAGACGCAAAGGTGACCGACTTCTATTTGTGTGTTTATTGTTTCATCGCCAGTCCTCTATTATCGTAATCACACTTAATATCTTTGGAGCAGGGGACGCTCGGCTCTATTTTAGTGGAACTGCACAAAATGATCGGAATGTTGCATGCTCCAGACAGCTACTTTTTTCCCAACATGCCTTGTTGATTTAGACAAAGCTGGGGGGACGTTGCTGCCAATGAAAGCATGACTCAATTTAAATTTAACACCTTCTCACAACTCTGTCTTCAGTTGTGATGTAATTATTAGCTCGACCGCTAATAATTGACATGCATTAGCAAGGAAGTTAGTTTTTATTGTTTCGAAAAGAGCATCGATGGCAAGACACATGAAACAAAAGCTGAAAGCTCACACCATTGTACAATTTCATGTTCTTTGGAAAATTATTTGTATAGTACGTCAATTATGTAAACAAATGATGGAAGCTTGATAGCATTGCCAGAAGCCTCGTCATCATCCGTGTCCATGTGACATGCACAAAATTATACTCCTTCGTTCCTAAATATTTGTGTTTTTACAAATTTCAAACGGGCATATTTTAGAGTGTAGATTCACTCATTTTGCTTCGTATGTGTACTCCCTCCGTTCCTAAATATTCTATTCGTCTTTCTAGAGATTTCAACAAGTGACTACATACGGAGCAAAATGAGTGAATCTACACTCTAAAATATGTCTGTATACATCCGTATGTGCCAGTCCATTTGAAATCTCTAAAAAGGCAAATATTTGACTAGTCACTCGTTGAAATCTCTAGATAGACTAATACTCCGGTGTATATTTAAGAACCGAGGGGGTAGTGCACAACCGCATGGGAGACTCAGCCCGGTCGTTGCACCGCATTAATAGTGAGTAATGAGCGGTCAAATCATAAGCCCCACCTTTCCCACTGTAAGTTGCTCTGAAGAAGCAACCATCAATACGCTCTTCTTTGAATCCGCTCATACTACTCCATCCGTCATTGTTTATATAGCATGCTTCAGAAAAAAGAAAAAAAATCTATGGGACCAAGGCGACTAGCGATCGGCCTGAAAAATAGCATTGGTAGTTATAGCACGGCGTCTATTAGGCTGGTCACAATGGGCAGGAACATAAGCTAGTAACCTACACAGTTTCCTAGACTATGTTACTACCTCCATAGCGGGTAGGAACATGTATGTAATGTCATGCAGCGATGTATTTATTAGGATATAGACTCATTGTTTCTTGGAGTGTGTGATGTTTCGGTAACTTAGCTAGTTACCACAAGCACTTCTCTCTTCATTAAATATGTGCCACATAAGCAAACTTGTATTGGAGTGTGTGATGTTACTCCTAAGTTCCTGCCCATTGTGACCAGCCTTACTAGAGGGAATAATGCGTACACACATGCATGCAGTGCTTCCACCCCGGGTACACACATGCATGCACTTACTCCACTTCGTAGTAGTACAGTACATGGAGAGAAAATTGTGGACTTGATTGCGGTTACCACGCCCTAATTAACTGAGCATTAAACCAAACGCGTCTAAAGTCTCTCTGGTGGTGGAAATGCATTGAGAGAAATGCATCATAATGAAGCGCATACATAAACTATGACGGAGGGAGGAGTAGTATGAAGGTGCAAAACCAAATGCAGCGTATGGCGGTCGGTCAACGCACCCCCTCATGGCATATCACTGACATGTGGAACAGGAGTGTGAGCAAACCGATCTCAATTGACGACAAAGA
Organism: Aegilops bicornis; assembly: GCA_021605145.1. Taxonomy (NCBI): domain Eukaryota; kingdom Viridiplantae; phylum Streptophyta; class Magnoliopsida; order Poales; family Poaceae; genus Aegilops; species Aegilops bicornis. The sequence continues at coordinate 475,979,547 of CM038670.1, read as the reverse complement.
GCCAACCCGCCGTTCCTTGAGAGAGACGAGGAGCGAGAACACACAGACGGGCTCGCACGGAGGCCAAGATATATTCGAGCATGGTTGGTGTATTGATATCATTCATTACATGTTGGGTTGCCGTTTTCCACCCTTCTCCGGAATAAACGTGTACTTTATCAGAGATTAAAAAATAAAAGCAGACGGCTCCACCATGCGGATCTAGTAGTAGTACTACTCGTACTCTGCGGCGCTCTTCGCCTCTTCATGAAGTCGAACAATGATGGTACTCCGCATGTTGGGTACTACAATGTATGCCTTTGACAATCGACACCGAATGGGTGATGCATGTCCACCGAGGGTAGGTTGCATTAGTCAAAAGGCGTAAGCGAGCTTCACCTTGTCCTGCAAGCTTCTCCTCGTTCTGCGAGTTGACAGGACACACCAAAAAGTAGTGCTAGTCCATACTCCCTCCTTTCCGGTTAATATGGCTTAATCTTTTTTGCGGGTAAATGAGAGAGCTTTATTCATATATAAGCATTCTTAGGACGATCAGGCAAGAGACTGGTCACTGGGAAGCGTGGTACCCCACAAAAAAGAACTAGGAAGCGAGGTGTTTCATCAAGCCAGCTCTCGGCCACATTCAAAGTGCAGCAAGCACGGTTCACACGAAGATGCGCCGCAAGGTTTGCTGACCTGTTTACATGCCGAATAACAAAAAAAGAGGAAATATTACCGAGCGCTACTATTTGCAACAGGATATGAGCCAGAATTAAGCGAGAATTGTGGCGAGTGTTCCATGCAATCAACTTCCATTATCACATGCGAGAACCCTCGAAGAGAACCAAATGTGTTGAAGATTGCTTTGTCACATTTTAAAATTATAATAAGAGTGCAGACGCTCCTCCATCCGGTTCCTAGTACTAGTCTAGTAATGCATTACCTTTATAGACTATAGTAGTAGTACTAGTAAACTTTGCGCTTGGCTGTTCGCCTATTCGGGAAGTCGAACAATAATAGCACTAGTAGTATAGTGTATGCTTCTGGCAAACTGACACCGAATTAACTGTTGCACGTCCACCACCTGCGAGGGAGAGCTTGCATTAGTCAAAAGTTTCTCCTTGTCCTGCGAGCCACCGCGCACAAGCTTCTCCCATCCTGCAACCTTCTCCTCGTTCGTCAAGTTGACGGGACACAACAAAGTAATGCTAGTCCATACTACCTCCTCTCCGGTTAATATGGCTTAATTTCAACCGAGATAAATACAACATGCATCCTGTATATTTGTAAAAATACGGTCGATGGACTTCATAATACGCTCATTGCGCTCAATATATATATTTTCAGGTGTTTATACGGTCACTAGCTCACCCTGACTGAGTATGTGTGTGCATGCACGTGTAGGTTGAGCACTTGAGCGTGACCGTGTGTGTTCCGTCGTGTGCCCGGACATGCATGCATTAGGACATCGCACGTGTTTTTGCGTCCATGTGTACGTGTGACTGTTGCATACACGTAGGGGGAGTACGTGTAGGGGCCACTAAGGAGCAGCCAAATCACACAGTAAGTTAGTCGGAAGAAGCAACCATCATTTCACTCTTGAATGACACGTACGCAATATAAAATGGTTGATATGGAGAGAAAAAGAAAGCCACTATATATACACTAGCAGGAGCCTAAGCTACAAGCCTGCTTGCTTAGGTTGCTCTCCTCATAAGCATAGAACGACGGGCCTGATCCCGTAGCTGGGGGAAGGGAACAATGTTCTGCGTAGACGCGGTCGACATCGGCGAGGGAGAAAACCCACAGTCGGTGCGTCCCAATCGGGGGTTGATACGTCTCCAACGTATCTATAATTTAGGAAGTATTCATGCTATTATATTATCCATCTATGATGTTTTATAAGCAATTATATGTCATTTTATATGATTTTTGGGACTAACCTATTAACCTAGAGCCCAGTGCCAGTTTCTGTTTTCTCCTTGTTTTTGTATTTTACAGAAAATGGATACCAAATAGAGTCCAACTGACGTGCCAATTTTTGAGGATTTTTTATGGACCAAAAGAAGACCATGGAGCATCGGAGTTGGGCCAGAAGAGTCTCAGGCTGCCCACGAGAGTGGGGGCCGCTCCGCTCTAGGGCGCGCCCCCTATCTCGTGGATAGCCTGGAGACCTTCCTGACATGAAACCAACACCAAAAATTCCTATAAATACAGAAACCTTCGGGAATTAACCTAGATCGGAAGTTCCGCTGCCGCAAGCCTTTGTAGCCACGAGAAATCAATCTAGGCCCTCTCTGGCACCCTGCCGGAGGGGGCCATCATCACCGGAGGCCATGGAGGAGGATCTCGGAGGGGCCATCATCGCCATGAAGGCCAAGGACCAGAGGGTCTCTCTCTTGGTGGCACCGGAGTGCCATCGGGAGGGGAATCATCGCCGCGGTGATCGTATTCATCAACATCACCATCACCATCATCATCACCATCCTCATCTCTTTTACGCGGTCCACTCTCCCACACCCCGCTGTAATCCCTACTTGAACATGGTGCTTTATGCCACATATTATCATCCAATGATGTGTTGCCATCTTATGATGTTTTGAGCAGATATCTTTTGTCCTTGAGTTGATTGATGATCTAGATTGGTACGAGTTGTATGTTTTATTATTGGTGCTGTCCTATGGTGCCCTCCTTGTCACGCAAGCGTGAGGGATTCCCGCTGTAGGGTGTTGCAATACGTGCATGATTCACTTATAGTGGGTTGCGTGAGTGACTGAAACACAAACCCGAGTAAGGGGGTTGTTGCGTATGGGATAAAAGAGGACTTGATGCTTTAATGCTATGGTTGGGTTTTACCTTAATGAATCTTTAGTATTTGCGGATGCTTGCTAGAGTTCCAATCATAAGTGCATATGATCCAAGTAGGAAAAGTATGTTAGTTTATGCCTCTCCCTCATATGAAATTGCAATGACGACTATCGATCTTGTTAACAATTGCTTAGGACAATTCCGCACACCGATCCATCATTATTCCACACTCGCTATTTATATTATTTAGTAATATATTCTAACTTTATGATGACAGCACCTAATTTTATATTTTAGCTCTCCGATATCATACAAAGTTATCCTCTTTATACCCACAACACAGTTTTATTTCTTGTTTCTAGTTGGAAGCAAACGTTCGGTGCACGTAGAGTCGTATCAGTGGCAGATAGGGCTTGAGAGAATATTGATATTACCTTTGGCTCCTTGTGGGTTCGACACTCCATACTTATCACTTCCACCTTTGGGAATTGCTACGATGATTCCCTGCACTTGGGGATTATCAAGCTCTTTTAAAGCGCCGTTCGGGGAGCAATAGCGTGGGGTTGATATTCTCGTGTGTGCTTGTTTGCTTTCTTTACTAAGTAGATTTTGTTTTTCCTTTTTGTTTCTGTTTATTTGTGGGTGAAACATAAAAAAAATTAAAAAATGAAAATACCAAAAAAAAGATATTTACTTGCCTCTCATGCCTAAAAAAGTTTTTCAAGAAGAGAAGTGATTGGAAAGTTATGCATTGAAGAAGTGAGGGTCGACCTTGAGCACTTGTGTTCATGCTCACGGAAACAATGTAGAATTTTTCATGGAAGTTTCTCTGTAAATAATTATCCCCTTGTATATATTCATTGTATTATAAAAATAATGTGCCAAGCTTTGGTTTTAGTATGATAAGATTGCTTGCTTACTATGTGCAGAGCAAAAACAGAAACTTTGGCTGTAGTGCATGAATTTACATTTTTTACTGGAAAGTCAGATGGGCCTGAAACTTTTTGCACATAACTTCTGTACAAAATTTTCAAATTTTCAAATTTATTTCATAATTTTAGGAGTTACAGAAGTTTACTAAACTTCCAGGTTACTACAGACTGTCCTGTTCTTGACAGATTCTGTTTTTCGTGTGTTGTTTGCTTATTTTGATGCATCTATGGCTAGTATGTAGGGTATGAACCATAGAGAAGTTGGAATACAGTAGGTTTAACACCAATATAAACAAAGAATGAGTTAATTACAGTACCTTAAAGTGGTAGTTTGCTTTAATACACTAACGGATCTCACAAGTTTTTGCTGAAGTTTTTGTGAATGAAGTGTTTGAAGAACGTGAGTTACCGATGTGAGAAGAATAAAGAGAGACAAGAGTTCAAGCTTGGGGATGCCCAAGGCACCCCAAGTAAATATTTCAAAGGATACTCAAGCATCTAAGCTTGGGGATGCCCCGGTTGGCATCCCATCTTTCTTCTTCAACAAATATCGGTATACCTCGGTTTTTGTTTTGTTCACATGATTCGTGTCCGTTGTGTTTTTATTTTTCTTTAAGAATAATGGTAGTATGAGATAGCTTTTTATTGATTCATAGAATACTTCATGTGCTTCACTTATATCTTTTAAGTATGATCTTATAGAATAGCTCTTTGTGCTTCACTTAAATCATTTGAGTATGGTTTTATAGAATGCTTCGTGCGCTTCACTTATATATTTTGAGCTTGGACATTGGTTAGTCCATATTAATTGTAGAATGCTCCATGAACTTCACTTATATCTTTTGGAGTATGAATAATACTATAATTTAAAGTGGGTTTGGAAGAGTGTCAACTTTAGGAATTAGTGATCCCACTATCTTGGAGGGTGTTGAATCTTCGTACGATATTTATGAAAGTGGATTTGGAAGAGTGTCAAAGGTTCCAATTGTGTATGAGAACAAAGTATCTATCCTTTATGCTACTGAAAATTATTATGAGGGAGGAATATGTTCTTGTAGGAGTTGCAATAATATCAAGTTTCCTCTCTATGTGCTTAAAGTCTTGAATTTATACTTGTTTTGCCTTCCTATGCTAGTTGACTTTTGTTCCTATAAATTGTGTGCTCACAAAATCCCTAGGCATAGGAAGTGAGTTAGATTTAAATGTGCTAGTCATATTCTTCATGATGCTCTTCTTGTGTTTCAACTCTTATCCTTTATGTGAGCATCATTGAAATCATCATGCCTAGCTAAAAGGCATTAAAGAAAAGCGCTTGTTGGGAGACAACCCAATATTTATCCTTACTGTTTTTGTGTGTCCACATGATTAATCTACTTTAGTAATCATTCTTTATGCTTTTTGTTTCAATAAAGTGCCAAGTAAGACCTTTGGGAAGACTTGGGTGAAAGTTAATGTGATCTTGCTGTAAAAAACAGAAACTTTGCACTCACGAGATTAGCTGTCATGTTTTACAGAAGATTGATTTTGAGTTGATTCTTCTTGCAAAACATTAATAGACAAATTCCTCACGTCCACCAATTTATTTCATAATTTTTGGAGTCTTATTAGTATGGTTATTGTTCAGGTCATTACAGACTGTTCTGTTTCTGACAGATTCTGTTTTCATTGCATAGTTTGCTTGTTTCCTAGTTTCTATGGCTTATATTTCTCAATATAAATTGTAGAAATGATATGGTACAGTAGGCATTATGTGAAAACAATTATGAACCTTGTCTTTTACAGTACCAAAGTGCATGGTTTACTCTTTATCATACTAACCTATCTCACGAAGTTCCATTAAGTTTTGTGTGATTGAAGTTTTCAAGTTTTGGGTGAGATATCGATATGAGGAGAATAAGGAGTGGGAAGACCCTAAGCTTGGGGATGCCCAAGGCACCCCAAGGTAATATTCAAGGAAGACTCAAGCGCCTAAGCTTGGGGATGCCTTAAGGCATCGCTATTTCGTCTTAAAAAACTATCGGTATACCTTACTCGGAGCTATTTTTTTATTCGTCACATGATATGTGTTTTGCTTGGAGAGTCATTTTATTTTGTTAGTATTTGCTTGATTCTATTTATAATAGTGTTTTGCATCTTTATTTTCAATAAAAATGTCAAGGATAGCCTTTACCATGCTTATTTTGCTAGTATACAGGTTGCTGTTTGAAAACAGAAAGTTTACCGCTGTTGAAAAACTTCCATAGAAAAGTAAGAGAATGATATAATGTTGAAACTTTTTGCATATTGAGCTATGATAAATCTTCTACAGCTTAGTATTTTTCTCATAATTTTTGGAATTAGGGAAGTATGATGAATCTTGCATTCTTTACAGACTATACTGTTTTGGCAGATTGCTGTTATAGTTGCATTGTTTGCATATGTTTGCTTGTTTAATGATTCTATTTTAGGATAGGAGCATTAAATATGAAGAGACATTTAGTATGTAATGTTGAATAATAATTTTAGTGTTTTGTTACAGTAGAAAATGATAAGGTTTTGCATTGGTTTATACTAACCTATCTCACGAGTTCTTGTTGAGTTTGGTGTGGATGAAGCTTCTGATAAAAAGAGAAACCATGATATGAGAGGAATTAAGGAGATATAAAAGTTCAAGCTTGGGGATGCCCAAGGCACCCCAAGATAATATTACAAGAAGTCTCAAGCATCTAAGCTTGGGTATGCCCTAGGCATCCCACCTTTCTTCTTCAACAACTACCGATTAGTATCGGTTGAGCCTAAGTTTTTGCTTCTTCACATGAGTTGTGCTATCCTTGCAATGTCATTTTTTTGTTTTACTTGATGTTTGAATAAAATCATTGGATCTGAATTATTGAATTGAAAAAAGGGACCCTCCCATGGCTAGTTAATTATTTGACTACTCAGTGTCCTTCACTCATATCTTTTGGAGTAGTTTTGTCATTTACTCATGTGCTTCATGTATATCCTATGAGTAAATGGGGGAATAAATTGAATGTCATAAATCAGAATTTTTATATGTTTCATATGCTTATAACATGGTTAGTGATGACTTCACACATAGAAAGTATGAGGCATAAAAGTTATTGAGAGTTGGCAAACGTAGTTTTGGTCATCGTTGCAATTAATAGGAAGTAATAAGGAAAGATAGGTTCACATACAGATATATTATCTTGGACATCTTTTATGATCGTGAAGCACTCATTAAGTATGACATGCTAAAAGAGTTGACGTTGGACAAGGAAGACAACGTAATGGTTTATGTTTTCCGACATCTCAGTTAAAGTATATTGTCATTGATCGTCCAAACATGTTGAGCTTGTCTTTCTCCCTCATGCTAGCCAAATTCCTTGCACTAAGTAGAGATACTACTTGTGCTTCCAAATACCTGTAAACCCAGTTTTGCCATGAGAGTCCACCATACCTACCTAGGGATTGAGTAAGATCCTTCAAGTAAGTTGTCATCGGTGCAAGCAATAAAAATTGCTCTCTAAATATGTATGACTTATTAGTGCAGAGAAAATAAGCTTTGTACGATCTTGTTGTGGAAGTAATAAAAGCGAGGGACTGCATAATAAAGGTCCACATACAAGGGGCAATATAAAGTGACGTTCTTTTGCATTAAGATTTTGTGCATCAACCCTAAACGCGCATGACAACCTCTGCTTCCCTCTGCGAAGGGCCTATCTTTTACTTTATGTTTTTACTTTATGCTTGAGTCAAGGTGATCCTCACCTTTCCCTTTTTCATTTTATCCTTTGGCAAGCTCTTCGTGTTTGAAAGATCATGATATATATATCCAATTGGATGTAAGTTACCATGGGCTATTATTTTTTACATCACCTAAAGGTGAATACGTTGGGAGGCAACACAATAAGCCCCTATCTTTCTCAGTGTCATTTGAAACTCCATAACCACAAGTATTGCGTGAGTGTTAGCAATTGTAGAAGACTATATGATAGTTGAGTATGTGGACTTGCTGAAAAGCTCTATTTTTGACTCTTTCTGATGTTATGATAAATTGCAATTGCTTCAATGACTGATATTATAGTTTCTTAGTTCTCAATGAAGTTTCTGAACCATACTTGACATTGTGAATAGATTGTTACTTGATCATGAAACGTTTTATGAGATAAGCTACTATTATGACACATATTGATGCTAGAAGAGGTAATTGAAAATCTTTGATCAAACTTGTGCACCTGCTAGCATTCACACTTCATAAATTATTTCTTTTATCATTTACCTACTCGAGGACGAGCATGAATTAAGCTTGGGGATCTTGTCGTCTCCAACGTATCTATAATTTATGAAGTATTCATGCTATTATATTATCCATCTATGATGTTTTATAAGAATTTATATGTCATTTTAAATGATTTTTGGGACTAACCTATTAACCTAGAGCCCAGTACCAGTTTCCGTTTTCTCCTTGTTTTTGTATTTTACAGAAAAGGGATACCAAATGGAGTCCAACTAACGTGCCAATTTTTGAGGATTTTTTATGGACCAAAAGAAGACCACGGAGCATCGGAGTTGGGCCAGGAGTCCCGGGCTGCCCACGAGAGTGGGGACCGCGCCCCCCTAGGGCGCGCCCCCCTATCTCGTGGACAGCCCAGAGACCTTCCTGACGTGAAACCAACGCCAAAAATTCCTATAAATATAGAAACCTTCAGGAATTAACCTAGATCGGAAGTTCCGCCGCCGCAAGCCTCTGTAGCCACGAGAAATCAATCTAGGCCCTCTCGGCACCCTTGGGAGGGGCCATCATCACTTGGAGGCCATGGAGGAGGATCTCGGAGGGCCATCATCGCCATGAAGGCCAAGGACGGAGGGGAAAGCCATGGAGGAGGAAGCACAAGGGGAGAACCTCTCCTCCTCTCTCTCTTAGTGGCACCGGAGTGCCATCGGGAGGAATCATCGCCCTTGATGATCGTCTTCATCAACATCACCATCATCATCACCATCCTCATCTCTTTTACGCGGTCCACTCTCCCACACCCCGCTGTAATCCCTACTTGAACATGGTGCTTTATGCCACATATTATGATCCAATGATGTGTTGCCATCTTATGATGTTTTGAGCAGATATCTTTTGTCCTCAAGTTGATTGATGATCTAGATTGGTACGAGTTGTATGTTTTATTATTGGTGCTGTCCTAAGGTGCCCTCCGTGTCGCGCAAGCGTGAGGATTCCCGTTGTAGGGTGTTGCAATACGTGCATGATTCACTTATAGTGGATTGCGTGAGTGACTGAAACACAAACCCGAGTAAGGGTGTTGTTGCGTATGGGATAAAAGAGGACTTAATGCTTTAATGCTATGGTTGGGTTTTACCTTAATGAATCTTTAGTATTTGCGGATGCTTGCTAGAGTTCCAATCATAAGTGCATATGACCCAAGTAGGAAAAGTATGTTAGTTTATGCCTCTCCCTCATATGAAATTGCAATGACGACTATCGATCTTGTTAACAAGTGCTTAGGACAATTCCGCACATCGATCCATCATTATTCCACACTCGCTATTTATATTATTTAGTAATATATTCTAACTTTATGATAACATCACCTAATTTTATATTTTAGCTCTCCGATATCATACAAAGTTATCCTCTTTATACCCACAACACAATTTTATTTCTTGTTTCTAGTTGGAAGCAAACGTTCGGTGCACGTAGAGTCATATAAGTGGCAGATAGGGCTTGAGAGAATATTGATCCTACCTTTGGCTCCTTGTGGGTTCGACACTCCATACTTATCACTTCCACCTTTGGGAATTGCTACAATGATTCCCTGCACTTGGGGATTATCAGGGGTCACCGCGGTATGGGCCGATGTCGCGTCCCAACCGCCCTTCTAGCTACAGCACGACGTCCCCGGTAGTCCATCTTCCTTTTGGAGCCGGCTTGCTCCACTGCCGTAGCTCCTTCTCCATGTCGATCTTTCTCTACTTCTACCGGCTTCTACTTGTGATGAGTTTATGTCTCATGAACTAGTGCTAGTACTATTATTCTAATCACACTTCTTCAATATCTTTGCCATCAGGGATGCTCAGGTTGATTTTAGTGGAATTGCACAAAAGCATCGTATGATCCGAGGGTGCCAGCCGTCTTTCCTTCGACAGGTTCTACTTGGCCAGGAAATTAAATCATGTTTAGGGTTTAGGGTTTAATTCGTAGTGACCCCATCAGTAGTTTTTCTTTCGTACACGCTCTCACAACTTTTTTCTTTAGTTGTGAAGTAAATATTTGCTATGATCTGTGAATCATTGAGATGCATCAGCATGCGTGTTAGTTTTCCTTTGTATTTGATGGAATGTTGTAACGGGGCAACCTTGGAATAGGAATGAAAATGGAGTGGAAAGTTTCCGTTTTTCCGGAGAAAAAATGGAAACGGAGAGAAACCAACGTTTCGTTTCGTTGGATCGTGCCATCGAGCAAAACCAACGTTTAAATCACATCTGTCGTGTTCGTGTCTGACCCTCCTCCACGGCTTGACCCCACACGGTCGCTCGGCATGCCACTCATCACAAACCGAGTATACGATAAGTTTCCCGCCTGCTAGTCGATGGATCGCGCCATGGAGTACTAGCACTACTGGAAGAGATTGACGAGTTGGGGGAGGACAGCTAGCTATAGCACGGACTCCCAAGAACTTTTTACATGCATGTTGTAGCCGGCTATTGCGACCTTTGAACGCGGAGCAGCCGCGTGCACCTGGAAGCGGCGCGGGCGACGCTCTCTCGGCCGGCGCGCCGCTTCAATGCCGGCGCCAGTGAGAGGTCGCATCCGCTCTGGCCGGGCATGAATGCGGCACTGACCGTTTTGGGTGGGAAGCACGCGCGGGTGATGAAGAGGGTTCGGGTTGGTCAGAACCGACCATGGCAGTGGTCCGGACGTGCGCAAACAAGAGATGCTGTACGTTAATATTGCTGCGTATATAATTAACTACGTAAATAATGTGCCAGTTGGACAAATATGATTGGAGATGGAGATGGAAATGGAATTTTACGTAAACACGGGTATGCTTGTCTATGTCTATGTGTGTTTTCGCGACGACTCTCGCGACCTGGAAGCGGGGGCGTGTTTTTGATCGAGTTTTCTTTCTTGGTATGTTAGAAAATCAGTTTGTCTAATTCACATCTAGATGTTATTTAAGGATATCACATCTAAGCTCCCACAAGTATATAATGTAGCAACAAGAAACAAAAAAACTAGGAAAAAAATAGACCACAAACAGAGTGGACATCAACTTAGATGTGACATAACCATGTCACATCTAGATGTGTCCTAAACAGACCCTTAAAAAATTGTCCACCAGTTTTCGTTTCTTTTTTCCGGGAATGCGCGTATTCTATTTAAAACCACTGCTATGGAGAGATTTTTTTACTCCATTATAGCCTCTTGTTTGATAGAGTTTCTCGGGTCTCGCTCTCTCACCCTCTCCATATCAAAACAAGATGACAGTGTCCACTCTATCTCTCTCCTCAACGGTGGTCACAGATCCGGCCGAATCCCGTCCGCTGCGGGAGGTGAGGAGGTGCAGCGTTGACGTTGTCGCCGTCGGCGATGGAGGAAGCCGATGCGCACCGTCCTCTCGGAGCCGGCGCTGGCGCGGACGAAGATCCTCCGCGCCCTTGTTCGCTGCCGTCGTGTGGGCAGATCCCGCCCGCCCGCCTAAACGACATCTCGCCCACCTGAGGTATAACTTCTTGTACTGGTCCAGCTCCCAGGTTGCTGTGTGCGGGTTTTCTTCTATGCGACTAATCCCCAGCTCCCCATGCATAGTAGCCAGGGTTAAATCGGCTTGGTCCAACATCACCTACTAGTACTATTATAGAGGAAATGCCACTCGAAAAGTTGTCCTGATTTATGCCTCGGTGGAGGTATACATGTTGTTTCGACAAAAAGTACATGGTGGTTGTGCGGTCATTGTCCATATGGTGGTAGTACTTGTTGGGGAACGTAGCAGAATTTTAAAATTTTCTACGCATCACCAAGATCAATCTATGGAGTTATCTAGCAACGAGGGGAAAAGGAGTGCATCTACATACCCTTGTAGATCGCGAGCGGAAGCGTTCAAGAGAACGGGGTTGATGGAGTCGTACTCGTCGTGATCCAAATCACCGATGACCGGGCGCCGAGCTAACGACACCTCCGCGTTCAACACACGCGTCTGGTTGGGAAGACGTCTCCTCCTTCTTGATCCAGCAAGGGAAAGGAGAGGTTGATGGAGATCCAGAAGACGACGGCGTGGTGGTGGAAGCGGCGGGATTCCAAAGCAGGCTTCGCCAAGCGCTACTTGAAGGAGGAAGAGGTGTCACGGGAGGGAGAGGGAGGCGCCAGGGCTTAGGGTGTGGCTGCCCTTCCTCCCCTCCACTATATATAGGGGCTAGGGGGGCGCATTCCCCCTTGGAGATCCCATCTAGAGGGGGGGCGGCGGCCCCCTTAGGGTTTCCAACCGTGGGCGATGCCCCTGGGGGGAGGCAGCGGCCCCTAAGGTTTCCAACCCTAGGCGCCTTGGGCCCATGGGTGGGGTGCACCAGCCCACCAGGGGCTGGTTCCCACGCCACTTCAGCCCATGGGGCCCTCCGGGATAGGTGGCCCCACCCGATGGATCCCCGGGACCCTTTCAATGGTCCCGGTACAATACCGGTGACCCCCGAAACTTTCCCGGTGGCCGAAACTGGACTTCCTATATATAAATCTTCACCTCCGGACCATTCCGGAACTCCTCGTGACGTCCGGGATCTCATCCGGGACTCCGAACAACTTTTGGGTTACTGCATACTCATATCTCTACAACCCTAGCGTCACCGAACCTTAAGTGTGTAGACCCTACGGGTTCGGGAGACATGCAGACATGACCGAGACGCCTCTCCGGTCAATAACCAACAGCGGGATCTGGATACCCATGTTGGCTACCACATGCTCCTCGATGATCTCATCGGATGAACCACGATGTCGAGGATTCAATCAATCCCGTATACAATTCCCTTTGTCAATCGGTGCGTTACTTGCCCGAGATTCGATCGTCGGTATCCCAATACCTCGTTCAATCTCGTTACCGCAAGTCACTTTACTGCACCGTAATGCATGATCCCGTGACGGACACTTGGTCACTTTGAGCTCATTATTATGATGCATTACCGAGTGGGCAGAGATACCTCTCCGTCATGCGGAGTGACAAATCCCAGCCTCGATCCGTGTCAACCCAACAGACACTTTCGGAGATACCTGTAGTGCACCTTTATAGTCACCCAGTTACGTTGTGACGTTTGGTACACCCAAAGCACTCCTACGACATCCGGGAGTTACACGATCTCATGGTCTAAGGAAAAGATACTTGACATTGGAAAAAGCTCTAGCAAACGAACTACACGATCTTGTGCTATGCTTAGGATTGGGTCTTGTCCATCACATCATTCTCCTAATGATGTGATCCCGTTATCAATGACATCCAATGTCCATAGTCGAGAAACCATGACTATCTGTTGATCAACGAGCTAGTCAACTAGAGGCTCACTAGGGACATATTGTGGTCTATGTATTCACACGTGTATTACGATTTCCGGATAATACAATTATAGCATGAATAAAAGACAATTATCATGAACAAGGAAATATAATAATAATCCTTTTATTATTGCCTCTAGGGCATATTTCCAACAGTCTCCACTTGCACTAGAGTCAATAATCTAGTTACATTGTGATGACGCACACCCATAGAGTTCTGGTGTTGATCATGTTTTGCTCGCGGAAGAGGTTTAGTCAACGGATCTGTGACATTCAGATCCGTATGCACTTTGCAAATTTCTATGTCTCCATCTTGAACATTTTCACGAATGGAGTTGAAGCGACGCTTGATGTGCCTGGTCTTCTTGTGAAACCTGGGCTCCTTGGCAAGTGCAATAGCTCGGTGTTGTCACTGAAGAGTTTGATCGGCCCTGACGCATTGGGTATGACTCCTAGGTCGGTGATGAACTCCTTCACCCAAATTGCTTCATGCGCTGCCTCCGAGGCTGCCATGTACTCCGCTTCACATGTAGATCTGTAACATCCCAAAATTTCAATTTGGCATGTTATACATAGGTCATCCATGCATATCATATTTTATTGCATATTCATTTGCTATCCTCGAAATCCTAAGCAACTCAAGGACCCTCGGAGAGAGTTGGGGATTTTGATTTTCATATTTGAATTTTATCAAATAATGAAAGACGAGGATATTGGATTTTATTATTTTTCTCTCCGGAAAAATATTTCAAGTTTAAAATAAACGAGAGGAGATAATATGACTTCTCCAAAACTAATTGAAATACCGGAGGAAAAATGTTAAAATCATTTTTGGGATTTTATTTTACTTATTTGGAATTTTATTTGACTAGTGAAAAATTTGCATATGTTTAAAAATTTGCATTTTAGGGGCCAAGAGAAGTTCATCTTGACCTAAATATTTTATTTAGGCAAAGAAAACTTGGTTTGGAATTTTTAGATTTTTATTTATTTTTCTAGGATTTTATAAATTTCGGCGGAATGTTTAAAAAAAATGGACCCGTGCAGGCGGGCCAAAGGCCCACCGAGCCAGCCCGCCATGCGCCGCCGCTTCCCGTCTTGGCTGTCGTGCTTGGCACGCCGAGGAGTCCGAGCGGACTCCACCCGGCGCCCTTCCCAAGCCGCCCGCCCGCCCTCCTATATATGCCCCTCTCCCCTTAGCCACCACCGCGCCACCATCGCCACCGCCGCTTGGGACCCGGGGAGCCTCAGTGAGCCGCCGCCGCCGCCTTGGTCGCCCGTCGCCGTCGCCCCCTCGCCCGCGCCGTCGCCCGCCCGCCCTCGCCGCCCCTCGCGGACCCTTGAGCCCGCCCGCCCAGACGACCCGCCGGAGGTAGCCCTGCTTGGGTTTTTAAAATATCCCTTCGGTTTTCTTTATAATATCCTAGCCCGTTTTTTTAGATCGGTTTATTTTTTTCCGGTTTATTTATTTTGAAAACGTTCACCCGTTCGTTCGTTTTTACGAACATGTTCATCGTTTAGTCTTTACTAACGAACGTTCGTTCGTTTAGACGTTCGTAGATTTCTTTTATCGGAAATATTCCGCGGTTATTCCGTATTTGATTTCTGAACCAATGTTCAAACTGGTATAACTTTCCGCTCGTTTATCGGAATCAGGCGATTCAAGCGCCTGGAGTTTCATCTCGAAACCCTCTTTCCGAATAATCAACTTAAACCAGTTTTTATCTTTGTAAAATTTCACTCTAGTTCAGATTAGTAAACAGACCATGTTTTCTCGCGGTTTGAGTTTCGTTGTTCCGTTTGGTTTGATTCTTTTTGCAAACCGGAGTTCTTAAGTTGAACTCTCCGGTCAACCTCTTTCAGTTGAAGTTTCGTTTGTGCATCTTTGCTTGTTGCTTATGTATGTATTGTTTGCTTGCGATAGAATTCCCGGAGTGCGAAGCGTGTTACTATGAGTCTCTAGGATTCACGGATCGTCAGCAAGGCAAGTAACACTTGATCATTTCTTTTCATACCCAGTTTTTATGCATTAGCTCAACCCTCCAACATTGCATGATTAGGATGGCATTAATTTGTGGGTTGGGAAGTAGTTGTTGAGGTAGAACCTATTGTCCTGTTACTATCAAACCCTTGGGAGTTACTTCTACGTTATGCTTACATTGCCATGCTATGCTCGTAGACGTGGTTTGGATTTGAGAGATATTCATGACAGATGTGAGATTATTAATTAATGGTTTACTTTAAGGTGGCAACTTAAATACACATCTGGGTGGATTGAGGCACCTGGGGAACCCAGGTGTTGTCTGCTTTATTTTTGGAAATCCGGGTACCCGTGTGATCTTCCTGGACCGCCACCCAGGCTCAAAGGAACTGAGATTATTCATGCTAGAAACTTCCGTGTGCAGCCACAAGCTATTATGGGCTCTAGCATAGTTGAGTAAGTTACGTGAAGCTCTCGAAGAGGTAGATCAGCAGGTAGTGGGTTTTATAGGTTTGGTATGATCTATCCGGAGTAGAGAGTTAATGTTTACGAAAGATCGTGTCTCGGTCATCCGTTTCTCAAACACCATGCGGTCACGAGAAATCAACGGAGGCGATCGAGTCTTGTGGGGAAAAGTGCGCAAACCTCTGCAGAGTGTACAATCTAATCATGGTTAGCCGTGTCCCCGGTTATGGACAATTGGGAGTATCTAGTACTTGAGTATTCACATGTATCTCATCACTCTAAATTAATATTGCTGGGTTGTTAATCACTTTAATTGGGATTGAGTTGGGGTTATACCTTCTCAATGATGTTTCAACCACCATGATAGTTAAAGTAAAATTTATTCCTTTGATGTAGGGAAAAATTGGCTTTTCGCAAAACTGTAAACATAGAGCTTTCCACCAGCCATGTATGCATGTAGTATAGCTTATTCTTTCATTACTCTCTATGAGTTACGTTGCCAGCATATTCCATGTGCTGACCCGTTCTCGGGCTGCAACGTATTATGTTGCAGACTTTTCAGACGAGGAGTAAGGATTGTAGGTCGTTGCCGTGCAGCTTAGTTATGCCGTTGGAGTTGATGGACTCACTTTATCTTCCAAGCCTTCCGCTGTTATCGCATTAGATGGCCTTAAGCCATATTATTGTAATAAGTTCTCTTTTGAGACATTCGATGTAATAAGTGTGTGATTGCTACTCTGTTATAAATCCTTGAGTAATCGTGTGTCGGCATTACCGGTCGAGGATGACACGAGAAGCACGTAGACTTGACCATCGAGGTCGGGTCGCTACAAGATGGTATCGAGCACACGCTGAGTGTAGGACACGACCACTAAGATAAAACCATAGGTCACTCCTCTCTTCTCATTTCGACCTCTCTCCATTTTTCAACTCTTTAGGATGAGCGGAGATGAAGTACAAGTTTGCCCAAGCTGGATGAAGACACACCTTCGGACGCCACTTGAAGGAAGTCACTAGGTACCTGAATATTGGAATACCAAGCTTCACGGGATGTACAACGCCACCTTACCGTAAGAAGAATCTTTGGAAGATTCAAGCTCTTGTTTCCGGAAGGACGTTTGCACCAAGCACGGAGCCCATAGTATGTGTTTTCAATGCACCAACATGGAGTTTGGGAAAGAGTATGGCAGCTCACATTACCATGGGACGCATTGGAGAAGTCTACAACAAGGAGCTTAAATACACCATATACCAAATATGTGGGCGCCGAGACGAGCAACGGGAAGTAATTAGCACCAAGAAGGATAGATCCATTGCAGCTTACATCCAGGAGCTAAACCAGCACATTCGACGTCATGAGAACCAGATGTGCGCAGACATGCTGGATTTGAAGAAGGCGAAAACTAAGATCATCGAATTGGAGGAAGAACTCAAGTCTACGCAATGGATATGAGGAAGAAATCAAGATACTCTGGAGAAGAACGGCGACCTAGTCAAGAAGATTGGAGTCTTCATGGGAGGACCAGCACCCAAGGAAGAGGAGCAAGAAGAGGAAGAAGACCCCGCTTGTCCAGACAACTACATCATCATCGACGACACCGACTCAGATCCAAGTGATGATGACTATGAAGACGAAGTTGGAGCAGACATCATGGAGTCTTCCACCGATCAAAATTTCTAGATGACCACCATATAATAGTAGTATTTTCCCCATGTAACTAGTAGTAGTTGAGCACTTATGCGATAGTCCTAGATCGCTTTTGTATGCCCTTGCTTGCTTGATTGAATGAATGTGTGTTTGCCTCATGTGCATATGGGTAGTGTTTTCTCACTAGACCTCTTTCTATTTCTAATCTCTCCCATCTAAACCATCAGATGCCTCCGAGGCGTGACCCGGTTTTGTTTTCCCACCGGAGCTCACTCGATTGATCCAATGAGAATGCCTTGATGCAATTGCTAGTTCGAGAACCAGGCAATGCCAACAACAACAACAACAACCCGCCGCCCGGTGGACAATTTAGCCCGTTTTACGAGGTTACAACCGCCGGTGTTTTCGAGCACCGAGCCAATAGTTGCTGAGATGACTGGTTACGCCCGTATTGGAAGGAGTTAACCACCGCGGGATGCACGGATCTTTGAAAGAGTGCGCTTTGCCGCACATCAATTGGATGGACCAGCAGCCGCATGGTGGGAGAATTACACGGCTACTTTTCCTATAGCCGATGTCACTTGGGACCGGTTCAACAAGCTTTTCGCACGGCCCATGTTTCAAGCTGGAGCCATGCAGATAAAGAAGCGCGAAGTTCCGCAACTTACGCTAGGGGAACCGTCTTGTGGCCCGATGACGTGGATGAGTTTAGCAAGTTATCACGCTATGCCCGTGATGATGTGGCCACGGATGCTTGAAGCAAGAGAAGTTTATGGAAGGACTGCATGATGAGATGAGTATGCAGCTGATGGTGGCAACTTTCAACAACTACCAGGAGTTGGTAGATAAGGCCCTAATGATTGAAGGAAAGCAACAGCAAATTGAAAATCGTAAGAGGATGTATGGACAAGGGAAGTATAACTCAAGAGCTCACCAGAAGCCTCGCTTAACCCCGAACTCGGGAGGACTAGTTCATAACCATGGAGGACATAACCATCTTTGGAGGAGGATCGCATAATGGTGCGAAGAATGGGAATGGAAATGCAGCCAATAATAATCAGAATCGCTCTAACCCAGCTACACCCGCTAAGAGAGACTTGAGCCAAGTTATTTGCTTTAAGTGCGGGAAGGCGGGCACTATGCCGTTGATCGCCCTGAAGGAAAGAATGGAAAGCGGAAATGGGAGCGGGAAGAAGCCCAATCCATTCAACAAAGGACAAGTGAACCACGTTAACGTGGAGGAAGTTGAAGAGCCGGGATGCGGTAATAGGTAAGTTTTGGTTAAGTCATTTACCGCTATTGTTCTTTTAAATCTTTGGTGCATCGCATTCATTTATATCAAGGGATTTGTGGATAAGTTTAAGTTACCAACCAGACCCTTAGAACCCCTCTTTTAGTGAGCTACTTTGGAGGCGAGTATATGGCTAGCAGATGGTGCACCCAGATACCCCTAATCATTGGCACACATGTTTTTCCGTCGACCTAATTATCTTGGAGTCGCAAGGATTGGATGTGATATTAGGTATGGATTGTATGTCAAAGTTTGGAGGAAGTATCATTTGTGCTAGCAAGTCAATTTATCTTACCACCCAGGAGGAAAAAGGATTAAGTATGTATCTAGGCATGTGCCTAGGAGGAGCCAAGTGAATACCCTCACGGGAGTTGTACAAGAGGAAGTACACGTAGTGAAGGATTATCCAGATGTTTTTAGGAAGAGTTACCGGGCATGCCACGGATCGAGACATCGAGTTTACGATAGAACTAATACAGTGCAGGGCCAATCTCAAAGAGACCCTATCGGATGCCATAAATGATCTGGAGGAAATGAAGAAGCGGATCAAAGAGCTATTGGAGAAAGGTTACATTCAGAGAAGTTCATCACCTTGGGGAGCTCCAGATTACTTTTGGTGGAGAAGAAGGATAAATCCCTAAGGATGGTTGTTGATTACCGAGCTCGAATGAAGTAACGATAAAGAACAAGTATCCCTTACCGATGATTAATGATCTGTTTGATCGGTTGCAAGGAGCTAAGGTGTTTTCTAAAATTGATCTCTGATCGAGGATACCATCAATTGAAGATCCGAGAGAAGGATATACCAAAGACAACATTCACCACACGATATGGATTATATGAGTATACGGTCATGTCGTTTGGATGACTAACGCCCTGCCTATTTCATGAGTATGATGAGCGAAGTGTTGATGGAGTATTTGGACAAGTTTGTTGTGGTGTTTATCGATGATATTATGGTTTACTCGAAGAGCGAAGAGGAGCACGCAGAACACCTACGTTTGGTTCTTGAGAAACTTCGAGGGAACACCGGTTATATGCCAAATTCAGCAAGTGCGAGTTTTGGTTAAAGGAAGTTGGATTTCTTGAGCATGTTATATCGGGAGAAGGTATAGCGGTAGATCGGTAAAATTCAGTCGATCCTTTGAGTGGTTGGCACCCACTTGATCGGCCGAGATTCGCAGTTTCCTTGGAGTGGCGAGGTATTATCGGAGATTCATTGAGAATTTTTCCAAGATTGCTAAACCAATGACAGAATTGCTAAAGAAGGATACCAAGTTCAAATGGACAGAGGATTGTGAGACAAGCTTCCAAGAGTTGAAGAAAGCGGTTGACTACAACCCCAGTGCTGACATTGCCAGATATACATAAGGAGTTTCAAGTGTATTGTGATGCCTCTCGCTTGGGACTTGGATGTGTTCTTATGCAGGAAGGAAAATTTGTTTCGTATGCCTCACGACAACTGAAGCCTCATGATTTGAACTATGCCACGCATGATTTGGAGCTAGCAGCCGTAGTACATGCGTTGAAGACCTGGAGACATTATCTCATGGGAAACCGTTGTGATGTGTACACGGATCATAAGAGTTTAAAGTACATTTTCACACAGAAGGAGTTAAACCTCAGACAGAGGAGATGGCTGGAACTTATAAAGGATTACGACATGAAGCTACACTATCATCCAGGAAAAGCCAACGTCGTAGCAGACGCTTTGAGTCGGAAGAGTTATGCCAATATCCTTAAAGGTAGAGGACTGCCAAAGGAGTTAGCAGAGGATGTTATGGAACTTCAGTTGGAGATTGTTCCAAGAGGTTTTCTTGCAACAATGGAGGTTCAGTCGACCTTGTTAGACAAGATTCGAGACACTCAAAAGGAGGATAAAGAGATTGCTGAGATAAAGGAAAAGATGGGCAAAGGAAAAGCCAAAGGTTTTCGCGAGGATGAGCACGATACCTTGTGGTTTGAGGATCGGTTATGTGCCCAACAATTCGGAGATCAGGAAGTTAATACTTGAAGAGGCTCATGACTCACCATACTCGATTCACCGGAAACACCAAGATGTATTTGGACTTGAAGGAACGTTTACGGTGGACTGGTATGAAGAAGGATATTGCCGAGTATGTAGCCGCTATGCGATGTATGCGGAGAGTGAAGGCAGAGCATCAAAAGCCAGCGGGGATCATTGCAGCCTATGCCAATACCCGAATGGAAGTGGGACAAACTTGGCATGGATTTTATCACCGGATTACCCAGAAACAAAGCAGGATATGATTCAATATGAGTAGTAGTGGATCGGTTGACCTTCATCCCAGTGAAAACAACTTATACAAGTGCCAAGTTGGCCAAGATATATATGACCAGGATCGTATGTTTGCATGGAGTTCCGAGGAGTATCGTATCAGATAGAGGAACACAGTTTACTTCAAAGTTTTCACATCAACTACACCAGACTTTGGGTACCAGATTGGAGTTTAGTACCGCGTTCCACCCACAGACAGATGGACAAACAGAGAGAGTTAATCAGATTCTGGAGGATATGTTAAGAGCCTGTGCACT
This sequence comes from Aegilops bicornis, assembly GCA_021605145.1. NCBI lineage: Eukaryota > Viridiplantae > Streptophyta > Magnoliopsida > Poales > Poaceae > Aegilops > Aegilops bicornis. The sequence continues at coordinate 475,958,358 of CM038670.1, read as the reverse complement.
GGATTATGGATCTAGTTGGGATGACAATTTGCCGTACGCAGAATTCTCATACAACAACAGCTACCAGGCCAGTTTGAAGATGGCACCGTTTGAAGCTCTGTATGGACGCAGATGTAGAACACCCTTGATGTGGGACGAGGTCGGAGACCGTCAGTTGTTTGGACCAGATTTGATCAAAGACTCAGAGGAGAAGGTTAAACCGATCGAGACAGGCTAAAAATTGCTCAGTCTAGACAGAAGAGTTACGCAGATTCAAAACGCAAGGAAGTAACCTATGAAATCGGAGACAGAGCATATCTGCGAGTATCACCCATGAGGGGAGTGAAACATTTTGGATTAAAGGGAAAGTTAGCCCCAAGATTTGTAGGACCGTATCGTGTTTTGGAACGAATGGGAGAAGTTGCCTACAAACTGGAGTTACCCGAAGGACTGTCAGGAGTTCACGATGTGTTTCACGTATCACAATGGCGAAGAAGTGCCGCTGATATGGCCGACATACCGTTAAAGGATACTGATGCCTGGAGGCGATACAATTGGATAATAATTTGACTTATGAGGAGAAACCGGTAAAGATTTTGGATTTCGACTGAGTCACTCGCATGACAAGGTTATCAAGTTTTGTAAAGTTCGATTGGAGCCACCACACCGAGGAGGAAGCCACACGGGAGCGAGAAGAGGATATTCGCAAGGACCATCCGCACCTATTTTCTAGCCAACCCGAATCTCGAGGGCGAGATTCATCTTAAGGGGGGTAGGTTTGTAACATCCCAAATTTTCAATTTGGCATGTTATACATAGGTCATCCATGCATATCATATTTTATTGCATATTCATTTGCTATCCTCGAAATCCTAAGCAACTCAAGGACACTCGGAGAGAAGTTGGAGATTTTTCGATTTTCATATTTGAATTTTATCAAATAATTAAATACGAGGATATTTGTTATTATTATTTTTCTCTCCTGAAAAATATTTCAAGTTTAAAATAAATGAGAGGAGATAATATGACTTCTCCAAAACTAATTGAAATACCGGAGGAAAAATGTTAAAATCATTTTTGGGATTTTATTTTACTTATTTGGAATTTTATTTGACTAGTGAAAAATTTGCATATGTTTAAAAATTTACATTTTAGGGGCCAAGAGAAGTTCATCTTGTTCTAAATATTTTATTTAGGCAAAGAAAACTTGTTTTGGAATTTTTAGATTTTTATTTATTTTTCTTGGATTTTATAAATTTCGGTGGAATGTTTTTAAAAAAAAATGGACCCATTGGGCCAAAGGCCTACCGAGCCAGGCCGGCCCGCTCGCGCCGCCGCCTTCCCCGTGCGCCGCCGTGCTTGGCACGGACGCCGAGGGAGTCCGAGCCGGACTCCACCCGGGCGCCCCCCTCCCCACGCCGCCCGCCCCCGCCCTCCTATATCAGCCGCCCCCCCTCTCCCCTTAGCCACCACCGCCGCCACCATCGCCACCACCGCCACTTGGGACCGGGAGCCCAAGCCGAGCCGCGCCGCCGCCGCCTTGGTCGCCGTCGCCGCCTTCAGCGCCCGTCGCCGTCGCCCCTCGCCCGCGCCGTCGCCCGCCCTCGCCGCCCCTCGCGGACGAGCCGCCGCCCGCCGGGACGACCTGCCGGAGGTAGACCCGTTGCCGGTTTTTTTAAAATATCCCTTCGGTTTTTTTATAAAACCCTAGCCCGTTTTTTTAGATCGGTTTATTTTTTTTCCGGTTTATTTATTTTGAAAACGTTCACCCGTTCGTTCGTTTTTACGAACATGTTCGTCGTTTAGTCTTTACTAACGAACGTTCGTTCGTTTAGACGTTCGTAGATTTCTTTTATCGGAAATATTCCGCGGTTATTCCGAATTTGATTTCTGAACCAATGTTCAAACTAGTATAACTTTTCGCTCGTTTATCGGAATCAGGCGATTCAAGCGCCTGGAGTTTCATCTCGAAACCCTCTTTCCGAAATTATCAACATAAACCAGTTTTTATCTTTGTAAAATTTGACTCTAGTTCAGATTAGTAAACGGACCATGTTTTCTCGCGGTTTGAGTTTCGTTGTTCCGTTTGGTTTGATTCTTTTTGCAAACCGGAGTTCTTAAGTTGAACTCTCCGGTCAACCTATTTCAGTTGAAGTTTCGTTTGTGCATCTTTGCTTGTTGCTTATGTATGTATTGTTTGCTTGCGATAGAATTCCCGAGTCTAAGCGTGTTACTACGAGTCTCTAGGATTCACGGATCGTCAGCAAGGCAAGTAACACTTGATCATATCTTTTCATACCCAGTTTTTATGCATTAGCTCAACCCTCCAACATTGCATGATTAGGATGGCATTAATTTGTGGGTTGGAAAGTACTTGTTGAGGTAGAACCTATTGTCCTGTTACTATCAAACCCTTGGGAGTTACTTCTACGTTATGCTTACATTGCCATGCTATGCTCGTAGACGTGGTTTGGATTTGAGAGATATTCATGACAGATGTGAGATTATTAATTAATGGTTTACTTTAAGGTGGCAACTTAAATACACATCTGGGTGGATTGAGGCACCTGGGGAACCCAGTGTTGTCTGTTTTATTTTTGGAAATCCCGGGGTACCCATGTGATCTTCCTCTAGACCGCCACCCAGGCTCAAAGGGAACTAAGATTATTCATGCTAGAAACTTCCGTGTGCAGCCACAAGCTATTATGGGCTCTAGCATAGTTGAGTAAGTTACGTGAAGCTCTCGAAGAGGTAGATCAGCAGGTAGTGGGTTTTATAGGTTTGGTATGATCTATCCGGAGTAGAGAGTTAATGTTTATGAAAGACTGTGTCTCTGTCATCCGTTTCTCAAACACCATGCGGTCACGAGAAATCAACGGAGGCGATCGAGTCTTGTGGGGAAAAGTCATAAACCTCTGCAGAGTGTACAATCTAATCATGGTTAGCCGTGTCCCGGTTATGGACAATTCGAGTATCTAGTACTTGAGTATTCACATGTATCTCATCACTCTAAATTAATATTGCTGGGTTGTTAATCACTTTAATTGGGATTGAGTTGGGGTTATACCTTCTCAATGATGTTTCAACCACCATGATAGTTAAAGTAAAATTTATTCCTTTGATGTAGGAAAAAATTGGCTTTTCGCAAAACTGTAAACATAGAGCTTTCCACCAGCCATGTATGCATGTAGTATAGCTTATTCTTTCATTACTCTCTATGAGTTACGTTGCCAGCATATTCCATGTGCTGACCCGTTCTCGGGCTGCAACGTATTATGTTGCTGAACTTTTCAGACGAGGAGTAAGGATTGTAGGTCGTTGCCGTGCAGCTTTCGGTTATGCCGTTGGAGTTGATGGACTCACTTTATCTTCCAAGTCTTCATTGTTATCGCATTAGATGGCCTTAAGCCATATTATTGTAATAAGTTCTCTTTTGAGACATTCGATGTAATAAGTGATTGCTACTCTGTTATAAATCCTTCGAGTACTGTGTGTGTCAGCATTACCGATCTAGGGATGACACAGAAGCACAGAGACTTGACCATCTGAGGCCGGGTCGCTACAAGATCCCACCACGACGCTCTGCTTGCAGCTGCACCAGCTTACTGCTCCACCATTCAACATATACACGTATCCGGTTTGTGACTTAGAGTCATCCAGATCTGTGTCGAAGCTAGCGTCGATGTAACCCTTTATGACGAGCTCTTCGTCACCTCCATAAACGAGAAACATGTCCTTAGTCCTTTTCAGGTACTTCAGGATATTCTTGGCTGTCGGTGTTCCTTGCAGGGATTACTTTGGTATCTTCCTACCAAACTTACGGCAAGGTTTACATCAGGTCTAGTACACAGCATGGCATACATAATAGATCCTATGGCTGAGGCATAGGGGATGACACTCATCTCTTCTATATCTTCTGCCGTGGTCGGACATTGAGCCGAGCTCAATTTCACACCTTATGTCTGAGGCAAGAACCCTTTCTTGGACTGATCCATTTTGAACTTCTTCAATATCTTATCAAGGTATGTGCTTTGTGAAAGACCTATGAGGCATCTCGATCTATCTCTATAGATCTTGATGCCTAATATATAAGACTTCTCCAAGGTCCTTCATTGAAAAACTCTTATTCAAGTAGGCCTTAATGCTGTCCAAAAGTTCTATATCATTTCCCATCAAAAGTATGTCATCTACATATAATATGAGAAATGCTCTGAGCTCCCACTCACTTTCTTATGTATGAGGCTTCTCCATAAGTCTGAATAAACCCAAACGCTTTGATCATCTCATCAAAGTGAATGTTCCAACTCGAGATGCTTGCACCAGCCCATAAATGGATCATTTGGAGCTTGCATACCTTGTTAGCATTCTTAGGGTTAAACAAAACCTTCCGGCTGCATCATATACAGTTCTTCCTTAAGATAGCCGTTAAGGAATGCCGTTTTGGCGTCCATTTGCCATATATCATAATCATAGTATGCTGAAATTGCTAACATGATTCGGACGGACTTGACTTCACTACGGAGAGAAAGTCTCATCATAGTCAACCCCTTGAACTTGCCGATAACCCTTAGCGACAAGTTGAGCTTTATAGATGGTAACATTACCATCCGCGTTCGTCTTCTTCTTAAAGATCCATTTGTTTTCTATCGCTCGCCGATCATCGGGCAAGTCTGTCAAAGTCCATACTTTGTTTTCATACATGGATCCTATCTCGGATTGCATGGCTTCAAGCCATTTGTTGGAATCTGGGCCGCCATCGCTTCTTCATAGTTCAAGGTTCACCTTGCCTAACAACATGATTTCCGTGACAGGGTTGCCATACCACTCTGGTGTGGAATGTGTCCTTGTGGACCCTCTGAGTTCAAGAGCAACTTGATCAAAGTACCTTGATCATCATCATTAATTTCCTCTCCGGTTGGTGTAGGCACCACAGGAACATTTTCTGTCTTTGCACTACTTTCCGGATCAAGAGGTAGTACTTCATCGAGTTCTACTTTCCTCCCACTTACTCCTTTTGTGAGAAACTCTTTTTCCAGAAAGGATCCGTTCTTGGCAACAAAGATCTTGCCTTCGGATCTAAGGTAGAAGGTATACCCAATGGTTTCCTTAGGGTATCCTATGAAGACGCATTTTTTCGACTTGGGTTCGAGCTTTTCGGGTTGAAGTTTCTTGACATAAGCATCGCATCCCCAAACTTTTAGAAACGACAGCTTAGGTTTTCCCAAACCATAATTCATACGGTGTCGTCTCAACGGATTTAGACGGTGCCCTATTTAAAGTGAATGTAGCTGTCTCTAGAGCGTATCCCCAAAATGATAGCGGTAAATCAGTAAAAGACATCATAGATCGCACCATATCCAATAGAGTGCGATTACGACGTTCGGACACACCGTTATGCTGAGGTGTTCCAGGCGGCGTGAGTTGTGAAACGATTCCACATTTCCTTAAGTGTGTACCAAATTCGTGACTTAAATATTCTCCTCCACAATCTGATCGTAAGAACTTTATTTTTTGGTCATGTTGATTCTCTAACTCATTCTGAAATTCCTTGAACTTTTGAAAGGTCTCAGACTTGTGTTTCATCAAGTAGACATAACCATATCTACTTAAGTAAATGCGTGAGAGTGAGAACATAACGATATCCTCCGCGAGCCTCAATGCTCATTGGACCGCACACATCAGTATGTATGATTTCCAATAAGTTGGTTGCTCGCTCCATTGTTCCGGAGAACGGAGTCTTGGTCATTTTGCCCGTGAGGCGCGGTCCACATGTGTCAAATGATTCATAATCGAGAGACTCTAAAAGTCCATCAGCATGGATCTTCTTCATGCGCTTGACACCAATGTGACCAAGGCGGCAGTGCCACAAGTATGTGGGACTATCGTTATCAACTTTACATCTTTTGGTATTCACACTATGAATATGTGTAACATCACGTTCGAGATTCATTAAGAATAAACCATTGACCATCGAACATGACCATAAAACATATCTCTCATATAAATAGAACAACCATTATTCTCGGATTTAAATGAGTAGCCATCTCGTATTAAGCGAGATCCCGATACAATGTTCATGCTCAAACTTGGCACTAAATAACAATTATTGAGGTTTAAAACTAATCCCGTAGGTAAATGTAGAGGTAGCGTGCGACGGCGATCACATCGACCTTGGAACCATTCCCGGCGCGCATCGTCACCTCGTCCTTCGCCCGATCTCCGCTTATTTCGCAGCTCCTGCTTTGAGTTACAAATATGAGCAACGGCACGGTATCAAATACCGGGGAGCTACTACGAGTACTGGTCAGGTACACATCAATTACATGTATATCACAGATACCTTTAGTGATGCCGGCCTTCTTGTCCGCTAAGTAGTTGGGGCAGTTCCGCTTCGGTGACCCTTCCGTTGCAATAAAAGCACTCGGTCTCGGGCTTGGGTCCATTCTTTGACTTCTTCCCGACAGCGAGCTTACGGCGCAGCAACATCCTTGCCGTCCTTCTTGAAGTTCTTCTTACCCTTGCCCTTCTTGAACTTAGTGGTTTTATTGACCATCAACACTTGATGTTCCTTCTTGATTTCTACCTCTGCTGACTTGAGCATTGAAAATACTTCAGGAATAGTTTTCACCATCCCACGCATATTGTAGTTCATCACAAAGCTCTTGTAGCTTGGTGGGAGCGATTGAAGGATCTGTCAATGACCGCCTCGTCGGGAGGTTGATGTCCATTTGGGGACGACGGTTGTGCAACCCAGACATTTTGAGTATGTGCTACCTTGTGAACTATTTCCTGCATCTTACAACTATAGAACTTGTCGGAGACTTCATATCTCTCGACTCGGGCATGAGCTTGGAAAACCATTTTCAGCTTCTCGAACATCTCATATGCTCCGTGTCGCTCAAAACGCGTATGGAGCACCGGATCTAAGCTGAAAAGCATGCCGCCTTTGAGCAGGGGAGTAATCATCGACGCGTGACTGCCAAGCATTCATAACGTCTTGGTTCTACGGGATGGGTGCTTCACCTAGCGGTCCTTCTAGGACATATGCTTTCTTGGCAGCTATGAGGATGATCCTCGGGTTAGGACCCAGTCCGTATAGTTGCTGCCATCATCTTTCAGCTTGGTTTTCTCTAGGAACGCGTTGAAATTCATGTTGACATGAGCGTTGGCCATTTGATCTACAAGACATTTATGCAAAGGTTTTAGACTAAGTTCATGATAATTAAGTTCATCTAATCAAATTATTTAATGAACTCCCACTCAGATTAGACATCCCTCTAGTCATCTAAGTGTTACATGATCCGAGTCGACTAGGCCGTGTCCGATCATCACGTGAGACGGACTAGTCATCATCGATGAACATCTCCATGTTGATCGTATCTTCCATACGACTCATGTTCGACCTTTCGGTCTCTGTGTTCCGAGGCCATGTCTGTACATGCTAGGCTCGTCAAGTTAACCTAAGTGTATTGCATGTGTAAAACTGTCTTACACCTGTTGTATGTGAACGTAGGAATCTATCACACCCGATCATCATGTGGTGCTTCGAAACGCATTTAACTTTAGCAACGGCGCACGCTTAGGGGGAACACTTTCTTGAAATTATTATGAGGGATCATCTTATTTACTACCGTCGTTCTAAGTAAACAAGATGCATAAACATAATAAACATCACATGCAATTATATAGTAGTGACATGATATGGCCAATATCATATAGCTCCTTTGATCTCCATCTTCGGGGCTCCATGATCATCTTGTCACCGTCATGACACCATGATCTCCATCATCATGATCTTCATCATCATGTCTCCATGAAGTTGCTCTCAAACTATTACTTCTACTACTATAGCTAACGGTTTAGCAATAAAGCAAAGTAATTACATGGCTTTGAATCAATGACACGCAGGTCATACAATAATTAAGACAACTCCTATGGCTCCTACCGGTTGTCATACTCATCGACATGCAAGTCGTGATTCCTATTACAAGAACATGATCTCATACATCACAATATATCATTCATCATACATCACAACTTTTGGCCATATCACATCACAAGGCAATTGCTGCAAAAACAAGTTAGGCGTCCTCTAATTGTTGTTGCATCTTTTACCGCTGCAATAGGGTTCTAGCAAGAACGTTTTCTTACCCTCTGAAAAAAGCCTGGCGTGATTTGTCAACTTCTATTTACCCTTCATAAGAACCCTTTTCGAATCCGCTCCAACTAAAGTGGGAGAGACAGGACACTCGCTAGCCACCTTATGCAACTAGTGCATGTCGTTCGGTGGAACCTGTCTCACGTAAGCGTACGTGTAAGGTCGGCCCGGGCCGCTTCATCCCACAATACCGCTGAAGCAAAATAAGACTAGTAGCAGCAAGAAAGTTGACAACATCTACGCCCACAACAAATTGTGTTCTACTCGTGCAATACAGAACTACGCATAGACCTAGCTCATGATGCCACCGTTGGGGAACATAGCAGAATTTTAAAATTTTCTACGCATCACCAAGATCAATCTATGGAGTTATCTAGCAACGAGGGGAAAAGGAGTGCATCTACATACCCTTGTAGATCGCGAGCGGAAGCGTTCAAGAGAACGGGGTTGATGGAGTCGTACTCGTCGTGATCCAAATCACCTATGACCGAGCGCCGAACGAACGACACCTCCGCATTCAACACACATACGGTTGGGAAGACGTCTCCTCCTTCTTGATCCAGCAAGGGGGAAGGAGAGGTTGATGGAGATCCAAGAAGACGACGGCGTGGTGGTGGAAGCGGGATTCCAGCAGGGCTTCGCCAAGCGCTACTGGAGGAGGAAGAGGTGTCACGGGAGGGAGAGGGAGGCGCCAGGGCTTAGGGTGTGGCTGCCCTTCCTCCCCTCCACTATATATAGGGGCTAGGGGGGCGCATGCCCCCTTGGAGATCCCATCTAGAGGGGGGCGGCGGTCCCCGGGGCAACGGCCCCCTTAGGGTTTCCAACCGAGGCGGCCCCTAGGGTTTCAACCCTAGGCACCTTGGGCCCTTGGGTGGGCGCACCAGCCCACCAGGGGCTGGTTCCCACGCTACTTCAGCCCATGGGGCCCTCCAGGATAGGTGGCCCCACCGGTGGACCTCGGGACCCTTCCGGTGGTCCCGTGCAATACCAGTGACCCCGAAACTTTCCGGTGGTCGAAAACGGACTTCCTATATATAATTCTTCACCTCCGGACCATTCCGGAACTCCTCGTGACATCCGGGATCTCATCCGGGACTCCGAACAACTTTAGGGTTACTGCATACTCATATCTCTATAACCCTAGCGTCACCGAACCTTAAGTGTGTAGACACTACGGGTTCGGGAGACATGCAGACATGACCGAGACGCCTCTCCGGTCAATAACCAACAACCGGATCTGGATACCCATGTTGGCTCCCACATGCTCCTCGATGATCTCATCGGATGAACCACGATGTCGAGGATTCAATCAATCCCGTATACAATTCCCTTTGTCAATCGGTACGTTACTTGCCCGAGATTCGATCGTCGGTATCCCAATACCTCGTTCAATCTCGTTACCGGCAAGTCACTTTACTCATACTGTAATGCATGATCCTGTGACCAGACACTTGGTCACTTTGAGCTCATTATGATGATGCATTACCGAGTGGGCCCAGAGATACCTCTCCGTCATACGGAGTGACAAATCGATCTCGATCCGTGTCAACCCAATGAAACTTACGGAGATACATGAGTGCACCTTTATAGTCAACCCGATTCGTTGTGACGTTTGGTACACCCAAAGCACTCCTACGGTATCCGGGAGTTACACGATCTCATGGTCTAAGGAAAAGATACTTGACATTGGAAAAAGCTCTAGCAAGCGAACTACACGATCTTGTGCTATGCTTAGGATTGGGTCTTGTCCATCACATCATTCTCCTAATGATGTGATCCCGTTATCAATGACATCCAATGTCCATAGTCAGAAACCATGACTATCTGTTGATCAACGAGCTAGTCAACTAGAGGCTCACTAGGGACATATTGTGGTCTATGTATTCACACGTGTATTACGATTTCCGGATAATACAATTATAGCATGAATAAAAGAAAATTATCATGAACAAGGAAATATAATAATAATCCTTTTATTATTGCCTCTAGGGCATATTTCCAACAGTACTATCACTGGTTAAATGAAGAAATGCTTTTTTTTCTCGTGTATCCTGATTTAGTTCCCATCAAGATAATTATGATGATTCTGTTTGTTGGTGTACTTTTCATTAATTCCTATTGACAATTGAGATGTCGTTGCTAACCCTTTTTTATATTTTTGGAAACATCGATGCGTGTCTCCATACCCGGGCATGTCTTCCTCAATTTTAGTGGAACTGCACAAAATTGGATGGCCATTGTTGTTCCGCCTCCTTTGTCCTCTACCACGTGGTTCTTCCTTCCTCGAGCTTGATTACTGAGAAGAAACAGACCAAAGTGAGGATTTGTCGAACTTCATAGGTGCCTCACCCAAACTTGATGCCAAATGGATGATGCATCACCACGATGACCTATCGATGCTCCTGGTTGCGCCTCATGGTTGCGTCGGCTGGTGAAGCTGATCGATTTTCAATGAAAAACAAGTTGTCTTCCATTAGTGCTCTTTGCTTGTTACACACAAAGATGATATCGTTCGTCAGTTCACCTTGGTTGCGTTGGAGACGCAGTCGTCTTTCACGTTGGCGCAATTTTATCACGCAATTGGCTATGAACCAAATATTTCCTCGAAGAAGGATCGACGTTGGTACTAAGAGAATAAGTTTTGTATTGATTTCTAAGCCTTCTCACAACTTTGTCTCCAGCTCCCCTATAATTTTATTTGTCCAGCTATTAACTTTGATTTAAAAAATGATGTGGACTAAAAACCCGGATGGACGTAGTAGCCCTCCATTTTTATTTACTCCGCATATTAGATTTGTTGAAGTCAAACTTTGTAATACTCTCAAACCTTTCCGATAATTGAAATTAAAATTCTTTATTTGTACACACTCTCACACATTTCCGATAATTTGGCGCATGTGTGGTTGTTCACTTAAGGGAGGTTAGTGTACCACACGTGAAGGGCGAGGAAGTGCGACCGTGACGCGTGGGCATGGATCGTTAGTTCATCGGAAGTAGTACTAGTTTTCTTCTTTGTACATTAAATAAAGAGTTTCATTTCATACTTACACAATTTAAAGCGATTGCTATGGAGAGAATAAGAAAACCACTCCACTATATATTAGTCGATACACGAGAGTACTATATGGACGCAGCTTCATTGACTTAGTGCACCTGCCTTTGGATTTATGACAGTGGGCCCAAAATGTGGTAGCTCACATCATACAGCCAAAAGTGCAGTGAAGGCACCCTAGCTCGATCCGTACTACGAGTATATATATAAGCGGGAGCATCGGCGCTTGTTCGCTAGGGTTTGCACTCTCCACCACGCTCGCCAAGACTACATATATGTTACACTGAGGCTCGGCGTTCATTTTCTAGGGTTTGCTATATTCACGGTCTCACCCTCTCTTCACCAGATCTAAACAAGACTGCGTTGGCCTCTTGTCTCTCTCTCCCCCTCATAGCTGGTGAAGGAGGCGTCCGTATCCCGTCGACCGGGAAGGGAGGAGGTGCAGCGTTCACTCTATAAGCCTTGGCGAGGAGGCAATCCTTGCCGGCTGTCTTTGTTCTCTTTCACCCGGCGCTTTGTCTTGGAGGGCCACCGACCCCTTCTTCCTCGTTGCCGTACGTAGTGTGGGCAGATCCGGCCTCCCGCCGCATGCCTTGCCACATCCCGATGACCCTAAGGTATAAGTTTCTTTGAAACCGTCGTTGCTCTAGCTGCATGTGGATCTTTTTCGATCTGTAGTCGAATCTAGGTCTTGGTTCAAAGAGGAAAGAAGGGTGCGTGGGCTGGAGCAAGAATCTAGGACGTGGTTCAATGAGGAAAGGAGGGCGGAAAGTAGTATGGGCGGCTATCCGGCCGCTTTGTAGGTCGAAAAGGGAAAAAGGGGTAACCCGGGTACACACATCTGTAAGGAACCGATCTCTTTGTTGAAAAGGGAAAGAAAGCGGGGGTCGGTAGTTTGTGCAGGACTAGATTTGCTGCCCTCACATAGGAAGAAGGTTCAAAGAGAACAAATATGGGACCAGCACATATATCAGCTTGGCTACATACTCTGCATCACCCATTTATATGTGTGGGCCACATGGTCTTGGCATGTCCCATACAACTATTTTGCTGTTGTTAATCTAAGAATGCCCATGGGAAGAAGCAATGCCACTGTTAAAAGTAAATTACATTTTTTAACGAATGTTGTTTCAAGAGAATGTCTCTGTTAATATGAATCAATGCAACCGTTTTAGAAATGCTACTGTCCTACTTTGTTTCCATCCAAGATAAGTTAGATGCTTCCTTCTGTCACCGTTTGTTTCATCCTACTTTATCGGCAAGTAATTGTTTCCTTTTTTTTCCTCTATTATAACAGGGGTATCGATTCAACTTGTTGCTATTGCGACATTTTGCTTCGCTACTCGAAACACTTATGTTTTAAGAGTGTTTTGTGCAGTTCAACTTGAATGTCACACCGGTGACTTTGCTTAATTCTGATGGAACTGCACAAAAGGAGATCGAGATTTGTTTCCAGTCTTCGTGGAGAGGTGTTTCAAATCTTGGTCTTAACCACATGATGTGCAGTGTGCTTTGAGATGTTGTGCTACTTGTTTTGGTACTGTTTTAAATAAATGTTGAATTGAAGCTATTGTATTGCTGTCTTTTCCCATTAAGTAGTGAACAAAAATGGGACCAACCTGCAGACCACGATGCTTGTTGCTTTCTTACAACAAATTCAGCATCACCCCTTTATAAGCCAAGAATTGATGCCACTCTCGTAATTAACTCTGAATCTTATTTCAAACCTGCAACACTTGTTAGGGATTGGCGGGATTACCATTTTGTGGCCGCATGTTTCATCCTCCTTTATTAGCCAAGAATTGATTCCTTTTTGCCTCTGTTTAAACAGGGATATCTATTCAACTTGTTGCTATTACGACATTTTGCTTCGCTCACGTGAAACACTTTGCTTGATTTTCAAAGGCAACCGCACAAAACGAGATTGGATTTCCTATTCGTGTTGGCAGATTCGTATTTTATCTTGTCCGTCTCATGGAAGGTCAGTATAGGCCTTCATCCACATGATTGTGCAGTTTGCTTTGAGATGTTGTGCTACTTGTATTGGTACTGTTTTAAATAAAGGTTGAATTGAAGCTATTCTATTGCTGTCTTTTCCCATTAAGTAGTGAACAAAAATGGGACCAACCCAGACATGATGCTTGTTGCTTTGTTAGAACAAACTCTGCATCACCCCCTTTATAAGTAGATGGAAGCACATATTGTTGTTGCGCCCACTCTCCCCCGGAGCTGTTTATGCTTTTTGTTAATCTAATGTCGCTGGTAAAATTAAGCAACGCCACTATCAGAATTAATTAACTACTGAATCTTAGTTCAAAACTGCAACACTTGTTAGGAATGGTACTATCCTGCTTTGTAGTTCTTTCTACATGTTTAACCAAGGTATTGTTAAGACAATGTCTCGGTTATAATGAATCAGTTGCATTGTTTTAGGAATGGTACTTTTCTGCTTTGTCGTTCTTTATACATGTTGAAACAAGGCATTGTTAAGATAATGTCTCAGTCAATATGAATGAATCACACTGATGGAGAATTGCTACTCTCCTGCTTTGTTTCCCATTAAGATAAAGTAGATCAATAGATGCTTTTCTTACGGGACTACAAGTCATCAACCGTTATTTCTCGATAATTGTTTCCCTTATATCTATTGTTGCTTACAGGGATATCAAAATTAAAGCTCGGTTTTATTCCGACTTGATTTTAGTTAAACCGCACAAAAGGAGCCAATGTGTCCAAGGCAAACTGTTGCATTATCGGGTCGATTGGTCGTTCCACTTTGCGTAAAGAAGCGATCACTGCTTTGCGCTACATTCTGAAGGAATGGCCGAGAATCTTTACAGAGTATTATTAGACACCGGTGACATGATTAGTCTGCAGAGACCATTGGCAATTTAACAACACGTGGAGTGCCCTGGGCAAAAAGTGCCCAAACAAGTACAAGAAGCTATGATAGGAATCCACGATCATAGGCATTACATATTTTGAATGGGAAAAGCTTGTCAAAGTTTAATCATTGATGTTAGCAAGAAGACGTTAGTTAAATATATTGGAATTGGAAAACCTTGTCAAAATTTGCTCATTGATGTTAGCCAGAAGACATGCATTTGAAATTTTTGAGTGGGACGCCCTTGCTATGAGCAGCGTCAAGTGTTTTTTCCTATTCCTGTGTTCAGTTTAGAAGTAAATAGTAACTCTGCTGAGATATTCCTGTGTTAAGAGTTTGTTCTGAATATTGTCTATGTAATGCCAGGCCTTGTGTTTGATTGCAAAGTTGAGCTTGGAATGTTGTGGCATGCGGCATCACGAGCTGTTCACCGTGCCTCCCGAGAATAATGCTTCGTATTGTTTTGCATGTCGATCTAATGCCAGTGATTTGCTTGTTAAGAAGATCATCCTCTTACATTGTTTCCGTGCTTAAGAAGTTCATCGTCTGATGTTTCATTCATAGCCTATACGACAAGTCGGGTAGGTTAGACGTGAAACCATATGATCTTCCGATCAACTCATGATATTAGGCAGTGATTGGATCGTTGCTTTCCAACCGAAACCGCTTGTAAAACTGACGCTTGTAAATTAAAGCAGATGGCCTTGGGAAAAGGCGCTTGGTTGGTCGATTTCGACTAGTAAAATATCGGAAGTACTTCACACACGATAAAAATGCTGAACAACACTCGGACGATTGCTAATCTAGCCGTTAGCTGCTGTTTCAGCCTTGCCCATGGATGGCATGATACGCACGTCGTGCATGTATCGTCTGGTAATGTTGTCCATATAGCAGTGCTCGTAAAATATACACTGGTCTCTCAAATTACACGCGTAACCCGGCAGTTTTACTTACAGACCTCGGGACCTCGGTTTCATTACGCCTGTATTTTACGTGTTGTTTCCGATGAAGAGTAAATTACACTTGTATGTTAATACAGGTTTTAAATAAACCAGAGCTCCCAAGCGCGGCCTTACCATTTCATGTCGTCTCAGTTTCTCGAAGGTGCTCATAGGTGTCTGATGATCCTGGCTTCCTGAATGAGCAGTGAGCGCTGTATCAGACAATCTGTAGGGCCCGCGAGGCCCTCTCCGTTGTCCTTCGAGTTGTTGCGCTCGCCGTGGAGCCGAGCATTGTTGAAATCGTCAACGAACATGAGGATTCAGGAGATGACTTTATTTTGACTGGATGACACTAGGGACCCACTAGGGCCATAGCCGTACGTACGCAAGTGCCTCCTTATTATGTACAACTATATTCTTTTTGCTTTCTCCTGGTTTCCTGACATCACGGTCCCACACCATTGTCAACCTATGTAGTCAATATAAGCGAGAATTGCACAAGGTGCGGCCGACAATTTGGGTCCAAGCAGCTCGAGCAAGATTTGTGTTTTTGAGGCGTGAGCACTCTGAGTTTTTCTTGGCGATGATTTCGTTGTTGTTCAGAGGAGAGCAGGTATTAATCGGCAGGTGTGGCCCGTCTGCCTAGCGCAGCGATATCCAGCCCGGATACTAATTTTTCAAGATGAAAATGGCTAGCCCAGCTATACGTCTTTTTGAGGAATACCTAGGCAAGGTCAACTTGTTATTCTCCGCCCCGCTGGGCTGCAAATCTTTCCTAGGAGGGATGCATTAGGCTTAACAGGAAAATGGGCTTTAAAAAATAATAAATGGGATGTAATTGTAAAAACTGGGCAGTAACTATAAAAAATGCACCAAACACGAAATTAGTTTATAAAATATTATTAATGGATTTTGAAAATCTTAAATTTTCATTGTTGCACGCGCAATGTTTCCTTGGATTTTTACGTAATACAAATTTATATTTAATCTGACTAGAAATTTCGGGATAAAAATATTTCAGATCCCATCAAAATGTGGGAAATTTTATTGAATTCTGTCTTCAACGGTTGGTTGAAATTATTAATCGTTGTCCTAGCTAGAAAATGGGCTGTACTTTTAACAAACTGTAAATGGGCTGTAGTAAATTCCATTAGAATTGAAAAATGGGCCGTACATTCTTACAAAACACAAATGGGCTATAAGTTCTCTGCCACACACTTGTGGGCCTACTAAGTGACGCGTCCCCTAAAAAAATAAGTTGACGCGTATGCAAGGCTTTGTCAACTTATTATATACAACACATGGTTCTAGCAGCAGTGGCCATTGGATGTCTATCCAACGGATGTCATGCTTCTTGAATCTCGGATATTCTTAGCTTCGGCCGCCCAAAAAATGATTCCTCCCCCTGACATCTGGGGCACACCGTTTTGGAGGCTGACCTGTGGGCCTACTAAGTTGGAGCGTACCAAGGGCTTTGTCAACTTAGTCAATATAAACGATTCTAGCTTCAGTGACCGTACGATGTCCATCCAACGGCCGTAGTGCTTCTTCAACCTCTGGTCTTCTTGGTCCAGCCGCCCAAAGCAGCGCCGGTGTAACATCCTAAAATTCTAAATTTTGGAATGTTATAAACAAATAAATAGTTTTGATTGATTGTTTGATTGATTGACTGAAAGTGAGTGAATTCGAAACTTTTGAAAGTTAATTGTGAGGGAATAAAAGGACTTTCCCAAACTTTCATTTTACTTTTATGATCTTGAGAATTCAAAATTCTTTTCATCACAAAACCACGGAGAGAAGATGACATGACTTCTTCCATTTATTTAAATGACAAGGGTGTTGAAAATATTTGAATTTCATTTGAGAATATTCCCAATTACGAAACTTTATGCAACTCAATGATTTTCACGGCGAAGATAAAATGACTCCTTCACAACATATGAAATATGAGTTGGGAGTTTCAAAGAATTAAAATTCAAAGTTCTTTTGAATTTATTTTCAATTTGGAGTTATTTGAGTTTTATTCAAATTATTTTTCTCCAAAAATAAAATAAATGGAAAATAGGGTAACATGATTCCCTACATCAGAAAATTGGAGAGAAATTAATTTGAAGTCATTTTGGTATTTTTAAAATGATTTTTATTGGATTTTATTGGACCAGTAGCACTCTTTGTTTTATCTGAATTTGCGAGTATTTTATTTGAAGCTATAATAATGTTCATCTTGTAGGAAATCTTTTTCTAAAAATTTTGATATATTATATGCCTATATAATATTTTTAATTCTTTGGTTTTATTATTTTTTTGTTTGGCTTTGTTTTAAAAAAAAAGACTTCCGCCGACTGGGCCGGCCCAGCTAGCCAGCTAGGCCACGGCCCAGCCAGCCCAAGCCGCGCCCCGCTCGTCCCCGAGCTCGGGACGAAGCCCGAGCCGCCACGACTCGCCGCCGCCGACCTCGTGTCGTTTCCGCCCCGGCCTCCTCCTGCCCCTTCCACACGCCACCTCCTCGCCCTCCCCATAAAAGGCGCCGCCCGGCCCGTCTCTCTCTCCTCTCGCTAACCGCTTTGCCGCCCGCCGCATCGCCGCCGCTTGTTGTGAAACCCCGCCAGGCTTGCTGCTCGCCGCCCTCCGCCACCTTGCCCCTCGCCGTAGTCTTACCCCTAAATCGCCGACCAGGGCCAGCCCGAGTTCGTCGGAGCCACCGCTCGCCTCACCGGAGCCGCCGCCCGCATCGCCGTTGACCGCCGCCGGCCGGACCCCGTTTAACCGGTAAAAAAACCGCCCCGACCGGTGAAACCCTAGATCGGTTTTATATCGGTTCTTTTCGGTTAGTTAGGTCGATTTTTTTAGATTTATTCAATGGACGTTCATTAGTTAGGGTTCGGTAGCGAACGAGTTCGTTCGTTAGTGTTCTGTAGCGAGCGTTCGCTCGGTAGAGTTTTTCTTTTTTTCCCTTTTCTTTTTAATTTCCGGCCAGGGACCTATTCGTGATAAATTTTTTTCACAGATTAGTCCCTAATCTTCAAACGGCTATAACTTTTTACTCGTTAGTCCAAATTCAACGAAACCAACGCTCACGTCTTTGTTATGATCTCCTCTATCCAGTAAAACAACTTAAACATGTTTTTGAAAAGTTTAAAATTTGAATTAGATCAGATTTGAATTTGAACTTCGTTTGATCATAACTTGAGTTTCGTAACTCCGATTTAATTGAATCTTTTTGCAAATCGAAGCTCTTGACCTAAACTTTCTGATAAGGCCAAATTCACATAATTTTGGTACTGTTAGAAATTGTTTTATGTTGCAAGAGTTATTTGCTTGGTTTTGAGGTTTTCCGAATTGTTTTCTTCGATCTTTCCGATTTTTGAGTGATTGCTTATGTGTGGTTACTATTGATTGCTTACGATAGATTGACCGGAGTGTGACGAGTAGACCTATCAAGAGTTTTTGAGTGCGAATCATCTTCATCAACTTTGCAGGCAAGTAACACTTTGATCATACCTCTTCTCATACCCAGTTTTATGCATTAGATCTATCCTCAAAGACTTGCATGATTAGGATCTAATTAAATTGTGGGTTATGGGAAGTAGATTGAGGTAGTACCTATTACCTGTTTTATTATCAAACCCTTGGGAGTTACTTCTACGTTTGCTTATTATGCCATGCTATGCCAGTAGACGTGGATTGGGTGAGTGTTTTCCATGACAGATGTGAGATTGTTAAATTAATGGTTTATTTAAGGTGGCAACTTAAACACACATCTGGGTGGATTGAGGCACTGGTTTCCATCAGGACTTGCCTGTATTTCTTGGACCGCCACCTGTGCTCAAAGGGATCATGAGATTATTTCAAACTAGAAACTTACGTGTGCAGCCACAAGCCATTATGGGCTCTGGCATAGTTGACTAAGTTGTGCGAACTCTTACGGGTAGACTAGCAGATGTAGGGGAAAGTAGGTGTACCTGTCTACCCACATGTAAGGTGCTAGCGCTTTCGAAAGACTATGTCTCGGTCATCCGTTTCTCAAACATCATGTAGTGCGAGAAATCCAACGGAGGCGATCGAGTCTTGTGGGGAAAAGTGCGCAAACCTCTGCAGAGTGTATAATCTAATCATGGTTAGCCGTGTCCCCGGTTATGGACATCTTGAGTATCTAGTACTTGGATATCATGTAAATCTCATCATGTTACTCTAAATAATATTGTGGGTTGTTAATGAGTACTTTTAATTGGGATTGAGGATGTTGTCAACCATTCTCAATGTTCAACAACCACCATGATAGTTAAATAAATTTATTCCTTTGCAGTAGGGAAAAATTGGCTTTTTAAAAAAGCTGTAACCATAGAGCTTTCCACCAGCCATATATGCATGTAGTATAGGCTTATTATTTCATTACTCTCTATGTGTTACATTGCCAAGATATTCCATGTCTTGACCCATTTTCGGGCTGCAACTTTTCATGTTGCGAGACTTTTCAGACGACGAGTAAGTGATACGTTAGGGTTACGATTTCTACACTCAACTTTGCCGTTGGTGTTGATGGGAATCCACAACCTGGTTGCTTCCGCTATATTTGGATTGAGGTAATAGTATTTACGTTATTTAAACATGTGATTTACCTCTGTTATAAATCCTCGAAAATCTTGTGTGTGTCAAAGATACCGATCCAGGGATGACACTTAAGCCACGAAGACTTGATCCATTCGGGCCGGGTCGCTACAAGATGGTATCGAGCACATGTTGGTATGAGGACGTGACCCTAGAAACTGGCAAGCCCATAGAAAAGATTTTTTTTCTACAACTTTCTTTTCAAAAAGATCTTTTACCTCTCTTCTCTTCTGAGCTTATTCAAATATTCCCTTTTAGAGAGACCATACCCTTTTTCCCTTTTGACCACTCGAAGATTTGACCGATGAGACCACTCCAAGGAGATAAGATATCGGACAACTAAGACCATTTGGAATGAAGAGGATTTTTACCGTGCATTACAATGACGAAAACTACGACGGATAAAGACTTCGAAGACTAGGAGAATATGAAGAATTTCCAGTTTTGGTATGACCAAGGAAGGCTACACTTATGGAACTTGACAGACTATGGAAGCTGTCAAAACCCGAGATCAAGGTGTATTGGAGTAAGACCGGAACATGGAGAGTTAGAAACTCAAAGTTCTGTCAAGGAAAACCCTAAGGAAGGAGATATCAACTATGGAGAGATAGCTCATGGAAATGACAAGAGCAGAAACCCGACTATCCATGATGTTATCGCCCGTTTATGCTATTGCCACCGTGTTGAGTTAAGCATGCACATGCATGGAAGGATTGGATGGTAGAAGGCTGATGGAGCACCTATCAGCAAGATGAAGTTTTAAGCTTAGCTGGTGCATCACCAGGATCTGGAGTATTACATCAAGAAGTTTAAGATGGATCTGCAGGAAGCCGTATTTGACAAGGAAGCAGTTCGTGAAGAACCAGGTTCCAGAAGATTAAAATAGCCAAGCTAGAGGAGCAAAACCTTGAGACATCAAAGATTTGTCAGGAACTGAAGGACAGTAGGATCATCGTTCATATCGAGGTTGATGAAACCCAGAAGTTTGGAACGCAACTTCAGAAATAATGAAGGACGCCACAAGAGACTTCGCGTCAACAGAGATGATCTGGCAAAAGAACTTGAGAAAGACAAGCACGATCGGAAGAAGCCATTGGAGACATGATCAAGACTGGAAGAGTTTGATGACGTTGAGATCTATAGACCATTAGAAGACCCAACCCCTGTTACATACTTACGTTAGATGCGACGATTGTGAGCTGTCATTTGTTTGATGTTTTTTCGACAACCACAATAAAACCTGTCTTTCAAAACTTTTGTTTGTATTGTGTGCATCCCTCTCGATCTCTCTTATCCCACCCAAACCCCTAGACCCAATAGAGGATGAATGGAGATGAGCTTGTATTTTCTGGACCGATGAGTAAATTGGAGATGGACCGATGAATTCAGAACACGGAGGATCATATGGAGAATAACACTATAGCCGGAAATGATATGACCCATCATGCTCTTGAGTGCTTTGAAAGAGGTGCTGTTACTTGGTGGAGGATGTACCAAACCATCAATGGATGGCAAGGAGTAACCGTTTGGGAAGAATTTAAGTCGACTCTGCTAAAGTCTCGGCTTGTGTCCCAGAAGTTGAAGCCTTATGGAAATGATATGGAGAAAGAGCATGCAAGCTTGGGGGAGAAATAGGACACAACCATAAAGGAAATAAGGACGAATACCCTCATAAGCAGAGGATTACCAAAGGAGTTAGCCGAGGATCTCAGGGAACTTCGGTTGGAGATTGTTCCCAAAGGTTTTGTTGCAGCAATGGAAGTTCAGTCTACATTGTTGGAAAAAAATCCGTGGAGCTCAGAAGGATGACAAAGAGATTGCTGAGGTAAAAGAGAGGATGAGCAAAGGAAAGGCCGAAGGTTTTCGTAAGGATGAGCACGACACCTTATGGTTCAAGGATCATGCACATGTACCCAATAATGCAAAGATCAGGAAGTTAATACTTCAGGAGGCTCATGACTCACCATACTCGATTCGCCCTGGAAACACCAAGATGTATTTGGATTTGAAGGAGTGTTTACGGTGGACTGGTATGAAGAAGGATATTGCGGAGTATGTAGTCGTAGGTGATGTATGTCGAGAGTAAAAGCGAGCATCGAAGCCGCGAGATTACTACAGCCTATCTTTGATACCCAAATGGAAGTGGGATAAGCTTGGCATGGATTCCATTCTTGGATTTCCCGAACCCGATCGGGATATGATTCTATCTCGGGTAGTAGTTGATTCGCTTGAACAAAGTGGCTCACTTTATCGGTGAAAACCACCTATACAGGTGCAAAGTTGGCGAGGATATATTTGACAAGGATCGTATATGCGCATGGAGTTCCGAGGACCATCGAGAGGAACACAGTTTACCTCAAAGTTTTGGAATCAGCTGCACCGGACTTTGGGTACTAGGCTAGAGTTTAGTACAACCTTTCATCCATGAGACGGATGGATAAATCGAGAGTCAATCGGATTACGGAGGACATGTTGAGAGTGTGTGCGCTAAATTTTGGATCTAGTAGTGAGGATAATCTACCTTCTGGAGTTCTCATACAATGATTACCAAGCCGGTTTGAAGATGGCCCCTTTTAAGCTTTGTATGGGAGAAGAAGCCAGACACCACTGATGTGGGATGAAGTTGGAGACCATCAGTTGTTTGGACCAAATGTGATCAAGGAGTCAGAAGAGAATGTTAAGTTGATTCGAGATAGACTGAAGGTAGCTCAGTCCAGGCAGAAGAGTTAAGCAGACTCAAAAACGCAAGGAGGTAGTCTATGAAAATTGGAGACAGAGCATGTCTTCGTGTGCCACCTCTGCGAGGAGTTAAACGATTTGGAGTTAAGGGAAAGTTAGCCCCGAGATTTGTAGGACCATACTGAGTTTTGGAGCGTATGGGAGAAGTTACCAACAAGTTGGAGTCACCCGAAGGATGGTCAGGAGTTCATGATGTGTTTCACGTTTCCCAGTTGAAGAAGTGTCATGCAGAGATGGCCAATATTCCCCTGTAAGGACGCTTGACCCTGGAAAGGATAATGACGTTCCATGAAGTGGAGTATGGACTTCATAAGTATAAGTTTTTATCTCGGTATGTGGGATATCCCACGAGGATGTAGAGATGAATTACTATTGGATATAAAGGAGGTATGATGTTGGAAATAAGGATCAATGGAAATTCCATGATGAGTCTTGAGTAATCATGTCCTAGTTTGGTGCCAATAGAAGGAAGGAAGACAGTACAATTGGATGGATTTAAGTATGCCAGGAAGTTGGATGTTGGGATAATGATCAGTTGCCTAGATGATGTGTTCAAGGATTTTAAGTGATGAGATGGGCCATAACCCACAGGCCCCATGACCTGCCAAGAAGCAAGCACATTCTTGCTGAAGGAAAAACCTTGGAACAAGTTACGACTTTTACCGACAGACGATCTTATAGGAGTTTACGCAAAACCTGAGAGTTGTTAAGGAACGATAGATGTTTGTTTGGCTTGCAGAATCAATGGATTTGTCCGAACTTGGTTCGTCGAAAAGAGAAAATTCTGCAATGCTTGTGAGGATGACCGAGTGTTAGAATGCGAGATTCGCTAAACCATGTACAAGGTAATGATTTGGGTGCGGGATGGATTGATCACCATACCGACTTACTCTTATTATTTGCCTTGCTATATGGGATGGTAAATCTGAGTGACCTACCTATAGTAGAGAGACGACAATCAAAACCTTGTTTGAACCTTAGAATGGTATAAGTATTTTCCCTTGTACACGGCAGTTGTTGCCAATCGTAGGATATACGGTGAGGAATCAACCCAGACCCATTTCCTGTAGGAGAAACCATAAATCGTTGACCACCATGAGATATCGATAGTTGTTTAGTATTGGCGCCAGACCCGTCAGCTAAGAAGATCCAGTTTCGGGATAACCTTACCAAGAGGAAAGGACAGAAGAAATTGAGGAAAAGGTTATGCCACTACCGGAAGAGCCAAAGAAGGAATTATACTAAAGATCTGAGAAGACCAACACTGTCAACAATAAGGATGGAGTATATGAGTTTTTGATGGAACCTTAACAATGCTTCTAAGGGTGGTAGCACCCGAGACCCCGGAGACGATCGATGGATTTTGACAAGACCCCCAAACCCTAACCTATTTCTTTCTAAGCCTCTCCGAATCTCGAGGACGAGATTCATTTTAAGGGTGGTAGTTTGTAACATCCCAAAATTCTAAATTTTGGAATGTTATAAACAAATAGATAGTTTTGATTGATTGTTTGATTGATTGGTGAAAGTGAGTGAATTGAAACTTTTGAAAGTTAAATGAGAGGGAATAAAGGACTTTCCCAAACTTTCATTTTGCTTTTATGATCTTGAGAATTCAAAATTCTTTTCATCACAAAACCACGGAGAGAAGATGACATGACTTCTTCCATTTATTTAAATGACAAGGGGTGTTGAAAATATTTGAATTTCATTTGAGAATATTCCCAATTAAAACTTTATGCAACTCAATGATTTTCACGGCGAAGATAAAATGACTTCTTCAAAACATATGAAATATGAGTTGAGAGTTTCAAAGAATTAAAATTCAAAGTTCTTTTGAATTTATTTTCAATTTGGAGTTATTTGAGTTTTATTCAAATTATTTTTCTCCAAAAATGAAATAAATGGAAAATAGGGTAACATGACTCCCTACATCAGAAAATTGGAGAGAAATTAATTTGAAGTCATTTTGGTATTTTTAAAATGATTTTTATTGGATTTTATTGGACCAGTAGCACTCTTTGTTTTATTTGAATTTGTGAGTATTTTATTTGAAGCTATAATAATGTTCATCTTGTAGGAAATTTTTTCTGAAAATTTTGATATATTATATGCCTATATAATATTTTTAATTCTTTGGTTTTTTTTGTTTGGCTTTGTTTTAAAAAAAGACTTCCACGACCGGGCCGGCCCACTAGCTGTGCCAGCCACGGCCCGGCCAGCCCAAGCTTGCGCCCTTCGTCCTCGAGCTCGGACGAGTTCCGAGCCACGACTCGCCGCCGCCGACCTCGTGCCGTTTCCGCCCCGGCCTCCTCCTGCCCTTTCCCCACGCCACCTCCTCGCCCTCCCCATAAAAGGCGCCGCCCCGGCCCCGTCTCTCCTCTCCTCTCGCTTCGCCGCCTGCCGCCACCGCATCTCGAAGCCGCGCCTTGTT
The DNA here is from genome assembly GCA_021605145.1 of Aegilops bicornis. Classification (NCBI taxonomy): domain Eukaryota; kingdom Viridiplantae; phylum Streptophyta; class Magnoliopsida; order Poales; family Poaceae; genus Aegilops; species Aegilops bicornis. Next base: position 475,933,563 of record CM038670.1, on the reverse strand, counting down.
GATGAGCCCATTGCGAAGCTTATTTGCTCAGCAAACCTCGCCACCTTCACCCCTCGCCGACCGGGCCCACCTTGAGTTCGAACCACCGCTTCGCCTCGCCGAACGCCGCCCGTATCGCCGTTGACCGCCGCCGGCCGGACCCCGTTTAGCCGGTAAAAAAACCGCCCCGACCGGTGAAACCCTAGATCATTTTTATATCGGTTCTTTTCGGTTAGTTAGGTCGATTTTTTATAGATTTATTCAATGGACGTTCATTAGTTAGGGTTCGGTAGTGAACGAGTTCATTCGTTAGCGTTCTGTAGCGAGCGTTCGCTCGGTAGAGTTTTTCTTTTGTTTTTCCTTTTCTTTTTAATTTCCGGCCAGGGACCTATTCGTGATAAAAAAATTTCACAGATTAGTCCCTAATCTTCAAACGGCTATAACTTTTTACTCGTTAGTCCAAATTCAACGAAACCAACGCTCACGTCTTTGTTATGATCTCCTCTATCCAGTAAAACAACTTAAACATGTTTTTGAAAAGTTTAAAATTTGAATTAGATCAGATTTGAATTTGAACTTCGTTTGATCATAACTTGAGTTTCGTAACTCCGATTTAATTGAATCTTTTTGCAAATCGAAGCTCTTGACCTAAACTTTCTGATAAGGCCAAATTCACATAATTTTGGTACTATTAGAAATTGTTTTATGTTGCAAGAGTTATTTGCTTGGTTTTGAGGTTTTCCGAATTGTTTTCTTCGATCTTTCCGATCTTTGAAGTGATTGCTTATGTGTGGTTACTATTGATTGCTTACGATAGATTGACCGGAGTGTGACGAGTAGACCTATGAAGAGTTTTTGAGTGCGAATCATCTTCATCAACTTTGCAGGCAAGTAACACTTTGATCATACCTCTTCTCATACCCAGTTTTTATGCATTAGATCTATCCTCAAAGACTTGCATGATTAGGATCTAATTAAATTGTGGGTTATGGGAAGTAGATTGAGGTAGTACCTATTACCTATTTTATTATCAAACCCTTGGGAGTTACTTCTACGTTTGCTTATTATGCCATGCTATGCCGATGAAGCGTGGATTGGGTGAGTGTTTTCCATGACAGATGTGAGATTGTTAAATTAATGGTTTATTTAAGGTGGCAACTTAAACACACATCTGGGTGGATTGAGGCACCTGGTTTCCATCAGGACTTGCCTGTATTTCTTCGGACCGCCACCCATGCTCAAAGGGATCATGAGATTATTTCAAACTAGAAACTTATGTGTGCAGCCACAAGCCATTATGGGCTCTGGCATAGTTGACTAAGTTGTGCGAACTCTTACGGGTAGACTAGCAGATGTAGGGGAAAGTAGGTGTACCGGTCTACCCACATGTCAGGTGCTAGCGCTTCCGAAAGACTATGTCTCGGTCATCCGTTTCTCAAACATCATGTAGTGCGAGAAATCCAACGGAGGCGATCGAGTCTTGTGGGGAAAAGTGCGCAAACCTCTACAGAGTGTATAAACTAATCATGGTTAGCTGTGTCCCCGGTTATGGACATCTTGAGTATCTAGTACTTGGATATCATGTGAATCTCATCATGTTACTCTAAATAATATTGTGGGTTGTTAATGAGTACTTTTAATTGGGATTGAGGATGTCATCAACCATTCTCAATGTTCAACAACCACCATGATAGTTAAATAAATTTATTCCTTTGCGGTAGGGAAAAATTGGCTTTTAAAAAGCTGTAACCATAGAGCTTTCCACCAGCCATATATGCATGTAGTATAGGCTTATTCTTTCATTACTCTCTATGTGTTACATTGCGGCATATTCCATGTCTTGACCCGTTGCTGGCTGCAACTTTTCATGTTGCAGACTTTTCAGACGACGAGTAAGTGATACGTTAGGTTTACGATTTCTCCACTCAACTTTGCCGTTGGTGTTGATGGGAATCCACAACCTGGTTGCTTCCGCTATATTTGGATTGAGGTAATAGTATTTACGTTATTTAAACATGTGATTTACCTCAGTTATAAATCCTCGAGTACTGTGTGTGTCAGCATACCGATCCAGGGATGACACTTAAGCCACGAGACATGATCCATTCGGTCGGGTCGCTTCTGACCGGTCGTGCCGCTGCTCCTGCCTCCCATGGCGGTGTCTTTGCCGCGTAGGCCTCACCACCCCATACTACTCCCACCGTGACAGGCCATCCCTCCACTCACCCACACCCCTGTTATTCTGCGGCGTGACAGCGGCCTCACACCGCAGCCGACGGTGAACCCTCGTACTCCTCTCCGCGCGGGCTTCCACTATCGCGTCTTCCCGGCTCGCGCCGTCCCCTTCCTAGGCCTCGCGCCGTCGTCCACCGCCTGGTGCTCTCGTGTGGCGTGGTCAACGTGGTCGATAGCAGACTTCCATCGGAAGAGCATCAGACGTGGAGAGGCCGACACTGGGTCCATTCTGCGTCGCAAGGAAGTGCCTCCTTATTACGCGCAAAATAATTATTCCTCCACCTGACAGCGGGGACCTACCGGACGGGCCACCTTATTTCGCGAAAAAAACGTTTCCCCCCTGACTGTTGGGACCCACCAGACGGGCCACCGTATTTTGCAAGTTCCCCGCGCTGTCAGCTCGGACCCACCGGAAGTGCATCCTTATTACGCACAAAAAAAATGAATACACCCCCTGCTAGCTGGGACCCACCTTGGTGGGAGGCTGACTTGTGGGCCTACTAAGTTGACGGGGACGGAGGGCTTTGTCAACTTAGTCAATATGAACGATTCTAGATCCAGTGACCGTACGATGTCCATCCAACGGCCGTAGTGCTTCTTCAACCTCTGGTCTTCTTGCTCCAGCCGCCAAAGCAGCGCCGGTCGTGCCGCCTGCTCCTGCCTCCCGTGGCCGGCTGTGCTGCCGCGGAGGCCTCACCGCCTGCTACTATTCCCACTGCTGGCCAGGCCCTGCGGCGACGGCAAACTCACACCGCAGCCGAACGAGTGAACCCTCATAGTCCTCTCCGCATGGGCATCCACTGCCGCGTTTTCACCGGCTCCGCGTCATCCCCTTCCTAGGCCTCGCCGTCATCCACCGCCCTGGTGCTCTCGGCGTGGCGTGGTCAACATGGTCAAGGAACGAGTTCCATCGGACGTGGACTGTACGTGGAGAGGCTGACAGTTGGGTCCATGGTGGCAGCAAGGAAGTGCCTCCTTATTACACGGAAAATAATGATTCCTACATCTGACAGCAGGGACCCACCGGACGGGCCACCGTATTTCACGAAAAAACATTTCCCCCCTGACTGCTGGGACCCACCAGCTACACCTCCGCATGCAAGGAAGTGCGTCCGGGCAAAAAAAATGATTCGCCCCCCTGACTGCTGGGACCCACCAGCTACATCTTCGCACGCAAGGAAGTGCGTCCGGGCAACAAAAACCAAAATGATTCGCTTCGACCGCTGGGACCCACCAGCTACATCTTCGCAGCAAGGAAGTGCACGATACCGGGACCCACCTGGTGAAGCGTCGTAGCATTGTCATTCGGGTCGCGAACATGTACATACATATATCTTTGGTCGATGTAGAGGCGCGACGCGTCGTAGTAGAGTAGCGTACATGTCGTAGTAGATGCGCCGCGTAGCATGTACGAATGCGTCTGTACGCTGTGGTGCAAGAAAGAAAATACAGCCACATACGTACATATGGGCAGGGTCTCGAACGCCTACTCGCGCATACGTACGGCGAGGGCTCGTGTACATGGCTGGGTCGGAACGGAGAAACAACGTCGTTGTCGTGTTCATGGGGAGGCAACGGAATGCGTCGTGTTCATGGGGAGGCAACGGAATGCGTCGTGTTCATGGGGAGGGGTGGCGATCAGAAAGCGGAGGAAGCGGACCTCCCTGGTCGAAACGGGGTCTGTTGATCGGGAGGAGTGTGGCGTACCGCAAAAGCGGAGGAAGCGGACCTCCTACGGTCAAAACAGGGTCATGTTGATCGGGAGGGTGTGGCGTACCACAAAAGCGGAGGAAGCGGACCTCCTACGGTCAAAAGCGGGGTCTGTTGATCGGGAGGGTGTGGCGTACCGCAAAAGCGGATTTAAACGGACCTCCTACGGTCGAAACGGGGTTCCTGTTCATCGGGAGGTGTGGCGTGCCGCCAAAAGCGGATTTAAACGGACCTCCTACGGTCGAAACGGGGGTCTGTTGATCGGGAGGGTGTGGCGTCTTGCAAAATGGGCCAAACGGACCTCCTACGGTCGAAACCGGAGTCCTGTTCATAGGGAGGGGTGTGGCGCATCGCAAAAGCGGGACTCGACGGATACTGTTCATCCCGCCGTCGACCTCCTCCAGCCTCCATGGGCTACCCTCGACCTCCTCCGGCCTCCACGGGCTCCTGTTCATCCTGCCTCCACCGCGCGCTACTCCACCGGCTACTGTTCAACCACCCCTCCGCGGGCACCCCTCCACCGTCTCTGATTCATCCAGCCCTCCACACCACGGGGTCTGTTCAACCACCCTCCACGGGCACCCCTCCACCGTCTACTATTCATCCAGCCCTCCACACCACGGGTCCTGTTCATCCAGAGGCAACGCTACCGCCACTGTTCATCCAAACCTCCCCGCAACGCCATCGTTCATCCCAGAGGCAGCATCGATCGGCTTGATTAGCGGCGGCAGCGAAGAATCGCTTCGATCGGGTTCGATTAACGACCATCGATCGATCGCTCGGGTTCAGAACGCGTAGCTCGCAGCTCAATCGCCCGGGTTGATTTAGAGCCCAACGCCTCACTCGGGTTGATTAGAGCCAACGTCTACTTTTGCAGCGCATACGATGTACGTGAGAAGCAGCATTGCTCGGCCCCGACCTCCCACCGTAACCGGAACTCCTCGAAATTTTCCTCCCCTCGCTTCTACCACGGTTTTTCCGTCATGGACGGCCCAAAGAATGTCATGCAGCTATGTCTCGGCCCGCCCAGTGACGAAAAGCCCATTTTCTCATCATGATTTTTTGTCATAGAAGTAGGAGCCCACCACATCTATGATGATACAGGGTTTTGTCACAATTATCGTCATAGAAGTGTCATATGTATGACAGAAAAAAAAATCGTTCGGCCCAAAATGTCATGGATGTGTCTTTTTTTTTGTAGTGGATATGACATTGTTCATAGTTAAGACATTGCAGAATATAACATTGTGCTGTAGTGGGTAGGTTCACCACACCACTAGATTACGGATCAAGAACAGAAGCATACATGCAGTGCAAAGTAAGATTACTTGCTCTGTATAGTTTAATTTACATGGTATGAAGAAGGAACTTGGTTGTACAACTGAAAACTTAAATTGAGAAGGACAAACTTTTGATTATGAACTACATAATAAACTTTAAACATGCAATTTGATGCAAACACCAAAATAAACAACTGTTGCAGTCATGCCTAACCAAATATACACAACAAAGTTTGAAGGCTTGAGAAGGACAAACTTACATTAGTGGTGAAGACAGGATCTATAAAGCCCTTATCCATGCTGATGGGGGGGGGGCAATTCTAGAAGTTTACCACAGAATCTTCTTCATAAGCATTGCCTTCATTCTACATTTTGTTAAGAGTAAATATAGATGTGATAATATAAGAAAAAATGGAGAATATTTAAGATAAGATGAAGAGTGATGCTACATAACCAAGCAGCTATAAATGTAAGACATCGATACAGGCAAAAGTTACAACCAAGAGCAACGCAGAGCTAAACTTCTTCAGTACCATCGGTGTTATCCAACCTTATGGTAAGAGTAAATATAGATATGATGTGTACAAAATGGAGGGCAAAGGAAAATAAGCTGTAGAGTGATGGTAAATGAAAAACTAGCTGTCAATATAAGTACAATAATAAAGGACAACAGGTACTTACAGGAACAATGCAGAGCTAAAAAATTCCATTGGCATTGGATATATTCTACACTAATGTAACCATTCATACAGATCGGATAATTTGGAGTGAACAATTGATAAGCAAGCTATCATGCATACTGCTGTCACATAATGAACCAGGTATAAATGCAAGTACAGTGATACAGGACAATAGGTACTCACAAGAGCAAAGCAGCGGGCAGCATATTTGCGATATCTTGTCGTCCTTTTCAAACCGGAATTCTTCTTCAAGCAGATTTCCCGCAAAAGAGATCCGTAAGGCACATGCGGAAAAGTAGAAGTTCAAATTTTCATGTGATACCATAGACTGTACCTCATCCTGGGAACAAGACCGGTGCATAACATGGTTTTTCCATTCAATGTCTTCTAAATTTAGCATAGGAGACTTCACCGGAAATTCTTCTATAAACTTGCCGTCAAAGTGTGATTTCCTCAGGTAACACTGATACTGCTGCAATGCTTCCTTGAAAAGCGCAAGCAAGCTTTGCTCGTCATGAGTATCCAGATTGACCCTCGCCTACTTACAACAATGTAATGTAAATCATTGATGTGTTCAATCAGCAGAAAACAGGAAAATAATCACCATGAATAATAGCACTTACACGTAAGTGGGACAAGAATGTGTGAAAATGGTGTTTGTCTTCACTATAATCTTCCCATGATGGGAATATATGCACGTAGTCCCTAACAACATTGAAAGCATTGTCTTTTAAACTAGGATAACTGGAATGGTGTTCCAATCTGCAGGAATTGGTCGTCTCTGTAGTTGGGATAGGTTTTCGGCCGGTGGACTTGCTGTACTTTTTGCTGGAGTGGGATTTTTCTGTTGTACAGCTGGTGCTATGGCAACTGAAATCAGCATACCTTTTGCTGGAGTGCAGGTCCTGTGTGGTGGGACTAGTGGTGGGGCCAGTGAAGTATGGGTACAATCTGCTAGAGTCGGTCCTACGTTTTGTGTCACTAGTTGTAGAGCCAATATAAGTGGGCTGTTGTCTGATTTCTCCGGCACCACCACGTTTTTCAACGACTTTGCTGGTGCCCCTTCAGGTCCGGCAATCACCCTCTTCCTTTTTGATGTCTGATCCACAAGAACAACATTTGAGTGGAAAAACATGGTATGATGACAGATGGAATATGTATTGATAATGGATGGGCATGGCATCTTGACATATATGATGAGTAAACTAAGCAGATGGTAGTGTAATAAAGTAGAAGAAATGCAAGACACCTTATGCAAGATACACGCAATCAATAAAACCTTGCCAAATTAGAATAGGCACCTTGACGGGTGAACAGGACATGCCATCTGCCTTTGACTCCTCGAAGTCAGAATAGTCATTAGGATCATATTCTGAACAAGAATCTACAGGTGGGGAGCATATGAGTTTCATTGCATCCAGAATGGCACTCAATGCCTTGGTACCAATTTTGTAAGTCATTGCAGTGTTCCACAATATTCTTCTAATGTGCGGATTCTGATATTCACTGTGATTACGTATAATATCTGAGAAGCATGAAAACATAGATAGTAGTGAGATTATCTTTGTAATGCAGAGGATATTCTAATATAGGGGCGCCATGTAAACCCTTGTGTTCTATCACTGGATTCTGATGAGAGAGCCCATGTGTGTTGTAATATGGTATGTGCATTAATATAATCTGGCACAAGTACACAAAAAATAGGCTCCAGAAGTAAGGATAGTTGGCAGATGATAGGTTCATAATATACTGTATAGAGATTTTATTGCCAAACCATGATAACAAGAACACACAACAACTAGGTAGATCGTAGTGTACATAAAAGGGGTACATCATAACCAGGATATATAAATTGGGAAAGTGGAACTGGCTGGAAAATACGGTGTTGTATTGCCGCTACTAATTGAAAGCCTATCGATCACGTACAAGCCAAATCTATCAGCTGTTGACTGCAGATGTCCCTGCTCCCCTTCCTGACAAGGAACATACTGTACGTACTAAATATAGAATAACAAAAGAGGAACATGTTAAAAGAACAGAAGAGGAAGCATATTCTTGAGGTTCCGCTTCTTTGCATACAATGTTGGTTGCCCACTCATGATGAATCACAGCGCCCAAAGAAATGCAATTCCATGCTGTCTCTCTATATGTGGCCACATGCATTTGGAAAATCATGTGGGAGCATTACCTGACCAATTAAATGTGTGTATGTTTTTTTGAAGGGGTTAGACAGTAGGAAAGGGTCCTACTGCATATATATTACCAACTCACATCCAACAAGTGTTACAAGTGTTACATTGCATATGTACAGGTGGAGAAGGGGTCGGGAGCTAAGAATGATACAAGTGGGGGGGGGGCAGATTTTGATGAACAAATATGCAAAACCACTAAGCTATAGATCTAAGTAAGTCAGCCACTAGCTCCCTTTTGTTGTGAGGCATCCTGTAGGCAATATCAGCAAAATCTCTCTTGAATCTGGCCTCCCAGGATGAAAATGATGGGTCAATCTTGCGAAAGTAGTTGTTATTTCTTTCTTTCCAGAGGCTCCAAGCTGCCACCAAGAAAATCTCCATGATCATCTTCCTAGGGTTTAAGGTCTTGAGGTGTGTCATGAGGTCCAGTCTGTCACCTTGTGACGGCCAGAGGATGTTGAGCTTGTTCCATCATGTGGCACTAAAGGTACAATGGAAAAAGAGATGTTCAACCGTCTCTTCCACATGTTGACCACAAAGCAGGCAGTCCAAATTACCGCCAATATTATAATGTCTCCTCTTTAGCGTGTTTCTTGTGTTAAGGCGACCGAAGAGGAGAAACCACCCAAAGACTTTAATTTTAGGGATGCACTTGGTCTTCCACAGCCAACGGTAGGCATCATGGGCAATCATCTCTCTGAAATAGAAGGTGTAATAGGCCGTTGTTTTAAAGGCTGTCGATCCCCAGGTGCAAATCCAGGCATCCTTGGAGTCAGTTATTGCAGCGGCGCTAACATTTCGTTGAAGGGCTTTCAATTCATCAAAAACTTGGACCGAGAGGGGCAAACCAAAAGCCTGGTCAAGATGTGTGATGGAGAGAAATTTCCGCGTTGAGGCATCTTCATCACTCGAGAATGAGAAAGCACGCGGGTACGTGTCTGCTAAAATGGAGTTGTTCCAATCATCTTTCCAGAATAAAACGGTGTCACCTGCACCAATCTTAACCTTAGTGATCCCTCTGTATATAGGCATGAGCTGAATGAGTTGTCGCCACCAGAAAGAGCCGCAAGGGGCAGCATCATGGGGGACAGTGGAATCATAGTATGTTTCCCAGACTAGATGTACCCAGGGGGCGTCAAACTTGTTGTAAAACTTGTGGAGGAACTTCAGCAGCATTGCGTCATTATGAACCTTGAGATTGAGAACTCCGAGGCCACCATTTTTCTTGGGTCGACATACCATGTCCCAAGCCGCAAGCGAGTTACTTTTCTCACCGTTTTCAGTTTTTTTATCCAAAGGCCATGCCTCCGAATCTTGTCAAATTGCTCAATGATCTTAGGTGGGAGTTTAAGGATTCCCATGGGATAAATTGCCAACGAGGTGACAAGAGAGTTCATGAGAGCCAATTTGCCCGCATACGACATCAGTGACATGGCTGCGGTGATTCTTCTCTCAGCCTTGCAGATCCAGGGAGTCAAGTCAAGGACTATAGGCTTAGACGTTCCCAGAGGTAGTCCTAGGTACGTGAATGGCAATTGTGCACAGGCGCATCCAAAGATGTCAGCAATAACCTTGTACTTTTCCTCCGGAGTGTTCAAAGGAATAAGTGTTGACTTGTGGAAGTTAATGTGCAGCCCCACCGAATCAGCGTAATCCTTGAGTATCTGTTTCATGTAGGTCACTTGGACAGGACAGGCCGGCATTACAATGATTGTGTCGTCCGCGTATTGGATGACCGGGAAGTGATTGTCACGGCCCGAGGGGATCGGCAGGTGCAGATTGTTGCTGTGCATGGCGTCATTAATTGCAGTTTGTAGTAAATCTGCAGCGAGTACAAAGAGCAAGGGGGACAGCGGGTCTCCTTGACGGACGCCACACTTGCACCAAAAGTGTTTGCCGGGAACCCCATTAAGTAGCACTGAGGATTTACCTGAAGAGGTGATGCATTTAAACCAGGCGATCCATTTGTCATTGAACCCCATACTCTTCATGATCTGTATTATAGCTGAGTGTTGCACTGTGTCAAAGGCTTTGGCGAAGTCGAGTTTGAGCAAGACAATCTCTCGCTTGGAAGCTTGGCATTGATGTATGTACTCAAAGGCCCAGGCTAAGCAATCATTGATGGTGCGGCCCTTAAGGAAGCCATATTGATTCTGGTGAACAATTTGCAAGATGATTTTTTGTAAACGATTAGCGAGGAGTTTTGTGATCAACTTAAGGAAGCAATTGAGTAATGTGATGGGTCGGAAATCATTGACCATTTCTGGAGCTCCGGTCTTGGGGATGAGGGTAATATGACCATAGTTGAGGCTTTCTAGATTGAGATTGCCTTCATGGAATTCCGCACAGAGACGGTAGAAGTCATCTTTTATCACTGGCCAACAAGCTTTGAGAAAGGCACCGTTGAAGCCGTCCGGGCCAGGGGCCCGATCAGGAGGCATTGCATTAACTACAGCATCAATCTCATTTGTAGTGAATTGAATGGTGAGGCTGTCAAAATCCACATTGTCACGTAGCATCTGGGAGAGGTTCAATTTCATCTATGGTGTTTTAGTTGTCCCCAAACGAGCTTTGAAAGCCTCAAACAAAATAGACTCTTTGCCAGCATGATCCTCTACAACAATGTCATCATTGATTTTCAAGATGGAGATGAAGTTTTTACGATATCGTTCCGTGGCCACAGCTTGGAAGAATTTAGAATTCTCATCACCAAATTTAATCCAACGAATAGTGCATCGTTTATTCCAGTAATCTTCCTGGTGTTGGAGTAACTTGATCAGGTGTTTTTTTAGAATGGATTGGAAGTTATTCTCTGGTCGTGTCAACATTCGGCGATCAACAATGTGGTCTATCTCAAGGAGAGCTTTATTGGTATTAGCAAGGGCTGTCTTGAGCCTTGAAATTTTCTTGCTCCACTGACTGAGGGCATGTCTCAAATTTTTTAATTTTTGGCAGAGGCTTGTAGCAGCATTAGCAGATTTGCCAAATTTGAGTGGTTTACTCCAAGCTTGGGAGACAACCTCCATGAACCCAGGGTGTGCAATCCAAAAAGTTTCGAACCTGAAAATTTTGCTTTTAGGAATGTTGGTCTGGATGACAACAGAGCAAGGCGTGTGATCTGAAACTGGACGCCCAACGGGATTAACCATGGTGTTTGGAAAGGAAGAGGTCCAGTTGAGAGTGGTGAAAAACCAGTCTAGTTGCTCGAGTAAAGGGTTTTGCTGCATATTAGACCATGTGTAGTTTCTGCCTTTGATTGGTAGTTCAGTGAGGTTTTGTTCTCTGATGAAGTCATTAAAGGTGAACATGTCATGCACATTGCCACCAGGTTTATTTCTGTTATCAGGAGAATGAATGTAGTTGAAATCGCCAAGAATTAGCCAGTCTTCTGTTGATGGTATATCAATATCAAAAAGCCATTGGGTAAATCGATCGCGCATTTCACCCTGGCAAGGACCATATATGTTCACCAATTTCCAGGTGTGCGAAGAGATCGTGGAGGTGAAAGTTACGCCCAACGCAAATTGCTCTTGGATAAAAATGTGACTCGAGAACAGAGAACTACACCAAATCGTTATAATCCCTCCCAAAGCGCCAATTGAGGAATAAACGCAAAGGAATCAAAACGTGGTGGGCAAATTGTCTTAAGGACACTAGCATTAAAGTCTTGCATCTTCGATTCTTGCAAACATATGATTGAACAGCCCGAAGAGCTGATCGCATTAGACAGCGCAAGGAGCTTTTTAGGAGAGTTCAAGCCCCGCACATTCCAACAGAGTACGTTCCAGTTTTGCAAAAGAGACATAAAGCGCGCGAAGATAAAAGGTAAACTTAGGGAGCGGGCGAGGCCGGATCAGCGACGGTCCCATTGAGCGCTTCTTCAGTGAGCTCCTCCGCTGGGATTGCACAAAGTTGAACACCAATAAGCTGCATAGTGGAAATGTCCGTGGGAGGAGGAATCTCAGCAGTGTGGATATCAGTCTGAAGCCTGTCAGAGGAGGTCACGTCAGGCACTGCAGAGGGAGTAACCCTGGGCTTCACCTTGGACTTGGGAGGGCGCGAGTCCTGGTTGAGGTTGACACGGAATCCGTCATATTTGTTCTGTCTGGTGCTGCGACGAAGAGGAGCAGTGTTGAGGGGAGCAACAGATTTCCCTTTGCGGCCAATCATTCTGGTTTCATCAGTAGAGGAAGATGTAGCCAAGTTATCCTGCATAGGGATCACAGACTGAAGGCCAAACAGCATGGTATCAGGGACCTCAGGTACTGACTCAGAGTCAACAGGGACCATCGAAACATCCGCAGCAGTTTGAATGACAGGAGCAAGTTTAGAGAGTTCAGACACTTGTAGCGGTTCAGAAACTGCCAACATTTGAAGCTGAGCAGAACCTTCCGGCACTTGGATTGGCTCCGATGTAATAGTAACATCAGAAATTGCAGCGATCATGGGTTCAGAGATCACCTGTTCCGCAGGGTGTGGTGATGTAGCATCTTCCTCCTAGGTGGGCGCAGCAGTGAGCAACAGTGGACCCTCCCTAGCATCAGCAGCCGCATCCAGGGAAGAAAGCATTGTAGAGTTGGTGTTGGCAGAAAGCATAGGTCCCTCCACCTGAGTGAACTGCAGAACATTGTTGACCGCCGAAATCTGAATCTCAACATGAACAGATTCAGGCCGAACGCCGTAAGCCTGACGCCAAGGACCCATAGAAGCTAAATATGGGCGGAGAGCGTTGTATATCGACGAGTTTAGTTCTTTGGCGAACTGGATTCGAGACAATAGGAGAGACAACAGCTGATTGCCTTGGTTGGAAAGAGCAAATCGTACACCTTGGTTGTGCAGTTCCACAGAGACAGACAGAAGTTCCTGACCGAGATCAGCACTGACAGACATATTTGCATTATCCAGTATGATCAGGGCATCGCGAGAACTTGCCGAACTGGAGCTGTCAGAAACAGTGAGCGAATCATTCCATGCGTCAGCAGCATTATCAGTAATGTTGTTGTTAGGGACAATGCCATCCATAACAGATAGGCCCTGGGCAGCAAGCTAGGACTGAAAATTCATCAAATGTGGAGGCATGGCGAGTGGCTGAGCAGGTGGAGAGGGAAGCCAGGCACACTAGCCTTCTTGGGGAGGAGCATGACCATGTCCAGCAGGGGCGTCTGTGTTGGGAGCAGCATTTTGGACTAGCCAGTTGTACACCTGCTGCTGATAGAGCTGCTCGGCGGTCAGATCATGTCCGGACTATGGTTGGGGGTTGCCGTCAGGTGGAGGTGGCTCTTCTCCCGCCGGAGGAACTTTAGCCAACATAGCATTCCAATCCCTACTCCGGAGGATCGTTACCTATACTGTCCAGCAATCCCTAGCCCCACCAAGCTGCCATACCACAAAGCTCTTGGGGATCAATCTCAGATGGATAACTTGAGCTTTGATGAGCATGAACCTCCTGTCTTGCCGCGGGTTATACCAAGAAATCAACAATCCATATCCCCCCAACGCTTTGGTGATATAGTAATCAGTTTGGTAGTCGTAGGGGAAACCAAAAAACATAATCCAGACAGCGGGACCAAAAGTAGTAATGCGCCTATTGAGAGCTTCATTATGCGGAACGAAGGTAATGAGTAAATCCTCATCTTCAAGCTCTAAAGGAGTTGCAACCGCAGAATCACGAAGAAAAGAGTCCGCAAATCGAAAGATCCCAATGCCAAAGGGGTGGTCACTTTCTTCAGTTGTAAAGAGGCGGGCCTCATGAAGCAAACCTTGAACGGCGACGCGGACGGCGGCACGACGGTGAAGAGGAACATAGGCACTGGCCTCGGCAATCGCCAAGAAAAAAGTCGTGGTTCAGAGGCGGAATGGGTCCAACCACCATCCCACTGTGCACCAAGCGATCAGCAGGTCCCGGCTCGACGGCGAAGCCCGGCGGCAGGAAAGGCACCGGGTTGAGGGGGTAGTTGGCCATGGTGGCGAGGTGGAGCGAGGGCCGAGTAGTCAAAGTCGATGGATGTGATGTGTGGAGGTAAGTTGATGGCAGGGGGCGAGGGTGGCATTGGGCGGAGATGTTTGGAAACTCGAGACAGAATGGCAATCGTCCGGGGTATTTTTTGAAGGATTGGTTTTTTTGGGACCCATTTCCATTGTTCCTGCCATCGTCTGGAGTAGCAAGTAGAAGCCACGTGTCGGTGTACTAGAGTAGGGGTACCCTAGTATCCCGTACTCGTGCACGGACAGTTGTAGCACCTGGCGTGGTTTGCCTCGCCACCGCTTAAGATCCTCCGTGGCTCCTTAGGAGCCATTCAAGAACAAAGTATTTGATTAAGAAGACAAGGCCCCGCAAGAGGAGCTTGTTGGGAAGGCCACCTGTGCATGCAGAAGACAAGGCCCCGGCAAGAAGAGCTTGCCGGGAAGGCCCGGAGCGCGACAAGCCTCCGGACGCGACAAGGATTCAGCCGCGGCAAGGCGCTTGCCGCGGCAAGCAACCTCTCCATCTCCGCTCCAGCTCACCCCGCAACGTGTCGCCGTGGGAACATTCCATACACGCGTGTCAAGAGGCTGTGCAGCCAGCGGAGAGCAGCGATAAGCGGCGCTGACAAGCTTGCCATCGTGGCGAGCGGAGGCGCACCTGACGGTCTCTGTTACCTTTGTTTGGGCGACAATCGACGGGCATTTATTGCTTTTGTCCCTTGCCGTCGAGTTAGGTATTTTGCATCATACATCGCTCGGTAGGTGTACCAACTCCTGTTTTTACATTGGTACCCTCGTCTATGTTGCCACCTGTCGGAGACCCCTTTAGCATATAAAAGGAGGCCCATGCGCAACGTAGAAAGGGTTCGGTTGGTTCGACTCACTCGAGACCAGATACACTCACGCTAGGTTTTGTAGCTCTCATCGCTCCCTGGCAAGAACACAATACATCAAACAAGCAGCAGTAGGAGTTTTATCTCTCCGGAGAGCTCCGAAGCTGGGTAAACTGCCCGTGTGCCTTGCCTTGATCCGCTCTTCGTGCGATCTCCGCCCCCCTCCGAACCACAAGGGGCCTGGTCCGCCGGCCCCATAGGTGTCCGTGGGTACGATCAGCCTCCCCGACACCACGTGGCTGTAATCCCCACAAAATTGCATCTAATGTTGGAGCGAGAAATAAATCGCTGTGTGGTAAAATGGGAAGTCGATGCCAAGATCTCAGGGTGATTGATCAAGTTTCCATGCTGCATTAATCGATTTTCAGTATGTTGGATTGACTGGGGACGCCGAGCGGAAAGAGCAGTGCAGTTGATAGCCTTATGGTCCGGGGCTGAGCAATTAATGCAAATAATCCTCGCGGTGCAACAAGATCGATTGTGCCCCCATTGCAAACAATGAGCACAAAGAGTGGCCCAATGATCCGCTAACGTAGAGATTTCTTTTTCCGAGTAATCATCTTGGGCCGATCAGCTTTATGACAAATGATAGAATAAGAGGCCAATGTTTATGCGGAGGGGCATATTTGAAAGCCGGGGATAAAAAACTCTATGGCAGGGATGGATAAGCAGGCCATAACGGGCAATTAAAAGCACCAATCATCAGGAATGATCGTGGTTGATTTTCCTCAAATTTTGCCTGGGTGAGATAAATGTCTCTTAATCATAAACAGTCCTCATGGGGCACTAATGCCGTGTCAGCATTAATGACCTAAGAAAAAGAACCAAATCTGATCTGTTGAGGCTCACAATGAACATGTGTGAGGATATGATCCGAAGAATTGTTATGGCCAGACACAGACGTAGATGCCTCCGCCGAATGTTTATTGGAAAATTCCATCTGCTTAATTGGTAACAACAAAAATTTGCTTAACTCTTTCACCGAATCATGACTCAAAACATCAGCAAAAGTAGGGCTAGGTATACACGGTGAGATGGCCAATGGTTTACGGACCGAAATGCAAGAAAGCTCTTCATCAACATGCCAACCAAGATTGCCAAGATGGCTACGGTTGAAACGTCCATTGAACAAGTGGAAGTGGCAAATGAAGTCTGGCCAAATACGATCTTTGAGTCCATAAATAAAATGACCAACCTTGTTTTTGGCCACTGAGAGCCGAAAACTCTGAGAACTCTAAGGAGAAACCTTGAAATCAGCAGCAATTCCACCAATACAGCATTGAAGCGCAATGCCCACCGATTCAACCGAGAGAGGGAAGGAGGCAGATGAAAAAGAGACCACCAAGAAGAACTCCTTGATATCCCGAGAAGGAGAGAAGTGCATCGTAGAGCCAAGTTCTCTTCTCACCTGATCGGCTAGGGCCAAGCCAGGAGCAAAATCCCAGTGGAGCAAGCCTTCCATGATTGAGATTCCTAGTGGAAATCGCCATTGGTGAGGGTGGAGCAGGTGGGAGAGGAGGGGAGGTGGGAGGAGCCATTCCCGAAATGTGTGTATGTTAACTAATATCAGTATCATATCACAATTTTTATTTGAAGAAGTAAGCTTTGGACTTATGATTGGTGTGTTGTTTAGCTTCAAGAGTGGACTGCTGCTAGTGCGACACAAAGCAGCTACACAGATCATAGTGCAGATATAACGGGAAAACCATAAGCATCAAAAGTAAAATCAGCAAAGTGGAACTTGCTAGAAAATATAGGCTACTATTTCCGGTATGGCTAGAAAGGCTTGGGATACCAGCTCTCTTCAACTGAAGGTGCGGTACTGTAAATATCAGTGTAACTCTCAAAGGCGACATATCTCCCTGCATTTCCTTGCTAATCTTATAGGATTCAAGTGGGCAGGCCACTACAATTCCTATTCCTATGTTTATGAAATCCTAAGAATCAAAGAGGCCCGAAGAGTTCAAAGTGTCCATCACAACCTAATCGAATAGACCTCTACATCGCAAATGTCCCCGCTCCTCTTCACTACAAGGAACATCTTGTACTTCTATCATACTCCCTCCATTCCAAAATATAAGTCTTTGTCGAGATTTCCACTATGGATCACATACAGATGTATACAGATACATTTTAGAGTGTAGATTCACTCATTTTGCACCATATGTAGTCCGTGGTGGAATCTATACAAAGACTTGTATTTAGGAACGGAGAGAGTACTTATTTAAGAAGAACGAAAGAGGAACATGCTAAAGAAGACCAAGTAGATTTTGGAAATAAAATATTCGTTGAGCAGTGCCCACACATGATGAACAAGAGCGCATTAAGAATGCAACTCCCTGTTGTCTCTCTATATGTGGTGCACGTGCTTTTCGAAAGTAAAGTAGGAACATTAGCTAACCAATTAAACGTTATCTGCTTTTAGTAATATCTCATCATATCAGATTCGTATTTGAGCAACAAGTTTGGAATTATGAGTGGCACGTTGTTTACCTTGATTGATTCAGGAGTAGTGCTAAGCAGCTATGATGATGGTAGTGAATATAAAGGAATGTATGATGAGCAGTCCGGCAACGGAGGTGGCGACAAGAACGCCAAGGCTGGTGGCTCCGGCAAGGAGGTTGCCGCTGACGCCAACCACCAGTCGGTGGCGGCCGCCGACAAGCGTGACAGCTCCGGCAAGCAAGATTGCAAGATCCACCGCACCAAGGGCCACGACCTCCGAGCTGCAAGAAGGTCGAATAGCTTGTCGAACAATGAGAGCTGAGTACGAGCGGCGCGACAAGGAGAAGGCCCAGGGAAGGTGCAGGGGAGCAAGCAAGAAACGCCCCGGCCGGGAGGGCGCCAGCGGCAAGGCCAAGCAGCGGCAAGGAGACAGACCTCAAGGCCGCGACAAGGATGAAGATGATGACGACGACGAAGATATGGAAGACGCAGCGACGCCGATGAGCAGGGAGTTTGAGAAAGCCACGAGGTTCTCTGCGTTGACGGAGGTGCTTCTCGCATACCTCCCACCGCCAACTCAAGCAATGGATGCGGGAGGTCAATGCAGCGGAACCATCCGTGAGAGTCACGCAAGCCTCTCAAGTGGTCCAAAGACGCCTATCATTTTTGATATTGAGGACCACCACGATCGCATAATGCGGCGGGTGCTTGCCGATGTTGGTCTCACCAACCATCCGCAACCTCAAGGTCACCAAAATGCTAGTTGACGGCAGGGCCGGCTTGAATCTGATCTCCTCCGCGGTGCTCCAGAAGCTCCAAATCCCTGACAGTGAGCTCGAAGAGACTGGTACCTTCCAAGGAATCAATCCGGGAAGGAGCAAGCCGAAGGGGAAGATTACGTTGCCGGTAACATTCGGCAGCGAGCTGAACTTCAGGACTGAGAGGGTCACATTCGACGTTGCCGATTTCCCGTTGCCTTACAATGGGATACTTGGCCGTCCAGCACTCGCCAAGTTCATGGCAGCCTCTCACTACGCCTACAACCTACTCAAGATGCCAGGCCCGATAAGCGTCATCTCTGTCCATGGCGACAAGAAGGATGCCCTTATCTGTGCCGACAAGATCTACCGGATGCAGCAGCATGACAGATTGCCAAACACTTGCCGCTGAAGCTCCCGGGGAAGAAGACCAAGTCCAAGTCCGGCAAGGGCTCGATGCTCACTCCGAAAGCGCACCTCTTGGTCTGAGTGCTACCGTCGAGGACGCACCATCGAGCTCCACCGGCAAGTGCAAGAAGATGGTGGCTCCGCCAAAGACCAAAAAGGTGCCCGCCAAGGAGGACGGCACTGGTGGTACCTTTACCATCAGTGCCTCTCTCGACCCTAAATAGGAAGGCGCGCTCGTTGCTTTCACGTGGCGAATGTCGACGTGTTTGCATGGCAACCGTCTGACATCCCCGGTGTTCCCAGGAAAGTGATTGAGCACCGCCTGGCTGTTTGTCCTCATGTGCGGCCCGTCAATCAAAAAGTCAGGAAGCAAGCAGTGGAGCGCCAAGAATTCATAGCCGAAGAGATCAAGAAACTGGAAGCAGCAGGCCTTGTCAGAGGAGTGCTCCATCCTACGTGGTTGGCCAATCCTGTAGTCGCGCAAGAAAGCAAACGGAAAATGGAGACTTTGTATTGACTTCACGGATGTTAATAAAGCTTGTCCCAAAGATCCATTTCCCTTGCCGCGCATTGACCAGATTGTTGACTCCACGGCTGGATGTGATTTGCTTTCGTTTCTTGATGCATACTCGAGATACCATCAGATCTTCATGGCTGAAGAAGATGAGGAGAAAACCGCATTCATCACACCACGTGGCACATACTGTTTCATACGGATGCCTTTCGGTTTGAAGAATGCTGGTTCAACATTTGCAAGGGTAGTCCATGACGCTTTTGAGCCACAAATGCACAGAAATGTAGAAGCCTACATGGATGACATAGTGGTCAAAAGCAAGGACAAAGCAACTCTGGTTCAAGACTTGGATGAGACCTTTGCAAATCTGCGCAAGATCAACCTCAAGCTCAACCCCGAGAAGTGCGTGTTTGGAGTCCCTTCCGGCAAGCTTCTCGGGTTCTTCGTGTCTCAACGAGGGATTGAAGCTAATCCCGACAAGATCAAGGCCATTGAGCAGATTGAAGCACCAAAGCGCGTCACGGATGTACGAAGACTTGCGGTTCGCGTAGCTGCTCTCACAGGTTTATTTCTAGAGTGCATTGGCGCGCCTGCCATTTTCAAGATTTTGAAAAAGGCAGGTCCAATGAAATGGACTCGAAGCGGAGGCTGCGGCTGCAGGACTTGAAGAGATACCTGTCCTCCACTCCAACACTTGTCGCACCTAAGCCACAAGAGAAGTTGCTGCTATATATAGCGGCAACCAATCAAGTGGTTAGTGTTGCGTTAGTAGCGGAGAGGGAGGCGGATGACGAGCCAGCAACCACGGCAAGCACATCCAGCAACAAGCAGGGGGCTTCGCCGACAAGCTCTGGTCCCGACAGGGACGAATCCACGGAGACGCATGACGGATCACGAGAAAGGATGGTGCGGCGCCCGGTCTACTTTGTCAGTTCCCTCCTGCTGTGGGGCTAGGTCAAGGTACTCGGTGTGCAGAAATTGCTTTTCGGCCTCCTCATGGCCTCGAGAAAGCTGCGCCATTACTTCCAAGCACATGAGATCACAGTTGTCACCGCTTTCCGCTGAAGAGGATACGAGAATCCGAAGCGGCAGGCGGGGATTGTCGAGTGGGCACTTTGGAACTATCAAGCTTTGGTCTTAAGTTTGAAAGCACATCAACTATCCAAAAGCGAGCATTGGCGAAATTCATAGCAGAATGGACGCCAACGCCGGATGAAGAGATTAGGAGACGAGCATCCCGTCAAGGAAGCAAGCAAAGAGTGGCTGATGTACTTTGATGGTGCCTTCTCGGCTGCAAAGGCGCCGGTGCCGGCGTCTTGCTTATCGCACCCACCGGAGAGCACCTCAAGTATGTAGTCGGATGCACTTTCCCAAGGAGCAAGCGACAAACAATCTGCAGAGTATGAAGGTTTGCTTGCCGGTCTCGGGATCGCAGTGGGACCTTGGGATCAAAAAGCTTATTGTCGAGGGGACTCACAACTTGTCGTCCGCCAAGTGAACAAAGATTACCGAGTCCGTTGATGGAAGCCTCACGTTGATGAAGTGAGGAAGCTAGAAGAGCACTTTGACGGCCTGCAAATGGAACATGTTCCAAGAGCTCGAGAATGATATTGCCGACGGCTGTCAAAGTGCGCCGCGACTTAAGTTGCCTGTGAAACCAGGGATTTTCGTGCTCAAGCTGACTCAGCCAACCGTAACACCATCGACTGGACAAAGCAAGAAGAGGAAGTTGACCTCTGGTGACTACTTTCCGACAGAGCTTCTCGAAGCCGTCGTTGCAAAGGTCCCCAAGACCAACACCAACAATGCTGAGGAGCAGTCTGCTCCGACAGGCCCCAGGGTTTGTTTCGTTGAAGCAGACGCTCCCGACAAGTCTTGCTCCGGCAAGCTTGTCGGGGACCATCAAGCTCCGGCAGGACCTCAGGTCCTTGCCGTGGAAGCTGATGTTCCCGCAGCAGCAGATGTGCCTTTAGTCCTTGTTGTCGAGCCACAAGCTCCGGCATGGGCGCATAGATTGTCCATTTCCTTGAGACGGGAGAACTTCGAAGAGCAAGAAGAAGCGGAAAGAGTAGCCCGGCAGTCAAGTATGTACCAGGTTTGTCGACAAAGATACCTGTGCATGTAAGAAGACTCAACGGTGTGAAATTGAAGAGTATTCGAGGGAAGATGGGCGAAGCTGTTGGCGAGAGATACACGGAGGCATATGTGGTCACCACATTGGCGCAAGAAGAGCACCGGCAAAGCTTTCGGCAAGCAAGGTTTCTTCGCCGACGGCCCTCCAGATCTTGTTGCACAAGTAACCAAGTGTGAAGCGTGCAGTTCCATTCCAAACAGATACACCAGCCGGCTCAAGCTCTCCGGACAATCCCTTTATCCCGGCCATTTTGATGCAGGGGCTCGACATCCTCGGCCCCTTCCCCCAAGTTGTCGGGGCTTTGAGTACTTATGCGTCGCCATCGACAAGTTCACAAAGTGGCCGGAAGTGGAAGCGATGAGGAAGGTGGCCGCGATCAGTGATCAAGTTCTTGGTCGATTGTTTGCGTTTCGGAATCCCTAACAGGATCATCACCGACAACGGCACACAATTTACGAGTCGCACCTTCATGCAGTACGTCCAAGATCTTGGCGCCAAGGTCTGCTTCGCTTCTGTTGCCCATCCGAGAAGCAACGGTCAAGCGGAGAGGGCAAATGCTGAAGTGCTACGCGGGCTCAAGACTAGAACTTTCGACAGGCTGCACAAGTGCGGAAGAAACTGGATCGAGGAGCTGCCAGTGGTTCTTTGGTCGATCAAGACGACACCAAATCGAGCCACCGGCCAGACACCCTTTGCTCTAGTCTATGGAGCAGAGGCAGTTCTCCCCACGGAACTCGTATACGGATCGCCTCGAGTGCTCGCTTATGATGAGTTTGAGCAAGAGCAGCTGCGACAAGATGACGCGCTGCTCCTTGAGGAGGATCGTCTTCAGCCGTCAGGCGAGCTGCTCGCTTCTGACAAGCTTTGCGTCGCTACCATAGCCGCAGAGTTAGTGCCAGAAGTCTCGAGGAAGGCGACCTTGTTCTTCGGGCTTTCAGTCCGCCAAGAATTCAAACAAGTTGACGCCAAGTGGGAAGGCCCTTATCGGGTGAAAGCAGTCACTAGGCCCGGCGCTGTCCGCTTTGAGACCGAAGATGGCATTCCGGTGAGCAACTCCTGGAACATTGAGCATCTTCGTAAGTTTTACCCATAGAGGCGCGGTTGCGGAACCTGTTCCGGCAACCACCTTAATACAAGTCTTGCCGCTGTTGCATGTAATCCTTTGTACAAAGTCGGGCGCAGACCCCGTGCATCAGTAAAGCTCATGTGTTGCGCACAACTTGTCAAGTTCGTGCTTTCATCATTTTATTGCATATTTTGGCTAACACTTTGTGCAGCAACCACACCCGGTAAGCAGAATCGAGCCGCTGGGCTCCATAACGTTATTTCCTCTTCTTTTTCTTTTCTCAAAGAAAGGAAGACTCCCTCGCGCACAAGTTAACCAGGGGGAGAGGAGGAGATAATACTTGGGACCAGGCACCGCTCGAGGAAGTTTCACCTCATCGGGAAGCAAGAGACAGAAAAGCTAAGTTGCCAAAGTTTGAGCAATCAATTTTTAAATTTTTGAGTTATCGTCCTCGAACGATAGTACTTTGTATGGAAAACCTGTGCGCAGAGGAACCAACTCGCCGGCTAGTCGCGCCCTTACTTTGTTTCGAGTCCGCTCAACAACTTAAGTGAGCTGCGGCTAGTCGCGACAAGGTTGCTTGTCGGAGGCGGCACTGCCAAGAGCTGCCGACGTTCGCACTTTTCGGCCATGCGGCAAAAGTGCCCGCACCGACAAGTCCCCTAAATGCGTAAGGCGTAAACGTACAAAGGAAGGAATCAAGTAGAGGAAATAACGTTGCATTGATCGCCTAAGATAGAGTATATTACAAAATAACTTGTCGCTGATCTAACAAAGTGTTCTAAACATGATCAGCAGCGACAAGGGAAAGATAAAATTAGCGGCCTAGTCCACGCGGTCGCCATCGATCCGCTTGATCTTGTTCACCTTGTCCACAATGGGTGCGACAAGGGCTTTGAGCTCCTCCACGTTGGCGTCTGGCGGCAAGGATCTGGGGACGCCATTAAGGTTGAGGCCCGGATTGCGGAAGGCCACCTTTATCAGCACCTTCTCGAGGGCTCCTGCACAGATCTGGCGTGATTCCTCGGCCAGCTGCTTCGGGACCTCTTCTCGGAGTCGCTGGAGACCCGTCACCACGCCTTTGAAGAATAAACTGAGCTTGGCGCTGGGTTGGAGATGCTCGTCGGAGGAGTATGCAAGGTCCGCCATCCCCAGCTCCATCGGCTCGTTGTGGATGTCGTGACGGTGTCCACAAGACCCTCGATCCGATGCTCCACGCTCTCCCTCAAGGTGCTCTGGATGGAGGCAGCATTCGCCAGCAGCTCCTCCTTGGCCTTGATCGCCTCCAACAAGCCCACCTCCCGCTCTCTGGCGTCGTCCAACGTCTGCGTCAGGGTGGTCAACTTCAGCTCAAGATCCGCCTTGGAATCCTTGGCGGTGTCGAGCTCCTTGCCTCTATCAGCGAGACGACTGCAGCTTCGCCGAGGGTGTAAGCGTCCTTCTCGCGCTCACGCTTGAGCACGGCAAGCTCTTCGCCGCTCTTCTTGAGGGTGGCCTCCAGCTGTGCCACCTTCGCCTTCAACTCCTCCTTGGCGGCCTCGGCGGCTGCGGCGGCATCCTTCGCTTCCTTGAGCGCCCTTAAGTGACTCCTCGCAGCAAGGTCTTCTTCGTGGCTATCCAGGTTGACCTTCCGCTGCGCTAGCTCGCTTTCTGCTGGCGGCGAGCTTCTCGGCGACCGCTGCTCCTCCTCGGCCGCTGCCTTCTCAAGGATGAAGGCCGTGCGCTCTTCTGCGAGTTGGCCCCGCGCCTCTGCCACGTCGTGGAGGGCTTCTTTGTTGGCGCTCCGGAGCTCCTCTACGCGCTTCTCCATGTCCGCTCCCGCCCTCGCGACAAGCGCTTCCCGGGTCTCCAACTTGGCTGCCGGTGCGATAGAGCGACAACAGCTTCTTGATGGCTGCTCCTCCTCAGACTTCGCCATTGCTGCTGCTTGGCGCATCCACCAGCGTCGGCCAATGGAGGCGAGTAGCTTCGCCGTCGAAGGTCTCTCCTCGACCGGCGCCTGGAGCTTCGGTTGGGGGAGCTTGATGAAGACGCCTTCGCCCGGCCTTGGTAGGCACGGGCTGGGGCTCCTCGAACTGGCAGCTGCAGCGTGGGGAGTCGGCTGTCGGTGTAGCACTTGCCGCTCCTGCGGCCTCAGGGCCGTCAGTACGATCGGCCGACCCCTCGCCGGCCTCTGCGTCGGCAGCCGCGGTGGCCTCCTCGCCAACAGCTCGTCGGCGACAGGCTCTTCTTCCACGACAACGACCTCTTCTTCCTTGACGGGCGGCCTCGCCGGTGTTGCGCGCTTCCCTCCTCGCGGCGGCCTCGACCTCCATCGGCTCTGCGTCGACGAAGAAAGAGCAGTCAAGCAAATGTTCAAAAAGAGAAACAAAAGAAAGCAAGCCCAAGGGAAATTTTCGTGTAAGGGAATTACCTGCAACGGGATCCGCAGCCATGACCTCGACCACTGGAGGGTCACTGGCGCTGTCCCTTGCCGGGGTAGCCTCCCTTGCCGGAGTGGCCTCCCTTGTCGGAGTGGCCTCCCTTGTCGGAGGGCGCTCCCTTGCCGGGGAATTCTCCCTTGGCGGCGTAGTGGCAGCGGGCAGGATCTCGGAGGCGGCTTCCGAGCCCTCCTCGATGAGGCTGCTCTGCTCCTACACAAGCAAACAAATGATATCAACGAAGAAAGGAGCACCCTGCACACCTAATAGTAAGGAGAAAACTGCACACTTACTGCAGGGGCTGTCTTTGGGGCTGCTCTGAGGAAAGGTTGTCGGGTCCGGCAAGGGAGTCTCGGACGCGTCCCCTGTCGCCACGGGAGAATCGTCCTCAACGACGACCGTCGGGATCTTGGCCCTCTTCGACACTCTCTGGGCCAGCGTCCTGAAAAGGAAAGAGTCCAGAACGAAGCAAATCAGATTCAAGATGAAGCAATAAAAGTGAAGACATACACGCACAAGTCTCAAGAGCTTACTCTTCGCCTTCCTCCTCGGAGCTGGCGCGGAGAAGTCAAACTCGGCTCGCCTCCGGTGCGACGAGGCGGGAGTGGGCTCTCTTGGCCGCTGGCGGAGGCGTCGGCGGTGGCACGAGAATATCCCGCCCAGCTTGTCGCGGCGGTGTGGGGTGCTCCAGCGGCAACCTCGCTTGCAGCGGTGGAGCGCGTCGCCTTGGCTGCTTTGTGGGCGGTTCGCCACCCGGCTCGTCTCCGACCTTGCGGAGACGCCTCTTGCGGAGCCGGGGGCTCTGGCGGCGGCAAGTCGCTTGGCGGTGGAGAAGAAGCGCCCTCGGCGGGTCCACTCGACCGGCCTCGGGCTCGACAAGCTCGTCTCGCCGACGACCTCCCTCGCCGGCAAGGCTTGCCGCCTTCGCGCGTCCGCCTCCTCCACGGTGAACCCGAAGGCTCCAGTAGGCGGCTGCTGCCGCCTCCTCCACTGGTGGCAATCCGCGCCATCTCCTCGTCGGTGGTGTCGCGGGTGAGCCTTACGCTTTCGTCGGGCGGATCGGCACTTCTTCCAAATCATCGAAGAATTGCTGCACGACCTCGTCGGGGCTCCTGCCAGTTGGGGCGATCCCGTGGGAGTCGCGACAGCGCATCATGGCGCTGGATGCGGTCGGCGCCGAAGTTGTTGCACAAAGGGCGACCCCGCGGCAACCTAAACCACTCGGGATGGTCGGGTCGTTCTTGAACAGCTCGAGCAGCATCGCGTCCAGCTCCAAGACGGTGAAGTTCGATTCGGGCCAGGCGCAACCTCATAATGTGCCGCATTTTGGAACTCCCGGCAGGCCTCCTCCTTTCACCGCAAGGGAAGCGATGCAGCGACGGCGAAGAAATCTGCGCCAAGCGCGCTTTACGGTTAACCCGGCAAGCCCGAGGCGCAGAATTGGGTCCTGACTATCTTCACCGCATCCTCCGGCGCCAAGTTACTCCAATCTACGCCGCGACTATTGGGGTTTGGCGACGGCGGTGAAGGGCTGCGGGTTCTCCTCTACGACCCAACACCAGTTTGCTCTCCACTCCTCCCACTTGTTGCGGAACTCTCCTTCTAGGTAGGCCTCTTTCTTGCCGATCCTAGAGACCCAGGCTATCCCTCCGGCAAGTGGCTCTCCTCTCTCGACGCGGGGCACAAAGAAGTGGCGGAAGAGTGCCACATTCGGGTGGACTCCGACAAAGTTTTCGCACAAATGCGCGAAAACGCCATGGTCAAGACGGCGTTGGGGGTGAAATCAAGGAGGCGGAGGCTAAGCGTGTTCATGATGTCGCAAAAGAACTTCCGGAAAAAGGCGGGCAAAGCCCGCAATAGAAAAAGGCGAAAAAGGGGTACCTGCCGGAGCCAAATCAGCGGCGGAGGCGGCGAGTACCCTCGTCTTGGCGGATGCGCCTGGCGTCTCCGTCGACGGAAGAGGTAGAAGACGTCCCGCAGCTCCCTCGCGCCCGAGCTGCGGGGAAGATGGCCCGCTCCTTGCGCGGCGCCATGAGCCGCTGCGCCTCGGCGCCGACTTTGACGCCCTTCTCCTTGTCGGCTTCGGAGCCATGGCGGGGGCGGAGGAGGCCGACGGCGATGAGCGTGCTTGTGGCGAAAGGGCGGGCGCTGCTCTCTTCGCACCGGAGAAGAAGAGGGAGCGGCGGTGGTTGTCTTGACAAGACAACAATGGCGAGTGGGCGGCCTGCCTGTTTCCTCCGCTTATAAAGAGGGGAGGCGGGCGTTCGCTTATACTAATAAAGAAACCCCCCCACAACCGCGCGCCACGATCTTCGCAGACGACGCCACGTCCGGTGCGTGCCGTTAGTGGGGATCGTGGTGGGTGCGGGCGAAGTTGCGATGTGGTCGAGGCGCGTGTGTCCGTGCGATTTTGGGCCTGGCCCGACAAGCGCTTCGGCACCGTGTCTGACCCGAGCCGGGGCTCTGTCGGTGTACTAGAGTAGGGGTACCCTAGTATCCCGTGCATCGTGCACGCAGACGATTGTAGCACCAGCGGGGTTTGTCTCGTCACCGCCAAGATCCTCCGTGGCTCCTTAGGAGCCATTCAAGAACAAAGTATTTGATTAAGAAGACAAGGCCCCGGCAAGAGGAGCTTGTCGGGAAGGCCACTCCAGGCATGCAGAAGACAAGGCCCCGGCAAGAAGAGCTTGCCGGGAAGGCCCGGAGCGCGACAAGCCTCCGGACGCGACAAGGATTCAGCCGCGGCAAGGCGCTTGCCGCGGCAAGCAACCTCTCCATCTCCGCTCCAGCTCACCCATAGCGTGTCGCCGTGGGAACATTCCATACACGCTGCGTGTCAAGAGGCTGTGCAGCCAGCGGAGAGCAGCGATAAGCGGCTGACAAGCTTGCCATCGTGGCGGCGGAGGCGCACTGACGGTCTCTGTTGCCTTTGTTTGGGCGACACCGACGGGCATTTATCGCTTTGTCCCTTGCCGTCGAGTTAGGTATTTTGCATCGCATAATCGCTCGAGTAGGTGTACCAACTCCTGTTTTTACATTTGTACCCTCGTCTATGTTGCCACCTGTCGGAGACTTTAGCATATAAAAGGAGGCCCATGCGCAACGTAGAAAGGGTTCGGTTGGTTCGACTCACTCGAGACCATATACACTCACGCTAGGTTTTGTAGCTCTCATCGCTCCCTGGCAAGAACACAATACATCAAACAAGCAGCAGTAGGAGTTTTATCTCTCCGGAGAGCTCCGAAGCTGGGTAAACTGCTCGTGTGCCTCGCCTCGATCCGCTCTTCGTGCGATCTCCGCCCCCCTCCGAACCACAAGGGGCCTGGTCCGCCGGCCCCATAGGTGTCCGTGGGTACGATCAGCCTCCCCGACACCACGTGGCTGTAATCCCCACAAAAATTGCATCTAATGTTGGAGCGAGAAATAAATCGCTGTGTGGTAAAATGGGAAGTCGATGCCAAGATCTCAGGGTGATTGATCAAGTTTCCATGCTGCATTAATCGATTTTCAGTATGTTGGATTGACTGGGGCGCCGAGCGGAAAGAGCAAAGATTGATAGCCTTATGGTCCGGGGCTGAGCAATTAATGCAAATAATCCTCGCGGTGCAACAAGATCGATTGTGCCCCCATTGCAAACAATGAGCACAAAGAGTGGCCCAATGATCCGCTAACGTAGAGATTTCTTTTTCCGAGTAATCATCTTGGGCCAGATCAGCTTTATGACAGGCTGATAGAATAAGAGGCCAATGTTTATGCGGAGGGGCATATTTGAAAGCCGGGGATAAAAAACTCTATGGCAGGGATGGATAAGCAGGCCATAACGGGCAATTAAAAGCACCAATCATCAGGAATGATCGCGGTTGATTTTCCTCAAATTTTGCCTGGGTGAGATAAATGTCTCTTAATCGTAAACAGTCCTCACGGGGCACTAATGCCGTGTCAGCATTAATGACCTAAGAAAAAGAACCAAATCTAATCTGTTGAGGCTCACAATGAACATGTGTGAGGATATGATCCGAAGAATTGTTATGGCTGATTACCTGAGGCGTAGATGCCTCCGCCCGAATGTTTATTGGAAAATTCCATCCGCTTAATTGGTAAAAACAAAAATTTGCTTAACTCTTTCACCGAATCATGACTCAAAACATCAGCAGAAGTAGGGCTAGGTATACACGGTGAGATGGCCAATGGTTTACGGACCGAAATGCAAGAAAGCTCTTCATCAGCATGCCAACCAAGATTGCCAAGATGGCTACGGTTGAAACGTCCATTGAACAAGTGGAAGTGGCAAATGAAGTCTGGCCAAATATGATCTTTGAGTCCATAAATAAAATGACCAACCTTGTTTTTGGCCACTGAGAACCGAAAACTCCGAGAACTCAAAGGAGAAACCTTGAAACCAGCAGCAATTCCACCAATACAGCATTGAAGCGCAATGCCCACCGATTCAACCGAGAGAGGGATGGAGGCAGATGAAAAAGAGACCACCAAGAAGAACTCCTTGATATCCCGAGAAGGAGAGAAGTGCATCGTAGAGCCAAATTTTCTTCTCACCTGATCGGCTAGGGCCAAGCCAGGAGCAAAATCCCAGTGGAGCAAGCCTTCCATGATTGAGATTCCTAGTGGAAATCGCCATTGGTGAGGGTGGAGCAGGTGGGAGAGGAGGGGAGGTGGGAGGAGCCATTCCCGAAATGTGTGTATGTTAACTAATATCAGTATCATATCACAATTTGTATTTGAAGAAGTAAGCTTTGGACTTATGATTGGTGTGTTGTTTAGCTTCAAGAGTGGACTGCTGCTAGTGCGACACAAAGCAGCTACACAGATCATAGTGCAGATATAACGGGAAAACCGTAAGCATCACAAGTAAAATCAGCAAAGTGGAACTTGCTAGAAAATATAGGCTACTATTGCCGGTACGGCTAGAAAGGCTTCAGATACCAGCTCTCTTCAACTGAAGGTCTTGATCTGTAAACATCAGTGTAACTCTCAAAGGCGACATATCTCCCTGCATTTCCTTGCTAATCTTATAGGATTCAAGTGGGCAGGCCACTACAATTCCTATTCCTATGTTTACGAAATTCTAAGAATCAAAGAGGCCCGAAGAGTTCAAAGTGTCCATCACAACCGACCGAATAGACCTCTACACTGCAAATGTCCCTGCTCCTCTTCACTACAAGGAACATACTGTACTTCTATCATACTCCCTCCATTCCAAAATATAAGTCTTTGTCGAGATTTCCACTATGGATCACATACAGATGTATACAGATACATTTTAGAGTGTAGATTCACTCATTTTGCACCATATGTAGTCCGTGGTGGAATCTATACAAAGACTTGTATTTAGGAACGAAGAGAGTACTTATTTAAGAAGAACGAAAGAGGAACATGCTAAAGAAGAGCAAGTAGATTTTGGAAATAAAATATTCGTTGAGCAGTGCCCACACATGATGAACAAGAGCGCATTAAGAATGCAACTCCCTGTTGTCTCTCTATATGTGGTGCACGTGCTTTTCGAAAGTAAAGTAGGAACATTAGCTAACCAATTAAACGTTATCTGTTTTAGTAATATCAGCATCATATCAGATTCGTATTTGAGCAACAAGTTTGGAATTATGAGTGGCACGTTGTTTACCTTGATTGATTCAGGAGTAGTGCTAAGCAGCTATGATGATGGTAGTGAATATAAAGGAATGTATGCATGCAAGTCGCGTGACTTGTGTCATTTGGGCCAGTCGACCATTTCAGGTGGTTGGATGAAGATCCTACGTCTCCTAACCCTTCCACTTCCTCCTCATCTCTGATTCTTCCCATACAGAACACCGCATGGGCCGCCAGCCAAACCACCGGCCCCAATCCCCCCTACCCTCCCCTGAACCGCCCCCACCGCCTGTGTTCCTCCACCACCCCCACCCGCGTCAAGTTTTATTTGTTCGGCGAGGCCCCACCACCGCCCCCACAACCACCGTCCCCACCCGAGCCCCTTCCTTCGCAAGGCGAACTCCGGCGAGCTCTCAAAAATTGACTGACCCAATTTCGAAATTTAGTCTATTGTCATTTAACTAGTGTGGAATATAAAAGGGGAAAGCCATAGACATTGCGAGTATAGTGTTGAGCTTGCCATGGCGGATCTGAAGGCGCAAACCGGACAAAGGCAACTTCGCAACCAATGTTTTCTTTCAACTAACAAGTAAGTGATGGACAAGAAACCAGAGTAAAGCAATGGCGATCTATTTTCTTGCTGCGATAAATACGTTGAGCAGATACGAAAGAGTACCGCCTCTGGTGCGGCGCCGTGTATGCATCTGTTGAGAATTTGACGGTGCTGCGATAGTGATGGCTGTCGGCAGCGTGGAAGCAGATCTAGGTGGGTAGACGGTGGCGGCGGGGGGAATATCCAGGCGCAGTGGATGAGACGGTCGTAGGAGCGGCGCCGGCAAGGTGGACGAAGGCGGGGATGAAGCGAGAGGACGGGATGCAAGGATCCCGGTCCGAAGCCATGGATGAGAGAGGTCGATCTCTTGTAATGGACGACGGCGTCGGGGTATCAGCTCCGGCATGATGGAGGGGGACGGCGGTGGATGGGGTGGCGGACTGAGGAGGCTGGGGTGGAGAGGGTGTTTTGGCGCCCATGGAGTACGAATGGGGAAATGGAGGGAGAGAGGAAGGGGGGACCATGTCTTTAGGGCGCGCTGGTCTCAAATGCGAGGAAATTTACAAACTTAGCCCCCATTTAAAATTTCCTACATCAGAACAATATCAGTCGGTTGGGGGTAGGACGGTAATCTCGCATACACCGAATATTTGCCGACGGAGATTTCGGCCGACGAGAGTTTATTTTGGCGCCCACCATGTATGAATCAGGGAGGAAGTCGATTTCGGCCGAGGAGACACTGTGCTTTGGCGCCCACCGTGTATGAATCCGGGTGAGAGGCGGTTATGTCACGTTTGAGTGAAATTACAAACCTACCCCTATCGAAACCTATAGAAATCGAGCCGATAGGCTTTGCATGTCAGGGATAGGCAGTAATTTCCATCTCGCAGATTTTGGTTTCGGGCGGTTACTGCGACTTTCCACGCTTCTTTCAAATTTTTACAGAGCAAGGGTGCACGTTTACCGTGCCAACTCAATTCGAATCCAATTTGTATTATATTTTTGTTCGGGCAGGATCCATTTTCGATTGGAATAAAATTCTATATACATCATTTTTTATACATACTTTCCAAAGCACAACAAAGAATTCTGCTCCTTTATATATATAATATGATTTACAAATACAATGATCTCAAAATCATAAGGTTGAATTCAAAAAATTTAAACCAAATTATGTTCTACTAAAATGTATGGATCAGTAATATCTATTAAATAACATAGATGCGTGTGAATTCATATGAGTATGCATGTTTGATAGATCAATTTTGGCTCCAGTATGAATTACATGTATCATCATCTTGAATTCAAATATTTGAATCCCTTTTGTGTTGACATTTTCTATACACGCAACTAAATATTTGAATCTCCTTTCACGCCCATCTCTCTCGCATGCTCCTTCATGTAGTTATCACTCTTTTTTCTCCAGCTCACCCGCACGCTCTCTTCATGTTTCTCCTATTTTCGCAAACATGGTCTCTCGACGTCTCCCTTGAGAAGTGTCACACTCTCCCTATCATTATACATTACACGATTTCATTATCTCTCACGTCTCTACCATTCTCTGGTATCACTAGGTACCTAAGCTTTCTTTTTCACCGCCACACGCAGTCTCTCACTCGTCTTTCACTTTGTCTTTCTCTCTATAGGGTTCTCTCACACACCCTATATCTCTCTAGATATGACTCATACCACTAAAATTACTCTCTCCCGCAGACACAACATTTGTTGCGGTCTCCTTTCCGTCTCCATCCCAGTTATAAAACTAACATTATTCATTTGTTTACCGATCGGACAAACTCCCCCCCCCCTCTCTCTCTCACACACACACACCTCACGCTTCCACTCCCCTTCCCGACTACCGTCTCTCTTTCTCACACATAAAGCTCTCGCTTTCGCACCCCCGACTTGTATTTCTCTCACAAACATTGATTGACTAGCCTCCAGATAGGTTTATACACCCGCACACTCGTGCTTCCACTATCTCGTACATGTCTCTCTCGCCCTCCTTGTATCTATGTAGATCTTTTGTCCCTTCTTGAGACATGCCCTCTCGATCGTGCACACACACACTATCGCCTCATTTTAAGCTGATACATCTCTCACACACACTCTTTGTGTCTTTGTCACACACGCACTCCGTCCTCCTCCTCTCTCCCTCTCTCTCTCACACACATAGCACGCACACACACATGGGCTTTTTGCAACAACTATCAAGATGCCCAAGCGTTGCACCGAACATCAAGATGCATTTGTATGAGTAATTTATATTATGGGAGAAAAGGATGAACGAGGGAAGGCCTTATTTGCAAATGTGGAGAGGAGTGTGGGTATCTTTTTGCAAAATAACCATAGTTTCCTTCCTATCCGTCAGATATAAATCGGACGGCCTATATTGCAGGATGGCAGGCACACCATCATCACCAACTCTGTTTTTTATAAGAGTATACGTTAGAGATATACCACTTCTCGAATCTTGAAACCAACCACATTCCTCCCTTGTCTCATCAAAACCGCCAAAGGAATATATTTTGAGTGAAACATAGCATATTTTTAGTGATATACGTATTTCAAAACTAGACTCTTTTTTTCTATCAAATCGGTGAATATGTATTAATCTACTTTGATCATGTGGCAACGCATTGGCACATTGCTAGTTATTACTACTGTATAATTTTTTGGACACCAGACAAACAGTGGAGTACATATACAAAGAGAAGAGGCGCACACACGCAGTCGGTCTCTCGCTGTCTCGCACACATGAGAATTATGTAAAGGCACCGTAAACAAATAAACCCTAAAACCCTAGGTGCACGATTGTTGCATGCACGGGTATCGGGTACATGGTGGAGCGCACCTTTGTAGGAATAGTCAGCCCGCGTAATAATTTGATCTGTAGGAGTTGATGGTCGGGACCACAGGTGAACGACCTGGAGACGGTGGCTCGCTAGTCGCCACTGATCGAGTAGCCACGTTTAAAATATCATGTTTTAGCTGGGTAAGAGTTCTGATTTTCAATGGCACGTTATAAGTACTAAGTAGGAGTAGTTTTTAGAACAATTGGTATGGAGCAAAAATGGAATTCATAACTACTACCTCCGTCCTGGTTTATTAGTCCCCATCATATTTTGGGTCAAAGTTTGTCCACAGATTTTACTTGTAAAATGTGAATGGAAAATGAGATTTTATTATACCCAAACAAAAAAGGACTAGAGGGAGTGATTGCTCTAACACGGATGCGACCTCACATAGCGCAGGCATTGAACGCGCGCGCCAGCCAAGAGGGCCCCACTCGCTGCAGGCCAGGCTGAACACGCCTCCTCGCCGCATGCAACCGGCTTCAGACTGCCCCGCCTGCCTCCATTGAATCCGGTGTGTGCCGGCAACACGTCCTTCCGCAAGACGGCCGGCATTTTAGAACACAACGTCGGCTGGCTCCTCTCGTCCGCTCGCTATTTAAAAGAGGCCAGACACCTGGCAAGAACCGCACCACACCGTTGCTCCCCATATCCTCCTTGCACCATTTTCTCCACACTCTCCATAGCATCTGGTGAGCAGGAAGACGAGTTCTCCAGCATAAAAGCCGGATGGGTGCCCTGACAAGCCAGGCAACTCGCTGCCCCACCTCCCTCCCCGCCCCAGGTCGTCAGTACCATGGGCGAGGCTGCAGGTGGGCAAGCAGAGGAGCAAGCCGCTGCTCCAAGATGGCCCCTGGTGCATCAACTCGACGCTCCAAGCCTGCTCGCAGAGGGGTGGCCAGTTGCTGCATGTCGGTACACGGGGGACCACGACGTCCAGTGCACCGTGGTTGGCCGCGCCATCTGATGCAAACGTTGGCGGAATCGCGGCATGCTGGCACAGGTGGCCAACACGTTTGTGGCCACCGCCGACACCGAGGAATAGTAGACCACGGGAGTCGCCGCCGCTCTGAATCCATGCATGCTACGACCACCGCGCCGCCGGCATAGACACCTGGTGTGTTGCCTGGTTTGGCTCAAAACATCATGGACCCCAGCCGCGGTCGGCATTAGAAATTATACCTGCTTCCAGAAGTTATTCTCGATTAGTCAAAAAATGACCAAAATATAATTAATAATGCATGGTCTTGACTTGTTGTGCTCGCACTATGATACGTCCATTTTGCATCATGTTTTCCTACTATTATTTATGATGCTTTTATCCATAATAATGCTTTTTTGGAGTAATTCTAATGCCTTTTCTCTCATAATATGCAAGGTATACACAAAGAGGGAGAATTCCAAAGAAATTGGAAATATAGACACGAAAAGCTACGTCGGGCTACCTATTACGCACAACTCCAAACAAGCTGAAACTTCATGGAGAATTTTTATGGAATATATGATGAATATTGGAGCAAATAAGTACCAGAGGGGCCCACCAGATGGGCACAACCCACTGGCGCGCCCAGGAGCCCAGCGCGCCTCGGTGGGTTGTGCTCACCCAGGCCCACCTCCGGTGCCCATCTTCTGGTATATAGGTCACTTTAACCTAGAAAAATAAGGAGATCACTTTAGGGACGGAGCGCCGCAGTCTCGAGGCGGAACTTGGGTAGGAGCACTTTTGCCCTCAGGCGGAGCGATTTCGCCGGCGGGAACTTCCCTCCCGGAGGGGGAAATCACCGTCATCATCATCACCAACAACTCTCCCATCTTGGGGAGGGCAATCTCCATCAACATCTTCAACAGCACCATCTCATCTCAAACCCTAGTTCATCTCTTGTGTTCAATCTTGTTACGGAACTATAGATTGGTGCTTGTGGGTGACTAGTAGTGTTGATTACATCTTGTAGTTGATTACTATATGATTTATTTGGTGGAAGATTATATGTTCAGATCCAATATGCTATTTAATACCCCTCCGATCTTGAGCATGATTATCATTTGTGAGTAGTTACTTTTGTTCTTGAGGTCACGGGAGAAATCATGTTGCAAGTAATCATGTGAACTTCATATGTGTTCGATATTTTTATAGTATGTATGTTGTGATTCCCTTAGTGGTGTCATGTGAACATTGACTACATGACACTTCACCATATTTGGGCCTAAGGGAATGCATTGTGGAGTAGCAATTAGATGATGGGTTGGGAGAGTGACAGAAGCTTAAACCCCAGTTTATGCGCTATTCCGTAAGGGACCGATTGGATCCAAAAGTTTAATGCTACGGTTAGAATTTATTCTTAATACTTTTCTCGTAGTTGCGGATGCTTGCGGGAGGGTTAATCATAAGTAGGAGGTTTGTTCAAGTAAGAACAACTCCTAACCACCGGTCCACCCACATATCAAATTGTGAAAGTACCGAACACGAATTAAACCAACATGATGAAAGTGACTAGATGAAACCCCGTGTACCCTCAAGAACGCTTTGCCTATCATAAGAGACTGTTTTGGCCTGTCCTTTTCCTCAAAAGTATTGGGCTATATTACTGCACTTTTGTTACTACTATCATTACTTGCCCGTTACAAATTATCTTGCTATCAAACTACTCAGTTACTTACAATTTCAGCACTTGCAGACATTACCTTATTGAAAACTACTTGTCATTTCCTTCTGCTCCTCGTTGGGTTCGACACTCTTAGTACAAAGTTGAGTCATCTATTTTGGAACGGAGGGAGTACAATTGATCCCCTATACTTGTGGGTCATCACACTAGTAGTAGGAACAGGAGGTTTTTCTTTATTTATAACTCTCCTCACTTTTTTTGGCTTTGAAGTGAATCATGGTTGTGGACATTATCTATGAATGTGCAGATATCTGTGAACATGAGTTTGATGTGGAAGTTGAACTTGGAATGTTGGGATTGCGCGTGAACTATACCATGTCCAATGCTTAAATGCATTATTGTTTGGAAAGTAATTGCTGTTATTACATGACCTGAAAAAATTATTTTGTGCCACATCAGTAGATGCACGGACATCACAACAGGCATTCAGACTAGATAAATTATGAAGGAAAATGTGTATTGACAATAGTTTTAGATAGCAGGAGACGCCTAGCCTGCTCTACCTCTACCATCTTCTTTCCGGCTTCTTCCATCTCGTCTTTTGCTTGGGATGAAGAGAGCATCTGATTGCACTTTTCGCTTCTTCGGGAACTCAGCTACATTCTCAAGGCCTGTTGCACGCTTTCTTTTAGCCTTTACTAGAGCCACGAGGACACGAACAGTTGACGACTCCACCTGGCTTGTGTGTAAGCCAACATCATCTGGGAATTTGCACCTTGTGTCTAATCCAGCATCATTAGGGAATGGGCACCTTGTGTGTAATCCAGCCTCATGTTGGAAAAATGATCTCGAGGTTGACCATACTTCCCTCCTCACGGGAACTGCATCTTGACATGAAGTTACTTCTTTTTTAGATCAATACTCAGAGCAACCCAGATCCATTTAGTAGAAGCCAGATAAACAGGACTCGGAGAAGTGAATACAAAAGGAAAAATATAAAAACAGACTCCAAGGTGAGAACACCCACTTCCTGCATCAAGCTAAAAACAAAAGCATTAGGACGATCAAGACTCTTCTTATTACACATCGAAGAACACGAGGCTAAGAGAAACAGAAACTACAACATATACACATCGAAGAACACGAGGCTAAACGAAAGTAATTGAAAGGGTGTTACTTACCAAAGCTCGTTTTAAAGGTTCGGTGCAGCTCCTCTTTAACTTGCCACGCTCCTGGAAGATGTCCCCAATATCCCGTGTTTGGTCTTCATTGCTCCTCTACATGTTCGCGCTCGTGGTTTTAAAATCTCAACGTGGAAAGAAAAATATAGTAATACTCACGCATCTTGTGGGAAACATTAAAGGACTCATCTGCCATGTTAGAGCATCTCCAACGGAAGTGCAATGCGCGGCGCGTTAAAAAAGCGTTTACAGCGCCGGAATAGCAAGTTTTTGCGGGCCCGGAGTGCTGGCTCCAGCGGCCGCTGCAAAAAATTGCGCGCGCGCGCCGCTCCAACAGACGCGCTATATATTTTCTCCTTTCTACTTTGAATCGATACACATTCGACTCCGAGTCGATACTGGCATAGATAGATACATGCCCGTGTGTTGCACGTAACATCAAGATGCGTTTGTATGAGTAGTTTATCTTGTGAGAGAAAAGGATGAACGGGGGAATGCCTGATTTGCAAATGTGAGAGGGGTGTGGGTATCTTTTTGCAAAATTGCCATAGTTTCCTTCCTATCCGTTAGATATAAATCGGACGGCCTATATTGTAGGATGGCAGACACACCATCATCACCAACTCTGTTTTTTATAAGAGTAGAGATAGAGAGTAGAGATAGAGAAGTAGAGATAGAGAGTAGAGATAGAGAGTAGAGAAGTAGATATAGAGAGTAGAGACATAGAGAGTTCTCAACATAGATATAGCATAGATAGATAAAAAGATAGTTCAACTACTCCTCCTCGTCCAACTCCTCCTCGGTGATGTCCTCCTCCGACGTCTCAATGTAGGCGTCAAGATACCGATCATCGTTGGAGTCCCATGGCGATGCTGCTCCTAGCTTCATGTTGAATTGAGCGGCTGCATTCGGCGTACGCTTGTCCTCGCGATAGGCAGCTCGCTCTGCCCTCCTCTTCTCCCTCTCCGCCCTCCTTTGCTCGTAGAACTCGCGCTCGTTGATGATGTCCTGCAGGAAGCATTGGCGCCACAGCGCCGTGGCTTCCTCATCCATCTCGGTGATGCTGAGACGGTGCTCCCGCCTCCGGTTGTCGCGACGATCCTCGTCGGTGATAAGCCGCGACGGAGGCGCGAGCTCCTGCGCCCGCTCCCGCGTCAGCATGTTGGGGAAGTTCAATGTTCTATGAGGCCACCGAAGGCGCCACGCCACTGTGTCGTACGTGCGGGCGGCCTTGTGGGCGGTGTCGAAAGTGCCAAGGCCGAGGCGCATCCCGCAAAACCGGGTCTCGCCGGAGAAGCCGCCAGTGGGCCGCGCGCGGACTCCGCGACATCCCCAAGTTTCCTGGCTACGCAGCGGCGGCGAGGCGAAAAAGAGTGGGGAGAGAGGGGTGGTGAGGCACAGAGCGGGGAGAGAGCAGTGGCAAGGCACAGAGTGGTGGGAGGGACTTGGATTTTATAAAGCGCGCCGGACGCTGCGCGCCAAAACTAGCACGCGCCCGGCCGCTCTTTCCCGCGCGCGTGATCCTTTCCCGACGTCCCTGCTATCTCTACTCTCTTCTCTAGTCTTATATTTATATTTATCTCTACTCTTATAAAAACAGAGTTGGTGATGATGGTGTGCCTGGCATCCTGCAATATAGGTTGTCCGATTTATATCCGACGGATAGGAAGGAAACTATGGCAATTTTGCAAAAAGATACCCACACCCCTCTCCACATTTGCAAATAAGGCCTTCCCTCATTCATCCTTTTCTTCCACAAGATAAACTACTCATACAAATGCATGTTGATGTTCCGTGCAACGCATGGGCATCTTGCTAGTTCTAAAAAACTTTCCATCATTTGCCACACTACTGGTTGCAGATGAAGAACCTACCCAAGCACAGTGCGATACAGGAGCGACTCACAATTACAAGGTGATATTCTGTTAGACAATGGAGGCTACAACCAATTACTTTTACAGGAACAATAGCAACCAGGAAATTTGAAGGGTAGGTATGAACAAAATTGGAACTACACATGTACTGCTAAGAGATTCAATACACACATTACCAATCGAGGAGGAGTATGATGGTCGCGGCGGCCTCTGTGCATCATGGTCGGCAAAGGGAGTCAGTTCATTGTCCACGACGGTGGTGCTTCTGCGCTTGGCATCGGCTTCCGGGAAGCAGATCCGAGATGGTGCAAAACGGTGCCGGGGAAGAGGCTCCGTGTACGACGACGATGGTGGATCGGTGATACGCCCATTTTGCATCATGTTTTCTTACTGTTATTTATGATGTTTTTATCCATAATAATGCTTTTGGGAGTAATTATAATGCCTTTTCTCCCACAACTCCAAACAAGCTGAAACTTCACGGAGATTTTTTATCAAATATATGATGAATGTTGGAGCAAATAACTACCAAAGGGGGCCCACTAGGTGGGCACAACCCACCTGGGTGCGCCAAGCAGCCCAGGCGTGCCCTGCTGGGTTGTGCTAACCCAGGCCCACCTCCGGTGCCCATCTTCTGGTATATAAGTCACTTTGACCAAGAAAAAATAAGGAGAGGACTTTCGGGACGGAGCGCTGCCGTCTCGAGGCGGAACTCGGGCAGGAGCACTTTTGCCCTCCGGTGGAGCGGTTCCGCCGGGGGAACTTCCCTCCCGGAGGGTGAAATCATCGTCATCATCATCACCAACAACTCTCCCATCTTGGGGAGGGCAATATCCATCAACATGTTCAACAACACCACCTCATCTCAAACCCTAGTTCATCTCTTGTGTTGAATCTTGTTACCGGAACTATAGATTGGTGCTTGTGGGTGACTAGTAGTGTTGATTACATCTTGTAGTTGATTACTATATGGTTTATTTGGTGGAAGATTATATGTTCGTATCCAGTATGCTATTTGGTGGAAGATATGTGTTCAATATTTTGGTAGTATGTATGTTGTGATTCCCTTAGTGGTGCCATGTGAATGCCGACTACATGACACTTCACCATATTTGGGCCTAAGGGAATGCATTGTGGAGTAGCAATTAGATGATGGGTTGCGAGAGTGACACAAGCTTAAACCCCAGTTTATGCGCTATTCCGTAAGGGACCGATTGGATCCAAAAGTTTAATGCTATGGTTAGAATGTATTCTTAATATTTTTCTCGTAGTTGCGGATGCTTGCGGGATGGTTAATCATAAGTAGGAGGTTTGTTCAAGTAAGAACAGCTCCTAAGCACCGGTCCACCCACATATCAAATTATCAAAGTACCGAACACGAATTAAACCAACATGATGAAGGTGACTAGATGAAAATACTGTGTACCCTCAAGAACGCTTTGCTTATCGTAAGAGACCGTTTTTGCCTGTCCTTTGCCTCAAAAGGATTGGGCTACCTTGCTGAACTTTTTCTACTATAATCGTTAATTGCTCGTTACAAATTATCTCGCTATCAAACTACTCTGTTACTTACAATTTCAGCAGTTGCAAACATTACCTTGCTGAAAACCACTTGTCATTTCCTTCTGCTCCTCGTTGGATTCAACACTCTTACTTATTGAAAAGAGCTACAGTTGATCCCATATACTTGTGGGTCATCAAGGCTATTTTATGGCGCCGTTGCAAGGGAGTGAAGCGCCTTTGGTAAGTGGAATTTGGTAAGGAAACATTTATATAGTGTGCTGAAATTTATTGTCACTAGTTACTATGGAAAATAGTCCTTTGAGGGGTTTGTTCGGGGTATAATCACCTCGATCGGAACTACAATTAGCTACCCTTGAACCTACTGCACCTACTGAAAATATTGAATATGAAATTCCTTCGGGCATGATAGAACAACTGCTAGCTAATCCTTATGCAGGAGAGGGAACCGAACATCCTCATATGCACTTGATATATGTAGAACAAATTTGTGGATTGTTAAAGCTTGCAGGTTTACCCGGAGACGAAGTTATGAAGAAGGTTTTCCCTTTATCTTTGAAGGGAAAAACATTGGCATGGTATAGGCTGTGCGATGATATTGGATCATGGAATTGGAATCGATTGAAATTGGAGTTCCATCAAAAAAATTATCCTATGCATCTAGTTCATCATGATCGGAATTATATATAGAAATTTTGGCCTCCTGAATGAGAAAGTATTGCTCTAGCTTGTAGGAGGTTTAAGTCAATGTTATATTCATGCCCCAATCATGAGCTCTCAAGAGAAATTAGTATCCAGAATTTTTGTGCTCGGCTTTCTCGTAATGATCAAACCATGCTTGATACTTCTTGTGCTAGTTCGTTTGTATAGAAGACTATTGAATTCCGGTGGGATCTTTTGGAAAGAATTAAACACAACTCTGAAGATTGGGAACTCGACGAAGGTAAAGAGTCGGGTATTAAGCTTAATTATGGTTGTGTTAAATCTTTTATGAATACCGATGCTTTTCAAAAGTTTAGCACTAAATATGGACTTGACTTTGAGATAGTAACCTCCTTTTGTGAATCATTTGCTACTCTTGTTGATCTCCCTAAAGAAAAGTGGTTTAAATATCACCCACCTATTAAAGAAGAAATTAAAGAACCGTTACAAATTAAATAAGAAACCATAATTTATAATGTTGATCCAGTTGTTCCTTCTGCTTATATTGAGAAACCACCTTTCCCTGTTAGGATAAAAGAACGTGCTAAAGTTTCAACTGTGGTTAACAAAAGATATATTAGGGCACCTAGACCTGATGAACAAATCAAAGTAGAACCTATTATTGCTATGGTTAAAAGATCTCTTGGAAGAAGATATGGATGGGCACGTTATTTACTTCTGTGAAGAAGCTGCTAGAATTGCCAAACCTGATAAAAAGGATAAACACAGACCTGTTTTTGGCATGCCTGTTGTCTCAGTTAAATAGGAGATCACTGTTATCATGGTTTATGTGACATAGGTGCTAGTGTGAGTGCTATTCCTTATTCCTTATATCAAGAAATTATGAATGACATAGCACCCGCAGAGATATAAGACACAGATGTTACTATTAAACTTCCTAATAGAGACACTATATCACCAACTGGGAATGTTAGAGATGTCGAAGTCTTGTGTGGGAAAATAACATACCCTACTGATTTTCTTGTTCTTGGTTCCCACAAGATGACTTTTGTCCCATTATCTTTGGTAGACCTTTCTTGAATACCGTTAATGCTAGAATAGACTGTGAGAAACAAACTGTCGGTGTTAGTTTTGGTGATGAGTCTCATGAGTTTAACTTTCCAAGTTTAGTAGAAAGCTTCATGAAAAAGAATTGCCTAGTAAGGATGAAATAATTGGTCTTGCTTCTATTGCTGTACCACCTACTGATCCTTTAGAAAAATATTATCTAGACCATGAAAATGATTTTCATATGCATGAAAGAAATGAAATAGATAAGATTTTCTTTGAACAACGTCCTCTGCTTAAAAACAATTTCCCGATTGAAACTCTAGGAGGTCCTCCTCCACCTAAAGGTGGTCCTGTGTTTGAATTAAAACAATTGCCAGACATTTTGAAATATGCTTATCTTGATGAAAAGAAGATATATCCTGTTATTATTAGTGTTAACCTTTTAGAACATGAAGAAGAAAGATTATTGAAAGTTCTAAGAAAGCACCAGGATGCTATTGGATATACTCTTGATGATTTAAAGGGCATTAGTCCCACTGTATGTCAGCACAAAATTAATATGGAACCTGATGCTAAACCCGTTGTTGATCACCAACATCAGTTAAATCCAAAAATGAAGGAAGTGGTAATAACGGAAATATTAGATCTTCTGGAAGCAGGTATAATCTATCCTATAGCTGACAGTAGATGGCTAAGTCTTGTTCATTGTGTCCCTAAGAAAGGAGATATTACTGTTGTTCCTAATGATAAGAATGAACTTATTCCACAAAGAATTGTTACAGGCTATAGAATGGTAATTAATTTTAGAAAAGTAAACAAAGCAACTAGAAAAGATCATTACCCTCTGCCTTTTATTGATCAAATGCTAGAAACATTATCTTAGCACACACATTTTTGCTTCCTTGATGGATATTCTGGTTTTTCACAAATACATGTCTCTCAACCTGATCAAGAAAAGACCACTTTTACTTGTCCCTTCGGAACTTATGCTTATAGGTATGCCTTTTGGTTTACGTAATGCACCTACTACCTTTCAAAGATGTATGTCTGCTATATTCTCTGACTTATATTAAAAGACTGTTGAGGTTTTCATGGATGACTTCTCTTTTTATGGGAAGTCTTTTGATGATTGTTTAAGCAATCTTGATCGAGTTTCGCAGAGATGCGAGCAAACAAATCTTGTGTTGAATTGGGAGAAGTGTCACTTTATGGTTAATGAAGGTATTGTCTTGGGTCATAAAATTTTTGAAAGAGGTATTGAAGTGGACAAAGCAAAGGTTGATGCAATTGAGAAAATGCCATGTCCTAAAGATATCAAAGGTATTCATAGTTTCCTAGGTCATGCTGGTTTCTGTAGGAGATTTATCAAAGAGTTTTCTAAAATTTCTAGGCCTCTTACGAGTATTTTGCAAAAGGATATTCATTTTGTTTTCGATGATGATTGTTTAGAAGCCTTTGAAACACTCAAGAAAGCCTTAATTTCTGCACCTATTGTTCAACCACCTGATTGGAACTTGCCTTTTGAAATTATGTGTGATGCTAGTGATTATGTTGTTGGTGCCATTCTAGGACAAAGAGTTGATAAGAAACTGAATGTTATTCATTATGCTAGTAAAACTCTAGACAGTGCTCAAAGAAACTATGCAACTACTGAAAAAGAATTCTTAGCAGTGGTGTTTGCTTGTGATAAATTTAGACCTTATATTGTTGATTCAAAAGTAATTGTTCACACGGACCATGCTGCTATTAAATATCTTATGGAAAAGAAAGATGCTAACCCTAGACTTATTCGATGGATTCTCTTGCTACAAGAATTTGATTTACATATCACTGATAGAAAAGGAGCTGAGTACCCCATAGCTGATAATCTGTCTAGGCTTGAAAATGTGCATGATGACCCACCACCTATTGATGATAGTTTTCCTGATGAGCAGTTAGCTGGAATAAATGTTGCTCATAATACTCCTTGGTATGCTGACTATGCTAATTACATTGTTGCTAAATATTTACCACCTAGCTTTACTTATCAACAAAAGAAAAAATTCTTCTATGATTTAAGACACTACTTTTGCGATGACCCACATCTTTATAAAGAAGGAGTAGATGGTATTATTAGACGTTGTGTACCTGAGCATGAATAGGGAAAATCCTACGGAAATATCACTTCGAAGCTTACGAAGGGCATCATGCTGGAGACAGAACTGCTCACAAAGTATTGCTCT
The DNA here is from genome assembly GCA_021605145.1 of Aegilops bicornis. Lineage (NCBI taxonomy): Eukaryota > Viridiplantae > Streptophyta > Magnoliopsida > Poales > Poaceae > Aegilops > Aegilops bicornis. The sequence continues at coordinate 475,888,759 of CM038670.1, read as the reverse complement.
GGATTTTATTGTCCTACTCTCTTCAAGGATGCCCATAAGTTCATCTTATCTTGTGATGAATGCCAAAGAATAGGTAGTATCGGTAAGCGTCAAGAGATGCCTATGAATTATTTACTTGCTGTTGAACCATTTGATGTTTGGGGATTGATTACATGGGACCTTTTCCTTCCTCTAATGGGTATACACATATTTTGGTTGTTGTTGATTATGTTACTAAATGGGTAGAAGCTATTCCAACCAGTAGTGCTGATCATAACACCTCTATTAAAATGCTTAAGGAAGTTATTTTCCCAAGGTTTGGAGTCCCTAGATATTTAATGACTGATGGTGGTTCACACTTTATTCATGGTGCTTTCCGTAAAATGCTTGCCAAGTATGATGTTAACCATAGAATTGCATCACCTTATCATCCTCAGTCTAGTGGTCAAGTTGAACTTAGCAATAGAGAAATAAAATTAATCTTGCAAAAGACTGTCAATAGGTCCATGAAGAATTGGTCTAAGAAATTAGATGATGCACTTTGGGCTTATAGAACAGCATATAAAAATCCTATGGGCATGTCTCCTTATAAAATGGTTTATGGAAAAGCTTGTCATTTGCCTCTTGAGTTAGAACATAAAGCATATTGGGCAATCAAAGAACTCAATTATGATTTGAAACTTGCCGGTGAAAGGAGGTTATTTGATATTAGGTCATTAGATGAATGGAGAACCCAAGCTTATGAAAATGCTAAGTTGTTTAAAGAAAAGGTTAAAAGATGGCATGATAAAAGAATCCAAAAGTGTGAGTTTAAAGTAGGAGAATATGTTCTTTTGTAGAACTCTCGTTTCAGATTCTTTGCAAGAAAACTCCTCTCAAAATGGGAAGGACCCTACGTTATCAAGGAGGTTTATCGGTCTAGAGCCATCAAAATAAATAATGCCGAAGGTACTAACCCGAAGGTTGTCAATGGGCAGTGAATAAAACAATATATCTCAGGTCCGCCTATTAATTTTGAAAGCAATATTATCCAAACTTTAAAACCGGAAGAACACATAAAAGAGTCCTTCCGGAACACTCCAGAATCGTGAAAATAAGGAGGTACATGATACGGTAAGTAAACGGACTCCAAAAAATCCGCAAAAATATTTTTTGTCAGTTTTGGAATATTTAGAAAAATAGAAAAATGAAACTTCCAAGAAGCGTACCCTGATGGGCACAAGACACCATGGCGCGCCTGGCTTGCCAGGCGCGCCCAGGTGGGTAGTGCCCACCTGGGACACCTTCCGGACTCAGTTTTTCTACAGTTTGCTTGTCCCCCAAGATAAAATAAAATCTTTATATACCTCCTGAACCTGTTAACCACTGTATCGCGGAGAAATCTTCTGTTCTTCTTTCTTGATGTTTTCTGTGCAGTTCTGAAAATATGTTGTCCCAAGACTCCGACGGAGAGAGCTATGTCTCACATCTCATTGCTGACGCAAAGACCTATGGGGACCTATCTCCCTATGGTCGAACTACAGATGACGAGGAGGACGCTCACTTGATGAGGATAGATGATTCAGGCTCGGAGGAGGAGGATGTCCCTCTACCTCAACCTAGGGATATGCACGTGGAGTTCAAGAAGTCAAGTCTCCCTAAGAGAGCTAACCAGTCTAAAAACCAATCTATTCCTTTTCATTTTCGACAGAAAAGCAAAGGGGATTTATGTGACAAGATCTTAAACCTCGAGCTAGAAGTCGATGATTTAAAGGAGGAAATTTCCCTCCTCAACTACAATATGAAAAAGTTGAAGGCACAGTTACCATCACCACCACCTTCTTCTTCATCACCAAAAGAGAATTGAGTATCGGGTATGGGCACTCCCCTTGGCTTCCGCCAAGCTTGGGGGAGGTTCCCCGGTATCGTATCATCCCCACTATCTTTTGCCTTTACTTATTTTAGTTCGATATTTTGCTTTAGATGAATAAAAGTTTAGCTCGATCCTTTCTTTGAGATTTTGCTTAGTGATCTATCCTTGCAATCGTGTGCAAGATATATAATAAAGTTTAGTGTGAGTTTTTGCTTTCTTTACTTTCTTGTTGCAAATTAAAAGAAAGGAAATAAACAAAAGGAAAGGATATAAACAAAAAGAAAGAAAATAAATCAAGAAGATCATATACTAATCTTATGGTAGGTGATGGCACCACATAAGGAAAATTATAAGTAGAAAATTTTATTAAAGATTGACAAACATAGCATTAGTCAATGATGCAACTCATGAAAGAATTAATAAGGGAGAGAAGATTCACATATAAATATACTATCCTAGAAATCTTTTGTGATTGTGAGCCCCCATCAAAATATTATATGCCAAAATTGTTGACGTTGGACAAGGAAGACAACTTAATGATTTATGTTTGTTCATATTCACATAGAAGTCATATTGTCATAGAACCTTTAACATGTGGTGCTTGCCCCCTATCTTGCTAGCCAAAAATTCCGCACTAAGTAGAGATACTACTTGTGCATCCAAAAACCCTTAAAACAAAATCTTATTTTCAAGTGTCCACCATACCTACCTAGGGATTGAGCAAGATCCCTCAAGTAAGTTGTCATCGGTGCAAAAGGGCAATAAAAATTGCCTCTAAAAGTGTGAGATCATTTAGTGTAAGGGAAAATTGAGCGTTGTACGAACTTGTGATGGTGAAGAATACAAGTGACAGACTGCATAATAAAGGTCGCTATCACAAGGGGCAATGCAACGTGACGTTCTTTTGCACTAAGGAGTTGATCATGCAAACAAATAAGCGCATGGCAACTTCTGCTTCCCTCTGCGAAGGGCCTACCTTTTACTTTTATGTATTTACTTTTATGCAAAGAGTCAAAGTTTTCTCTCTATTCCTTTTTATTTTTTCCTTTGGCAAGCATCATGTGGTGAGGAAATATCTAGGCACATATGTCCAGTTGAATATGGGTAGCATGAGTTATCATTGTTGACATCACCCTTGAGGTGAATACATTGGGAGGCGAAACTATAAGCCCCTATCTTCTTATGTGTCCGGTTGAAACATTTTGCTCATGTGTATGCGGTTAGTGTTAGCAATCATAGAAGACTATATGATGGTTGAGTATGTGGACTTGCCTAAAGGCTCCGATACGTGACCCTTCCTGAAAAGATGATGAACTGTAGTTGCAAAGTTGACTGAGAACATAGTTTGTTGGTTTTTAATAGAGGTTTTGCTTTATACTTCGATTGTGTGATGAACTATTACTTATTCATGAGAAGTATATGATAAAAGTTCTATGACAAAAGTCTTATGTTTAATCTTGTTGCTGTTATAATAATCTACATCATGCTTCTACGTCTGTATTTTGTTTTTATTGACACCTCTCTCTCTCTCTCTCTAAGCATGTGGACATGTTTTTCGATTTCGGTTTTTGCTTGAGGACAAGCGAGGTCTAAACTTGGGGGAGTTGATACGTCCATTTTGCATCATGTTTTCTTACTGTTATTTATGATGTTTTTATCCATAATAATGCTTTTTGGAGTAATTCTAATGCCTTTTATCTCATAATATGCAAGGTATACAAAAAGAGGAAGAACTCCGGCAGCTGGAAATCCGGACCTGGAAAAGCTACGTCAGGCCACCTATTCTGCACAACTCCAAACAAGCTGAAACTTCACAGATATTTTTTTATCAAATATATGAGGAATATTGGAGCAAATAACTACTAGAGGGGGCCCACTGTCAGTGTCAAAACCGGCGGATCTCGGGTAGGGGGTCCCGATCTATGTGTCTTAGGCTGATGGTAACAGGAAGCAAGGGACACAATGTTTACCAGGTTTAGGCCCTCTCGATGGAGGTAAAACCCTACTTCCTGCTTGATTAATATTGAAGATATGGGTAGTACAAGAGTAGATCTACCACGAGATCGTAGAGGCTAAACCCTAGAAGCTAGCCTATGATGGTATGATTGTAATTGTGATCGGCCTTCTAAGGACCAACCTCTCCGGTTTATATAGACACCGGAGAGGGCTAGGTTTACATGGAGTCGGTTACAAGGAAGGAAATATAATATCCGGATCGCCAAGCTTGCCTTCCACGCCAAGGATAGTCCCATCCGGACATGGGTTGAAGTCTTGAGTCTTGTATCTTCACGCTTCAATAGTCCGGACGATGTATATAGTCCGGCTGACCGGATACCCCCTAATCCAGGACTCCCTCAGTAGCCCTTGAACCAGGCTTCAACGACGATGAGTCCGGCGCGCAGTCTTGTCTTCGGCATTGCAGGGCGGGTTCCTTCTCCGAATATCCAAAGTAATTATCAAACACTCAAACCGTGTCTGGATGTCGTGCCCTTGCATCGTGGCCTGGTCCAACACGAACCGGTGCTTCCCGCCCCACCTCGACTCGTGCTGCGAGGCGGTTTTATTGGCACGTCCTGTCGAAGCAGAGATCGTGTTCCTCTTATTACGGGATCTTCCATTAATGAGGGCTTGCGTAGCCCTATGACGCATCACAGGTATGACTCGTGTGCCGTCGGGTAAACCACAAGCTGTCACCCTAAGGACTCTTGATATTCACCCCTTTATAAAAGGGGCCGAGGCCTATGCCTCTTTTCCACCTCGCTCGCCTTCTCTCGCACCTCGAGTTCTAACACCCGAGATCTAAGCTCCAACACCCCAGATCCTCCAATATGTCCGGATCCAACCCTCAAGGCCGGTGGGTGACCTCCTCGATTCAAAAGGAGGACATTGCGAAGCTTAGGGATGTCGGATCCAGCACAGGCTTCCTGCTCCAGGGCAGGTCATCCCTACACCGGAGCCCAATGAGTGCGTCGTATTCGTTCCTCACTTCCTCTATGGCTTGGGCCTCACCCTCGATCCTTTTGTGAGGGGGCTCATGTTCTATTGTGGGTTGGATTTTCATGATCTAGCTCCGGACGCTATCCTCCATATCTCGTAGTTCATTATAGTGTGCGAGGCCTTACTCCATGTCACCCCACACTTCGGCTTATGGCTCAAGACCTTCAATGTGAAGCCGAAGATGATCGAGGGGCGACACGCGGAGTGCGGAGGTGCCGTAATAAGCAGGAACGCTGATGCCCCATGGCCAGAGGGTTCTTTCCCAGAAGTATCCGATGTATGGCAACGGAGGTGGTTTTATGTCACGGCTCCCAGAAGCACAAAGTGGGTGGCCGCCCCCGAGTTCCGCTCGGGCCCTCCATCACAACTAGCGTCTTGGACCGACGTCGGACGGAATTGGGGGCCCGCTGGTGATGTACCAGTACTGCAGAGCCGCATCCGAGAGCTTCTTGAGAGGGACATTAACCTTGTCAGCATAATGCAAGTGATGTTAATCCGACGGATGTTGTCGTTCCAACGTCGGCCTCTCCGGATGTGGTAGTTCAATCCAGGGTCCATGGATCGTTAAGCACTTCTTGACTGAAGCTCGAAGGGATGTGCAAATTATTCTTCGGACCGAAAGTAGAGTGTCCGGACACCACCGAGGATGCGGGCCTAAGCTGCAATCGCCTAGATACCCAAGTAAGTAAACTTGATACCGGACACCTTGTTTTGTATTTGTCATTATTGTTTATTCTGAAAATCATCCGTGGCCAGAATGGCTCAAAGAAGGCGGAGAGGATCGGTGTCCGGCGCCACTTCGAAGGCTCGCCTGGTCCCACCATGGCCAAGATGCTTGACCGGTACTTAGCGTAATGCACTCGTGGAAAGACAAGGGAAGAACGAAGAAACCGATCTTCACACACTACGCATCCGAACCGGGGAATTGTTGCCTCCCTAAGGAGCATAGTTGGGAAGGGAGGCTAAGGCCTCCTCCTGCTGGAAGAAGAGGGCTGCCTCCGAAGACTCAGAGACGGAGATGCCCAAACAAGGGAAAAAGATATCACCATGGGGCTCTGCCCCGACGGGCACCCTCACCGCGTCGTGCCCACCAAGGGGCCAGCCCTCCACCAAGCTGTAAGTCAATCATTAATTCGAAGGTACTATGTTTCTCCTAGATCGATAACCAGGATTCGTCTTTTGCAGTCCAGCTAGCAGCTCTTCTCAACAGAGTTCGTCTTCGGGGGATCTTCCTCCGGAGGTGATGGAGAGCAAGACCCCACCCACCTCTCTGGCTCATGAAGCGGGCGACACCGAGGTGTCGTCATGGAGGAGTCCGGATCTGCCGAAGCCGGAAGCCAATGCGTCAGCCGCCCTGAGCCCGGAGCGTTTGGCTCCCACGAGGGGCGATGGGAAGGGTCCGGCACAGTTCAATGTCCGGCCGGACGTACTGACGGGCCTACTGGAGCGAGCTGCGCTCTCGGAGGAGCACCGCTCATTAATGAGCGCGGTGCTCAAGAAGATTTCATCCGCTACAAGCGGTTTGAATGAAGCATTTACAAGCCTGCTCAGAGGCTTTGAGGTATGTAGTGAAGAATACACTATTTTATGGTTGTGAGGCACGTGCTAGGTGTGCTCCATATAGATAGTAGCCCCTGAGACACTGGTTGCCCGCCCTAGGCGGCAAACGAGGGATCATAAATCAATGATTGCTTTGTAAATACTGGCAGGTACCTGTGGGTCCGGCCGCCGACCAGTCCGTTGAAGTTGCCGAACTAACGAGGAAGATTGGATCGATTGACACCGATATCACGCTGGTGAACGAGCGGCTGAACAAATCACAAGGTATATGCTCTGCATTCCTTTGTATAGAAAAATATAAAGGCGGCATGATATTAATGCAATATGTTTGGACTGCAGATGGTGTTGCTGCCGTGGAGGCCCTGATGGCAGAACTTGCCCAAGCCAAGGAACAAGCTCGGGTTAGCAATGCGGCTGCCGTAAAGGCGGCCGAGGAATTGAGAGCTGAATAGGCTGCTCATCGCCAAAGCGAGGAAAAGATAGCCGAAATGGCTATGGAGTTAAAAAAATGCCGCTGACCGGTATGAGCTCCTTAAAAAGGAGCATAAGGATAGTTTGACAGAGCTGAACAAGGCACTTAATGCCACCAAGGAAATACGGGCCGAGCTCAGGGGTGCACGGGAGGAGCTTCAACAGGCCGGTAAAATCGTGGCTGGGGGCTCCTACTTGCTGCGGACGAAGTTTTTCGATCCGAAGTACGCTCCCCTGGATGGACGCCCCTGGATGGACGCTGGAGTCCTGCGGACGCGTATGCGGATTTGGCGAAGAGTACAGCTGACGCCGCCAAGTTCTTCGAGGATCAGGGTGATAAGGAAGTGGAGAAGCTTTTCTGGTCACAATTCAATGCTCCCACTCGCCCGCTGCCGTTAAGTGACAAGATGGCTGCTGTAGCGGAGCTTCACAGGTTGTCCGGGCTTGCAATGCGGTCTGTAATAGACCATCTTTGGCCGAAGGGGCCCAAGCCGGACAGTTACTTTGGCTTGGTGCAACAATTCCTTGGGGCCGTGCCTCGGATCGACACCATGAGGAGGTCGGCGTGCATAGAGGGTGCACGAATAGCTCTTGCCCGCGTTAAAGCCTATTGGACGGATATGGAGGCCACTATTATAGCGACCCAGGATCCGGCGGGGGGCCAATATCCGGCCAAGCACTACTTGGTGGAGGTCACAGAAGGTGCCCGCCTAGTAGAGGCGCAATGCTCGAAGAATGTCTTGTTGGAGTGATGAATCGAATCATTGTAAAAACTATGTTTAGTTGGATTGTGAGGCTATATTTATACTGTTTGCCTGAAAATATGATTGTGTCCCCTGTGCGGCCGTTTATATATATATATATATATATATATATATATATATATATATATATATATATATATATATATATATATATATAATTATGTAATCCGAAAGTTAGCAATCATTGGCTTCAGCCCCCACGCATACAATGCAGGGGTGTTCGCGAAAAAATATGCTTAATCACACTTGATCCATTGTCTTGGTCCATTAAGGAGGTGATCGCACGTTGAACTAGGCAACCAGACTATATAGGTGTAACAATTTCTCTTAGCCATGGGAGTCTAATGGTGGGGCTACTATGTAGCCCCTGGTACCTTCGCATGCATCCGAATATGGGCGCGTATGTACATGGCCGGGAAATGGTCCTTCGTTAATGCGGAGGAATCCTAAAGATTCGAGTGAGTCTTCGAGTGGTTGAACAGTCTCTCGCCGCATCATGACAGTCAGTTTTTGTCTTTCTCTACTGAGGTGCTCATCCGGAATAACCAGGGCACAATCACAGTAGTTCTCCTTTGGCCACCTTAGCCGATAATAACGGAACGTAAGGCGGCAAACCCAGGAGCCGGGTAAACCCAACATTTGACCAAAAGACATGATTCGGAGCTGATGCATATAAGGCCAAACTCGTGACGCCGAACACTCCCGAAGGTATTCGGACTTTATAATAGACGATGGGCTCAAGAATGCCCATTCATTATAAACCCTTTGTTTCAAGGTACGTGCGTTAATCTGTCGTGGCGAAATGCCAATAACGGCAGTATCCTCTGTGGGTATGAAACCCATGGGATGGTTAAACAACAAGAGGCAATAGAAAAGGTTTACATAGGGGCTTAATCTGAAAAGAAACCTGTTGAATGGGGCCCTGCTGCATGTCTGCACCTTTGTCTCTGTTGTGCCGTATCCTGGAAGGGTATCGCGCGAACGTTGTCTGTGGAAAAAAGAAAACTCGTAGGAGAGGACAACGTAAGTATGCAATGGATAGTAAAAGTGTAAGATGTTGGCCTGCCAATAAGGTTGAGCTAAGTGTGGGGCTGTATTAAACATTTATAGCCCCTGGTGTCCACTATGGGATTACATATACGGTGCCCTGATTCAATTTTATCCGGGCGACCGGACTCGTCTAACCGTGTCTGTGGTCTTAATGACCAGTCATGTTTTCTGATATTGGAGGCCGCTTATAGTCCGGCCGCTAGGGCCGTCGCGAGTTCCTTTGCGTGTGAAGAGCGCTCTGTGATTCCGCTAACGGTGATGACGCCACGTGGACTGGGCATCTTGAGTGTAAGGTAGCCATAGTGCGGCAATGCGTTGAAGCGGGCGAAGGCCGTTCTTCCAAGCAATGCATGATAGTCGCTTTGGAAGGGTGCGATGACGAAGAATAGTTCTTCGCTTCTGGAGTTGCCTGGAGAGCTGAATGTTACCTCCAGTACGACGGAGCCCTTGCTGTAGGCTTCAACGCCTGGTATCACCCCTTCAAAGGTGGTGTTGCTTTGACTAATTCTCGTTGGGTCTATCCCCATCCTGCGGACAATGTCCTCGTATATTAAATTGAGACTGCTGCCGCCGTCCATAAGGACGTGGGTGAGATGGTATCCGTCGATTATTGGGTCAAGCACCAATGCCTCTGATCCTTCACGCCGAATACTAGTCAGGTGGTCCGTGTGATCGAAAGTGATCGGACTAGCCATCCAGTGGCTAGGCGTGGACCATGTTTACTGTTTTAACCTCTGGCTGGAATTTTTTCTGTCCCCTAGTGTTCGGCTGTCGAGGCTCATCCTCGTCTTCACTTGGTGTTTCCCTTCCCTTGTGTTCGGCATTTAATTTGCCGACCTGCTTGAAGACCCAAAGACTCTCTCAGGCGTGTGGTTCGCAGTTGTCGGGTGCCATGAATTTGGCATCTGTCTAGGACTCTATCTGCACTGCACGGTCCCTCTTTACTACCTTTAGATGGCTTCTTTTGCTGATCAGGTCGAGAGCCCCTGAATCCGGCATTGACCGTTGTGTTATCCGGGCTCTCTTCATTGTTTTGGCGTTTTTTTATTACGCCGTGGCTTCCCATTGCCATCCCTTAGTTCGGATGTGCTGGGGTCGCTGGTGCCTTTACGGGCTAGCCAGCTATCTTCACCCGCACAAAAGCGGGTCACGAGGCTTGTTAAGGCTGCCATTGTCCTCGGCTTTTCTTGGCCGAGGTGTCTGGCGAGCCATTCATCACGGATGCTGTGTTTGAATGCCGCTAAAGCTTCGGCATCCGGACAATCAACGATTTGGTTCTTCTTAGTGAGGAATCTGTTCCAAAGCTTGCGGGCGGACTCTTCGGGTTGTTGGATTATGTGACTTAAATCGCCAGCATCCGGAGGCCGGACATAGGTCCCTTGAAAATTGGCCCTGAAAACGCCCTCGAGTTCCTCCCAACTCCCAATTGAATTTTCTGGGAGGCTTTTCAACCAGTGTCGAGCTGGTCCCTTCAGTTTGAGGGGAAGGTATTTGATGGCGTGGAGGTCATCCCCACGAGCCATATGTATATGCAGGATAAAATCCTTGATCTAGACACATGGGTCTGTCGTTCCGTCGTATGCCTCTATATTCACAGGTTTAAAGCCCTATGAAAATTCATGGTCCAGTACTTCTTCGATAAAGCACAGGGGGTGAGCAGACCCTCTGTATCTGGACGTGTTGTGGCATGCCGTCGGCTGTTGTTGTGTCCGGTGTTTATTCCGAACTGGTATTCGATTGACATAATCGTTTTGGTGACCATAGTCCCTCGCCGGGGTGTGTCCTTTAGATCCATAAATGGACCTGGCCGCGCCAGCTTTCTTATCCAGGTGTTCATGTAGATCGTGCGCGGCGTCGGTAGCCGTTTTGTTGCGGTTATGAAGTGGTACGGATTCGTCGTCGAATTCCGGCAGTAGCTTGCATTTTGGATAGCTCTTTGTATGGCGATCGTCGCCGTATCATTCTTCAGTGTCTAGCACTTTATTCCATCTACAGTTGAGCGTTTCATGTGCGGCTTTGAGCCGTTTCTTATGCTTCTTTAGACTTCTTGCGGTGGCCATAAGCTTTATGTGGAGGTTATCTCGTTCCACGCGTTTTTCCGGTATGATGTATGCATCGTCATCCGGACTGCTTTCTTGTGCTGGTTCGGTTTGATGACCTCGTCCGTCGGGATCGTTGTCCTCGGGCGTCTGCCCTGAACTGTGTTCGGGGTGGCCTGGTTCGCCCTGCTCCATCAATGGGTCCGTATGGTCGTTGTTGCCTTCGGAGTTGACTATAGTATCGATCCTTCTGGCGCTCTTGTCACCATTTTTACTGCTGCTGGACTTAGAACGACGTTTGCGCCGTTGCTTTGGCTTTTGCCTGGGGGTTTTATCTTCCGGATTGTCGCCTTTGTCCTCTTTGGGCGTATCCACCATGTATATGTCGTGTGACGAGGTAGAAGTCCAGCGCCCCATAGATTCCGGATCTCCTCCTGCATCGTCGTCCATACCGTCGATGCCTTAGGAGTCGAAGTCAGGCACGTCGGTTAAATCATCAACCGCGGCTATGAAGTGGGTGGTGGGTGGGCAACGAATTTCTTCGTCGCCTGCTTCCCACTCGAGCCGGACATAGTTTGGCCCAGAATTTTCTGTCAAAGAGAGAGTTTTTAGCGAGTTCAGCATGTCGCCAAAGGGCGAGTGCTGGAAGATATCTGCAGCGGTGAACTCCATTACCGGAGCCCCACCTAGCTCGACTGGCTCGGGATTGCGCGGACCGGAACCAACATCCGGATACAAATTCGAGGGTCCGGAGTCACAGGCCACCATAGAGGTAAGGTCCGTGTTCGGCTCCACCGCCGATGAGTGTGCGACCTGCGGGGCGGGATCCAGCCCTCCGTCCTTAGGCAACGCAACCTGCTCCGGATTTAGGTCCGAGGCTACTGTGTGGGTGATACGCCGAGCTTTGTCCGACAGCAGGTCTAGCCGTGCTCGTCGTGACTGTCTGGTGCTCCTGGCATAGGCCCGAATCCTTCAAAGATCCAGTCTCCGCGGATGTCCGCCGTGTAGTTCAGGTTTCCGATCCTGATCTGGTGGCCAGGGGCGTAGCTATCGATCTGCTCCAGATGGCCAAGCGAATTGGCCCGCAGGGCAAAGCCGCCGAACACGAAGACCTGTCCGGGGAGAAAGGTCTCACCCGGGACCGTGTTGTTGACGATGGTTGAAGGAGCCATCGAGCCTTGTAGCGACGACACAGAGGAACTCTCAATGAAAGCACCAATGTCGGTGTCAAAACCAGCGGATCTCGGGTAGGGGGTCCCGATTTGTGCGTCTCAGGCTGATGGTAACAGGAAGCAAGGGACACAATGTTTACCCAGGTTCGGGCCCTCTCGATGGAGGTAAAACCCTACTTCCTGCTTGATTAATATTGAAGATATGGGTAGTACAAAGAGTAGATCTACCACGAGATCATAGAGGCTAAACCCTAGAAGCTAGCCTATGATGGTATGATTGTAATTGTGATCGGCCTTCTAAGGACCAACCTCTCCGGTTTATATAGACACCGGAGAGGGCTAGGGTTTACATGGAGTCGGTTACAAGGAAGGAAATATAATATCCGGATCGCCAAGCTTGCCTTCCACGCCAAGGATAGTCCCATCCGGACACGGGTTGAAGTCTTGAGTCTTGTATCTTCACGCTTCAATAGTCCGGACGATGTATATAGTTCGGCTGTCTCGATACCCCCTAATCCAGGACTCCCTCACCCACCATGTGGGCACAACCCACCTGGGCGTGCTAGGGAGCCCAGGCGCGCCCTGGTGGGTTGTGCTCACCCAGGCCCACCTCCAGTGCCCATCTTCTGGTATATAAGTCATTTTGACCTAGAAAAAATAAGGAGAGGACTTTCGGGACGGAGCGCCGCCGTCTCGAGGCGAAACTTTGGCAGGAGCACTTTTGCCCTCCGGCGGAGCGATTCCGCCGGGGGAACTTCCCTCCCGGAGAGAGGCAGAAGCTTAAACCCCAGTTTATGCGCTATTCCACAAGGGACCGATTGGATCCAAAAGTTTAATGCTATGGTTAGAATTTATTCTTAATAATTTTCTCATAGTTGCGGATGCTTGCGGGAGGGTTAATCATAATTAGGAGGTTTGTTCAAGTAAGAACAGCACCTAAGCACCGGTCCACCCACATATCAATTTATCAAAGTAGTGAACACGAATCGAACCAACATGGTGAAATTGACTAGATGAAATTCCCGTGTACCCTCAAGAATGCTTTGCTTATCATAAGAGACCGTTTTGGCCTGTCCTTTCCCTCAAAAGGATTGGGCTACCTTGCTGCACTTTTGCTACTATTATTGTTACTTGCTCGTTACAAATTATCTTGATATCAAACTACTATGTTACTTACAATTTCAGCACAGACATTACCTTGCTGAAAACCACTTGTCATTTCCTTTTGCTCCTCGTTGGGTTCGACACTCTTACTTATAGAAAAGAGCTACAATTGATACCACATACTTGTGGGTCATCAACCGGCTCCAGTGCAGCGTACGACATCGTTGGTGAGGCAGATGCGTTGCGGTGGACGAGTGCGCCGATGTAGAAGGGGAGGAGCACGAAGGCTGCGGTGCCGTGGAGAAGTCTATTTTGCGGTGGGGATAGAAAATGGGGAGTATTCAAGTGTACTACTCTGGGTGCAGGTCTGGGGTTGGCTGGGTAGGGTGAACCTGAAGTTACCAAAACAGGCCCCTACCAAGCGTCATCCGTAGGCTTGTTCCGAAGGGTATGATGGTAATTTTGCACTGCTCGAATGAGGGTCGCGGGAGATTTTCCCGTCGACCTCAAATTTTTGTGACACTGAACTCCTCGTGTGGCGTGTTGGGTGATTGGGCTAAGCAACTAGCGAGTAGTACTAGTAGTTAGTAGTTAGTAGTTAGTAGTACTAGTGAGTAGTACTAGTAGTTAGTAGTACTAGTAACTACTAGTACTCCCTCCATTTTTATTATCTCTGCATATTAGGTTTGACCGAAGTCAAACTTCCTAAAGTTTGACCAAGTTTATAGAAAAATATAAACATTTACCATAACAAATATGTATAATGTGAAAGTACATTCATTAATGAATCTAATGGTATTTATTTGTTATTGTATATATTAATATTTTTTGTTATAAACTTTGTGAGAGTTTACAAAACTTGACTGGCCAATGCTAATACATGGACTTAAATAAAAACGGAGGGAGTACACATTTGTTCTCTTAGTTTGTAGTGAATTAATCATTTGTTGTAATCGTGAAATAAATATATTCGGCTACTGACTTCGAATGTAATGGTTTATACAATTCAATAGTTAGAATGATTGTTGAATTCCAAGATGTATACGAGGTCTTTAGTACTTCACAATATGCTCAAACTCACATAATCCCAGTCAAATGAAAATCTAAATGCATTTCATAGTTATTACTTTGTAGGGTGCAACAAAATCAACCATAACTCTACATGATCCATTATAAAAGCAACTTTTTGAACACATCCCAATGTGTGAATGAAACGTATAGAGAGAGCTTGCGAAGATGGAGTAGATAGGGCGGGAAAGATTGTATGTATGTGGGCGAGAGAGTAGGAGACAAACCTAACGAGAGAGAGAGATAGAGAGAGAGAGAAAGAGAGAGGAAGAAGTTAGGTCTGTGAGAAAGATGGAGACATGTAATATACGTGAGATGTGTGTGCATCCGGATTTTGTACACGTGGAAGGAGAAGAGACAACAGGTTTGATGAGAGAGCTGGTAAAACATGGACAAGAGGGGAAGGATCTCATGGGTTGAGGGATTGATAATTTTGTGCGGGAGAGAGAGGGATTGGTAATTTTGTGCGGGAGAGAGTGGGGGGAGGAGTGAGTCAGCCGTCGTCACATCATCCTGCTTCCAAATGGCCTGGCATTCTCTAGTGCAGTGTGGTCGCCGTCTTCGATCTCCTCGATGCCCTCTTTGAAGATTGAGGTGGTGTGCATGCTGGGGGTGCAGAGAAGCAGAAGCAAGAGTGGTCGCCATATAACCTTGGATGGGGATGAATTGTGTGCTCAAGGGAGGGGGGAGTGTGTGTGTGTGTGTGTGTCAGATATTAAGAGAAATCAAACCTATGGAGAGAATGTGTGTGTATGTGACGGAAAGCTACATGCTAAATAGGGTTTTCACGAAGAGATTGTGCATGCGAGATAGAGAGCGATGTGCGGGCCTTGAGGTGGGCAGGGGTCGGGTGAGGGTGTCAAAATGTGTGCGTTGATGCATGTGTTATATGTGATTGTGCGAGGGACGGATGGATCAAGAGAGATGGTTGTTGTGTTACGGATGCTCCTCTCTCTCTCTCTCTCTCTCTCTCTCTCTCTCTCTCGCACACGCACACAAGTACAAATAGAAGACTGTTCTCTCATGTATACACAACGTATGGCATCTCTCTATGTCTCACTCATGCATGATCATTTGCACATTCACACCTCTCTATGTCTCTATCACACGCACACCGTCTCCACATTGCCCTTCTGCCACAACATACATATGGACACATACACACGTTCTCTCTCAGTCACTCACAAAATCAGTATTAAAAAAACTAGGGCGCACCTAAAATGTCCAAATCCGAATAAACACGAACTGAAGCTAAATTCAAATATATGGAAATATTGTAGCATGAAGACTTTTCCAGGAAAAAATTTGAGTAATATTCGGGGATTGTTTTCACACACACAAAAAGGTTGAGTGGATGTCCTTCAAGCACGACACGGTGACGCACCATTTGATCGACTGCGCAGCCGCGGTGCACGCGCTTGCACAGGATTCCGTATTGTTGTTGTGGTAACTAATATAAGCGCCGCTTCAGTCTAATGTTTACGTGTACTAGTACAGTGTTCTTTTAAGTTTGACCAACCCTATATAAAACTAAACTAAGCTCCCATACACGCACTCATCAATGTGTCACCTCCACCGTTGCGCATGTCGGCGCCCGCCTGCTCCGGCCAACCATTTCTTCCCCATCACCGCCATCTCCCCGCCATCCCTGTGCCATGAAGCCGAAGGCTCGTCCGCTCACGTTGTCTGCAGTCCCTCCTCGCGATGCCGCTGCGCTGACAAGCACGTGAGCAGCTGGTGGAGCCGCGTCTATGCACGCAGAATACGAAGAGGAGGACGAGCACGTACTCCACGCCGGCGAGGAGGAGCTAGCGTGTCATTGTCGTCTCTGCCAGCACGGAGGAGGCGCGCATGGTGGCTGTCACGGCGGAAGTCGGTCGCGCCCGTGCCGAGCCCGCAAACCAGGTGCGGACGTGGAATCTACCTTCAAGACCTTGAATGCCACGTGGATCCTGTAATCTGAAGGAGCAATTTGGGTCAGTCGACTCTTGTGAGCCGTTGGATGCAACATGGATGGCCAAAAGGGCTTCTTCAACCTCCGAAATTGATGCACCGTTCATCTTCTCTCTCAGCAATCGAGCCGCCAGCACACCACACGCCTAACTACCTGCCGCCGCTGCCCCACCCTCCCCTTAACCGCCTACCACTGCCATGCTCACGCCATCCGTTTAACCCCGGGCGCGATCCATTTTTTCGGGCGAACTACATTCCACACCCAACACTCATAAGATAGATCATGGGCACCCTGCCACCCTAATATAGATACTGGGGTAGTTTCTCTGCCGTCTTCTTCCTTCGCTCCATCAAACTTCTTTCACAAATCGATTGACCGAAATTATACTACTAGTACATACTGTATTAAGTACAGTAGGAACAAGAAGATACGAGCAGTAGTACCAACTACAAGAAGAACAGTAGTAAGACATACTAGTACTACTGTACGTACTAAAGAGTTCAAATAACAAGAAAGAACATAAAGATAGTTATGCTGGGGGCTCAACACAACACACCCCTGAAATAAAACTAATCAACTAGTCCGCTTCATATTGTAGTAGAACCAGCATGAGCGACAGCACTGCCACCTTACTCGGAGTCCGAGTCCACGTCCTCGACTTCGTCCTCGTCCCTCTTCCTCTTCCTCTTCGCCGACGCTTCTTTGCTTGAACTGTACACTGGGCTCTGCTTCTTCATCCAACCTTTGTAGATATTTAAACGAAGGTAGGCATCCATTGCTGCGTACAGGATGTGATCTTCATCTATTGTCTTCGACTCCCATGCATGATGAAACTCGTGGTGAGGTTTCTTCAGTTGAGCGTATGAAGGATCAATCATGGCTGTTGCCAGGGTCAACATTGAAGGCTGAGAGGAGGACACCAGGCTTTCCTTCTGGAGATCGAAGGGCTAGCCTACAATGAGGCCTATCTGACCCAAGACACTCCTGTCGTTCCTAAAGTCTACAGTAACGAATTTCACTCTTTCGTCCTTGAGGAAGTTCTTAAAATCCTGGCACCCAACGTCGACATGGCATATGTGGTAGACCAAGCACACGTTATGTACGCAAACCTGGATCACGGCGGGCTTCTTCTTCTCTGCCTCCTTTAGAATCTTCTTGCTTTCCAGGACAATGGTGTACTTAACATCTAGGCCAACGACCGACTCATTATTTGAACTTTTGAACATGCGTACGAAGCGAGCAAGGCATGCTTCCACCGTCACGGATCTACGGGTGTAGATGACGATGAACTCATCGCCAGTGATGGCTCTAACCTGGTACTCAGCAGCGATCATGGAGATTTTTGAGGCCATAGATTTTGGAGGCGGGTTAGAAGAAGTTGAACTCGTGTAATGTGAAAGGACGGGACGACTAGAAGCGAACTGTTGTAAGGTAGAAGACGAGGACAAGTAGGGCGTGCGAACGGCGTGGGGTTGTTGGCTTGCCCGGTGGATAAACGGTTGCATGCCCCCAAAGAGTTGTCGAGTACTATGCGGGACCCACTAGATGTCATGTCTACTAGACCAATATCGTAGGCCCGACGGTATAGCTTCTGCGTGTTCGCATGCCATGCCGGCGCGTGGATGTAACTTCACTTAATTCTGTCAACCGTCGCGCCTCCCACAACCTTCGCCTCCCTCGTGCGGTCGCGCCCTTTCAGACTTCGGACGGCTATAAATGAGCAATCTTTTTGCCTACTCCACATGTGTGATACTCCCTCTGGTCCTTTTTACTCCGCATATGATTTGTGTCAAGTCAAAGTTTGCAAAGTTGTTGACCCAATTTATACTAAAAATATCAATATCTACAATACCAAATATATATTTTATGAAACTACGTTTTATAATGAGTAGAAAAATATTGATTTGACATTGTGAATGTTGATACATTTTTCAATAAGTTTGGTCAAAGTAGAGGTACATTGACTTCAGACAAAACTTATATGCACGATGCAGACTAGTTCCTCCGTCCAGGTGCGTTCCATGTCCTATCTAGTCATCACAACAAGGTTAGCTATTAGAGTACTACTACCTCCCTTCTAGTTTAAAGGGCTCGATTCAAAAATTTCACCTACTCTTACCAAGATAGAGGCGGTGGAATAGTTTTTGTAGTCTGCAAAAGTACTCAATTGATGCTCTCATTCTTCACAAAAAAATGTGTTTACCAATGCATTATCGCATTGCATGCATGCATGAACACTAGTAAATGACAAAGATTTTTACATGCACTGTCAAGATGCCCGTGTGTTGCACGGAACATCTAGATCTTGTGGGAGAAAAGGATGAACGAGGGAAGGCCTTATCTGCAAATGTGGAGAGGAGTGCGGGTAAATTGTCATAGTTTCCTTCATATCCGTTAGATATAGATCGGACGGCCTATATTGCAGGATGGTAGGCACACCATCATCACCAACTCTGCTTTTTATAAGAGTAGAGAGTAGAGATTAGTTAATATTCTCTTTAGGCTACTCATAGTAGAAAGTATCATATACTAGTATCATGTGCATGATACTAGTGAATGATACATGACTACCTTTATAGTGCCATGCATGACACAAAGTAGCATAGTCTTTAACATGATACAAGATTCACCTATGTTACTCTACCCCCCTCTTCTTTAATTCTTTGCCACATCAGCATGTTTGCTATTCCTGTGTGCATGATACCAGCTAGTAAGATACCACATTACCACCACTATGGCCGGCCTTAATCATCGCATGCAATAGTTTAGTGCACCTTGAAATCTAAACACCTGCTTGCCTCTTCTTCTCCCTCTGGCAGTCCCACCACTCCACCCCGTGTGGAAAAATCTGCATGCATGACTCTCCTCCCCCGTGCTCGTCCAATCCGTTGTGACCAGCAATATTTCCACCCCTTCCCTCCCCGTAATTTACTCCAACAAATATGCCCACGTAGCTGTTACGTTAATCACGCAACATATCTTACGGGACGCTGCTTCAGTTACTTAATTACAAGTGCATTGGGTCACTGACATGTGGGCCCAACAGGCATCTGGCCCACATGTCAGTGACGCAACTACACCTTGATGTCTACTACACAACCTTCTTCTTGTAGACGTTGTTGGACCTCCAAGTGCAGAGGTTTGTAGGACAGTAGAAAATTTCCCTCAAGTGGATGACCTAAGGTTTATCAATCCGTGGGAGGCATAGGATGAAGATGGTCTCTCTCAAGCAACCCTGCAACCAAATAACAAAGAGTCTCTTGTGTCCCCAACACACCCAATACAATGGTAAATTGTCTAGGTGCACTAGTTCGGCGAAGAGATGGTGATACAAGTGTAAAATGGATGGTAGATATAGGTTTTTGTAATCTGAAAATATAAAAACAGAAAGGTAACTAATGATAAAAGTGAGCACAAACGGTATTGCAATGCTAGGAAACAAGGCCTAGGGTTGATACTTTCACTAGTGCAAGTTCTCTCAACAATAATAACATAATTGGATCATATAAATATCCCTCAACATGCAACAAAGAGTCACTCCAAAGTCACTAATAGCGGAGAACAAACGAAGAGATTATGGTAGGGTACGAAACCACCTCAAAGTTATCCTTTCTGATCGATCTATTCAAGAGTCCGTAGTAAAATAACATGAAGCTATTCTTTCCGTTCAATCTATCATAGAGTTCATACTAGAATAACACCTTAAGACACAAATCAACCAAAAACCTAATGTCACCTAGATACTCAATTGTCACCTCAAGTATCTGTGTGTATGATTATACGATATGCATCACACAATCTCAGATTCATCTATTCAACCAACACAAAGTACTTCAAAGAGTGCCCCAAAGTTTCTACTGCAGAGTTAAGACGAAAACGTGTGCCAACCCCTATGCATAGGTTTATGGGCGGAACCCACAAGTTGATCACCAAAACATACATCAAGTGGATCACGTGATATCCCATTGTCACCACAGATAAGCACGGCAAGACATACATCAAGTGTTCTCAAATCCTTAAAGACTCAATCCGATAAGATAACTTCAAAGGAAAACTCAATCCATTACAAGAGAGTAGAGGGGGAGAAACATCATAAGATCCAACTATAATAGCAAAGCTCACGATACATCAAGATCATGCCAAATCAAGAACACGAGAGAGAGAGAGATCAAACACATAGCTACTGGTACATACCCTCAGCCCCGAGGGTGAACTACTCCCTCCTCGTCATGGAGAGCGCCGGGATGATGAAGATGGCCACCGGTGAGGGATCCCCCCTCCGGCAGGGTGCCGGAACAGGGTCCCGATTGGTTTTTGGTGGCTATAGAGGCTTGCGGCGGCGGAACTCCTAATCTATTATGTTCTCCGATGGTTACAGGGTATATGGAGATATAAAGAAGTCGGTCAGGGGAGCCACGAGGGGCCCACGAGGGTGGAGGGCGCGCCCCCTGCCTCGTGCCTTCCTCGTTGCTTCCCTTACGTACACTCCAAGTCTTCTGGATTTCTTCCGTTACAAAAATAACTTTCCCGAAGGTTTCATTCCGTTTGGACTCCATTTGATATTCTTTTCTCACAAACATCAAACAAGGGAAAAATGTAAACCGCAATCGGGCTCTGGGTCAATAGGTTAGTCTCAAAAATAATATATAAGTGTAAAATAAAGCCCATAAACATCCAAAACAGATAATATAATAGCATGGAACAATCAAAAATTATAGATACGTTGGAGACGTATCAGCATCCTCAAGCTTAATTCCTTCTCGTCCTCGAGTAGGTAAATGATAAAATCAGAATTTTTGATGTGGAATGCTACCTAACATAATCATCAATGTAATCTTCTTTATTGTGGCAAGAATATTCAGATCCATAAGATTCAAAACAAAAGTTTAATATTGACATGAAAACAATAATACTTCAAGCATACTAACAAAGCAATCATGTCTTCTCAAAATAACATGGCCAAAGCAAACTATCCCTACAAAATCATATAGTCTGGCTATGCTCTATCTTCATCACACAAAATTAAATCATGCACAACCCCGATGACAAGCCAAGCAATTGTTTCATACTTTTGATGTTCTCAAACTTTTTCAATCTTAACGCAATACATGAGCGTGAGCCATGGACATAGCACTATAGGTGGAATAGAATGGTGGTTGTGGAGAAGACAAAAAGGAGAAGATAGTCTCACATCAACTAGGCGTATCAACGGGCTATGGAGATGCTCATCAATAGATATCAATGTGAGTGAGTAGGGATTGCCATGCAACGGATGCACTAAGAGCTATACGTGTATGAAAGCTCAGACTGAAAACTAAGTGGGTGTGCATCCAACTTGCTTGCTCATGAAGACCTCGGACATTTGAGGAAGCCCATCATCGGAATATACAAGCCAAGTTCTATAATGAAAATTCCCACTAGTATATGAAAGTGAAACATAGGAGACTCTCTATCATGAAGATCATGGTGCTACTTTGAAGCACAAGTGTGGTAAAAGGATAGTAGCATTGTCCCTTCTCTCTTTTTCTCTCATTTTTTTATTTTTTTATTTGAGCCTTTCTTTTTTTTATGGCCTCTTTTTTTTCCTTTTTTTTATTTTTCATCTGGAGTCTCATCCCGACTTGTGGGGGAATCACAGTCTCCATCATCCTTTCCTCACTAGGACAATGCTCTAACAATGATGATCATCACACTTTTATTTACTTACAACTCAAGAATTACAACTCGATACTTAGAACAAAATATGACTCTATATGAATGCCTCCAAATGGTGTAATCGGGATGTGCAATGACTCATGAGTGACATGTATGAAAGAATTATGAACAGTGGCTTTGCCACAAATACGATGTCAACTACATGATCATGCAAAGCAATATGACAATGATGGAGCGTGTCATAATAAACGGAACGGTGGAAAGTTGCATGGCAATATATCTCGGAATGGCTATGGAAATGCCATAATAGGTAGGTATGGTGGCTTTTTTGAGGAGGTATATGGTGGGTGTATGATACCGGCGAAAGGTGCACGGTATTAGAGAGGCTAGCAATGGTGGAAAGGTGAGAGTGCGTATAATCCATGGACTCAACATTAGTCATAAAGAACTCACATACTTATTGCAAAAATCTATTAGTTATCGAAACAAAGTACTACGTGCATGCTCCTAGGGGGATAGATTGGTAGGAAAATACCATCGCTCGTCCCCGACCGCCACTCATAAGGAAGACAATCAATAAATAAATTATGCTCCGACTTCATCACATAACGGTTCACCATACGTGCGTGCTACGGGAATCACAAACTTTAACACAAGTATTTCTCAAATTCATAACCACTCAACTAGCATGACTCTAATATCACCATCTTCATATCTCAAAACGATCATAAAGAATCAAACTTCTCATAGTATTCAATGCACTTTATATGAAAGTTTTTATTATATCCCTCTTGGATACCCATCATATTAGGACTAAATTCATAACCAAAGCAAATTAACATGATGTTTAAGAAGTAGAGGAAAGTGGGCCATGTATTAATAAAGTGGCACATACTTATAGCTAATTGTTATACATGTTGGCTAGAAATGACATGGCACTTTCTTATAGTCAACAGTTGGCTATACTATTAAGTATTAACCATGCTCTTATACACCTAGACGGAGGGATTAAATCAGGATGACTTGGAAGGGGCAGAGGAGATGTAAGAAATGGTTCATCATAAGTCTATTGCCAGTACTATAGTAAAAAGTCTCAATTAATCTCAT
Organism: Aegilops bicornis; assembly: GCA_021605145.1. Lineage (NCBI taxonomy): Eukaryota > Viridiplantae > Streptophyta > Magnoliopsida > Poales > Poaceae > Aegilops > Aegilops bicornis. The sequence goes on along the minus strand of CM038670.1, from coordinate 475,865,987 downwards.
AAATGGCAAGCGAGAACTCGAATGGAGCAAAAGCATACATGGAAGATTCTAGATTAAACCATAAATGGATACACTTTTATTCAAGCGCGATACTCTAATAGAGCAAGATCATGCATGGAAGGTTCTATACTATATAAATCAGAAGTCTCCACATGCTTAGACAGCGGATTACATTGAGTGAAGACTAATGATCAACATTTAACTTGGTAATGCATATGTCCAGGTGAACCTCCTTGGAGTCCCTGTGCACCATCTTGGGGGGGGGGGGGAATCATACCATGCATCTTCCATGTCCACATCGGCGGGAACAGAGCAGCTCGGCAGAGTCCGAGTCAGGGTGATGGAGGTGGTGTGGGCGCCCACGTACCTCTGAGGGGCAGTAACAGTGAGCACGCACCCGTACAACAGCCTCGTGTCAGCGTCAGCGGCGTTACCCCTGACGCACACTACATAGATGGGGCGGCGGCCTGCGCGGGCCTCGCCGGTGCCCACGATCAAGAGGAAGACGCTGCCGTCCTCCTTAAAGACTAGCAGGCGGCGGTGATCCTCCAGCGACTCCGGCACGGCGAATGGGTAGCACGTCTCGTACTTGATGTTCACCGCCGCGGGCCAGTACTAATCGATGGACGGTTGAGTGGGGTGATGCACAAGGCTCGCCGGCGAGCACCAAAACGGTGATGTGCACCCATAGTAGTAGCAGGGCGCGCGCGCGCATCTGAAACTATGATCCGCCAGTGAGTGCTGGTCGAAGTACCTCTCGCAGCCGAAAATCTTGTCGACGCAGGGCACCTTGGAGGCATCGACCAGGCCGTCCATGAAACGGGAGTGGCTATAGGGGATGTTGCACCAGTTGAATATATGAGCAAGTTACTACGAGATTTAATACGAATAAGCACAAAATCATGACGGCTATAATAGAGATTAAACTAATCATGTGGACTAACATAGAAGATGAACAGATCGAGTCTAGGACACACACTAGAAACAAGAATTCTACCACGATTTCAAACAGGAAGGACAGAAACACATACGGTGCAACGGGAGCAGCACCGTTGGTGTTAAGGTTGTCACCCATGTCGTTGAGGAAGAGGTTGCCGTCGTCGGTGAATTCATTGCTGCCAGCAGTCGCGCGAGTGCACTCCCCAAATTCCAACAGCGCCCGCTGAATGGAGCGCAGGAGGGAGTGGGCATGAGGGAGACGCTATGTCACGCCCGAATGGAGCGCCGGAGTAGCACATGAAGCAGTAGATGGTGCTCCTCCCTAGTCTCTATCTCTACTCTTATCTCTATCTCTACACTTATCTCTACTCTTATCTCTACTACTTCTTATAAAAAACCGAGTTGGTGATGATGGTGTGCCTGCCATCTTGTAATATAGATCTAGAAAGCAAACTATGACAATTTTACAAAATATACCCACACCTCTCTCCACATTTATAGATAAGGCCTTGCCTCATTTATCCTTATCTCCCACAACCTCATTGCTGAGCAATTAAAAAAGGAAGTCAATGGAACAATCTAGCATGGTGGCCATTGCCGCCTGCCGGCGTCGTCCATCCCCATGCCTCCGCCCAGTCTGACCACCAGTCACCACCACGCCCCACTCCTCCTCACCTTATCTCTCATCTTTCTCGAGATATCATTTTTTGATGAAATTCTCGAGATACCATTTTTACGATAAAATTCTTGAGATATCATTAGTTTTTACACATGGGATTACTCCTGCATGGGTCAATCACAATAGGTGTTTTGTAAAAAAATGCATCTTGATGTTCCGTGCAATGCACGGGCATCTTGCTAGTTTTTTGCATATAATTCCAAACATCACGTAGACACGGTCTTTGACCATTTTACAACTATGTTAGTATCATTGTTAGTGGTCAGCCAGTGTAAGTTATAGCCCCGGGTGTTTTAACCTTTTTTTAGTAAATGATATCTGACGATTATTCGCCACGAGATCAATCCTGGCGAATCCCACGTAACCGTCAGATTTCCATCCGACGGTGGCCTATTTTTAAGCCATAGTATTTGACAAAACCACCACCCTTACACACGTACTATAACTGCGTCGCGGGCGTTTGCAACTGTCATGTCTCCCGCGAACGTTTGCTGGGGATTGGAGTTAGCACCGATGGCGGTTCATAGTCGTTCCACGCTCGGGCATTGAAGTTTGTAACTATTTTAGATTAGAATATACTACTCCTCTGGTGCTAGTAGTAGAGCGGAGTCCTACTCCACTACTCTATATGCAAACTAGGGCATAGTAGTAGGTACTGTAGGGAGTACTAGTACTGTGACCACTCAAGCAAGTTGTCTGGCATCCATACGACCCTACGCTGCTGGTATGTGTCTCATAAGTCAAGCGGCGTGCTGTAGTCATCATCACATGTCCACTTCCCGCAGCACATATTCGCTTCTCCATCTTTGTCCGCACATAATCGTCCAATCTTCCATCCCCGCTAAGGCGCCCCCCCTCTTCCGAAATCCAAGCACTAACAATGGTAGAACCGAGCAGCGTCCACCGAAAGAGTGGCTGGAATTCGCTCCCCAGAGAGGTAATCAAGCTCATTGTTTTGCATGTGGACAATCTTAGTACCATGCCGCTCGCCGCATGCTCGTCGGGGCTATACCATTTACTCAAAGCCCTTAGCCGGAGCTTTTTAAGCCAGCTCCATGCTTGCTGATGCCGCCTGATCTTCAGAAATGGCGTGTCATGCAGCATAATTAACGAACATAGGGTGGCGAGCATCAACCCCCTTGACTGCGATCCGATCCCCATCAACCTCAACTACATTAACTGTATGTATTGGGTCGGCATGAACACGTATTGGATGGTGCTCGTCGACAGTTGCGGCAGCTGGATGCTCGTGGAGGCCCGGCGATTGATCCCCCTTCCTTCGATTAACACTGCACTGCTTTGGCACTGCGGCCCAGAATACTCAGAATCTTACAGTAGCCAACATGATACCAAGTTTGATTTGCTCAAGGTTGTAATCTGCCAAGTGCCCACAAGATCTGTGAATTATAAAGACTTCAGACTAATTGAGTACTTCAACCGCGGTCTCGCCTATCAGACAGGTCACTGCGGTAAGTGGATAAATCTGCATGCCCATCGCAGGATCATACATCCTCCATGGTTCTCTGATGCCATTGAACACAAGGGCTTCATTTATGTTGTCGACTCCTTCTATGGCTGAATGTATTGCTGGCCTACTCCAGTCATCGCTACAAACAGCTGTTACAGCAGTATGTTACTCTCTTATGATATCATGATGGCTTGCTTATATTACTGTTAACATTTACTGAAAAAATATTCATGCTCATAACATGTTGTTCTTAAGATTGACTACAGTAAGAGACCTTTTTTATTTGACTCCAACTTGATATGATGTTGTAGGCCGCTTGGTGTCCCTACCCTTCCTAATCCCAGAACCTTTCAAAGAAAAGCGGCAAGGCAGTTGCAGGAGGTTCCTGGCTCGATCAAACAATGGCGAATGATTGATGATTGTTCGCATGTACCAGACGTATTGTTTCACGGAATACAATCACAGTCACAGCAAGGTCTTTGAGCAGGATCCCAGCTTCTCTGGGCCTTCAGGAATTTTTGACTGGAGGCTGGTAAGTAGCCTTGGTAGACACTCTCTGTTTCTTGGATTGAATTATCCAATTAACCAAGAGATAACCGACGGCAAGGATCATGATGGCAACGCGGTTTCTGCTACCTCTTGAGCACTGCGTTGGTTTTCCCTTGAAGAGGAAACGGTGATGCAACAAAGTAGCCTAAGTATTTCCCTCAGTTTTTGAGAACCAAGGTATCAATCCAGTAGGAGGCCACGCACGAATCCCTCGCACGTACACAAACAAATAAATCCTCGCAACCAACGCAATAAAGGGGTTGTCAATTCCTTCACGGTCACTTACGAGAGTGAGATCTGATAGATATGATAAGATAATATTTTTGGTATTTTTATAACAAAGATGCAAAGTAAAGAAAACAAAATAAAAACGGTGCCAGAAATAGCTTGTTGTCGGGAGATTAATATGATGGAAAATAAACCCGGGGGCCATAGGTTTCACTAGTGGCTTCTCTCATGAGCATAAGTCTTACGGTGGGTGAACAAATTACTGTTGAGCAATTGACAGAATAGAGCATAGTTATGAGAATATCTAGGTATGATCATGTATATAGGCATCACGTCCGAGACAAGTAGACCGACTCCTGCCTGCATCTACTACTATTACTCCACACATCGACCGCTATCCAGCATGCATCTAGAGTATTAAGTTCATAAGAACAGAGTAATGCTTTAAGCAAGATGACATGATGTAGAGGGATAAACTCATGCAATATGATATAAACCCCATATTGTTATCTTTGGTGGCAACAATACAATACGTACCTTGTTGCCCCTACTGTCACTGGGAAAGGACACCGCAAGATTGAACCCAAAGCTAAGCACTTCTCCTATTGCAAGAAAGATCAATCTAGTAGGCCAAACCAAACTGATAATTTGAAGAGACTTGCAAAGATAACCAATCATACATAAAAGAATTCAGAAGATTCAAATATTGTTCATAGATAAACTTGATCATAAACCCACAATTCATCGATCTCAACAAACACACCGCAAAAGAAGATTACATCGAATAGATCTCCACAAGAAAGGGGGAGAACATTGTATTGAGATCCAAAAAGAGAGAAGAAGCCATCTAGATAATAACTATGGACCTGAAGGTCTGAGGTAAACTACTCACACATCATCGGAGAGGCTATGGTGTTGATGTAGAAGCCCTCCGTGATCGATGCCCCCTCAAGTGGAGCTCCGGAAAAGGCCCCAAGATGGGATCTCACGGGTACAGAAGGTTGCGGCGGTGGAATTAGGTTGTTGGCTCTGTGTCTGGTAGTTTGGGGGTACGTAGGTATATATAGGAGGAAGAAGTATGTCGGTGGAGCAATGCGGGGCCCACGAGGGTGGAGGGCGTGCCCGGGGGGGTAGGCGCGCCCCCCTACCTCGTGCCTTCCTGGTTGATGTCTTGACGTAGGGTCCAAATCCTCTCGATCACGTTCGTTCCGAAAATCACGTCCCGAAGGTTTCATTCCGTTTGGACTCCGTTTGATATTCTTTTTTTGTGAAACTCTGAAATAGGCAAAAAAACAGCAATTCTGGGCTGGGCCTCCGGTTAATAGGTTAGTCCCAAAAATAATATAAAAGTGTATAATAAAACCCATTAATGTCCAAAACAGAATATAATATAGCATGGAACAATAAAAAATTATAGATACGTTGGAGACATATCAAGCATCCCCAAGCTTAATTCCTGCTCGTCCTCGAGTAGGTAAATGATTAAAACAGAATTTTTGATGTGGAGTGCTACTTGGCATAATTTCAATGTAATTCTTCTTAATTGTGGTATGAATTTCAGATCCGAAAGATTCAAGATAAAAGTTCAATATTGACATAAAAATAATAATACTTCAAGCATACTAACTAAGCAATTATGTCCTCTCAAAATAACATGGCCAAAGAAAGTTCATCCTACAAAATCATATAGTTTAGTCATGCTCCATTTCCGTCACACGAGAATGCTCTCATCATGCACAACCCCGATGACAAGCCAAGCAATTGTTTCATACTTTAGTAATCTCAAACTTTTTTCAACCTTCACGCAATACATGAGCGTGAGCCATGGATATAGCACTATGGGTGGAATACAATATAATGATGGGGGTTATGTGGAGAAGACAAAAAAGGAGAAAGTCTCACATCAACGAGACTAATAAATGAGCTATGGATATGCCCATCGATTGATGTTAATGCAAGGAGTAGGGATTGCCATGCAACGGATGCACTAGGGCTATAAATGCATGAAAGCTCAACAAAACAAACTAAGTGGGTGTGCATCCAACTTGCTTGCTCACGAAGACCTAGGGCATTTGAGGAAGCCCATTGTTGGAATATACAAGCCAAGTTCTATAATGAAAAATTCCCACTAGTATATGAAAGTGACAAAACAAGAGACTCTCTATCATGAAGATTATGGTGCTACGTTGAAGCACAAGTGTGGTAAAAAGGATAGTAAAATTGTCCCTTCTCTCTTTTTCTCTCTTTTTTTGGGCCTTCTTCTTTTTTATGGCCTTTCACTTTTTATTTTTTTCTCACTTGGGAAAATGCTTTAGAAAATGATGATCATCACACTTCTATTTATTTACAACTCAATGATTACAACTCGATACTAGAACAAAGTATGACTCTATATGAATGCCTCCGGAGGTGTACCGGGATATGCAATGAATCAAGAGTGACATGTATGAAAGAATTGTGAATGGTGGCTTTGCCACAAATACTATGTCGACGACATGATCATGCAAAGCAATATGACAATGATGAACGTGTCATGATAAACGGAACGGTGGAAAGTTACAAGGCAATATATATCGGAATGGCTATGGAAATGCCATAATAGGTAGGTATGGTGGCTGTTTTGAGGAAGATATAAGGAGGTTTATGTGTGAAAGAGCATATCATATCACGGGATTTGGATGCACCGTGAAGTTTGCACCAACTCTCAATGTGAGAAAGGGCAATGCACTGCATCAAGAGGCTAGCAATGATGGAAGGGTAAGAGTGCGTATAATCCATGGACTCAACATTAGTCATAAAGAACTCACATACTTATTGCAAAAATCTACAAGTCATCAAAAACCAAGCACTACGCGCATGCTCCTAGGGGGATAGATTGGTAGGAAAAGACTATTGCTCGTCCCCGACCGCCACTCATAAGGAGGACAATCAAAGAACACCTCATGTTTCAAACTTGTTACATAACGTTTACCATACGTGCATGCTACGGGACTTGCAAACTTCAACACAAGTATTTCTCAAATTCACAACTACTCAACTAGCACAACTTTAATATCACTACCTCCATATCTCAAAACAATCATCAAGCATCAAACTTCTCTTAGTATTCAACACACACATAAAAAAAAATTTACTAGTCTTGAATACATAGCATATTAGGATTAAGCAAATTACCATGGTGTTTAAGTCTCTAAAAATAATATTGTTGGGTTCTACAGTAGGGTGCGTCGACTGCAAATTAAAAATTCCTACGCGCAGAACATCCAGGAACATGCTACGGGAGATGGATCACAGTTCGTTACCACTAGATGCGCAGTGTCGTGCAGCGGAAGAAGAGTTGGGGCAGTGCGTCCGCGTGGATCGTCTCCTCCTTGTCCGATCTCCCTCGAACAGCCGGTCGTCCGATCCCACGTACAAGTACGCCGGAGCGGCGCAAGTGCACCGCCTCTAACGGTATCCACGCGTGCAGGAGGAACACCGTGCGGCGGACTGCTAGGTCCGATCACACAGTCGGCGGCTAGTGGAGGTGGACATGCAAACCCTAGTCACAGCCGAAGCGATCAACCACATGAGTGTGCCGCGCCTCCACTTTATATAGGCGTCCGTTGCAGGCTCAACAATTGGGCCTCGCACGGACCCTAAAGCCCAAAGTCCACTCGGTCACGTTCCTAGTCCAGTTCGGATCACATCTGACCAGTGTCCTACGAACCGACCTCGTAGGTTCCTTCCCTTAAGCGCGCGAACCCTTAGGTTCAAGTCGGCTTGGTCACAGTTCGGATCACCTCCGACCTGCATGGTTGGTAGCGGCCTCTAGCAAGGCGTGCCGACCACCAAGCAGACTATGAAGCTGGTTAGACGAACCTGTACAACGTGTCACACTTCTGTTCCCTTTGCCACACGATATATGTTGTCGGGCTCAAGGCAAGATTGTCATCCTTGTGCTAGCCCGACCTCTTTCTCGTTCCAATGATACCGACCACAAACCGGATTATCTCATAATCCTTGTCGCATGGCCATGCTTATCCTGGTCGGATCACACGAGGGGCCCAGAGTATATCTCTCCTGATCGGAGGGGCAAATCCCATCTTGCTCGACCATGTCTCGCAACATGGGACTGGACAAACCCGAAACCTACCTTTGTAACTACCCGGTCATGGAGTAGCGTTTGGTCGGCCCACAGCAAGTCTGTCACCATCCCGAGTACATGCGTCAGCTCAGGTCTTAGGACATAGAACATATGTTGTACTAGAGACTCACAGATGACATATCACTGCGTCTCATAGTTAGGTCTGTCCGACTCGGATCCGACAACGTCGAATCCGACCAGACCTTTCCAAGTCCATATTATCCGGTTAGCATCCGATGCTCCATGGCTAGTGAGACCAAGCCATCGACCGTGTCATATGCTAGTCTAGACGGTTGCGCGTCCACACAGCCCTTTCGACTAGGGACCTTTTAGGACGGTCATCATACAATGCATAGTCCCACAAACAAGTCACGTACTTGCTGATACACATCATTGATAATGTTCAAGGACTATTGAGGGAGTCCTGGACTAGAGGGTGTCCGGATAGCCGGACTATCATCACGGCCGGACTCCAAGACTATGAAGATACAAGATTGAAGACTTCGTCCTGTGTCCGATGGGACTTTCCTTGGCGTGGAAGGCAAGCTTGGCAATACGGATATGTAGATCTCCTACCATTGTAACCGAATCTGTGTAACCCTAACCTATCCGGTGTCTATATAAACCAGAGGGTTTTAGTCCATAGGACGAACAACAATCATACCATAGGCTAGCTTCTAGGGTTTAGCCTCCTTGATCTCGTGGTAGATCTACTCTTGTACTACCCATATCATCAATATTAATCAAGGTGAGTAGGGTATTACCTCCATCGAGAGGGCCCGAACACAGGTAAAAACATCGTGTCCCTTGTCTCCTGTTACCATCCGCCTAGACGCACAGTTCGGGACCCCCTACCCGAGATCCACCGGTTTTGACACCGACATTGGTGCTTTCATTGAGAGTTCCTCTGTGTCGTCGCCGATAGGCCCGATGGCTCCTTCGATCATCAACAACGACGCAGTCCAGGGCGAGACCTTTCTCCCCGGACATATCTTCGTATTCGGCGGCTTTGCATTGCGGGCCAATTCGCTTGGCCATCTGGAGCAGATCGAAAGCTACGCCCGCCATCGTGTCGATTTGGAAGTTTGAACTATACGGCCGATATCCGCGGAGACTTGATATTCGACGGATTCGAGCCACAGCCAAGCGTGCCACACTGTCTCGATGGGCATGATCTAGCTCTGCAGCCGAACAGTGCCCTGGAGGCCGCACCAGCATCCGCTCCGGCCCTCAATCCGGAGCCGGATTTCCCAATCGAAGACGAGTGGTTGGACACCGCCTCGGGGGCTACGATCTCTATGGCGATTGAGCCGAACTCTATCCCTGTCCTTTGCAAAGACCTCGACTCCAGGGTGCCGGACTCCTCTCCGGACTCCGCAACCCCGCTACCGCTAATCGAATCCGGGGCGCCCGGTCATGGAGTTCATCGCCACGGACATCTTTATTTTCGCCCTTGGGCGACATACTGAATTCACTAAAGTCTCTCTCTTTATCCAGAAAGCCCTGGCCGGACTACGGTCAGGAAGGTTGGGATGCGGACGACGAAGAAATTCAACGCCCAACCACCACCCACTTCATAGCCACTATCGAAAGCTTACACGACGTGCTCGATTTTGAATCTGAAGACATCGACGGTCTGGACGACGATGTAGGAGACAACCTTGAACCAGCGCCTATAGGATGCTAGACAACCACTTCATCGCATGATGTATACATGGTGGATACACCTAAAGGAAATGAAGACGAGGAACAACGGGACGCTACGAAGGATAAATCCCTCAAAAAGCAGTCAAAACGGCAACGTAAACGCCGAACTAAATCCCGCCTCAACAGAGACCCAACCATAGAGCAGGGCGAAACCGGTGGACGCATTTAACATGCTATCGAAAGCAATCGTCCTAACAAGACAACTTGGATAAACAACCCGTCCCGGCGAAGACAACAGTCCGGACGATCTCACGCCGGACAAATTGTTGGAGCAAGATAACCTCCGAAAAAGGCTGCCGCCATCGCTGTAGCGTGAAAAAGCAGAAGCGGAAGCTCAAAACAGCGGACGATGCACTCAGGATCAGATGGAGCAAAGTATTCAACACCGCAGACAAATACGGCGACAGTCGCCGAACAAAGAGCTACCCAAAACGAAAGCTACTGCCCGAATTTGACGAGGAGGCCTTAGAGCCTCCACAATCAAAAAGTAAGAAGGCCACCCGGTCGGATGGACGACCCCACGGCAAAAAGAGAGCGGCAAATGGCGCAGCACACAAGCTGGTATGCGATCCGCATAAGGATTCACAGCAAAAGGATGGCCCGGTTAGGTCCATCTATGGGCCAAGAGGTCAAGCTATTCAAAGCAATGCAACAGGCCAAAAATCCGAACATCACAGCACACCCAAATATAGGGGCGCCACACACCCCCTATGTTTCACCGATGAGGTGCTGGATCATGAATTTCAAATGGATTCAAACCCGTAAACATAGAGGCATACGACGGAACAATGCACCACGAGTGCGGATCGAGGATTACATCCTCCACATACACATGGCTAGAGGAGATGATCTCCACGCCATAAAATACTTACCCCTTAAACTCAAAGGGCCAGCTCGGCATTGGCTTAAAAGCCTCCCCGAAAACGCCATTGGAAGCTGGGGAGAGCTCGAGGATGCGTTTCGGGCAAATTTTCAGGGGACCTCTGTCCGCCCTCCGGATGTAGACGATCTAAGTCACATAACTCAACAGCCCGGAGAGTCAGCCCGGAAATTCTAGAACAGGTTCCTTACTAAAAAGAACCAAATAGTCGATTGTCAGGGGCCTTGAAGCCTTAGCAGCTTTCAAACACAACGTCTGAGATTTAATGGTTTGCGGACACCTCGGCCAAGAGAAGCCGAGAACCATGGCCGCATTAACAAGCCTCATGACCCGCTTTTGCGCGGAGAGGATAGTCGGCTAGCAAGATGCGGCACCAGCTGACCCAAGTACATCCAAGTGAGGGATGGAACGGAAACCATGGCGCAACAAGGACCCGGTACCGGATTAAAAGGAACGGTCAAAAGAGCGAGGCAGTCAACGCCGGATTCAAAAGCTCACGGCAGAACAACAAAAAACTGCCCCTTAAGGACAATAGCGATGAGCTACCCAACTTCAACAAAATCTTGGAAAAGATATGTCAAATCCACAGTACTCACAGGAGGCACGCAAACCATACCCACAGAAATTGTTGGGTCTTCAAACAGTCCGGCAGACTGAACGCCGAACACAAGGGGCTCGACAGACCAAGTGAAGATGACGACGAGCACCACAAGTAGAGCCCCGGAAAACAAAATACTTTCCCACAAGAGGTTAAAACAGTAAACTCACTTCACGTGATCAAAGGGAAAAACAGAGCGGCGCCCACTAAAAGGCGCGCCGCTTTAATCGGGTTGTCAAAACCAATCACCTTCGACCATCGTGACTATTCCAAAGTATCCTAACGCAGGATGGACTGCCTTGATATTGGATCCTATAATCAACGGATTCCAATTTACACAAGTCCTCATGGATGGCAGCAGTGACATAAACCCGATATATCGTGACACAATCCGCAGGATGGGGATAAACCCAACCAAAATTCGCCGTAGCAGCACCTCCTTTAAAGGAGTAATGCCAGTCCATATGCCCATTGTACGGGCTCCATACCGCTAGAAGTTGTGTTCGGTTCATCCGACAACTTCCGTCGCGAAAGGTTAATCTTCCATGTCGCCCCGTTTAAAAGTAGCCATCAAGCACTATTGGGACGCGAAGCTTTCGCCCGCTTTAACGCAATACCGCATTATGCATCTCTAACACTTAAAATGCCCGGTCCACGCGGCATCATCTCATTAAAAGGGAGTATTAAGTGTTACTTGAGCACGGAGGAACGTGAGACTGCCTTGACAGCCCCACACCTATCCGGCTCTGCTAGTCAAAGAACCTGAATTGGTCATTCAAACCCCGGACACGGCTAGACGAGTCCGGCGCCTACTAGCGGCATACCTCCATACAAGGGGCTGCATGCATGTATCACAAGAGACAATAAAGCTCAATCTTATCCACTTCTTCGACTCATACTCTATTTATTTAATATAAAGTACATCTTTCGCACGATCTTTTTTTTTCTTTTTAAAACTAAGTTCCTCTCTTTTACAGATGAACAACGTGCTACACCCGTCCAGGATACGGCACAACGGAGACACGGTAGCAGGCGTGCGATGAGGGACCCGTTGCAAGGATTCTTTTCAGATTAAGACCTGCGTAAACCTTTTTCTTGTCTCTTGTTGATATACATCCCCGGTTTCTTACTATAATCGAGGAGGAGGCTGGCGTTTTGGCATTGGCCGCACTAGAATTTTTGCATGTATCTGGACACGGGGGCTTAGGGCATTATTACGCCTGCTTTTATAAAGACCGAATACCTTAGGGAGTGTCCGTCTCGAGTTAGGCCTTATATGCATCAGCTCGAATCATGTCTTTGGTCAAATGTTGGGTTTGCCCGGCTCGTGTTTTGCTGCCTTACGCCCGCTTTTATCGGCTAACGGCACCGGAGAACTACTGCGATTGTGCCCGGTTCGCCGGGCGAGCACCTCAAAGAGAGAAAGCCAAAAACCGACTGTCATGATATAGCGAGAGACTGGTCAACCACTCGATGACTCACTTTGGAATGTTTAAGATTCCTCCGCATTAACGAAGGACCAATTTTCGTCGTGCACATACGCACTTTGAATTCGGAGAGAGTGCGGTGCCCCCAGGGGCTATATAGTAGCCCCACCCTCGAACTCCTATGGCTAAGTGAAAGTGATAAAGCATTATAGTCCGGTTTCCTAGTTTGCTACGCTATCGCCTCCTTAACAGGACCAAGACGTTGGATTAAGTGTGACAAAGCACTTTTTTTGCAAACACCCCCGCACTATGTGCATGGGGGCTGAAGCCAAGGACTGCCATCTTTCAGGTTATATATACATATACATAAACGGCCGCACAAGGAGTAGTTTATTACTTGAACGCACAAGTATAAAAAGCTCTTATATTATATTGAAACATTGTTTTCACAAATCATACATGTCATTTAAACATAATATCCTTCGAGCATCGCGTCTCTATTAAACGAAGCGCCTGCAGGACTTCTTCAAAGTAGTGCTCGGCGGTACTAAACTTCTGTCCGAATCTTGGGATCCAACGTCGGTGGCCTTCATCTCTGCCCAGTGTGTCTTAACATGGGCCAGAGCCATCCGCGCTCCCTCAATACACGCCGACCGCTTCATTGCGTCGATACGTGGTACCGCACCAAGGAACTGCTGCACTAAACCAAAATAACTCTTGGTGGGTCCGCCCGGCCACAAATGAGTCAAGACATGCTTCATGGCAAATCCGGATAATCGATTCAGCTCGGCCCATTCGGCCAACCGATCGGTCAACGGAACAGGACGCTCCGGACTACGGAATTGCGACCAATATAGCTCTTCCCTTCGATGCCCCTTCTGGCCCCGGAAGTGCTCAACTGCGTCCGCAGCGCTCGCCGCCAAGTCCAGATAAGCATCCTCCAAACTCCACAACTTGTCCAACTGAGCATACTTTGGATCCGTATATTTCCTCCGCAGCAAAAACGGTTTTCCAGCCGTAATAGCCCCGGCCTGACTCAGCTCCTCCTTGGCAGCTCTCAAAGCTGAACAGACATCCTTGGATTCGGCGGTGGCCTTTTTCAGGCCCTCTTGCTCCGCTTTGACGTTCTTTTCAAGAACCTCTCGGTGGTCGGTAATATTCTTCAACTTTACGCCATATCGGCCATTTCCTCCCCCGGCGGTGAGCAGCCCTTTCGGCTTTTAGCTCTTCGGCCGCCCTTAAAGCAGCCGCATTACTATTTCTGGCTTGCTCTTTCGCTCGGGCGAGTTCCACCCGAAGCTCCTCCACAGCAGCGGAACCATCTGCATTAAGCATACAAATAGTAAGACATGGGCGTCAAGCTCCCTTACCAGGTGTCCGCGAAGAAGTCGCATACCTTGTGACTCGTCGAACCGCTTATTGACCAGCGCGATGTCCGCATCCGCCTCGCTGTTGTCGCTTTAGTTCGGCATATTCATCAGTCCCCAAGAAGTTACGGACGCCCGCCACCTGTTTAGGAGCGGCGATATGTTATAATCGAGATTTTGATCCTCGGCACGCTGTCGGTTTTGACAACATACCGAGTCTCGTGGGGCTACTATCTATCTGAGCGCATTTTGTATGCATAATCGCCGAAGGTACATCATTTTTGCGTACCTTGAACCCCGTCAGTAAGCTTCTGACGGCTTCATGCAATCCGCTCTCCGCGGATGCAATTCTTTCAATCACCGTACCCATTAGAACACGGTGATCTTCCAAGATAGCCGCTCGCCCGAGCAGATCCTTCAGCTCCTCCGATCAAGACACCTTGGCGCCGGACCTTCTGGCCCCGCCGGACTTGGGGGAACCCTCCGCGACGACACCTCAGGGTTGTCCGCCTCGCATGAGGGTGCGACAGTTGGAGGCGTTTCGCTCTCCATCATCTTCGGAAGAAGATCCCCTGAAGACGAGCTCTGCTGAGAAGGGCTGAGATCCGAACTACAAGGTACAATTTCGGTTATCTTTAGAAATAAATACAGGGATGTTCCTTATTTACAAGACCCCTACTTTTTACTTACGGCTCGCTGGAGGGCTGATCCCCTTGGGGAAATAGTGCGGCTGGGTTACTCCCCAGCGCCGGACTCTCTGACGAAGATTTCTTCCCCTCTTGAGGCCTTGACCTCCAGATCTTCCGAAGCGGTCCTCTTCTCTCCTTGGAGGGTGGGATTATTGATCCCTCCCTCCTCAAATACCTCCTTCGTGGAGGCAGTTGCCTCCCCGCTCCCCTCGCCTTCTTCAAAAGGCGCGGCCTTCAACATCTTAGCCAGCATGGGATCCGGCGTGTTCTGCGGGAGGAGCCAGACACCTTATTAACTTTGCCTTGGCTATCCACTCTGTTCAAGAAACGGCTCCTTTAAAGGGCATGTATATATGATAAATGAATGAACAGCTTATGCAGTTACAGGACTACTTACTTGAGTATCTCGGGCGATAACGGCTTAGTCCTGCGTCCTCGGGCCAGTCCTGGACACTTTTCTTGTGATCCGAAGAACAGTTTATACATCTCCACGGGCGTCGTGCCCATAAAATTTTGGAGAGCTCGTGGTCCCTCCGGATTAAATTCCCACAGATGGAGGGTGCGACGTTTGCGGTGGCGGAGGCGCCGGATCAACATAACTTTGTGCCACGCAACCAGATTGATCTCTCTTTCTTGGAGGTCTCGAATACGGCCCTGCAAAGCAAAGGAACGATCCTTGGATGGCCCCATTCGAGCCCTTGTTGACCCATGACGCCAGCCGCTGTGGTGGACCTGAGCGGAAGGCGGGAAGCGCCACCCATTTGGTGCCCCTAGGAGCGGTAATATAAAACCACTCCCGTTGCCACAAACCAAGCTCCTTTTGAAAAGAGCCCTCGGGCCACGGAGCATCAGCACATTTGCTTATGACTGCCCCTCCAAGACTTTTCTGCTTGCCCCTCGATCATCTTTGGCTCCACCTTGAAGGACTTGAGCCACAATCCAAAGTGAGGGGTAATATGTAGGAAGGACTCACATATGACAATGAATGACGAGCTATGGAGGATGTACTCAGGATTCAAGTCATGGAAATCAATCCCATAATAAAACATGAGCCCTGCACCAAGGTATCCGTAGGGAAGCCTAAACCCCGAAGGAAGAGGGACAATAACACCACGTTCTCGCCGGGCTCAGGAGTGGGAATCACCTGCCCCGAGCAGGCAGCCTATGCGAGATCTCGCGGTTAGATACTGGCGTCTCGCAGCTTTTAGCACTTCTTCCTACGTGACGGAGGAAGGCATCCATCGGCCGTCTTTGGTCGAGAACCGGACATCGTCGAAGGTCCGGCGCCAAATTTGAAGCTTTGGGTGTTGGAACTCGAAGCGCGAGGCGAACTCGATGGAGGGTGTAAAAATAAGAGGGCCTTGGTCTCATCATAAAGAGGTTGAATACCAAGAGCCCACCCCGTGGTCGATTAGGACTCGCCTTTGATAGAGGAGGCGTGCCAACGGGCACGGTTGGGTTACCCACGTCCGTATTGATGAGAATCCCGGAATAAGGGGGCACGATCTATGCTTTGATAAGACGTGCCAAGGAAACCGCCTCGCTAAACGTGCTGAGGTGGAACAGTAAAAAAACGATTCATATAAAGTGTCACGGCCGGTTTTTTCGGGAATCAAATTCCAGAAAGAGACCGTCGTGCTCATCAGCCCCAGGATCACTGTTAGCTGATGAGGCACCAACTTGATACAGAAATTCCAAGCAAATACAAAATAAGTAGTACAAGACCATTCAGTCCGTGCGTACAACAAATGGTTACTAGTGGTCGATGGCGGAAGTGGGCTGTGAACATCAGTGTCCATGGAACTCAATTTCCCACGGAAACAGCTGACCAGGTTAACTCCTATCTTCGCGAGGCTGCTATCACCGTAACGTGGGCTCCGGGGCTGTCCTCACGGTCGCTCCTCTTCGCACAAGAAATCTGGCCAAGACAATAGCGAGGACAAGCCGGTGAGTACTTTGAATGTACTCGCAAACATTATGAACACAGGAATAATATAATAATGTGCTTTGAAAATATTTTATACTCATGACGTCGGTCACAAAATATAAATATAACTTCGGATGCGTATAAGCATGTTAATTATGAATATGCAATAACTTAGCAATATAAAAATTATGAAATAAACAACAAAGAAATGCCACGATCAAGGCGTCTGAGCGACACCACATAAAGGGCTTTAAAAGAAATGCCACGATCGAGGCGTCTAAGCGACACCACATAAAGGGCTTTAAAAGAAATGCCACGATCGGGCCCTGAGCGACACCACATAAAGGGCTTTAAAGGAAATGCCACGATCGAGCGTCGAGCGACACCACATAAAGGGCTTTAAAAGAAATGCCACGGTCGGGCGTCGAGCGACACCACATAAAGGGCTTTAAAAGAAATGCCACGATCGAGGCGTCTAAGCGACACCACATAAAGGGCTTTAAAAGAAATGCCACGATCGGGCGTCTGGCGACACCACATAAAGGGCTTTAAAAGAAATGCCACAATCGAGCGTTTGAGCGACACCACATAAAGGGCTTTAAAAGAAATACCACGGTAGGCGTCTAAGCGACACCACATAAAGGGCTTTAAAAGAAATGCCACGATCAAGGCGCGAACGACACCACATAAAGGGCTTTAAAAGAAATGCCACGGTCAGGCGTCTAAGCGACACCACATAAAGGGCTTTAAAAGAAACAATCATAGTGAATATCCCGAAGGTAGAACCATCCCAGGAGTATTCGATAATACCAAAAATATCACGGGTTAGTCCACAACAAAATAATAATCATCATCATCAAATGTCACAAGTTGTAATATCAGTCCTCATTTCACAGTTTCACCTCCGAAGACCGACACTAAGACCGACACTTGACCCATCCCAGACTGTAATCCTTAACCATGGACACGGCTATTCGAATAGATTTAATCTCTGCAGAGGGTGTACTCTTTACCCACGAGTAACGGATTCCATTAGTCCATTGGGACTAATTACATCTCTGATCTTTTAAATGAAAACGCACCGACTTGCACACACCATCTTAACTCACACGTGTCTGGAATCACCCACGACACCTGTCAAGCAAACTCTAAGTGGGGAGGCTACAACCTTGATTAGCATGGGATCACAAAATTTATACTGCGCGCAAAACCGGGGAAGCTACCCCCTCGGCCACAACCGAAAACACCCATGCCCCTGACGGATGGTGGCTTTAATCCATGGCTGTGGTACCCTCATCTCGCCCCTCTCATGCGGTGTGTGCTAGAAAGGGGTTGACAAATTCTTGAACCGTACTCTACTTGTTGTAGAGGCAGTGGTAATCTGGAACAAGTATGGGGTTATCTTGGAACAAGACTCGATCTACGGTCGACTTAGGAGGTTTATAATCTTTCCTGAATTTCATGTATAACAAATATATAACAAACAACAGAGTAACCTCTAATATAACCATACCATGAAATACCATACATAACCTTCACAACGAATACCGTCGAAAAACCCATGCCTACCCAAGGCGAGAGGTTTTCCGGTTCTCGCCGATATGCATGCAAGGCACATGAGGATGATTATCATCACAAGTGTGTTCATTTCCAACAGCATGGAAATCAATAACATGCACCCATGCATATGATCATATCACATGAAATAACAAGTTTCTCCAAAGTGAGGTGATGTTATAAACGTGACATCGAACACGCAAAAATATTACGCCGGGGTTCAGAATGCTTGCCTTCAGGTCATGGGAAGGCAGGGTGCATTTCAAATTCTTGAAATACTTCTCCTCTCTTCAAAAATCCTATTTTTGAAAATATAAATGAATTAACACACAAAATAGAAACAGCACAAAAAGTTGTTTGAAAAATTTTCAAATAAATCTTAAAATAAACTAGACAGAATTTGAGAGATGTAGGAAAAAGAATCAATTTATTTGGAGCTATATTTAAAAAGTTATAGCCAGTCAAAGATTTGGACAAAATCTGTTTTTTTTAACACAAAAAGAAAAGAAAAACGCTTCGAACCGGTACACGTCGAAGACGTACTTTGCAAAACGTTACCACTTATCCCACGTGGACTGGAGCGGGGTCACTGACAGTGGGTCCAAGGGCCCATCGGTCGGGTTTGACCGATCTCCCCGCCTCCTTCCTCCTCCGGCTGGGCGAGGCAGAGGCTCGGCGACCAACGCCGGCGAGCGGCTCCTCGCGGCCTCTGGAGGTGGGGATGGATCTGTCAGACCGGGCGGTCCTCTTGGTAGTCGCTGGTCGGTGGGGACGGCGTGGGCTGCGGCGAAGCCATGGGCGGAGGAAAGCTTCGGGGCGAAGTGGTTTCGGGGCCGCGGTGGTTCCCGATCGTAATTGAGCAGGGGAAAGGGTTCGGGGGAGGAAGATATAGCTTCTGGTGGAGAGAGTGGAGAGGGGGAGGCTCTGGTGGTACCGGAGTGGTCGGGATGGCGGCGGCGGCTGAGTTTGCCGGAGACGGGGAAGAAGACCTCCCCGGTCGATTGGCTGCCACGGAGAGCCTCTTGGAGCATGCCGAGGTCGCTTCAAATGGAACGTGCTCGGGGGCCTCCTTTTATAGCGCGACGAGGTCGGTTCCTCGGCGGTGGGGATAAGATCTCTGGCGACCGACGTTCTGTAGCAGCAGTGGGACGTGGAGGCGACGAGAGCTAGCCGACGAGCGAGGGGATAAACTTGCGCTGCTCACGAGGTGTGGCGAGCCGGGTGGCTTGGGCGGCGCTGGCCCGAGCAGGCTTGTCGGGCGGTGGCGGCTAGCCCTTAACTTCTTGCCGGGACGAGGCGAGGCTCATGGCGCGTTGTGGTGAGTGGGGAGCATGTTGCGTGCAAGGACAGGCGTGCGGCTGCGGTCGATCACGGGCTGGGAGAGTGCGGGCGTGACGCTGGCGGCTCGGGCGCCGCTTCGTGCAATCTGGCAGCGCTGGGCGTCGAGCACACCCGGGATGTGTTGACGAAATGCTAGGGTAGCTTAGGGTGCTTGAGCGGGCTGGCAAGTAACAGGACTAGGTTAGAGGTAGAGGGAAACTCAGGACAAGGTGGTTTGGTCGGTGGCCAAGTTCACAATGTAAACTTGAGATCATGCCAAAATAGTCCATGCACGCTGTGTGTTTGTCAAAATGCCAAAGACACCTAGGCTTTTCTTGGAGTGACCAAAACTTCCAGTGGGGTCTCTTTAGGTGAAAGAGAGGGTGGTGAGGTTAGTTTGTGAAAAGCACAAACTTGCTAGTGCAAGTTTTGCAGAACTTCAAATCTGGATGTAAGGTGAATGGCATTATTTCATGAACCAAAGATATGCCAATGGTTGCATGCTCTTGGACTTAGGGGTTTAGCATGGAGGACTACAAGTAGGAGAAAGAATCAAGGGCCAAAGAGCAAGCAAGACTAGGGTTGCTTTGTACAAACCATCATGTTGGACCAGAATGGAGATGAGGTTGGTTCACTCAAAAATTTCAAAGAACATCATTGGTTCTATGCATATAATGGAACCATATGCTGCTACTGACATCCCATAATTTTGGTGGAAGCTAGAAACAAATATTTAAAAGGGTTGCAGTGCAAAAATGCCCACTGGACCAGAGAAGAAAAACATGTGTATCACTCAAAATATGCAATGAATGAACTATATTATTGCATAAAAGTGATTTAGAGGCATCACATGACATCAACAAATTTTGGTGGAATTTTTAGTTAAGTTAATCAAATGGTTGTAGTACAAAAAGAGCTCCAAACTTAAAACAAGTCATTTTAATGATTAAAGCTCAGGGTGAAATAATTTAATAAATAAATCTACTAATTAGGAAATTGTTTTAATGAGATGGCATAGAAGTTAAAAATGTTTGGAAAGATCCACTTTGGAAAAAAATAAATCCTCAATAACTAAAATTAAGGTTTTGAAACCAACAGAAACAATCTTGCAGGCAAAAATTTTAAACTCTTGGAAAAATTTTAATACTAAAACCTGGTTAAATTTTTGGGGTGTTACAGTTACTACCCCCCTTAAGAAAAATCTCGTCCTCGAGATTTGCTAAGAGCCGTAGTGAAAAAAGAAAAGAAAAAAATACTCCTTACGTGTTCGAGTGGTTGTGAGTCTGCTGCCGTGGTCTTTGTAGCGAATAAAAATAATCCATGTAGTGAGGGATAACAGATGTAATAACTCAGGGAAAAGAAATCTCAGTCTAGGATTTTCGTGGTTACACAAGTTAGTCACGAAGAAAACTAGTCATACTAGTAGAAACTAAATATACGACTCGTCGCACAAATTCGAGGTACTATGCACAAGTTACAACGTAGTAATAAATGCTACAATAACAACACAGTAGTGACGTCTAAAATGAAAATGGTAACTGGACGGGGTCCTGATAAAATGTTTCTGGCAATGGAATACACTCCTCCTCTATCGGAGGAAGTGGATTGACCGATCGATGTATGCGTCTCTCGGATTGGGTCTCGATTAGTGCCGATGGCAACTGAGGGTTCAGATCGGTGAGATTCGGAGATAACCCATCACTTCTGGTTCAAATGCTCTTGAGCGATGATGTCTTTGGATAAGGTTGGCGATCTTGGGTCTCTCTCAATCCGCCCACCGGAAAAGATGTTACTTCTCCGGCTTTGCGGCTCGGAAAGTAATAATATCCTCGCTTCGCGGGCATAAGTGCTAGCGGATCGAAGGCGGCAATCGCTTCTTCGCGGCAGCTTCTATGGCCGTGTGGGGTTGGCATAGATTTCCCCACGAAGGAAACTTCCGTTGGATCTTGATTGGAGTCTACGGGAGGAATGTGTACTGCTGCCCAATATTCCGAGGTGGAAAAAGTGATTCTCGATTTGAACAACTCGTACTGGGGTGGATATGTAGAACCCATAGTACTGCGGGTAAAGTCCCACAATATCTTGACAAAGCTACCTGGGGTTGCATCTGGGGTTCTCAGATGAATACTGGGGCTCGGCATGACAGGAAAAAGGTTGTGAGGGTGGTGCACAAGATGTGGGGTGCTTGGTAAGATCACAAGGTGGCCTTTAAATAGCAAAGGGGCTGGGTCATTCCACCGTGGTGAAAGGTAATAAATTTACCAGCTTAGCTCCAAAGGTCGGGTCAGTGTCAGAGATACACATATCTCAAAAAGAGGCGATATTCTTGTGGTTGTCGTCGGGGTTGGTTTTGGTAGCTGTGCGGAAAATGTGCAACTATCACGATGACAAAATACGCAAGACTACTATTAGAACAGAGGCACAATGGCGGGCTGCGTTTATATACAAGGTCGCATGATTACAAAGCGAGGATATCTTGAGACTTCGGCACTACTAAATGACAGCTTAGTCTACCTCGTTTACGTCTAAACGGGCGTGTCTGGTGGATGTCGAGGTGTCTCCACGGGTCTCACTGCCGGGATTAGTCGGAGATGGCGGAGGAACTGCAGGGTCGGGGTAGCTATGATGACCATCGCAAGGATTGTTGGCCACAATCCCGTTGGAGTGTGTTCCCAAAAGGCGTGAAGCATACGGGGTCATCACAGTATCTTGGATGATGGCTGGGGCTGACCTCAGGGTATCAATCGGGTGTCCGAATAGCACGACTGGGTTGTCGGTGTCGGCCTCGGTGTCTCTGCTTACCGGGGCTCGGCGAGCCAGCTCTCCTCGAGCTGTGATCAGATCGATAGTGATTTGATCGAACAATGCCTCTAGTGCACTCACATAGCGCACTAGGTGCAACAATGCAGGATCCGTCTCGTAATCTCCGTTGGCTACTTGGGATGGTCTACCATACCCTTCACGCCTGGGGTAGTAGTAGAACGAGCGACAGTTAACTTCTGGCGACAACCGCGGCTGAACTATAGCTTCTCGAGCGGCTAGTCGGCTGGCTTGTGGCTCGAAGGAAGTTGTTCTTCCGGTGAACTGTAAGGCGTTACGGAGATAGACCCCTAACGTAGATGTGCACAGTGGCCCAGAATTGATGGCTCTCACCGCTCATGGACCCTTGGTACACAACATATTCTGGAGGCTCTTCTAACGCATAGGCACGACGGGTGAGGTTTGCGAGTATGGCCACAAAACCTCCAAGATTGGTTGCTGTGGTCTCAATGTGCACTATGGGACCAGGCATTATGGCTCGGTTTTGGGGTAGAGGCTGTGTCGTGTTGGGTTTGGGGCTAGCGTGCCCTTTTTATAGAAAAAAAAGGGGCGGAGTCTTCCTTCACACGCTTGTGAAGTAGACATCTTGGGCGCTGGTTACTGGCGCGTGATCGACAGGCTAGGTGGATAGGTTGGGCTCCGGCTGCCAAAAGTGTCGGGGTAACTGTGTGGCTATCTTGCACGGGAAGCTTGGCTGGGGTTTTGGTTAGTGTCTGCTAGGTTGGTTTACCTAACTTATCCGACCTGGCTAAGATAGGATTAGCCAATGGTCAGCCAGGCTCTGATACCAAGTCTGTCACGACCGGTTTTTCCGGGAATCAAATTCCAGAAAGAGACCGTCGTGCTCATCAGCCCCAGGATCACTGTTAGCTGATGAGGCACCAACTTGATCTGAAATTCCAAGCAAATACAAAATAAGTAGTACAAGACCATTCTGGTCTGTGCGTACAACAAATGGTTTCTAGTGGTCGATGGCGGAAGCGGGCTGTGAACATCAGTGTCCATGGAACTCAATTTCCCACGGAAACAGCTGACCAGGTTAACTCCTATCTTCATGAGGCTGCTATCACCGTAACGTGGGCTCCGGGGCTGTCCTCACGGTCGCTCCTCTTCGCGCAAGAAATCTGGCCAAGACAATAGCCAGGGACAAGCCAGTGAGTACTTTGAATGTACTCGCAAACATTATGAACACAGGAATAATATAATAATGTGCTTTGAAAATATTTTATACTCATGACGTCGGTCACAAAATATAAATATAACTTCGGATGCGTATAAGCATGTTAATTATGAATATGCAATAACTTAGCAATATAAAAATTATGAAATAAACAACAAAGAAATGCCACGATCGAGGCGTCGAGCGACACCACATAAAGGGCTTTAAAAGAAATGCCACGATCGGGCGTCTAAGCGACACCACATAAAGGGCTTTAAAAGAAATGCCACGGTCGGGCGTCTGGCGACACCACATAAAGGGCTTTAAAAAATACCACGATCAGGCGTCTGGCGACACCACATAAAGGGCTTTAAAAAGAAATGCCACGGTCAGGCGTCTGGCGACACCACATAAAGGGCTTTAAAAGAAATGCCACGATCGAGGCGTCTAAGCGACACCACATAAAGGGCTTTAAAAGAAATGCCACGGTCGAGCTTACGGCGACACCACATAAAGGGCTTTAAAAGAAATGCCACGGTCGGGCGTATGAGCGACACCACATAAAGGGCTTTAAAAGAAATACCACGATCGAGGCGTCGAGCGACACCACATAAAGGGCTTTAAAAGAAATGCCACAGTCGGGCGTCTGAGCGACACCACATAAAGGGCTTTAAAAGAAATGCCACAGTCGGGCGTCTAAGCGACACCACATAAAGGGCTTTAAAAGAAACAATCATAGTGAATATCCCGGAGGTAGAACCATCCCAGGAGTATTCGATAATACCAAAAATATCATGGGTTAGTCCACAACAAAATAATAATCATCACCATCAAATGTCACAAGTTGTAATATCAGTCCTCATTTCACAGTTTCACCTCCGAAGACCGACACTAAGACCGACACTTGACCCATCCTGCATCGTAATCCTTAACCATGGACACGGCTATTCGAATAGATTTAATCTCTCCAGAGAGTGTACTCTTTACCCACGAGTAACGGATTCCATTAGTCCATTGGGACTAATTCCGTCTACGATCTTTTAAATGAAAATGCACCTGACTTGCACACACCAGCTTAACTCACACGTGTCTGGAATCACCCACGACACCTGTCAAGCAAACTCTAAGTGGGAAGGATCCAACCTCGATAAGCATGGGATCAAAAAATTTATACATACGCAAAAGCTGGGAAGCTACCCCTCGGCCACAACCGAAAACACCCATGCCCCCGACCGGGTGGTGGCTTTAATCCATGGCCGTGGTACCCTCATCCGGCCCCTACATGCAGTGTGTGCTAGAAAGGGGTTGACAAATTACTTGAACCGTACTCTACTTGCTGTGAGGCAGTGGTAATCTGGAACAAGTATGGGGATTCTTTGGAACAAGACTCGATCTACGGTCGACTCGGGAGGTTTATAATCTTTCCTGCATGTCATGTATAACAAATATATTACAACCAACAGAGTCACCGCTCATATCACCTTACCATGCCATACCAGACATAACCGTCCCAACGGAGACCGGCGACAAACCCATGCCTACCCAAGGCAGAGGTTTTCTCGGGTTCCTGCCGGTATGCATGCAAGGCACATGAGGATGATTATCATCACAAGTGTGTTCATTTCCAACAGCATGGAAATCAATAACATGCACCCATGCATATGATCATATCACATGAAATAACAAGTTTCTCCAAAGTGAGGTGATGTTATAAACGTGACATCAAACATGCAAAAATATTACGGCGGGGTTCAGAATGCTTGCCTTCAGGTCATGGGAAGGCAGGGTGCATTTCAAATTCTTGAAATACTTCTCCTCTCTTCAAAAATCCTATTTTTGAAAATATAAATGAATTAACACACAAAATAAAAACAGCACAAAAAGTTGTCTGAATTTTTTTCAAATAAATCTTAAAATAAACTAGACAGAATTTGAGAGATGTAGGAAAAAGAATCAATTCATTTGGAGCTATATTTTAAGAGTTATAGCCAGTCAAAGATTTGGTCAAAATCTGTTATTTTTTACAGAAAAAGAAAAGAAAAATGCTTCGAACCGGTACACGTCGAAGACGTACTTTGCAAAACGTTACCACTTATCCCACGTGGACTGGAGCGGGGTCACTGACAGTGGGTCCAAGGGCCCACTGGTCAGGTTTGACCGATCTCCCCCCGCCTCCTTCCTCCTCTGGCTGGGCAGAGGCAGAGGCTCCGGCGACCAACGCCGGCGGCAGCTCCTCGCGCCTCTGGAGGTGGGGATGGATCTGCATCGAGGCGGTCCTCTTGGTAGTCGCTGGGTCGGTGGGGCCGGCGTGGGCTGCCGGCGGCGAGCTTCGCGGCGGAGGAAAGCTTCGGGGCGAAGTGGTTTCGGGGCCGCGGTGGTTCCCGATCGTAATTGAGCAGGGGAAAGGGTTCAGGGGAGGAAGATATAGCTTCTGGTGGAGAGAGTGGAGAGGGGGAGGCTCTGGTGGTACCAGAGTGGTCGGGATAAGCGGCGGCTGAGTTTGCCGGAGACGGGAAGAAGACCTCCCGGGTCGATTGGCTGCCACGGAGAGCTCTTTGGAGCATCTTGAGGCTGCCATAAATGGAACATGCTCGGGGGCCTCCTTTTATAGCGTGATGAGGTCGGTTCCACGGCGGTGGGGATAAGATCTCCGGCGACCGACGTTCTGTAGCAGCAGGGGGACGTGGAGGCGACGAGAGCTAGCCGACGAACGAGGGGATAAACTTGCGCTGCTCACAGGGGCAGGTGGCGAGCCGGGGTGGCTTGGGCGGCGCTGGCCTGAGCAAGGCTTGTCGGGCGGCCGTGACGGCTAGCCCTTGGCTTGCCGGGGACGAGGCGAGGCTCTGCTTGGCGCGTTGTGGTGAGTGGGGAGCATGCTGCGCAGGGGACAGGCGTGCAGCTGCGGTCGGTCACGGGCTGGGGAGAGTGCGGGCGTGTGACGGCGGCTCGGGCGCCGCTCGTGCAATCTGCTGGCCTGGGCGCGTCGAGCACGCCCGGATGTGTTGACGAAATGCTAGGGTAGCTTAGAGTGCTTGAGCGGGTGGCAAATGTGAGGACTAGGTTAGAGGTAGAGGGAAACTCCAGGGACAAGGTGGTTTGGTCAGGTGGCCAAGTTCACAATGTAAACTTGAGATCATGCCAAAATAGTCCATGCACTCCAGGTGTTTGTCAAAATGCCAAAGACACCTAGGCTTTTCTTGGAGTGACCAAAACTTCCAGAGTGGGGTCTCTTTAGGTGAAAGAGAGGGTGGTGAGGTTAGTTTGTGAAAAGCACAAACTTGCTAGTGCAAGTTTTGCAGAACTTCAAATCTGGACAGAAGGTGAATGGCATTATTTCATGAACCAAAGATATGCCAATGGTTGCATGCTCTTGGACTTAGGGGTTTAGCATGGAGGACTACAAGTAGGAGAAAGAATCAAGGGCCAAAGAGCAAGCAAGACTAGGGTTGCTGTACAAACCATCATGTTGGACCAGAATGGAGATGAGGTTGGTTCACTCAAAAATTTCAAAGAACATCATTGGTTCTATGCATATAATGGAACCATATGCTGCTACTGACATCCCATAATTTTGGTGGAAGCTAGAAACAAATATTTAAAAGGGTTGCAGTGCAAAAATGCCACTGGACCAGAGAAGAAAAAACATGTGTAGCACTCAAAATATGCAATGAATGAACTATATTATTGCATAAAAGTGATTTAGAGGCATCACATGACATCAACAAATTTTGGTGGAATTTTTAGTTAAGTTAATCAAATGGTTGTAGTACAAAAAGAGCTCCAAACTTAAAACGAGTAATTTTAATGATTAAAGCTCATGGTGAAATAATTTAATAAATAAATCTACTGATTAGGAAATTGTTTTAATGAGATGGCATAGAAGTTAAAAATGTTTGGAAAGATCCACTTTGGAAAAAAATAAATCCTCAATAACTAAAAGAAAGGTTTTGAAACCAACAGAAACAATCTTGCAGGCAAAAAATTTAAACTCTTGGCAAAATTTTAATACTTAAACCTGGTTAAATTTTTGGGGTGTTACATAAAGGCCTGGCCGTGGTGTGATGTCACGCCGCGGAATTCGTCAGCAGATCTGTGCAAGAGTTATTCTCTCTACGGTGGTATGTGGAACTTGTTTTGTAGAGCCGGACACTATCCTTGTGTTCAAAACCTTCTATGAAGTATTCGGAGCAGGAACCCGCCTTGCAATGCCGAAGACAATATGCGCGCCGGACTCGTTGTCATTGAAGCCTGGTTCAGGGAGCTCTTGAGGAGTCTGGACTAGGGGTGTCCGGATAGCGGACTATCATCATGGCCGGACTCCAAGACTATGAAGATACAAGATTTAAGACTTCGTCCCGTGTCCGGATGGGACTTTCCTTGGCATGGAAGGCAAGCTTGGCGATCGGGATATGTAGATCTCCTACCATTGTAACTGACACTGTGTAACCCTAACCTATCCGGTGTCTATATAAACCGGAGGGTTTTTAGTCCATAGGACGAACAACAATCATACCATAGGCTAGCTTCTAGGGTTTAGCCTCCTTGATCTCGTGGTAGATCTACTCTTGTACTACCCATATCATCAATATTAATCAAGCAGGAGTAGGGTATTACCTCCATCGAGAGGGCCCGAACCTGGGTAAAAACATCGTGTCCCTTGTCTCCTGTTACCATCCGCCTAGACACACAGTTCGGGACCCCCTACCCGAGATCCGCCGGTTTTGACACCGACAACTATCTTTATACATAAACACATAGGTAATATCATCATACATGATTGCCTCTAGGGCATATCTCCAATAGTCTCCCACTTGCACTAGAGTCAATCAAATAGACATCGAATGCCCATAGCTCTAACGTGCCCCTCATGCTTGGGTTGTGGAAGCGGCTTAGTCAACGGATCTGCAGCATTTGCATCCGTGTGAATCTTGCATAACTCTACATCACCATTCTTTACGATCTTTCGTATCACGTGATATTTCCGGTCTATGTGTCTGACCTTGTGGTGATTCCTTGGCTCCTTGGCTTGTGCGATGGCACCAGAATTATAACAATAAAGGTCCAACGGTTTCACCGAGGCTGGGAAAATGCCAAGATCATCCAGAAAATGCCGGATCCAAACACCTTCCTTTGCAGCTTCACAAGCCGCAATCTATTAAACCACGTGGTAGAATCGCCACCGTATCCTGCTTGGAACTCATCTAGTGCACTGCTCCTCCGTTCAGGACGTACACGAATACGGACTGTGATCGACAATCATCTCTGTCAGTTTGGAAACTAGCATCAACGTAACCCCTTATGACAAGCTCTTCCTCACCTCCACAAACTAGGAACATCTCTTTAGTCCTTTTCATGTACTTCAAAATAGTCTTTACCGCTGCCCAGTGACTCTCACCTGGGTTGGCCTGGTATCTACTTGTTAGGCTTATTGCAAAAGCAACATCAGGCCTTGTACATATCATGGCATACATGATGGATCCGATTGTCAAGCATACGGAATCCTACTCATCTGCCGCTCATCGGATGTCGAAGGACTCTGAGTCTCGCTTAGCCTTATACCATGTGAGAGCGGCAAGAACCCTTTCTTCACCTCAGTCATGTTGAACCGCTTCAACACTTTATCTATGTACGTGCTCTGGCTTAGGCTGAGCATCCTCCTCGATCTATCTCTATAGATCTTAATGCCTAAAATATAGACTGCCTCACCAAGGTCTTTCATGAAAACTTACCATTCAATGATTCCTTGACCGAGTTCAACATCGAAACATCATTTTCGATCAGTAGTATGTCATCCACATACAAGATCAAAAACACTATCGAGCTCCCACTTAACTTCTTGTATAAACAAGAGTCCTCTTCGCTTTTGATGAAGCCGAGACCGATGGCGACCTCATCAAAACGAATGTCCCAACTCCGAGATGCTTGCTTCAACCCATAAATGGATATCTTGAGCTTGCATACCTTACTAGTGCTAGTCGGATCGACAAAACCCTCGGGTTGTATCATATACACATCCTCGGTTAAATTTCTGTGAAGGAAAGCCGTTTTGACATCCATCTGCCATATCTCGTAATCGAAATATGCAGCTATAGCTAGTATGATCCTCACCGATTTCGGCATCGCTACCGTGAGTAAGTCTCGTCGTAGTCAATTCCTTGAACTTGTCCATAACCTTTAGCGACAAGCTAGCTTTGTGGATCTGAACATTTCCATCCACATTGGTTTTCTTCTTAAAGACTCATTTGCAACCAATGGCGATTCGCCGGTGGCGGATCAACCAAGTCCGGACTTGATTCTCATCCATGGACTTTAACTCGGATCTCATGGCCTCCAGCCATGCCTCGGAATCTAGGCTCACCATCGCTTCCGCATATGTGGCCGGCTCGTCGCTTTCTAGCAACAATACATCACGCACTCTGCGCAATCTTTCCGACCTTCGTGGTTCCGGTGCCGCTTCCACCACAGGTTCCCTGACTGACTCCGGTATGATCTCATCACCAGCCGAGTCGTCCCCGAGTGGTCCTCAAATTTCTTCAAGTCGAACCATCCACCCACCGGTCTCCCGACTGAGAAACTCTTTCTCAAGGAAAACCCCGTTCCGAGAAACAAACACTTTGTTCTCTTCCCGGTTGTAGAAGCTATATCCCAAGGTTTCCTTCGGATATCCCACGAATATGCATTTATCCGACTTAGGTGTAAGCTTGTCTTACATAAGTCACTTGACAAATGCTTCACAACCCCAAATCTTTAGAAAAGACAAGCGGGACTCTTCGGTCCACATCTCATGTGGTGTCTTGTCTACGGATTTTGATGGTACCCTATTAAGTGTGAAAGCTGCAGTTTCTAGAGCGTATCCCCAAAATGACAAGGGTAAATCCGATTTGCTCATCATAGACCAAACCATGTCCAACAAGGTCCTATTCCTCCGTCCTGACACGCCCGTTTCCGTAGGCGTACCCAGGAGGTGTGGTGAGGTACTATACCTCGACTTTTCGGATGATCATCAAACTCCTGGCTCATGTACTCACCTCCACGATCAGATCGTAGAAGCTTTATAGTCTTGCCGAGCTGATTCTCAACCTTGTTCTGAAACTCTTTGAACTTTTCAAAAGTCTCCGACTTGTGCCTCATCAAACAGATATATCCATATCTACTCAAGTCGTCGGTAAAAGTCACGAAGTACTGATAGCCACCTCTGGCGGATGTGCTCATTGGACCACACACATCACTATGTATAAGCTCCAATAGCTCGGACGCCCTCTCACAACTCTTTTCGAAAGGAGACTTAGTCATCTTGCCGAGCAAGCATGATTCACATGTCTCGAACGACCCGAAGTCGGACGAAGTTAGGAGCCCATCATCATGGAGCTTCTTCATGCGTTCAGAGACTAATGTGTCCAAGCGGCAATGCCGAAGTATGTCGGGTTTATCTCATTAGGCTTATGCCTCTTGACATTCATGTTATAGACCAGTTCCTGTTCTAGATTCAATATAAATAGCCCATCAACAATGGGTGCCTAGCCGTGGAACAGACCATTCAAAAATATCAAACCACCATTGTCCTTTAAAGTGAATTCATAACCTTGACTCATCAAACAAGAGGCAGAAATAATGTTCCGACTAAGTGCAGGAATGTAATAACAATTATTCAATTCCATTATGAATCCGGAAGGAAGTTGGAGCTACATCGCGTCGACCTCCAACGCAGCAACTCTTGCTTTGTTTCCGACCACGATGTCAATCTCCCCTTGTGCCACACGCCTAGTTCTTACCAGCCTGCATCGAGTTGCAAATATGAACAACCAATCTGGTATCAAATACCCAAGAGCTACTAGGTATGTCAGCAAGGTAAATGTCTATAACATATGCAACAAGTGTACCTTTGCCTGAAGCAGCATTCCGGCCTTCTTGCCATGCTCTGCAAGCCACTTGCTACAGTTCCTCTTCCAGTGACCGGTCTCCTTGCAGTGATAGCAAACGGTCTTCGAGTCCGGTCCAGACTTTGGCGCAACGGCGGAGGTTACCGTCTCCGTGCCCTTTGCCTTAGCCTTTTTCTTGGACCAACTCTTCTTGAACTTAGCCGATTTCTGCACCATCAACACTTGATGTGTGACTTCTTAATATCCTGCTCTGCCACCTTGAGCATCGCATGCAATTCAGTAAGCTTCTTATCCATCCCATCCATATGATAGTTCGAGATGAACGTCCCATAGCTGGGCGGAAGAGAACCCGAGCGACATCGCAGCTTGACTCATCCAAGAGCGGGAAGCCCAAACGATCCAAAGCTTGCACATATCCGATCATCTTGATCACATGTGGGCTCGATGGATCACCTTCCTTCAACTTGCAATCCATCAAGGATCGCCAGACGTTGAACCTTCGGTCCTAGCACGTATGCGAAACATCTTTGTTGAGACTCTCGATCATATTGTAAGCCTAAACATTTTGAAATGTTGTTGCAAATCGGGCTCCATACAAGCCGACATCGGACAAGCGATCTCCGTTGATTCATCAACGAGTTTCAGTAGGTATTCTTAGCTGTGGCACTAGCATTATCGGCAGGTTCCTCTGGAAGTGGATCCTCTAGAACATGTTCCTTTTTATCATGCTTGAGAACAATTCTCAGATTTCTATACTAGGTGGTAAAGTTTGTTCCATTCAGTTTATCCTTTTCCAAAATTGATTTCAATGCAAAGTTGGGTTGAGTAGGTGGTGCCATTGATCTACAACAGAAAATATGCAATCACTAAGCAATGTGTTTATGTAGAGTAATTCTAGCCTAAACAGAAATACTCCCACTGAAGTCAGCATCCTCCGCAAACTCTCGGTGATTCAGGATCGAGACTAGCGCATGCGACTAG
Source organism: Aegilops bicornis (assembly GCA_021605145.1). Lineage (NCBI taxonomy): Eukaryota > Viridiplantae > Streptophyta > Magnoliopsida > Poales > Poaceae > Aegilops > Aegilops bicornis. The sequence continues at coordinate 475,833,686 of CM038670.1, read as the reverse complement.
TGAGCTTTAGCATCACCGCTAGCCAACATACCTATCCGGTAAGCAACTCCTTGCTAATCGTATCTCTATACGACTCACAGCCGGTGGGAAAGTATCTCATACCCGGCTCCCAACCTTATTTGCCACAAGGCCCAAAACCGTTTTGATAGCCTTGTCAAGTTAACTCGATGGGTGCATGTCGTATCGACATGAACCCTTGAGTTCAAGGACACCCAACAGCACCCCAATTTTATGAGCCCACTACTAGGCGTACTTGGCGTGCGAAGGTGCAACATCGGGGATGGCAATTCGCTGATATTCATGAGGGATCATTCTATCATTCTAACATGCATAGAAACAAAGAAGCATAACAATCACAAATATAACACATATTGTGAAATAGTTTGGCTCCTTCATGGACGTTCTTCCATGTCGGCTCTGACTCTGATGACCATCTATGAACTCCATCTTGTTTGTCACGCCGGGACGCCAAGCCGCCAACCTGATCTCTATTATCCAACTACTACAACTAGTAATGAATTTACATAGAGTCACAAGTCGACACGCAGGTCGTTATACAATATAATGACAGCACTTTGGCTCCTGCCGGCTGACAAATATGACACGCAGGCCACGTATAAATTACACACATGCATCACATACACATGAGCCATACTATTCACATCAAACCTGCAAAACAAAGTTATGCATAGAATCGCATTCTACGGGTTTGTGTGTCGGGTACGAAATACACGGCGCTACGCACACGGCGGTCCCGACGTTTTCGGAAATCACAGATCACATGTGAACTCTGATCACGCCGAATTCTCTGATCTGACCGATCTTATCCATCATCGCGAATCCGATTCGGATTTACGTTTCACAGTTAACCCCGATGGCAGATAACCGACCGGTAGGGGTAGATCGTGTCACGACCTCATCGATCCCGATTGACAGAAAACATAGCCTCAACGATCCCCATGTGCAATTGATCTCATCAACCGTGCACATAGCCGATCTAATAAACAACAGCAGATCTCATCTGCCGCCTCCACATATCTAATATGCATATAATCTGAATCCAAATCCTATAGCAGAGGCTCTGATACCACTGTTGGGTTCTACGGTAGGGTGCGTCGACTGCAAATTAAAAATTCCTACACGCAGAACATCCAGGAACATGCTACGGGAGATGGATCACAGTTCGTTACCACTAGACGCGCAGTGTCGTGCAGCGGAAGAAGAGTTGGGGCAGCGCGTCCGCGTGGATCGTCTCCTCCTCGTTCGATCTCCCTTGAACAGCCGGTTGTCCGATCCCACGTACAAGTTCACCGGAGCGGCGCAAGTGCACCGCCTCTAACGGTATCCACGCATGCAGGAGGAACTTCGTGCGACGGACTGCTAGGTCCGATCACACAGTCGGCGGCGAGTGGAGATGGATATGCAAACCATAGTCGCAGCCGAAGCGATCAGCCACATGAGTGTGCCGCACCTCCACTTTATATAGGCGTCCGTTGCAGGCTCAACACTTGGGCCTCGCACGGACCCTAAAGCCCAAAGTCTACTCGGTCACGTTCCTAGTCCAGTTCGGATCACATCCGACCAGTGTCCTATGAACCGACCTCGTAGGTTCCTTCCCTTAAGCCGCGACCCCTTAGGTTCAAGTCGGCTTGGTCACATTTGGATCACCTCCGACCTGCATGGTTGGTAGCGGCCTCTAGCAAGGCGTCTTGACCACCAAGCATCGTGAAGCTGGTTAGGCGAACACAGCCTGGCGTGTCACACTACATGTTCCCTTTGCCACACGATATATGTTGTCGGGCTCAAGGCGAGACTGTCATCCTTGTGCTAGCCCGACCTCTTTCTCGTTCGGTGATACTGAGCAACAAACCGGATTATCTCATAATCCTTGTCGCATAGCCATGCTTATCCTGGTCGGATCACACGAGGGGCCCGGAGTATATCTCTCCCGATCGGAGGGCAAATCCCATCTTGCTCGACCATGTCTCGCATGACATGGGACCGGACAAACCCGAAACCTACCTTTGTAACTACCCAGTCACGGACTAGAATTTGGTCGGCCCAAAGCAAGTCTGTCACCATCCCGAGTACATGCGTCAGCTCATGTCTTAGGACATAGAACATATGTTGTACTAGAGACTCACAGATGACATATCGCTGCGTCTCATAGTTGGGTCTGTCCGACTCGGACCTTATCTCGACTCGGATCCGACATAGTCGAATCTGACAAGACCTTTCCAAGTCCATATTATCCTGTTAGCATCCAATGCTCCATGGCTAGTGAGACCAAGCCATCAACCGTGTCATATGCTAGTCTAGACGGTTGCGCGTCCACACAACTCTTTCGACTAGGGACCTTTTACGACAGTCATCATACAATGCATGGTCCCACAAACAAGTCACGTACTTGCTGATACACATCATTGATAATGTCCAAGGACTATCTTTATACATAAACACATAGGAAATATCATCATACATGATTGCCTCTAGGGCATATCTCCAACAAATATAAGTGAAGCATGAGAGAACAATAGTTTCTATAAAACAAATCCACCACCGTGCTCTAAAAGATATAAGTGAAGCGCTAGAGCAAAAACTATATAGCTCAAAAGATATAAGTGAAGCACATAGAATATTCTAATAAATTCCGAATCATGTGTGTCTCTATCAAAAGGTGTGTACAGAAAAGATGATTGAGTCAAACTAAATTGTAGCGACCCGACCTCAGATGGTCAAGTCTCTGTGCTTCCGTGTCATCCCTGGATCGGTAATGCTGACACACACAGTACTCGAAGGATTTATAACAGAGTAGCAATCACACACTTATTACATCGAATGTCTCAAAAGAGAACTTATTACAATAATATGGCTTAAGGCCATCTAATGCGATAACAGCGGAAGGCTTGGAAGATAAAGTGAGTCCATCAACTCCAACGGCATAATCGAAGCTGCAGCAGCGACCTATCGAACCTTACTCCTCGTTCGAAAAGTCTGCAACATACTACGGTGCAGCCCGAAAACGGGCCAGCACATGGAATATGCTGGCAATGTAACACATAGAGAGTAATGAAAGAATAAGCTATGCTACATGCATATATGGCTGGTGGAAAGCTCTACGGTTACAGTTTTGCAAAAAGCCAATTTTTCCCTACATCAAAGGAATAAATTTTACTTTAACTATCATGGTGGTTGAAACATCATTGAGAAGGTATAACCCCAACTCAATCCCAATTAAAGTAATTAACAACCCAACAGTATTAATTTAGAGTGATGAGATACATGTGAATACTCAAGTACTAGATACTCGAATTGTCCATAACCGAGGACACGGCTAACCATGATTAGATTGTACACTCTGCAGAGGTTTGCGCACTTTTCCCCACAAGACTCGATCGCCTCCGTTGATTTCTCGCACTACATGGTGTTTGAGAAAGCGGATGACCGAGACACGATCTTTCGAAACATTAACTCTCTACTCCGGATAGATCATACCAAACCTATAAAACCCACTACACTGGCGATATACCTCTTCGAGAGCTTCACGTAACTTACTCAACTATGTTAGAGCCCATAATAGCTTGTGGCTGCACACGGAAGTTTCTAGCATGAATAATCTCAGTTCCCTTTGAGCTTGGGTAGCGGTCCATAGGAATATCACACGGGTACCCCGGGATTTCCAAAAATAAAACAGACAACACTGGGTTCCCCAGGTGCCTCAATCCACCCAGATGTGTATTAAAGTTGCCACCTTAAAGTAAACCATTAATTTACAATCTCACATCTGTCATGAATATCTCTCAAACCCAAACCACCTCTACGAGCATAGCATAGCAATATAAGCAACACGTAGAAGTAACTCCCAAGGGTTTGATAGTAACAGGGCAATAGGTTCGTACCTCATCATCTACTTCCCAACCCACAAATTAATGACATCCTAACCATGCAATGTTTGAGGATTGAGCTAATGCATAAAAACTGGGTATGAGAAGAGTATGATCAAGTGTTACTTGCCTTGCTGACGATCCGTGAATCCTAGAGACTCGTAGTAACACTCGCACTCCGGGAATTCTATCGCAAGCAAACAACACATACATAAGCAACAAACAAAGATGCACAAACGAAACTTCAACTAAAAGAGGTTGACCGGAGAGTTCAACTTAAGAACTCCGGTTTGCAAAAAGAATCAAACCCAACGAACAACGAAATTCAAACGGTGAGAAAAACAAGATCCGTTTACTAATCTGAACTAGGGTCAAATTTTACAGAGAGAAAAACTGGTTTAAGTTGGCTATTCGGAAAGAGGGTTTTGAGATGAAACTCCAGGCGCTTGAATCGCCTGATTCCGATAAACGAGCGAAAAGTTATACTAATTCGAACATCGGATCAGAAATCGCGGTCGGAATAATCGCGGAATAAAACCGATAAAAGAAAACGACGAACGGCTAAACGAACGAACGTTCGTTAGCAGAAACTAAACAACGAACTGTTCGTAAAAACGAACGAACGGGTGAACGCTCGCAAAATAAATAAACCGGAAAAAAATAAAACCGATCTATACAAAAAAAGGCTAGGGTTTTCTAAAAAAACCGAAGGGTTCTTTTTATAAAAAAACGGCGACGAGGGCTACCTCCGGCGAGGTCGTCCGGCGAGGGCGGGCGGCTCCGGCGGGGTCCGGCGAGGGGGCTAGAGGGGCGGCGGCGGCTTGGCGACTCGGGCGAGAGGGCGGGCGGCGGGGAGGCGGCGCGACGGGCCAAGGCGGCGGCGCGGCTTGACTCGCCTCGGCTGGGTCCGAGGTGGGCGGGCGGCGGTGGTGGTTAGAGAGGCGGTGCTATTTAAAGAGGGGGCAGGCGGCGGTGGCTTGGAGGAGGGCAAGGCGGCGGGAGGAGTCCGGCTCGGACTCTGTCGGCATGCGGCGGCGGCGGCCGGTGTTGGTCGGGCACCTTTTGGGCCTTTGGCCCAGTCGGGCGTGGTTCGTTTTTTTTAAACATTCCGCCAAAAATTGTAAAAACCCTAGAAAAATAAATAAAAATCTAAAAATGCCAAAGCAAGTTTTCTTTGGCTAAATAAAATATTTAGAACAAGATAAACTTTTCTTGGCCCCTAAAATGCAATTTTAAATATATGCAAATTTTTCTCTAGGCAAATAAAATTCCAAATAAATAAAATAAAATTCCAAATAATGATTTTAACATTTTTCCTCCGATATTTCAATAAAAAATTGGAGAAGTCATATTATCTCCTCTCATTTATTATTAAACATGAAATATTTTCCGGAGAGAAAAATAATAATATCCAAAATCCTCGTCTTCATTATTTGATAAAATTCAAATATGAAAATCGGAAAATCCCCAACTCTCTCCGAGGGTCCTTGAGTTGCTTAGGATTTTGAGGATGGCAAATGAGAATGCAATAAAATATGATATGCATGGATGACCTATGTATAACATGCCAAATTGAAAATTTGGGATGTTACATAAATAACAAAGACTCAAATCATACAAGACGCTCCAAGCAAAACACATATCATGTGGTGAATAAAAATATAGCTCCAAGTAAAGTTACGAATGGAAGTAGACGAAAGAGGGGATGCCTTCCGGGGCATCCCCAAGCTTTGGATTTTTGATGTCCTGAGATTATCTTGGGGTGACACGGGCATCCCCAAGCTTAGGCTCTTGCCACTCCTTGTTCCATAATCCATCAAATCTTTTACCCAAAACTTGAAAACTTCACAACACAAAACTTAACAGAAAATCTCGTGAGCTCCGTTAGCGAAAGAAAAGAAAACACCACTTCAAGGTACTGTAATGAACTCATTCTTTATTTATATTGGTGTTAAACCTACCGTATTCCAACTTGTCTATGGTTTATAAACTATTTTACTAGCCATAGATTCATCAAAATAAGCAAACAACACACGAAAAATGGAATCTGTCAAAAACAGAATAGTTTGTAGTAATCTGTAACTATGCAAACTTATGTAACTCAAAAAATTCAGCCAAAATAGTACGACCTAGACAATTTTTTTAATGATCAGCAGCAACTGGAATAAATATTTTATCACGTTCTGGTGATTTTTAAACAATTATTTTTGTGAACAGAAAGTTTCTGCAATTTTCAGCAAGATCAAATAACTATCATCCAAGAAGATCCTATAGGTTAAACTTGGCACAAACACTAACTAAAACATAAGAACAAATATAACCAGAGGCTAGAACAAATATTTATTCCTAAACATAAGCAAAAAAAAGAAAAAGAAAAATAAAATTGGGTTGCCTCCCAACAAGCGCTACCCCTAGCTAGGCATAAAAGCAAGGATAGATCTAGGTGTTGCCATATTTGGTAGGCAATCCATAAGTGGCTCTCATGATAGATTCATATGGTAATTTTATTTTCTTTCTAGGAAAATGTTCCATGTCTTTCCTTAACGGAAATTGGAATCTAATATTTCCTTCCTTCATGTCAATAATTGCACCGATCGTTCTAAGGAAAGGTCTACCAAGAAAAATAGGACATGAAGGATTGCAATCTATATCATGAAGAATAAAATCTATAGGCACATAATTCCTATTTGCAACAATAATAACATCATTAATTCTTCTCATAGGTTTCTTAATAGTGGAATCCGCAAGGTGCAAGTTTAAAGAGCAATCATCAAAATCACGGAAACCTAGCAAATCGCACAAAGTCTTTGGAATCGTGGAAACACTAGCACCCAAATCACACAAAGCATAGCATTCATGATCTCTAATTTTATTTTAATAGTAGATTCCCACTCATCATAAAGTTTTCTAGGGATAGAAACTTCCAACTCAAGTTTTTCTTCATAAGATTGCATTAAAGCATCAACGATATGTTTGGTAAAAGCTTTATTTTGGCTATAAGCATGAGGAGAATTTAGCACGGATGGCAACAAGGAAATACAATCTATCAAAGAGCAATTATCATAATTAAATTCCTTGAAATCCAAAATAGTGGGTTCATTAATATCTAGAGTTTTAACTTCTTCAAGATCTAAAAACTCCGAATTTTTGAAACGCCTTCTAGGTAAAGGTGGATCATATTCAGTCCCATCATTATCAAGATTCATATTTAAAAACAAAGATTTAATTGGGGACACATCAATAACTTTTAGATCTTCATCTTTATTTTCATAGAAACTAGAAGAACACGCTTTCACAAAGCAATCTTTGTTAGCACGCATCCTAGCGGCTCTTTCTTTGCACTCATCAATGGAAATTCTCATGGCTTTGAGAGACTCATTGATATCATGCTTAGGAGGAATAGATCTAAGTTTCAAAGAATCAACATCAAGAGAAATTCCTAGCCAATTCATCAACTTTAAGCAATTTTTCTTCAAGCAAAGCATTGAAATTCTTTTGTGAATTCATAAATTCCTTAACACTAGTCTCAAATTCAGAAGGCATCTTATTAAAGTTCCCATAAGAATTTTTGTAGGAATTACCATAATTATTAGAGGAATTACTAGGATACGGACTAGGATTAAAGTTTCCTCTATACGCGTTGTTACCAAAATTATTCCTACCAACAAAATTCACATCCATAGATTCATTATTATTATCAATCAAAGTATACAAAGGCATATCATTAGGATCAGAAGAAGAACTCTTAGTAGCAAATAATTTCATAAGTTCATCCATCTTTCCACTCAAAACATTAATTTCTTCTATCACATGCACTTTTTTATTAGTAGATCTTTCAGTGTGCCATTGAGACTAATTAACCATAATATTATCTAGGAATTTAGTAGCTTCTCCTAAAGTGATTTCCATAAAAGTGCCTCCCGCGGCCGAATCTAAAAGATTTCTAGAAGCAAAATTCAATCCGGCATAAAAAATTTGTATGATCATCCATAAATTCAAACAATGTGTAGGACAATTAGGTATCATTAATTTCATCCTCTCTCAAGCTTGTGCAACATGTTCATGATCAAGTTGCTTAAAATTCATAATATCGTTTCTAAGAGAGATGATCTTAGTGGGAGGAAAATACTTAGAGATGAAAGCATCTTTGCACTTATTCCAAGAATCAATACTATTTTTAGGCAAAGATGAAAATCAAGCTTTAGCACGATCTCTAAGTGAAAAAGGAAATAGCTTCAATTTAACAATATCATTATCCATGTCTTTCTTCTTTTGCATATCACACAAATCAACAAAGCTATTTAGATGGGTAGCGGCATCTTCACTAGGAAGGCCGGCAAATTGATCTTTCATGACAAGGTTAAACAAAGCAGCATTGATTTCACAAGATTCAGTATCGGTAAGAGGAGCAATTGGAGTGCTAAGGAAATCATTGTTGTTGGTATTGGTAAATTCACACAATTTCGTATTATCTTGAGCCATCGTGACAAGCAAGCAATTCAACACACGAGCAAACAAGAAGCAAGTGAAAAAGGCGAACGGAAAAGAGAGAGGGCGAATAAAACGACAAGGGTGAAGTGGGGGAGAGGAAAACGAGAAGAAAATGGCAAATAATGTAATGCAGGAGATAAGGGTTTGTGATGGGTACTTGGTATGTTGACTTTTGCGTAGTCTCCCCGGCAACGTCGCCATAAATCCTTCTTGCTACCTCTTGAGCACTGCGTTGGTTTTCCCTTGAAGAGGAAAGGGTGATGCAGCAAAGTAGCTTAAGTATTTCCCTCGGTTTTTGAGAACCAAGGTATCAATCCAAAGAGGAGGCCACGACGAGTCCCTCGCACCTACACAAACAAATAAATCCTCGCAACCAACGCAATAAAGGGGTTGTCAATCCCTTCACGGTCACTTACGAGAGTGAGATCGATAGATATGATAAGATAATATTTTGGTATTTTTATAATAAAGATGCAAAGTAAAGAAAACAAAATAAAAACGGCGCCAGAAATAGCTTGTTGTCGGGAGATTAATATGATGGAAAATAGACCCGGGGGCCATAGGTTTCACTAGTGGCTTCTCTCATGAGCATAAGTATTACGGTGGGTGAACAAATTACTGTTGTGCAATTGACAGAATTGAGCATAGTTATGAGAATATCTTGGTATGATCATGTATATAGGCATCACGTCTGAGACAAGTAGACCGACTCCTGCCTGCATCTACTACTATTACTCCACACATCGACCGTTATCTAGCATGCATCTAGAGTATTAAGTTCATAAGAACAGAGTAACGCTTTAAGCAAGATGACATGATGTAGAGGGATAAAGTCATGAAATATGATATAAACCCCATCTTGTTATCCTCGATGGCAACAATACAATACGTACCTTGCTGCCCCTCATCACACCGGGAAAGGACACCGCAAGATTGAACCCAAAGCTAAGCACTTCTCCTATTGCAAGAAAGATCAATCTAGTAGGCCAAACCAAACTGATAAATCGAAGAGACTTGCAAAGATAACCAATCATACATAAAAGAATTCAGAATATTCAAATATTGTTCATAGATAAACTTGATCATAAAACCACAATTCATCAATCTGAACAAACACACCGCAAAAGAATATTACATCGAATAGATCTCCACAAGAGAGGGGGAGAACATTGTATTGAGATCCAAAAAGAGAGAAGAAGCCATCTAGCTACTAACTATGGACCCGAAGGTCTGAGGTAAATTACTCACACATCATCGGAGAGGCTATGGTGTTGATGTAGAAGCCCTCCGTGATCGATGCCCTCCGTGTGAGCTCCGGAAAAGGCCCCAAGATGGGATCTCACAGGTACAGAAGGTTGCGGCGGTGGAATTAGGTTTTTGGCTCCGTGTCTGGTAGTTTGGGGGTACGTAGGTATATATAAGAGGAAGAAGTACGCCGGTGGAGCAACATGGGGCCCACGAGGGTGGAGGGCGCGCCCCCTACCTCGTGCCTTCCTGGTTGATGTCTTGACATAGGGTCCAATATGTCTGGATCACGTTTGTTCCAAAAATCACGTTCCCGAAGGTTTCATTCCGTTTGGACTCCGTTTGATATTCTTTTTCTGTGAAACTCTGAAATAGGCAAAAAACTGCAATTCTGGGCTGGGTCTCCGGTTAATAGGTTAGTCCCAAAAAAAAAGTGTATAATAAAGCCCATTAATGTCCAAAACAGAATATAATATAGCATGGAACAATAAAAAATTATAGATACGTTGGAGACGTATCAGTTTTGTTCATCAGGCAAAACTGTGTGTACACAGCGTACCATGCGTCTCTGCATGCACCATACCCTGATATGTGCCACCACGCTCTGCAGCCCATAGTAGGAGAGAGGGTTGCAAGTATCAGACTTCGACTTCTGGCTGGAGTTTTCCCCGTCGAGCACCCATCTGGTTCAAGCCACAAGAATCTCCACCGCTTAATAAATAGTAACGTCCAACTGAGCCAGTTAGTTAGATGCGTACACTTGGTGTAGTAGGATCTTTACTTAGTTTGATGCATACACTTGTTCTTTTTTGGTAGCCCTTTTGTAATGATGGCTGATGTTTGGTTTGGAAGTGAGAGCTGCATCTTTACTCTTCTGGCCTGCTTACTGCTTCTGTTGCACCCCCAGCCCTGGTTGTTGTTGCTGCTGCTATTTTCAATGTACAATCAGTAGTATATTTCGTCTGTTGGTTGAATAAATGTGTTGTTAGAACGACAAACACAATGTTTTGGAAGTCGTTGTAATGCGATCCTTTAGTGCCCGTGCACTGCACGTAGCGCATACTATTTTTGGTATGGAGCACATTTTCCACTTGTCGATAACATGCAGCCCACTGATGAAGACCCAATAGTATTGTTGCTAAATTTATACCACCTAGTTTAACATACTAGCAAAAGAAAAAGTTTTTCTATGATTTAAGACATTACTTTTGGGATGATCCACACCTTTATAAATAAGGAGTAGATGGTGTTATTAGACGTTGTGTACCTGAGCATGAATAGGAACATATCCTACGCAAGTGTCACTCTGAGTCTTACGGAGGACTCCATGCTGGAGATAGAACTACACATAAGGTTTAGCAATCCGGTTTCTATTGGCCCACTCTCTTTAAAGATGCTCGTAAGTTTGTCTTGTCTTGTGATCAATGTCAAAGAATTGGTAATATTAGTAGACGTTAGGAAATGCCTATGAACTACTCACTTGTTATTGAACCATTTGATGTTTGGGGCTTTGATTATATGGGACCTTTTACTTCCTCTAATGGGTATACACATATTTTAGTTGCTATTGATTATGTTACTAAGTGGGTAGAAGCTATTCCAACTAGTAGTGATGATCATAACACTTCTATTAAGATGCTTAAAGAAGTTATTTTTCCGAGGTTTGGAGTCCCTAGATATTTAATGACTGATGGTGGTTCACATTTTATTCATGGTGCTTTCCGCAAAATGCTTGCTAAGTATGATGTTAATCATAGAATTGCATCTCCATATCATCCTCAGTCTAGTCAAGTAGAATTGAGCAATAGAGAGATTAAATTAATTTTGCAAAAGACTGTCAATAGATCTAGAAAGAATTGGTCTAAGAAACTTGATGATGCTTTGTGGGCTTATAGAACTGCTTATAAGAATCCTATGGGTATGTATCCATATAAAATGGTTTATGGAAAAGCATGTCACTTACCTCTTGAACTAGAACATAAGGCATATTCGGCTATTAAAGAGCTCACTTATGATTTCAAACTTGCCAGTGAGAAGAGGTTATTTGACATTAGCTCACTTGATGAATGGAGAACCCAAGCCTATGAGAATGCCAAGTTATTTAAAGAAAAAGTTAAAAGATTGCACGACAAAAGAATACAAAAGCGTGAGTTTAGTGTAGGTGATCTTGTTTTGCTATACAACTCCCATTTAAGATTTTTTGCAGGAAAGCTTCTCTCTAAATGGGAAGGCCCTTACATCATCAAGGAGGTCTATTGTTCTGGTCCCATAAAAATTAATAATGCCGAAGGCAAAAATCGGAAGGTGGTAAACGGTCAAAGACTCAAACATTATATCTCAGGTACTCCCATAAATGTTGAGACTAATATAATTGATACCGTAACCTCGGAGGAGTACATAAGGTACACTTTCCAGAATGTTTCAGACTCCGAAAAGGGATAGATATGTGGTACGGTAAGTAAACCGACTCCAAAACGTTTACAATGATAAATTTTCTCCGTTTTGGAATATTTATAAAATTAGGAAAATTAAAAGTAGCCCGAAAGAGACATGAGGCATCCACAAGGGTGGAGGGCACGCCCCCCATCCTTGTGGCCACCTCGTGTACCCTCGGGACTCCGTTTTCTTGCAGAATACTTCTTATGGTCGGTAAAAAATCATTATATAATATCCCGAAGGTTTTGACCATCGCACCACACAAATATCTCATGTTTTTGTTTCGAGCTATTTTTCTGACAGATCTAGATCATCATGATGTCTCCAAGCGCCCCCAAGGACAAGTTTTTCGAGAAGGTCATCAACCCTTACCTCGCGGAGGTGCTGCAACACCCTCAAACCATTGAGATGCGTGAGGGGGTGCTGCACATCCGCGATGTTGAGGGGCCGAAGAAGACCGGAAGAATGGAGACAAGACTCGAAGCAATGGGGCAACAAATTTTCAAGTGTCAAGGGATGGTGGAGCGTGGATTTAATGCCAATCACATGATGATCGTGGAGTTCACCAACAATCACAAGCTGGATGCCAAGAACATTGGGGAGACCATCTTCAAGCTTCACAAGAAAATCGAGCACCTCCAAGCCCAAATCTATGATCTGCAAAACCAAAACTGCGAGTATGAATACAGATTTAAGAGGATGAGTTTGGCTGCAGATTTGAGGATCCCGGAGACTCGTTCAACTTTCTATGATGGTGAGCCTATGCCTTGGAAGATGGATGACAATCTTACCTCATCGACAACTTCATCATCACCACCTCCGAAGAAAGAGATCTAAATACATGGGTATGGGCACTCCCCTTGGCAACTAACAAGCTTGGGGGAGTGCCCCGGCTTTGTATCACCATCACATCTCTATCTTTATTGATTTTCTTAGTTTGATCCTTTTTGTTATATCTTGATCTAGTAGAACAAAGTTTTAGTATGATCTAGCTTTGAGTTTTGCTTTATGTTCCCTCTATGTAATCGAGTCCATGAGATATATAATAAAGAGTAGTTTTGAGATAAGGGCTTTGCTTTCTTGCTATGATCTTGAGGGAATTAAATAAAAGAAAGAAATAGAAAGAAATAAATAGATCATATATTGATCTCATGGAGAGTAATGACTTCACATATAAAGAGTATGATGAATAAAAGTTGTTGAGAGTTGACAAACATAGTTTTGGTCATCGTTGCAATTAATAAGAAGTAATAAAGAAAGAGAAGCCTCAAATATAAATATACTATCTTGGACATCTTTCGTAATTGTGAGCACTCATTAAAATATGACATGCTAAAAAGATGATGTTGGACAAGGAAGACAACATAATAGGTTATGTTTTCTTATATCCGAATAGAAGTTATATTGTTTTGGATCATCCAACATGTTCAGCTTGCCTTCCCCTCTCATGCTAGACAAATTCTTTGCACCAAGTAGAGATACTACTTGTGCTCCCAAACATCCCTAAACCCAATTTTTCCATGAGAGTCACCATACCTACATATGGATTGAGTAAGATCCTTCAAGTAAGTTGTCATCGGTGCAAGCAATAAAAATTGCCCTCTAAATATGAATGATCTATTAGTGTGAAGAAAATAAGCTTTATATGAACTTGTGATATGGAAGAAATAAAAGGGACAGACTGCATAATAAAGGTCCTTTTCACAAATGGCAATATAAAGTGACGTTCTTCTGCATTAAGATTTTGTGCATCCAACCATAAAAGCGCATGACAACCTCTGCTTCCCTCTGCGAAGGGCCTATCTTTTACTTTTATCTTCTACCCTTATACAAGAGTCATGGTGATCATCACCTTTCCTTTTTATACTTTTTAGTTTGGCAAGCCCTATGTGTTGGAGAGTTCCAAATAAATATATCCACTCGAATGTAGGTTATCATAAAGTACTATTGTTGACATTACCATTGAGTTAAAAGGTTGGGAGGCAAAACTATAAGCCCCTATCTTTCTCTGTGTCCGATTGAAACTTTGTACCCATAAGTATCGCGTGAGTGTTAGCAATTGTGAAAGATGAAATGATAGTTGATTATATGGACTTGCTGAAAAGCTCTTTAATTGACTCTTTCCAATGTTATGATAAATTGCAATTGCTCCAATGACCAAGATCATAGTTTGTTAGTTTTCAATGAAGTTTTTGATTCATACTTTACCTTGTGAACGAATTGTTACCTTAGCATAAGAAATTAGATGACATTATACGTTGTTGTTCTAAAGATGATCATGATGCCCTCATGTCCGTATTTTATTTTTATTGACACCTCTATCTCTAAACATATGGACATATTTATCGATATCGGCTTTCGCTTGAGGACAAGCGAGGTCAAAGCTTGGGGGAGTTGATACGTCCATTTTGCATCATTATTTTATATTGATATTTAATGCATTATGGGCTGTTATTATACATTATATCACAATATACTTATGCCTATTCTCTCTTATTTTACAAGGTTTACATGAAGAGGGAGAATGTCGGCAGCTGGAATTCTCGACTGGAAAAGGAGCAAATATTAGAGACCTATTCTGCACAACTCCAAAAGTCCTTAAACTTCACGGAACATGTTTTTGGAATATATAAAAAATATTGGGCGAAGAAAGTACCAGAGGGGGCCACCAGCCAGCCGCTGGAGCCCATCTTTGGCTATATAGTGTCTTTAGCCCTGGAAAAAATCAAGAAGAAGCTTTTGGGACGAAGCGCCGATGTCTCAAGGCAGAACCTAGGCAGAACAAATCTAGGGCTCCGGCGGAGCTATTCTGCCAGGGAAATATCCCTTTGAGAGGGGGAAATAATCGCCATCGTCATCACCATCGATCCTCTCATCGAGAGGGGGTCAGTCTCCATCAACATATTCACCAGCACCATATCCCTCAAACCCTAGTTCATCTCTCGTATTCGATCTTGGTCCCAAAACCTCAGATTGGTACATGTGGATTGCTAGTAGTATTGATTACTCCTTGTAGTTGATGCTAGTTGGTTTATTCGGTGGAAGATCATATGTTCAGATCCTTGATGATAATTAATACTCCTCTGATTATGATTATGAATATGCCTTGTGAGTTGTTATGTTTGTTCCTGAGGACATGGGAGAAGTCTTGTTATAAGTAATCATGTGAATTTGGTATTCATTCGATATTTTGATGATATGTATGTTGTCTCTCCTCTAGTGGTGTTATGTGAACGTCGACTACATGACACTTCACCATCATTTGGGCCTAGGGGAAGGCATTGGGAAGTAATAAGTAGATGATGGGTTGCTAGAGTGACAAAGCTTAAACCCTAGTTTATGTGTTGCTTCGTAAGGGGCTGATTTGGATCCATATGTTTCATGCTATGGTTAGGTTTACCTTAATTCTTCTTTTGTAGTTGCGGATGCTTGCAAGAGGGGTTAATCATAAGTGGGAGGCTTGTCAAGGGAAGGGCAGCACGCAAGCACCGGTCCACCCACATATCAAATTATCAAAGTAACGAATGTGAATCATATGAGGATGATGAAAACTAGCTTGACAGCAATTCCCATGTGTCCTCAGGAGTGCTTTGCTTTATATAAGAGTTTGTCTAGGCTTGTCCTTTGCTACAAAAAGGATTGGGCCACCTTGCTGCACCTTGTTTACTTTTATTACTTGTTACCCGTTACAATTTATGTTATCACAAAACTATCTGTTACTGATAATTTCAGTGCTTGCAGAGAATACCTTGCTGAAAACCACTTGTCATTTCCTTATGCTCCTCGTTGGGTTTGACACTCTTACTTATCAAAAGGACTATGATAGATCCCCTATACTTGTGGGTCATCAAGGAGCGAGCCAAGCTTGACGACTGGTTCCGATCCCCCGCCCTAGATCAGCTCGAGGAGCTCACTTTTGATGATGGGCATATGCGCTCGTTGCCAACGTCCGCGCTCCGCCTCGCACCCACGCTACGCGTTGCCAAGTTCAGGAACTGCCATCCCCCTTAATGACGCGCCCGCTCTTATTCTACCATGACTGAAGCACCTCGAGCTCGTCGCCGTCTGCCTCCTAAATGGTGACATGGAGCGCCTGCTCCGTGGCAATACTGCACTCAATTACCTTCATCTTCAGGTGATCAATGGGTTGAGTAGCTTCCACATCACCTCCATGACTCAACGGACAATTTATGTGTGTTGCTGGTGCGGCAGGAAGACATCACAAGATGTGTACCACGATATGGTCATTGAGGACACACCTGCACTTGAGATATTACTTGTAGTTGATCAAGAAGGTCCAACAAGAATCAATGCCATTTCTGCGCTGTTATTGGATCCACACCCGTTCAGGTACAACAGCCGCTTTCTAACTCTCCTTCGACAAATTAACATTATTTCTAATTTTGGAGATGTTTGTTCGTCTATCATCCAGAAAATGATTCCGACAGGCTTGACCCCGAAACTGCACACAATGAAGGTCTTGGCACTAGAATCTATCGGCCCCAACCTGGAGCAAGTTGTTAGTTTCCTTATATGCTTTCCGTGCCTCGAGAAGCTATATATCGAGGTGATGTTCCTTTCCTGTTAAATGTTAACCATTAGGGAGTTCAATTTGTGACACCTTTTTCCAAGTTTACAATGACAATGTACTACGATTTCTAAATGATTACTTTGGAGGATTTCAGTACATACATGCCCCCCCATATTGGTTGCTTAATCCATATGGGTTACAATCCATAAGCATTTCTCCTTTGGATTCATCTGTACTAGTTTTCTTAGGGATATTTTCATCCACTCCAACCTCTTGCGAAGAAAGCTACATTTTTCTAGAATGTATAATCAAATGCCCATGTTAATCATGTCAGCTCGAAGATGGCATGTTAGTGCATTTTACAAATCCTGCAAACCAAATAGGCCTGTAGTAGTGTTCAATACTGCATGTAGGCACTAACATGTTTTCTTCTTTTGCAGACAATATTAGGCCTAGTGGTGGATAATGTGATACAATATAACAATCACGTCGAATGCCTAGATTTGCATCTCCCAGAAATTACTTTAAACTCCTACCGAGGGACCTTACCGGAGATTATATTCGCCAGGTTCTTTGTTGTCAGAGCAAGGGTGCTGAAGGTAATGAGGTTTGCCCTACATTTATTTCACAAAAATGAATGGTTTGTTGATCAGCACGGGCGCCTGCGGCAGAATGGAATAGGCTCCGAAAATGCTGAATTTAATTTTGGAACTTCAGATGAAAGAGTAATAGGAAGTCATTGTGTCAAACCCATACATGACTTCTCAGTGGCTGACCTCTTTGCAAAAATTATAAGGTTCCGGAACCAGACTTAGAAGTGGTAATATTAGTTTGAACCTCTCTGATATCCATGTTCAGCGGATCAGCACGAGCGTTTGCAGCAGATGAGTTGAATTTCATTTCTAATATCAGTTTGAACCTTGTAATCTTCGAATTTGAGCGATATAACTCTGGAATTTGAACCTTGTAATATTTCGAGCTTTTGTGGTACAATCGCTGAAATTGCATCGTATGAGACTCGTGTATTGGTAGCACTATTTTGACCTTAATATGCAATGGTCTTAGATTTTTATTAACCATTCTTGAATCTTTTTACCTTGTCGATCTCACAGCTGCATAGCTAACTCGACTGCGATCTTAGACATTATTGCACACAGTTGGTTTCTTCAACTGTGTGCCCTGTAGAGCACAGAATTAATTATCGCACTCGAGTGTCCATCATCACCCTTCTGTGTAACTTTGACCTCATCACCCACGGTTAAACTTATGACCGAAGTCATTCCACACACTTCGTTTTTACAAAGCTTTCTGCCAACAAACGCCCACGATTTGTCCCTCTTCTAGCCGACGTGTGGCCAGACTAGCCGGGCGGGAAGCTTGCGCGGTAAACTGCACAGTAGCGCGGGAACAGGCTCACCGACGATACATTTGGCGCCTCTTTGAGCCCACACATGGTCAAATGAAACACGTGCGGTGCGGTGTTGTCAAGTGTGCACTAGAATCCTCCGCTATGAACACCGTGACAAGACGTGACGATTACAGGCCGACCCGCCCCCATTTATTACAGAGGCCATTTAACCCTTGTGTCTCTACAACCTTTCGATCGTGCCCCACCATTGCAAGAAGCACACCCACCATGACAAATTCTTAGAGGGTATCCTGCGTGGCTCCAATGGCGCTCCGAGCGGCTGCCGACGACGAGCAGCAGTTCACCATGCATGCCGTGGTGGACACCCACAGAAGTTCACGGACCTCTCGATGGTGTACACTAAGGACCCAGTCTTGGTGGAGCACTCCATCCACATCATGGAGCTGTTGCTTGCCGAGGAGAAGTACAAGGTGGTCAGGTTCGACCTCGAGTACACCCGCGCTCGTGCTGGGTCTTGTCCCAAGGTCCCCGTCGCCCAGATGTGTGTGCACCACCACGTCCTCGTCTACCACTACTGCCTGGCCACAAGGCCTTGCGAGCGTTTTGCTAGGTTTGTCAACAGCCCCCATTACATGTTCGCTACAGTGGACATCACCAACGATGTAAAGGCGCTCGAGAATTCGGGCATCGCCTGCCAGAATATTGTCGACATCCAGGGCCAATACAAGATCTGGGACAGTGCTACCTCTTGAGCACTGCGTTGGTTTTCCCTTGAAGAGGAAAGGGTGATGCAGCAAAGTAGCGTAAGTATTTACCTTAGTTTTTGAGAACCAAGGTATCAATCCAGTAGGAGGCCACGCACGAGTCCCTCGCACCTACACAAACAAATAAAATCCTCGCAACCAACGCAACAAAGGGGTTGTCAATCCCTTCACGGTCACCTACGAAAGTGAAATCTGATAGATATGATAAGATAATATTTTTGGTATTTTTATGATAAAGATGCAAAGTAAAGAAAGTAAAATAAACGGTGCCAGAAATAGCTTGTTGACGGGAGATTAATATGATGGAGAATAGACCCGAGGGCCATAGGTTTCACTAGTGGCTTCTCTCGAGAGCATAAGTATTACGGTGGGTAAACAAATTACTGTTGAGCAATTGACAGAATTGAGCATAGTTATGAGAATATCTAGGTATGATCATGTATATAGGCATCACGCCCGAGACAAGTAGACCGACTCCTGCCTGCATCTACTCATGTTACTCCACACATCGACCGCTATCCAAAGATGCATCTAGAGTATTAAGTTCATAAGAACAGAGTAACGCTTTAAGCAAGATGACATGATGTAGAGGGATAAACTCATGCAATATGATATAAACCCCATCTTGTTATCCTCGATGGCAACAATACAATACGTGCCTTGCTACCCCTATACCACCGGGAAAGGACATCGCAAGATTGAACCCAAAGCTATGCACTTCTCCCATTGCAAGAAAGATCAATCTAGTAGGCCAAACCAAACTGATAATTCAAAGAGACTTGCAAAGATAACCAATCATACATAAAAGAATTCAGAGAAGATTCAAATATTGTTCATCGATACACTTGATCATAAACCCACAATTCATCGATCTCAACAAACACACCGCAAAAGAAGATTACATCGAATAGATCTCCACAAGAGAGGGGGAGAACATTGTATTGAGATCCAAAAAGAGAGAAGAAGCCATCTAGCTAATAACTATGGATCCGAAGGTCTGAAGTAAACTACTCACACATCATCGGAGAGGCTATGGTGTTGATGTAGAAGCTCTCCGTGATCGATGCCCCCTCCGGCGGAGCTCCAGAAAAGGCCCGAAGATGGGATCTCATGGGTACAGAAGGTTGCGGCGGTGGAATTAGGTTTTTGGCTCCGTATCTGGTAGTTTGGGGTACGAGGTATATATAGGAGGAAGAAATGCGTTGGTGGAGCAACATGGGCCCCACGAGGATGGAGGGTGCGCCCAGGGGGGTAGGCGCGCCCCCCTACCTCGTGCCTTCCTGGTAGCTTTCTTGACGTAGGGTCCAAGTCCTATGGATCACGTTCGTTCCAAAAATCACGTTCCCGAAGGTTTCATTCCGTTTGGACTCCGTTTGATATTCTTTTTCTGCGAAACTCTGAAATAGGCAAAAAACAACAATTCTGGGCTGGGCCTCCGGTTAATAGGTTAGTCCTAAAAAATAATATAAAAGTGTACAATAAAACCCAATAATGTCCAAAACATAATATAATATAGCATGGAACAATAAAAAATTATAGATATGTTGGAGACGTATCAAGCATCCCCAAGCTTAATTCCTGCTCGTCCTCGAGTAGGTAAATGATAAAAACAGAATTTTTGATGTGGAATGCTACTTGGCATAATTTCCATGTAATTCTCTAAATTGTGGTATGAATATTCAGATCCGAAAGATTCAAGACAAAAGTTTAATATTGACATAGAAATAATAATACTTCAAGCATACTAACTAAGCAATTATGTCTTTTCAAAATAACATGGCCAAAGAAAGTTATCCCTACAAAATCATATAGTCCTGCTATGCTCTATCTTCACCACACAAAGTATTTAAATCATGCACAACCCCGATGACAAGCCAAGCAATTGTTTCATACTTTTGGTGTTCTCAAACTTTTCAATCTTCACGCAATACATGAGCGTGAGCCATGGACATAGCACTATATGTGGAACATAATGGTCGTTGTGGAGAACACAAAAAAGGAGAAGATAGTCTCACATCAACTAGGCGTATCAACAGGCTATGGAGATGCCCATTAATAGATATCAATGTGAGTGAGTAGGGATTGCCATGCAATGGATGCACTAGAGCTATAAGTATATGAAAGCTCAACAAAAGGAACTAAGTGGGTGTGCATCCAACTCGCTTGCTCACGAAGACCTAGGGCATTTTGAGGGAGCCCATCACTGGAATATACAAGCCAAGTTCTATAATGAAAAATTCCCACTAGTATATGAAAGTGATATCATAGGAGACTCTCTATCATGAATATCATGGTGCTACTTTGAAGCACAAGTGTGGTAAAAGGATAGTACCCTTTTCTCTTTTTTTATGGCCTCCCCTTTTTTTATTTAGTCCGGAGTCTCATCCCGACTTGTGGGGGAATCATAGTCTCCATCATCCTTTCCTCACTTGGGACAATGCTCTAAAAATGATGCTCATCACACTTTTATTTACTTACAACTCAACAATTACAACTCAATACTTAGAACAAAATATGACTCTATGTGAATGCCTCCGACGGTGTACCGGGATATGCAATGATTCAAGAGTGACATGTATGAAAGAATTATGAATGGTGGCTTTGCCACAAATACAATGTCAACTTCATGATTATGCAAAGCAATATGACAATGATGGAGCATGTCATAATAAACGGAATGGTGGTACGTTGCATGGCAGTATATCTCAGAATGGCTATGTAAATGCCATGATAGGTAGGTATGGCGGCTGTTTTGAGGAAGGTATATGATGGGTGTATGATACCGGTGAAAAGTGCGCGATATTAGAGAGGCTAGCAATTGTGGAAGAAAGAAAGTGCGTATAATCCATGGACTCAACATTAGCCATAAAGAACTCATATACTTATTGCAAAAATCTACAAGTTATCAAAGCAAAGTATTACGCGCATGCTCCTAGGGGGATAGATTGGTAGGAAAAGACCATCGCTCATCCTCGACCGCCACTCATAAGGAAGACAATCAATAAATAAATCATGCTCCGACTTCATCACATAACGGTTCACCATACGTGCATGCTACGGGAATCACAAACTTTAACACAAGTATTTTCAAATTCAAATCTACTCAACTAGCGTGACTCTAATATCACCATCTTCATATCTCAAAACAATTATCTAGTATCAAACTTCTCATAGTATTCAACACACTCATAAGATTTTTTTTTCTAATCTTGAATGCCTAACATAATTAAAGCAAATTACCACGCTGTTTTGTAGGACTCCCAAAATAATCTAAGTGAAGCATGAGAGAACAATAGTTTCTATAAAACAAATCCACCACCGTGCTCTAAAATATATAAGTGAAGCACTAGAGCAAAAAACTATATAACTCAAAAGATATAAGTGAAGCACATAGAGTATTCTAATAATTTCAGAATCATGTGTGTCTCTCTCAAAAGGTGTGTACATCAAGGATGATTGTGGGAAACTAACAAATAAAGACTCAAATAATACAAGACGCTCCAAGCAAAACACATACCATGTGGTGAATAAAAATATAGCTCCAAGTAAAGTTACCGATGGAAGTAGACGAAAAGAGGGGACGCCTTCCGGGGCATCCCCAAGCTTTGGCTTTTAGGTGTCCTTAAATTATCTTGGGGTTCCATGGGCGTCCCCAAGCTTAGGCTCTTGCCACTCCTTGTTCCATAATCCATCAAATCTTTTACCCAAAACTTGAAAATTTCACAACACAAAACTTAACAAAAAATCTCGTGAGCTCCGTTAGCGAAAGGAAACAAAACACCACTTCAAGGTAATGTAATTAACTTATTCTTTATTTATACTGGTGTTAAACCATTTGTATTCCAACTTCTCTATGGTTTATAAACTATTTTACTAGCCATAGATTCAAAAAAATAAGCAAACAACACACGAAGAACAGAGTTTGTCAAAAACAGAACAGTCTGTAGTAATCTGTAACTAACGCAAACTTCTGGAACTCCAAAAATTCAGCAAAAATAGGACGACCTAGAAAATTTGTTTATTGATCAGCAGCAATTTGAATCAATATTTTATCACGTTCTGGTGATTTTTAACAATTATTTTCGTGAACAGAAAGTTTCTGGAATTTTCAGCAAGATCGAATAACTATCATCCAAGAAGATCCTATAGGTTAAACTTGGCACAAACACTAATTAAAACATAAAAACACATCTAACCAGAGGCTAGAACAAATATTTATTCCTAAACAGAAAAAAAAAGCAAAAAATAAATATTTATGCCATTGAGAATAATTAACCATAATATTAAATAGGAGTTTAGTAGCTTCTCCTAAAGTGATTTTCATAAAAGTGCCTCCCGCGGCCGAATCTAAATGATTTCTAGAAGCAAAATTCAATCCGGCATAATTTTTTTGTATAATCATCCACAAATTCAAACCATGTGTAGGGCAATTACATATCATTAATTTCATCCTCTCCCAAGCTTGTGCAACATGTTCATGATCAAGTTGCTTAAAATTCATGATATCGTTTCTAAGAGAGATGATCTTAGCGGGAGGAAAATACTTAGAGATAAAAGCATCTTTGCACTTATTCCAAGAATCAATACTATTTTTAGGCAAAAACGAAAACCAAGCTTTAGCACGATCTCTAAGCGAAAAAGGAAATAGCTTCAATTTAACAATATCATTGTCCACATCTTTCTTCTTTTGCATATCACACAAATCAACGAAGCTATTTAGATGGGTAGCGGCATCTTCACTAGGAAGGCCGGCGAATTGATCTTTCATGACAAGATTCAACAAAGCAACATTAATTTCACAAGATTCAGTATTGGTAAGAGGAGCAATCGGAGTGCTAAGGAAATCATTGTTGTTGGTATTAGTAAAGTCACAGAATTTGGTATTATCTTGAGCCATCATGACAAGCAAGCGATCCAACACACGAGCAAACAAGAAGCACGCGAAAAAGAGGCGAACGGAAAAGAGAGGGCGAATAAAACGACAAGGGTGAAGTGGGGGAGAGAAAACGAGAGGCAATTGGCAAATAATGTAATGCGGGAGATAAGGGTTTGTGATGGGTACTTGGTATGTTGACTTTTGCGTAGACTCCTCGGCAACGGCGCCAGAAATGGCTCGTTGTAGGGAGAGCAAATCTTGACTTGACTTGGCGTAACCTCCCCTGCAACGGCGCCATAAATCCTTCTTGCTACCTCTTGAGCACTGCATTGGTTTTCCCTTGAAGAGGAAAGGGTGATGCAGCAAAGTAGCGTAAGTATTTCCCTCAGTTTTTGAGAACCAAGGTATCAATCCAGTAGGAGGCCGCGCACGAGTCCCTCGCACCTACACAAACAAATAAAATCCTCGCAACCAACAGAATAAAGGGGTTGTCAATCCCTTCACGGCCACTTACGAAAGTGAGATCTGATAGATATGATAAGATAATATTTTTGGTATTTTTATGATAAAGATGCAAAGTAAAGAATGTAAAATAAACGGTGCCAGAAATAGCTTGTTGACGAGAGATTAATATGATGGAGAATAGACCCGAGGGCCATAGGTTTCACTAGTGGCTTCTCTCGAGAGCATAAGTATTACGGTGGGTAAAAAAATTACTGTTGAGCAATTGACAGAATTGAACATAGTTATGAGAATATCTAGGTATGATCATGTATATAAGCATCACGTCCGCGACAAGTAGACCGACTCCTGCCTGCATCTACTACCATTACTCCACACATCGACCGCTATCCAAAGATGCATCTAGAGTATTAAGTTCAAAAGAACAGAGTAACGCTTTAAGTAAGATGACATGATGTAGAGGGATAAACTCGTGCAATATGATATAAACCCCATATTGTTATCCTTGATGGCAACAATACAATACGTGACTTGCTGCCCCTCATCACTTTGGAAAGGACACCGCAAGATTGACCCCAAAGCTAAGCACTTCTCCCATTGCAAGAAAGATCAATCTAGTAGGCCAAACCAAACTGATAATCCGAAGAGACTTGCAAAGATAACCAATCATACATAAAAGAATTCAGAGAAGATTCAAATATTGTTCATAGATAAACTTGATCATAAACCCACAATTCATCGGTCTCAACAAACACACCGCAAAACAAGATTACATCGAATAGATCTCCACGAGAATCGTGGAGAACTTTGTATTGAGATCCAAAGAGAGAGAAGAAGCCATCTAGCTAATAACTATGGACCCGAAGGTCTGAGGTAAACTACTCACACATCATCGGAGAGGCTATGGTGTTGATGTAGAAGCCCTCCGTGATCGATGCCCCTCAAGTGAGCTCCGGAAAAGGCCCCAAGATGGGATCTCACGGGTACAGAAGGTTGCGGCGGTGGAATTATGTTTTTGGCTCCGTATCTGGTAGTTTGGGGGGTACGTAGGTATATATAGGAGGAAGAAGTACGTTGGTGGAGTAACGTGGGCCCCACAAGGGTGGAGGGCGCGCCCCCCTACCTCGTGCCTTCCTTGTAGCTTTCTTGACGTAGGGTCCAAGTCCTCTGGATCACGTTCGTTCCAAAAATCACGTTCCCGAAGGTTTCGTTCTATTTGGACTCCGTTTGATATTCTTTTTTTGCGAAATCTGAAATAGGCAAAAACAGCAATTCTGGGCTGGACCTCCGGTTAATATGTTAGTCCCAAAAAATTATATAAAAGTGTATAATAAAGCCCAATAATGTCCAAAACAGAATATAATATAGCATGGAACAATAAAAAATTATAGATACGTTGGAGACGTATCAGGCAGCAAGGAGCATGAGAAGGACTCACTGGTTCACCTCGCCGAGGCCATCATCGACCCCTACTACAGAGCCATGAAGGATTCCTGCAAGAAGGATAAGCGTGCCTGGCATTCGGCCTGGATGGAGAAACTCGACAAAGCTTGCGTCGTGTACGCGGCCAAGGAGGCGTGCACGAGCTACGACATGTACAGGCGGATCTTTGACATGAGGAAGGGCCTCCTTTCCCAAAACGGCCAGGGATCCAGCAAGAAGCAAAGCAATGGCAAGCGTCATCGCGACAAGAAGTAGGTGATCAGATCCTCATTTCTCCTAGTTTAGTATGCATGTAATTGTTTACTTTGGTATGTGGAACTGTTATGTGTGTAGTCACTTGTGTAATTGTATGCTTAATTTGGTAATGCAATGCTATCCTTTTAAGTATATATGTTGATGCTCTGTAGACAGAGCGTAGATGTAGTGCGGACAATGAAAATCACATCGCACACGGACTAAACAATGAAACCCGTTGGTGATGTTTTCATCAATCACTCACAATTGTATACCAGCAATCGTTTGCTCACAACACACACGGCTTGTTAACAGGAATCGTCTGTGTTGTTATTGGTCTTCCCACACGTTTCCGATTACAAACCTATTTGCCGCGTATCACACACATCTTGTTAAGTTGAACCGTTTTTGTTCTCTTGGCCCAACGCAAACAGTTTATTCGAGTGAACCGCATGCCGTATATCGCACACACCTTGATCTGGCTGATCGTTTCTTTTGTGTTGCCTAATCTTGATCTGCCGAGTGAACCCCATGTGAGTGAGTGCTAGAGGACAACCGCCATCGCTTGCTTGTGGGCCAAACACATATGTATGGAGATGTGTGGTTGTGATGTTTGAATATACCTAATATATATGCAGAACTTTGATGTGGCACCTGCCTCGGAAACCTTTAAGTCCCCCATGCATTTAACCGAGGTTCATGACACGTAGTATTTTATATATATATATATATATATATATATATATATATATATATATATATATACTGTTACCCTACATGGACTGATGAATTCAAGCGGCTGAACTGATGAAATTCGAGCGGTTGAACTGATGCTTTCTGTTTCTGTTAAAAATCATCTTTTTAGTTTAATTTTTTTGCAATTTTTTTGTCAAAATTGGGCGTGTAATATATCGTTGGAAAGCTCTTGACATCTACATTACAATTTTATAATGTGTTTTTGCAAAAAAAAAAATATGGTTCAAGAGCAGTTTTGAAAAAACCATTTTTTTCAAAACCGAAAACGCAAATCGTATTTTGGACTTAATTTTCAAACGGTTTGTTGGAATTGAGCAAATGGGATGGCATTGGAAAGCTTGTGAAAATCCACATCTTCCATATATCTACTAGTTTTTGAAATTCTATAAGATTTAGAAGTAATTTGAAAAATGGTGAAATTCCGGGAAAAAGTATTTTTGCTCTTTTTTTCAACAGTTTTGTCGGATTGACGCAAACGATACGGCACTGGAAAGCTATGGAAAATGCGAAACTTTTGCGTATATAAACTTTTTTCTAATTCCTTACGTTTTAAGTACGAATTCAAATACGGTTAAAGTTGGTTTTGAACGTGATTTTGTTAAAAAGTTTATTGAAATGGTGCAAATAATATACCATTGAAAAGCTACAAAAAATACGAAACTTAGTCATGTTAAACATTTTCTCAAATCCGCAATCGTTTAAGAGTAATTTTGAATACGGCAAGACGGATCCTGCTGTTTTCCCGTGTGAAAAACAGAGTACTCGTACTGATATATGTGTGTGTTTGTACTGAGCTATTTTTTGTAGAGTAATTTTAAATTATTCTGAAAAAATAGTACTTGTACTAATGTTTGCATGGGTTTGTACTAAGCGTGTTTTCACTAACTAAACTTTACTCTGTTTTGGGTAATATTTTTGCTCGTAAATTTTTAACGGTTTACTGTATCGTCGCCCCTGTACTTGCATGGTTTGTATCATCGAACTGAATGATATTTTTTTTTTAAGAAAATATTTTGTTTTGTTTCTTTTTTTTGAACTCAACATTTTTTTGACAACGATATTCTGTTCTCTCATTTTACGACTTGTACTGAGGTACTTACTAAGCAGGATTTTCATGGGGTTTCTTTTTTTTCTTGAACTTTTACAATTTGAATTTCTGCCATTTCTTTTATTCCGAACGGAGCACAGTTTTTAACTCGTACTGAAGTACTTACTACGTCCGAACTGGGGTGGTTGTCGCCTGTCTCGGCGAGGAAGAAGACGAAGCTCGGGGGCGAGGCTGGATTCGGCCGGTGGCTGGTCCGGTCGGTAGGATGCTAAGCAAGGCAGGGGTGACAGGCGCAGGGTGGCGGGGCTCGGAGTGGCAGCGCACGGTGGAGGGGCTCGGAGTGGCAGCGCGGGGCGGGGATGGCGGTCTTGGCGCGGAAGGAGGTCGGGATGGCGCCACGGAGGCGGGACGGGCCGACGAGCTCCTCGGAGGGGAGGCGCGGGGAGGATCCGCACCACAACGAGGAGGTGGGGAGGGGCCGGCGCCACGGAGGGAGGAAGGCGCATGAGGGGCGGCGAGCCCGTGGGAGGCGTGGCGTCAGTGGCAAAGACATGGGTCGGAGGAGCGACCTGTCACGGTGTTGCTGGGCTGCCTCGCCCGGCCGCCATGATCGCCGCTTGTCCATGACTTGCCTCCGTGATGGGAGGCGGTTAGGTTGGGGTTGGGTCGGGAGTTTCGCTATGGCTTGGCGCGCCCTTATAGGGCCGAGGGATAACAAAATAATATTCTGTTACTAGTAACAGAATAGTCCAGCCCTATATATATATATATGTATATATATATATATAGGTAAAATGTTTGGGGCACCTAGGTGCCTGGGCACCTAGGCCCATGGTGCATGACATACCTATCCGTGCATGATTTTTAATTATTTTTTACTTTTTTGGACATATACATACCATGTAGACATCCAGACCCGATATGTTTACGTACATATACCTAATATAATGTACCAACATCTGGGTTCTTAATACACGTATTGCCTTCAAGACATACCCCGAAATTTTTGAATTTTTAGTGGTGACATACTCAAAAATAATAATATACTCTTTTTTGAATATAAAGTATATGCTTGAAGACATACCCATTAATAGCATTTTACCGCGTAACAGAATATTATTCTGTTACCCTACATGAACTGATGAATTCAAGCGGTTGAACTGATGAAATTCGAGCGGTTGAACTGATACTTTCTGTTGCTGTTAAAAATCGTCTTCTTTGTTCAATTTTTTTTTCAATTTTTTTTGTCTAAACGAGGCATGTAATATATCGTTGGAAAGCTCTTGACATCCACATTACAATCTTATAATTTGTTTTTGCAAAAAAAATTATGATTTAAGAGCAGTTTTGAAAAAACCGTTTTTTTCAAAACCGAAAACGCAAATCGTATTTTCGACTTAATTTTCAAACGGTTTGTCGGAATTGAGCAAATGAGATGGCGTTGGAAAGCTTGTGAAAATACACATCTTCCATATATGTACTGTTTTTTAAAATTTTATATCATTTAAAAGTAATTTGAAAAATAGTGAAATTCTGGGCGAAACGTATTTTCACTTTTTTTGCAAACAGTTTGTCGGATTGACGCAGATGATACGCCGTTGGAAAGCTATGGAAAATGCGCAACTTGTTTCTATAGAAATGTTTTTCTAATTACTTACGGTTTAAAAACGAATTTGAATACGATCAAATTTTATATTGAACGCGGTTTTTTAAAAAAGTTTGTCGAAATGGGGCAAATAATATACCGTTGGATAGCTATCGAAAATGCGAAACTTAGTCTTGTTGAACGTTTTCTCTACTTCGCAACCGTTTTAGAGTAATTTTGAATACGGTAAGATCTATCGTGCTATTTTTCTCTCGAAAAAACAGAGTACTCGTACTGATCTATGTGTGTGTTCGTACTGAGCTATATTTTATAGATTAATTTTGAATTCTTATGGAAACGGAGGACTCTAACTGATCTCCATTTTGGGTTTGTACTGAGCGGGTTTTCATAGACTGGACTTTACTCTGTTTTTTCCTGTATGATTTTCCTCATAACTTTTCAACGATATCATCGTACCTAAACTTGCATGATTTATATAGTTGAATGACATTTTTTTCAAAAAGAAAATATTGTTTGCAATGATGTGTTGGACTTCTCTCATTCTAGGACTTGAACTTTTACCATTTGAATTTCCTTGAGGTTTATTTTTGTTTGAGCTTTATCACGTCCCGAAAACTGAGTTTTTAAACTGAGCATTATGTTTGTTTTTAATGATGTATTTTCACAGTCCGAACTTTACTCTACTTTTTTGTTAATGATTTGCTTACAACTTTTGTTTTCTGTGAACTTGTGGTATCCCTAAGTTTGAACGGATGTAAATACTTTTTATATATAAGCTCAATTATTTTTTAGACATATGAATGATCATCTCCTATTTCTCAACTGCAAACTTTTGTTTTCTCTGAACTTATTGTATCCTCGAGTTTGAACGGATGTAAATACTTTTTGCCAGACTGCTCCAGATTTCAGTATGGTACAACCTTGATGAGCCGATGTACTGAGGTATTTTTTTCATAATAGTTTCGAATGGTTCCGACAAAGAGTACTTGAACGGATGTTTGTATGATTTTGTACTGAGCGTGTTTTCACGTACTAGACTTTACTCTGTATTTTCAGTATAATTTTCCTCGTAACTTGTCAATGGTATCATCAAGCCCGAACTTGCATAGTTTATACCATTAAACTGAATGATTTTTTAATAAAATGAAAATGTTTTGTGTTTTCTTTTGAACTCAACATTGTTTTGCTACGATATGCTGGACTTCTCTCATTTTACCACTTGAACTTTTACCATTTTGAATTTCCATGGTTTTTTTGTTTGAGCTTTTTTTTCCAAACTTGATGTCGTGTTCAATTTTTTTCTGTACTTATATGCTAGTAATAATAGAACATTTCCATTACAATTTTTGTCCATTCGTGGACATCAACCAAAATGGGCTGGAGAGAGCACTATCGAACTGATCATTGTTTTTGACCGAACTATTGTGTTCTTTTCTAAGAACTGAACATGTAATACATATTGAAGGGCCACACATGTATGATATAATGAACTGTAGGGTCTTAAAAGTGTAACGACAGTACATCTATAAAGCTCCATAAGATCACATGAAGCTCTGCCAAATGAAATATACAAAATACTGACAAAACTTCACACTTTTGCACGAAGGGTATACTTCCTGACATGCTCGACGACACCCATTGAAATTGCGCAATTCACGTGTGGGAGCAAGCAGCAACTTTGAAGTATGCAACTTGGAAAGCTCATAAAGTAAAACATGGCATCTTGTTTTTTTCCAGAAAAACAACAGGAGCGCATCCGCATAGTTATTCATCTCCACATCAATAATAATTGGCCACCAAAAACCTGACAAATGTTTTTTTCTGAAAACACACAACACATTTTTGGAATGCATCAGTACAAGCTGACATTTTTAGTTTTCAGAAGCAATCAAACTTGCTAATTAGTAGAGTACTCATGTACTTACTGGGACCACACATATCCTAATATTAGTATTCATGTACTTACTACGGCCTACACTCAGCTCCTTGAGCGACCGGCCACAAAACAAGAAGTTGTACTGTTGAGCAGGAGGTCCTCGACCCCGTGACTCCTCCAGCAGGTTCCACTGTTTTCCACTGAAGCATAAGCCATGCCGTTGGAGTGGGACGCGTCCACGCGGCGACAACTTTAGAAACTGGTTCTATAGAAAAGATTTTTCATTAAATGGCCACAACTTTCAGTGGCTAATTGAAAGCAAAGTCATATTATGAGTGGCTAATGGGTTAGCAAAGCTTTTGAAGAAAAATAAAGCAAAGGCTAGCTAGCACCTTCGCGCGCCCCACGACGTGATCCTTGGAGTTCAACCTGGAAATGGGGCCGAAAAGGCTCGCGCCGAGCTTGGCGACCATCGAGCACCGTGCCCGGCAGCATTGCCTTGTGGTTGGCCCGGCGCCCGGCTCGCCGACAGGCTTCAGTTCAGGCTGGATTCATCAAAAACATAAATGAAGCATGTGTTCCTTTTCTATTCTTGCAAATGAAGCTCCACTTATGTTCTGTTTGATAATTCTGTATTCTATTCTGTTTTGAACTAAAGTGTGCGGATGAATTGAACTTCTCCGATACATATTTCACTGAACCTAGTCCTCCAGAATGTTTATTCTTTTTAGTTATGTTGGCATGAGGCTTTGAAATACATCACAACAATTGTTTTTTGGGTGAGTTTCAAAAAACATAATACTATGTGAACAGTACAACCTGACCTAACTAGATATGCAACATGCAGTACACATGTACGGTGTCTCAACTTTTAACAAAAAACTGCATCTGTACTATCGTCTATTGAAAATGAATCACAGAAATAATGGAGAAGACTTAGTTAAAATGGGAACACCTTGTCCAGTTTTGATCAAATTGAGATCACAAAGAGCACTCGCTGCTTTCTCAACAGACTCCAGGTTATAGGAAAAATGATCAAGACATAAGAACAGTGATCACTTGTACTGCCTGGAAAATAACATGCAAACTTATAGCATTTGATCATTCGAACTTGTCACAATAGAAATAGAGAATTATGTACACGGATACAACTTGCATCATCAAAATTTAGAGTTCTTTTAACTCCAGAATGCTTCCACAGGACATTCAAAACCCAAAAGCAAAATAACAAAATTAGTGTAACTTTGTAAAACTTTAAAGTAGAATTACTTTTGTTTTATAACACCACATACTTGAGTGCTTGTGCCCGTTTAAATCTGAATAAAAAGAATATCATTATCTTAGGACTTTATCCGATTTTCATCACTAGTACACAGTTTCTGTACGTGTTGTTCTCCCATAGGCATTAACACAAGCACCATGCGTGCTAGGAAGAACAGGGCACTTGAATCAGAATTGACACCGAAGAAACTCGCCGCAAATCACTACTTATTCAGGTGATATATCTAAACTTACAGAAACTGAATCCTGCACTGACTTTTTTTTCACACGCACCAACTATTCTGCGTTTTTTCATGGACTGACAACAGAGTACACACCGAACTAATGTTAAGTTTAGTACAAAAATTCTCTGTTCATGAACTGACAGTATTTCTCCCTTTGGACTGAAGAAAAGCACACTCCTAGGCACGCAGGCGAAGCCGTTTCAAGCTACAGCCAGCATCAGCAGGAATTCAAGCGAAAGGCACTGAGGTAATAGGAAATGAACATATGACGAAGAATTGAACATAAAAGAAAATATTTTTGGAGAAGGAAGAAGATGTCAGGAGGATCTGGTGAACCTGCTACGCATACTCCTGCGGACTTACGGTTCCGGTGAAGTGGAGCTGATGGAAGAGGGGATCACGAGCAGCGGCGGGATGGTCGGCACTGGAGCTCGTGGCGAAGTGGACCCGCGGTGCGGCGGCAATGTTGGCGGCTGGCAGTGGGCGACGGAGGTAGGCAGTGGGCGATGTTGTTCTTCGGTATTAAAACTGTTTTCTACATTAACAACAAACACCTAAAGAGCATCATGTTTTCTGCATGTATATATGAACTTTTGAGTAGAACTTACCGGCCATCCACACTTGCACTGAAGACATTTAAATGAACACAAAATGAACCTCCTAGCATTTATTTTGTGAACTTTTCACAAGGTACACATGTTTCCCTAAATTTGCAAGTTGATTTTCTGAACTTTGAACTTATATGGAACAAAAAGTGAAGGATTCTGGACTGAAGAAATAATCCAAAGGAGCAAAACAAGAAGCGC
The DNA here is from genome assembly GCA_021605145.1 of Aegilops bicornis. Lineage (NCBI taxonomy): Eukaryota > Viridiplantae > Streptophyta > Magnoliopsida > Poales > Poaceae > Aegilops > Aegilops bicornis. The sequence continues at coordinate 475,800,354 of CM038670.1, read as the reverse complement.
AAGCTAGTGCACAATTCAAACTACCATCAAACCTTTTTACTGAACGGATGAGACAAGATGCTGCAGGAGCAAAACCTCTCTCCCTGCCTTAACAAAAAGTAATGGGGGCTAAACTTTGTATTTCTCTCGAACAAAAACTGACATTCTCAACTCAAGAAATAAACTACAGGAGCAAAAGCTGAAGTGTGACCTAGTCTGAAATTTGAACTTGTCGGGAGGCTTTTGCTGTACTGAAGTGTGACCTAGTAACTGCATTTCAAGGAAAGTACCAACCTAAAGCCAATTATCATGTATTCATAGAGAATCCAACAAGATGTTTCTTTTGCACACATTTTTTTCTGGGTTTTCTGTTCTGAACTTGATCCAAACATTAATGGTAGTACTTCCCAAGGTGCCACATCTTTACTCACTATGATGATGTATTTGTACTGCTCCAAAAACATTCATGGGAGCACAAAATAAGCATATCAAAATGGTGCTCACAGGAATAGTGACAAACACTGAAAGAGCAAGAAAAGCTACTCAATTAGCATAACAACACTTGTATGCATTTTAATAGAAGAAGCAGAGAAGGAGAGAGATTGCTGTGAGAGAGTGCCATTGACACAGTGGACAACCTGGAGAAGCGCTACATGAGTCCTTTTTTTGCACATGCTTGCTCCACGACCTAAACTTCTAGGCTGACATTGGTTCTCCATTTTTTTTGCACAACCAACTTTCTGTTTTTTAATAAGCGAACTGATGGAAAAACTTGATGGTCCACTTCTGTATTTCATTCAAGGTGAACTGATGCACTTGCAAAGTTAACTTATTTGTGTTCCTATTTTAACACTGAAACTGATACATATTCACAAACTGAACAGATTAAAGGTATGAACAGTCAGTACATTTATACCTTAGCTAGCGTCACACTAGAACTGACATAATAAGTTAAGTTACCGGTAGTGATCCATCGATAACACGTCAATCCCTCCCTATGCTTGAGCGCAATAGAACTGAAAACAACAATGTTAGGTTCAGTTTGGTAGCAGTACCAGATATCGATGACTGCATAGTAGTACTACATCCTTTGTTTAAAATCACTACAACCAGCAGGGCAAATTATCGATGTAGACCCAAAAAATGGCCAATTTTTAGAAGCATGTACCTTATAGTTGTGGCAGCCGCGCGTAGCGACATAACCTGCGCTTTTATCCACCATTTTTCCTGTTGTTAGAACACGAAAAATCACCACAAACCTGTCAGTATAATTACCTAGTCAACATCAGCCTCCAGTTTTTAACTTTTTATCTTAGTCCCAAATCAGCACGAACCTGACAGGTTAATTTGTTAGTTGCCTGCATGAGTAAAGGTGTCGATATTGGAAAAAAGTTTAGATTGTTGAAGCTCGTTTGTGAAGGAGCATGGTAGGAGGATCTCGGACAGATAAGGGAGGAAGAGTTGGACTGGTGGAGCCCCATACCTGGACGGGTGCCGGAGGAAGTAGTGCGTGGGGGCGGGGCGGCTCCGGTCGGCGGGATGGTTCTCGACCTCGAGGCTCCTCCTGCAGGCTCCAGTGTTTGCGTTGAAGCACGAACCATGGCGCTGGAGTGGGGCTCGTCCATGGCGGCGGCATTGAACGGCCTAGGGCGGCGGTGATGAACTGTGTGTACGCGACGGCGTAGTCCCATCGGGGAGGAGGCAGAGTGGTGGCTGGTAGCATCAATGGGTGCCGGAGGACTTCACCCGAGATCTACCAGTGAGATCAAAAAGGAGTCGGAGGTGGCGTGGATATGCTGGTGCGGGGCCACGGCTAGTCACAAGGGTGGTGGGAAGCGTGTCCATGGCTGGTCGCCGGGGAGATGGGGCCAGGGCCGCGGTTGGTTGCTGGGGAGATGGGAGGCCGGGCAGTGGCTGGTCTCTCGGAAGGTGGGAGGAGGGGCTGCGACTGGTCGCCAGGAAGGTGGGAGGCGGGGCAGTGGCTGGTCACCGGGGAGGTGGGAGGCGGGGCCGCGGCTAGTCGCCGGGAAGGTGGGAGTTGGGGCCGCAGTTGGTCGCCGGGAAGGTGGGAGGCAGGGCCACGGCGGGCCGCCGGGAGGGTGGGAGGCGGGGCCGCGGCGAGTCGCCGGGAGGGTGGGAGGCAGGGCCGCGGCGGGTCGCCAGGGGGGTGGGAGGCAGGGGCGCAGCTGGTCGCCGGGAGGTGGGAGCTTCGCGGAGCGAGAGGTAACAGAATAATATTCTCTTATGGGTAAGAGAATAGTCCAGCCCTATTCATTTTAGAGCGCTACTCTGCGCCGGTGCGCCGGCCCAAATTTGGGCCGGTCGACTGCCAGCCGCCTGATACGACTATGTACATCCGTTGGATTTCTTTTCCCCAACCGTCTTCTTCCTTCCGTTGGTCAACGCGAGCAGAAACAAAAATCTCCATCCCCCGCCAGCGGGCCTCCGGCCAGGGCAGCACATCACCGTTTTCCTCCTCGCGACGCCTCACGCCAGCAGCACCTCGCCACCGGAGAGCACGCCGCGCTTGTGCGCCCGTTGCTCGCAGCACCTTGCCATCAGCGAGCTCGCGGTTGCTGCATCTCTCAAGACAATACTACAAAAAGGTCGTCCTACCTCCTCGCCGTAGCCGGGCGCAACACCGGTCCACTCTGGTTGCATTGTGTTCGCCGCGCTTCTGCCCCATCGCAACACCACTACGGGACCTCGTAGCTTCCGTCAATGGTGGCTGCAAATTGCGCCGCTGTTTGAAGCTTTTTTTTTTGCTGGATGTAGCTTTTCTTCCGCTGTTGCCCTGGTATGTCACTGGTCGTATCAAATCACGTTGCCGCTTGAAGCTTTTCTATCGCCGGATAAAGCTTTTCTGCCATCGCACCGTGAAAAGTATGTAGCAAAAATCCCAAAAATGTCCGTGGTAGCAAAAATTAAGCCAGTTCCAGTAAATCAAAAAGGCAGTGGTAGCAAAATTGCAAACAATTTGGCGCACATTCCAGCAAAACAGAAAATCGCATGGTAGCAAAAACAAACACAGTTCTAGCAAAAAAAATTCACCGGGTTGTAGCAAAACAAAAAATCTGGAAACAACAACATGATGACGAGAGCAGATGCTGGATGCATGGGAACCAAAGGCTGGAAACAGCAACGAGATTTGTAGCGACGGCCCTGAGTCGACTCGCCGGTTGCAGCTTCTATAGCGCCGCTCGTAGCTTTTGCAAGCGCCGGATGTAGCTTCTGCCATTGGCGGTTGTAGCACGGGGGCACCATCGTAACAGCTCCCCTACACCCGCCATGGTTGTAGCTCCCGGCTGCCACGGTTGCAGCTTCCCCCACAGCCGGATGCAGCTTCTACCGTCACGGTTGTAGCACCGGCCGTCGCCGTCGTAGATCCCCCGCCGTCATGGTTGCAGCTCCCCCGTGCAGCCGGATGTAACTTTTGCTGTCACGGTTGTAGCACCGGGTACCGCCGTCGCGGATCCCCCGCCGCCATGATTGCAGCTCCGGATTGCTCTCTTCTTGGTCGCAGGGCACAGCGCGACTTGCAGGCTGTAGCAGCACGCAACGCATCGCGTAGCTGGGCACATCGCCGTCAACCGTCGGCTTCCGAAGCAGGCAAGCAGCAACACTGCCAACACACCATCTTTTTGCCTCACGGCAGCAGACTGCAGCCCCGGCTAGTTGTGGCACAGGGCAGAGCCATCCCAAGGAGAAAAAACTGCACTGGAGTAGAGGAGGTAGGATGCTTCATGCGCCCAGGTGAGAGATTCAGTTGCGAGAGAGATGATACGATGGAAAAAACGAGTGGCTGGTGGCTTCGTCGGTTGGATAAGGAAGAAACAATGGGTGGGCACGTGGGTCCATAGGGGGGACGCGTGCGCCAAGCGACAAGAGAGGCGCGACGGGTGGACCCGTGGATCGGTAGAAGCGCGTGTGACGCGGCGTGACCGGCCGAGCGTTCGGCCGGCGCACCGTTGGTAAACATTTACCTTCATTTTAATGACAAGTACTGTATTTCCAGACGGAGGGAGTACACGAGTAAATAAGAAAATAAGCTACAATAAGTAACAAGTTTAAAGAAACATCAACTACATGTGTGGTACATACTTCGATTTTGTAGTTTCCAGCAGTCAACAAATATAATTTTTCTCTAGTCATGATCATCCCCAACGAAGCGTTCCCTAAATTGAAGTCCTAAGTCTATTGGTTCATTGCCAAATGAATTTTCAGAGGTAAAGAAATCATGAAACACTTCCGTATGAAAATTGATTCTTCTGGAGGATGTAGTAGTCATAATTAACACTTCAACTAACATCATAGCACAGAGGAGCGCAGCGTTGATGCTATTTTGAGGTTGTACTTGAGGCCTTGGGTGTGCTCCAAATCGACCCCTAATCGTTATTTTCATGGAGGATTCTTTCTGAACAAACTGCCAAACCTGAATAAGACTATGAGAGGAAGGAGGGGATGAGGGACGATTATACTTGCCTGGGCACCGACGTGCCGTGCCGTGCGTCCCACGCCGCCGTCTAGCCATCTAGGGCTACTTGCTTGCCCGGCCGTGCGCTTTCATGACCTAAGCGAGCAGAGATGGGGAGAAGGAGAGATCGATCTGTCGATCGTCAGAAGCGATACTTTTTAGAAAAACGTCGCACTATTGGTGGTATGTATTCCTCGCGTCAATTGTTTCAACTTTGGGCTATGAACTGTGACAAACAAGGCCCAAATTGTTTTCGGTAAAGGTGAAAGCGAACAGGTTTAGCCCATTATATCTTTGTCGATCGCTGTTGTCGCCGCGCCAGCGAGCCCGGGCAAGTGCCCAAGGTGGCTGGGCGGTGCCTCCGCCACGCAGCTTGAAGACATACCCATTAATAGTATTGGACACATACCCCAAAATGATATACTTTGAAAGGAAACGTGCTCAAGGACACGTACGTTTTATACCCGTACATACATGGTTATTTTTCCATGGAGACAAAAGATAACCATACCTTATATACCCAAGACGATGATATACCTAAGTATATAACTGTATATATGACTTCGTATTTTATTAAAAAAGAAAGTAATGCATGAATAAGAGAGAACGAAGGGCACGTGTCATGGAGCATGCATGGCCTTAATGGACCATTAATTGGTGATTTCTCTATTTTTCCTAGTCTCGGCATTAAGTGTCCATATAAAGCAATAATTAGCAATAATTCTTTTCAAATAAAAGAGTTAACAATTTTCAATTATTGTTAATACTAGTCACACATGCACACATCTCAATGTAATCCAACGGTTTCTAGGCAAGGTGCCCGGACACCTAGGTGTCCCATATGGGCGTCCTACACACACACACACATACATAAACACTATTCTGATCACAATCTGACCTGCCCCACTAGTAGTACGTTGAACTTTCTTGTGAACTAGGTTGAACTTCCGCTAACATTGCCCAAGTGTGGCTTGCGATATACCGTTGGAAAGCTATGGACACCAATATCATGATCCAACTTAAATTTTTGGCAAAATGTAAACGGTTTAACAACATTTTTGAAAACCGTTTTTTCTTCACACAAAAAACGTGAATCCTATTTTCGATCGCATTTCTAAACCGTTTATCGGAATGAGGCATGTAATATGGCGTTGGAAAGCTTCTGCAAAACCGCTCCTTCCACATGTTGAGAGTTTTCTCTAAGTCCCTATGGTTAAAGAGTAATTTGAAAAAATGTAAAATTTCGTAAACCGAACAGCTGAGTTCGTATTTTCAATCTCATTTCTAAACGGCTAATCCAATTGAGGCATATGATATGGTGTTGGAAAGCTTATGAAAATGCGCTAATGTTTCATTTGGAAAGTTTTTCCTAATTTTGAAGGGTTTAAGAGTAATTTAGAAAATGGTACAAGTCCTACCGAGTTCGTATTTCAAGCTCATTTTTTAACCATGCGTCCGAATGCAGCAAACGATATGGCGTTGGAAAACTTGAACAAGTGCGAAACTTTTTGGTATGTATTGTTTCTTCCAATTCTTTACAGTTTTAAGTCAGTTTCGAAAATGGCGAAAAACGTATTTTCGCCGTATTTTCTACAAACTTTACCGAAAAGGCGCAAATAATATACCGTTGAAAAGCTAAGAAAAATGTGAAACTTTTTCATGTTGGTGGTTTTCTCTAATTCCTTGCCGTTTTCAAGTAAGTGCGAAAATGGTGAGATCATTCGTTCTGCCTTTATCGCGAAACTGATTCTTCGAAAATGCACCGCGTGAAGAACTTGAACTTCTCGGCACGTGTACTTGAACTTCACTCTGTTTTTCACGTGCTTTTTTGGCTCGCAGCTCTCCATCCAGTCACCGGAATTGAGCAAGTGATATACCTACGGAAAGCTGCTGTAAACACACAACTTTCCTGTGTTGATCATTTTTTCATACTCGCGGCGGTTTTAAAAGTTTTTCATCCGAAATTCATTCAGTGTAGTAACTGAACTTCCTGCAGTTTTCACGTTGAACTTCTTCTTCGCTTTTCACTCGGCGTATTTTTAATAACGAGGAAAATCTGAGATTTATATAATCATCGAACTTCTCCATCTTTTTAATATGGCCTTCTTGGTTTATTTCTTAATCATTTTTTACGAATAAAAATATTTTAAGACACCAAAACAACATTTTTGTGTGTGTGTTTTTGCATTGGTTTGCACATCAAACCGCGTTATCTTTAGAAATTGAACTTCTCCTTTTCTTTTTATTTTCTTTCAACATTGTTTAGCACGTCGAACCACGTCATCTTTAGAAAAGGGAACTTCTCCTTTCTTTTTGTTTTCTTTCAACATTGGTTGCACGTCGAACCGCTTCATCTTTAGAAATTGAACTTCTCATTTTCTTTCAACATTGGTTTACACGTTAAACCGTGTCATCTTTAGAAATTGAACTTCTCCCTTTTGTTTTCTTGCATGTTTTACCTTGCATGTTTAAATTTATTTTGAACTTCTTTGAGATAACACACTTGACCTTCTCGAACACAACATTTTGACCTTCAGAAAACATAAATTAAAGCCAAACTTTTGACCTCTGAGTATGTATAATTTTCTCCACTTTCTCAAGAATAAGCGTTGAATCACCCCATTAGTTTGACTTGAACTTCTGCTGCACATGAATAAGTTGTTGAAAACACACAACTTTCCTGCTCCGTTACTTAAATTTGAACTTCTAGTTTTTTTAAGAAACATGATTTTTTAGAACTTTTTTACTTGTTCCTTTTATTCTAATTTGAACTTCTAGTTTTTTATAACGGGGATTTTTTTCATAAATTCTTTTGAAATGTTCCTATTTCTAATTTGGACTTCTCCATTTTTTTACTAACGATGAAAATCCATTTTAATAATGGTTTTTGAAGTACTTTTTTATTTTAACTTCTTGCTCAATTTTTTTGAACTTATTGCACTGACCGGTCTCCATTTTCCTCGTACTAATGCTCATGTGCACATCATGCGTGCACACATAGAAGAATTATAGTCATGTGCACAGCATGCGTGCGCACATAGAATAATTATAGGCAGCCACACACTGATGCTGCTGGACACCTACTATTGCTTTTTTCCTTCATTTAATATACACATTGAACCATATAGGATGTCTGGATAAACTTCTGTCTTTCTGCTCCAGAGAAGAGCGGTGCATCGGTTAATAATGCAAACTACTAGGCCTCATGAGGACCCATAATATGGATATAAAATTTTGACAACTAGTGAATTGCTCGACATAATAGGAAGGGATGCTCTTTTTAAATGAAACTGATGAGATTTTTCATTTTACAATCAGGTGGTGTCACTGATAAGGACACCGCTGCCTACAGATCCTCTCGGACGACGGAAATTGAAGAAGAGACATCAGCTGTTGAAGTTTACCTATCTGATTCAGCACGGGGAACCATCCTCACATCAAAGAATGAACATATTGTTTTGCAATGAAGGTATGCATTTTTAATAAAACACACACACATATACAATACACACCTGACCTTCTGCAACATAACATCTTGACCTTCGCAAAAACAAATTTTTTAAGCCAAATAAATCGCGCATTAGTACAAGCACAATAGAACTGCAGGTTCCAGGGAAGCCGCCAAGCGTGGCTGCCGGAAAGGCTCGGCGGAAGGTCAGAGAGAGGAGCCAGGGAAGGTCGCACGTGGAGAAAGAATAGGGAAGCTTTGTTGTTTTCTAATTTTCCCATAGCCTTCACGTTGTGTGCTTGTAGCACTAACATGCAGTAGCACCTCCGTGCGCTAGCGAGCATGACTGCCGGAGACATTACTAGATACAACTCCAGGTGTGCAGCAGGTCAGGGAGGCGTCGCGTATGTAGCTGCAGAAATTATCACCAAACTCGTCCAAAAAAGTACAGGGACTGCAGCATGGGCACGAGGAGAGAACGACATGCTCGGTAACCTGCAAATGACCATTTGTATGATTTTTTTCAGATTCAAGCTAGTACTGGTGGAGTATAAAAACAAAGAAAACATTGACTACACAACATCATCTCCTTTAAACGCCTTTTGTTAAGTACAGGGAACTACAACAGTCGCTCTGGTCGAACTTGGCATCCATCAGGATCTTATTCTCGACACCGATCTCTCTGTATCTCTGCGCCTCTCTTGAGGACAGGAGAATGAGATGAGAGAGAGAGGAGCATGTGGAGGAAGGGGGGGCGCACCTCCACCATCAAACTGCTCTACTTTTTAATATTTGGAATACACACTTTTACAAAAAGAAACACAATATGTGGCCACTAAGAAGAAATATTGAAACCAGTAGTTCGATAAAATTAGCGGCTCTCATGTACAACCCAATGTATCATGCGGATGAGCTTCAGGTAATTCCCAGTACATAATTGAAAAGGCTAAGAAAAACTAGTGCTCACCATATAGCTAGCTACCATCAAGTTTCATGCATTTCAGAAACTCCTCCAACCAGAATTTTTTGGTAAGCTGTAGCTTTTTGAGGAAAGGGCAAGAGAGAGCAAAACCATCAATTTCTTCCAGAATACTGTGACCATTTTAGCTCTGGCGCAATGATCAGCACATGCCACACAGTACCAATATACTATTTGTCTGGAAGAGAAGCACAAGGAATAAGCGACCACATCACTTGAACTGAATGTCATCAAAATGAACATACTAGAGAAATAATCTGATCAAAACCCAGGATTATGGCCATATGGTAATTACAGAGCATTGAATAATAGAGTTTGCAATAATGTTCTTACTTGGACGGTGCTTGCACCCAAATCTGGACTGCAGCGGGAGGATGAGGATATGCATGCCTCTGCAGGCGGAGCAGGCGGGCGCACACACACATATGAACACACATGAGCACGCACACATATGATCAAACTGAAGCTGTTCTTAAAAAGCAAGAGGAATTCCAACCATCTTGTTGGACCTTCCACGAGTATTTTGTTTAGCCTGCCCGATGAGTACTATCTGAATAGCCCAAGAAAATCAAGAGAAGTAGAGAGAACGAATGTGTTTATCTTCTTACCTACAACCGCCGGGGAGGAGACGAGAACATCACCCTGTTTTTCTCTCCCTCATCTCATTCTCCTGTCCTCAAGAGAACATCACCGCCTCCTGCCGTGCTGCAGCACCTCAATGGTACAGTGGGTCGGTGATAGCGCATGAGCTGGCCGGTGACTCAAGAAGACCAGATGCGACAAGGTGGCAGGACCCGTCGGAGGCGCGCGGTGGCCTACGGCGGCTGGTGTGCGGGGAGCCAGGCGCCACCCCAAATCTTGCCTCCACCAGGCGCCAGGTGGTGGAGGCGTGAGGTGGGATTCGGCGAGGCGTGTGGGGATTCCGGGGAGGTCGCGCGGCTGGGGGCGGGGATCCAGGAGGTGGCGCGGCGGCGGAGGAATCTGGGGAGTGGGCCCATGGAGGGAAGAGTCGCAGGCGAATGAGTGACAATCATCGTATGCACGTGGCCCAATGTATTGGTGATGTTTTTAATACCCAATATGCACAACTTCTTTGTGGCACCTGCCTCAAAAACCGAAAAGTCCGCACACGGAGCGAGATTGATTCATGACGTGTGTGTAGTATATATGTGTTGCCCCAGTCCCTCCCCCTCTTCGACACGTACTATATACTCCTACCGCAGCACAACCCAAAAAGAAACCTCCTTGCTGGGTCAAAGTGATGGAAGACAACCACGCGGGCCCACAGATGGAAGCATTGCACGCGAGTGAGTGTCCTATATGACACATAGTATTGCCCTGAGCCACCCTCTTCAACTCGTACTATATATATATACTCCTACCGTACATATAACAAAAACTAAAAAATGACCATCGTTGTTGGTCAAATTAACCTCTCTCATCGCATGTCATAGTGTTGCACGGTGACCTCGCGGGCCCATGCTAGTGAGTGTCCTAGGGACCCGTGCATGTGGCCCAAAGATACATGTCAAAGTTTTTCTGCAGCGAACATGCGACCAAAGGAGTTTAGTGTTGAAAATTGAAAAAAATAGATAACATATATTCATTTTTTATACATTGATTGATTTCCCAGGGATTTAAATATGCAAAATCAAATTTGATCTACATGAGACCCGTAATAGTGCACAAAAATAGGTTGCAAAATCATATGTGTACGTGTCCCTGGGTGCATGTTTAGTCCCGATGCAAGAAATTTCTAACATCTAGAATCTTGATTTTAAAATACAATAAATCCAAAACTAAGTTGAAATTCATGAAACTTATTGTGGTGTCATATGGACACCAATAGACTGTGATTTTTTTTTTCAAATTAGAGACACGTTCTGATATAATCTTCTTACATACATGAGCTTATAAATAATTATCAACCATTGTCGCAAACGAACTCTTTATTCGAACCGTGGGCGTTAGACCAACAATGTAAGTGTCATGCTTCGATTAAGCGATAAAGCGGCAGAATTAATCATCAAAAAGAAAAAACAATATAATACGTGTCGAGCACGTGTCCCGTGTGCCGTACAAGCATGCGTGAGTTGACGAGATGCATGCTAGCAGGCACACCGGGAGGCCGAGGCGTGCTAGTAGCTGTGTGAAATGACGGTAGGTGTGCGGCGATCCGCCAAGCGAGTTCACGAGGAGGCGAGCCAACCCTTTGACCGCCGCTCACCTCGCTCCCACTGCTCCATATTAATGGCGCGCCCGCCTCGCTCCGTGAGATGACGGTATAGGAATGCCAAAAGTCCGCCAGACAGCCGACCGGAAGCGAGATGCCTTTGTCCGCCGCCTCGCGCTCCCACTGGTTCAGACATCGGCGCACCAGCGGCCGCACCATCCATCCCTGCCACACACACAATCCTATCTCTCCTCCCGCATCCTCGACGCCGCTCTCAGTCCTCAAAGCCGGCACCCCCATCCTCGCCACACACACAATCCTTTCTCTCCGCCCGCATCTTCGACACCGCTCTCAGTCCTCAAAGTCGGCACCCCCATCCTCACCACACACAAAATCCTCTCTCTCCGCCCACATCCTCGACGCCGCTCTCAGTCCTCAAAGCCGTCAGTGTATGAGGATGCCGCCAAAGCGCCCCATCGGAGGGAGTGACGACACCGGGGTTGCTAAAGCACCGGAGCACGACGTGAATATGGAGACAGAGGTTTCTGTCGCCGCCGCCGAGGTGGAGAATGAGGTTGTCAACAAGTGGAGGCGTGTCGAGAAAGAACCTCAAGCGACTCCAGCAGGCCTAGACTTCATCAGCAACCTCCCTGATGATATGTTGACAGTCGTCATATCCCTCCTCCCAATCAAATATGGGGCAATGGACAACCGCCCCTTCCCGGCGGTGGCGCCCCCTATGGCTCTCCACCACTGTCCACCTCCTCGACGCCCACGAGCCTTTCCATTGCTATCGCAAAAGCTTGGATGCGTTCTCCTAGATCCTCGGCAGTCACCAAGGCCCAATCAGAGGCTTATCATGGGCAAGTTCCGTTCCAATGGCAAGGAGCGAGCCAAGCTTGACGAGTGGTTCTGATCCCCGCCCTAGATGAACTCGAGGAGCTCAGTTTTATTGATGGGCAAACGCACTCCCTGCCAAAGTCCGTGCTCCGCTTCGCGCCCACGCTGCGCCTCGCCAAGTTCATGTACTGCCATCCCCCTTAATGACGCGCCCGCTCTTTTTCTACCACGATCGAAGCACCTCGAGCTCGTCGTCGTTTGCATCCCAAAGGATGACATGGAGCGCCTGCTCCACGGTTGTACTGCACTCGAGTTCCTTCGTCTTCAGGCGATGAATTGGTCGAGTACCTTCCACATCACCTCCAGGACTCTCCGGACTATTTATGTGTGTTACTGGTCCTGCAACAAGAGATCACAAAAGGTGGACCACAATATGGTCATTGAGGACACACCTTCACTTGAGAGATTACTTGTAGTTGATCAACAAGGTCCAACAAGAATCAATGTCATTTCTGCGCCGAAATTGACAGCGGTGGGCTACTCGTCTGTCAAACACTACTACTTTCAGGTACAACAGTTGCCTTATACCTCTCTTTCTTGATATCAACATTATTTCTAGTTTTGAAGATGTATGTTCATCTGTCATCCAGCAAAGCTTCACTCAGATTCTGGGCATAGTGAAGGTCTTGGCACTGGAATCTGACGACCCCAACCTGGACCAAGTTGTCTGTGTCCTGAGATGCTTTCTGTGCCTGAAGAAGCTGTATATCAAGGTGATGTTCCTTTCCTGTTAAACGTTAACCATAATGGAGTTCAATTTTTTGCACCTTTTCCCAAGTTTGCAATGACAATGTACTACGATCCCTGAAGGAATTTTGGAGGATTTCGGGACATACACCCCCCACACCCCATATTGGTTGCTTGATTCATATGGTTACAATCCATAAGCATTTCTCCTTTGGATTCATCTCTTAGGGAATTTTTTATCCAATCCAACCTCTTGTGAAGAAGGCTACATTTTTCTAGATTGTAATCAAATGCCCATCTTAATCATGTCAGGTCAAAGATGGCACGTTGGTGCATTTTACAAATCCTGCAAACCAAATAGGCGTGTAGTAGTGTTCAAAACTACAAGTAGGCACTAACACGTTCTCTTCTTTTGCAGATAATAATAGGCCCGGAGGTGGATAATGTTTATAATGACAATCACATCGAATGCCTGGATCTGCATCTCTCATATATTACTTTGAACTCCTACCGAAGGACCTTACCGGAGATTACACTCGACAGGTTCTTTCTTGCAAGAGCAAGGGTCTTGAGGGTACTAAGGTTGAACACACATTTAATTAGGATCAAAGATGGCTGGTACTACATAATGGAAGAGGCTCCAAAAAAGCTAAACTTCGTATTGGAAGAGCATATGACAGAGTAATTGGAAGTCATTGTGTCAAACACATACATGACTTGTCAGCGGCTGATCCCTTTGCAGAAATGACGAGGTTTGCAATGTTTGAATTTGGGCATTGTAATCTTTGAATTTGAACCTTGCAATATTTATGATATTTGTTATAGAACGTAATTGGATGTTTAACTTGGTATTGCAATCATGTCCTGTTACAAGTATATATATGTTGTTGTTCTGTACACAGAGCATATCACATCGCACACGGACCACACTAGGTAACCCGTCGGCGATGAGTTCATCAATCGCAAATGGTTTTATACCAGCAAGCGTTTGCCCACAACACACACGGCTTATTCCATCACAAACAGCTCGAATGGATCAACTGTATGCCACGTATCGCACACGCAACTCTAATCTGATTCTTGCTTGATGTCTTCGACATCGCTCCCACAATTCGTCTTATTTGCCACGTATCATTGTGCCAGCCTCTGCTCGCGTCCCTCGGCAACCTCTGCTCGCTGTTAGGCGCCGCAGTGCGTTGTGCTCGCTGTTAGGCGCTGTGGCGCGCTCTGCTCGCGTCCGTCGGCGCGCTCGGCTTGTGGACAACTATTCCTTGCGTGTTCAACTGCTATATGCATATATGGTTGCTCGCAGTTGAGGCGACCGCGGAGCGCTCTGCTCGTGTCCCTCCACGTGTGCTCTGCCAGCGGTTGGGCCTGTGCACGATCATGTCGGGGACCCCATATGCATGCGGTTGCGCCGCGCGTGTCGCCACGCAATGCAGTTACGCGTGGCACGATGGAGTTACACACTGCAAATTAGAACTGCCATCCGGGCATGCCAATATTCCAGGCCGTCCGGCTTCCCTTTTAATTCCTGTGACCATTATAACCTTAGTCTCTTTAACCTTTCGATCGCGCCCCACAACACAACAAGCACACCCACGATGACACATAGAGAGGGGATGTCTAGCGGCGCTCCAATGGAGTTCGGCGAGCATAAAGTGGATACCCACGCGAGGGAGACAGATCTCTCTTTGGTGTACATGATGACCCACAAGTATAGGGGATCTATCGTAGTCCTTTCGATAAGTAAGAGTGTCGAACCCAACGAGGAGCGGAAGGAAATGATAAGCGGTTTTTAGCAAGGTATTCTCTGCAAGTACTAAAATAAGTGGTAACAGATAGTTTTGTGATAAGGTAAATTGTAACGAGCAACAAGTAACAAAAGTAAATAAGGTGCAACAAGGTGGCCCAATCCTTTTTGTAGCAAGGGACAAGCCTGGACAAACTCTTATAATAGGAAAAGCGCTCCCGAGGACACATGGGAATATCGTCAAGCTAGTTTTCATCACGTTCATATGATTCGCGTTCGGTACTTTGATAGTTTGATATGTGGGTGGACCGGTGCTTGGGTGCTGTTCTTACTTGAAAAAACATCCCACTTATGATTAACCTCTATTGCAAGCATCATAACTACAACAAAAGTATTAAGGTAAACCTAACCATAGCATGAAACAAGTGGATCCAAATCAGCCCTTACGAAGCAACGCATAAACTAGGGTTTAAGCTTCATCACTCTAGCAACCCATCATCTACTTATTACTTCCCAATGCCTTCCTCTAGGCCCAAATAATGGTGAACTGTTATGTAGTCGACGTTCACATAACACCACTAGAGGCTAGACAACATACATCTCACCAAAATAACGAACGAATACCAAATTCACATGACTACTAATAGCAAGACTTCTCCCTTGTCCTCAGGAACAAACGTAACTACTCACAAAGCATATTCATGTTCATAATCAGAGGGGTAATGATATGCATAAAGGATCTGAACATATGATCTTCCACCAAGTAAACCAACTAGCATCAACTACAAGGAGTAATCAACACTACTAGCAACCTACTAGCACCAATCCCGGACTTGGAGACAAGAATTGGATACAAGAGATGAACTAGGGTTTGGAGATGAGATGGTGCTAGTGAAGATGTTGATGGAGATTGCCCTCTCCCGATGAGAGGAGCGTTGGTGATGATGATGATGACGATGATTTCCCCCCTCCGGGAGAAGTTTCCCGGCGAGCAGCTCACGGGAGCCCTAGATTGGTTAGCCTCGTGGCGTGAGTCTCGTCCCGAAAGGTTGCTTAATGTTTTTTCTCATCGAAAGACCTCATATAGGAGAAGATGGGCATCGGAGAGCCACCAGGGGCCCCACGAGGTAGGAGGGCGCGCCCCGGGGGGGGGGGGGCGCCCCCACCCTCGTGAGCAGGGTGTGGGGCCCCTGGCCTTCATCTTTCGCGATGATTTTTCTTTATTTATTTTAAGATATTCCGTGGAGTTTTAGGACTTTTGGAGTTGCGCAGAATAGGTCTCCAATATTTGCTCCTTTTCCAGCCCAGAATTCCAGCTGCCGGCATTCTCCCTCTTCATGTAAACCTTGTAAAATAACAGAGAAGTAGAGAGAACGAATATCACCGTGAATATATCATGTTCTTTCCAACATGCTGGGCTTGCCAATGGATAAAATGAAAAAATAAAGGTGAATATCACCGTGACTCTTGCATAAGGTAGAGGATAATAATAAAAGATAGAACCTTCGCAGAGGGAAGAAGAGGTTGCCATGCGCTTTTATGGATTGATGCACAAAATCTTAATGCAAAAGAACGTCACTTTATGTTGCCCCTTGTATGTGGAACTTTATTATGTAGTCCGTCGCTTTTATTATTTCCACAACAAGTTCGTAGAAAGCTTATTTCTCTGCACTAATAAGTCATGCATATTTAGAGAGTAATTTTTATTGCTTGCACCGATGACAACTTACTTGAAGGATCTTACTCAATCCATAGGTAGATATGGTGGACTCTCATGGCTAGACTGGTTTAGGGTATTTGGAAGCACAAGTAGTATCTCTACTTGGTGCTGAGAATTTGGCTAGCATGAGGGGGAAAGGCAAGCTCAACATGTTAGAGGATCCATGACAACATACTTTATCTCAGATATAAGAAAACATAACTCATTATGTTGTCTTCCTTGTCCAACATCAACTCTTTAGCTTGTCATATTTTAATGAGTGCTCCCAATCATAAAAGATGTCAATGATAATATATCTATATGTGAAACCTCTCTCTCCTTATTACTTCCTATTAATTGCAACAATGACCAAAGCTATATTTGCCAACTCCCAACAACTTTTAATCATCATACTCTTTCTATGTGAAGTCATTACTTTCAATAAGATCAATATGAACTCTTTGTTTCTTTTTATTCTTTTTCTTTTATTCACCCAAGATCGTGGCAAAACAATCAAGCCCTTGACTCAACACTAATCTTTATTATATATAGCTCACGGACTCGATTACATAGAGGGATCGTAAAGCAAAACTTCAAAACTAGATCATGCCATGACTTTATTCTACTAAATCAAGATACTACTAATAGGATCGAACTAAGAAAAACGGTAAAGATAGGAGTTGTGATGGTGATACGATACCGGGGCACCTCCCCCAAGCTTGGCAGTTGCCAAGGGGAGTGCCCATACCCATGTGATTATGTCTCCTTCTTGGCCGGTGAAGAAGGTGGAGGTGTCGTTGATTTAGTTGATGGCATATACTTCTCCCTTAATTTGCACTTGAGGACGGCATTTTGATCGCTCAGATCATCAATCTCCCACCTGTGGTTAATATCTTTTGCATAGGTCCCGCTTATTTTCCTGCAAGAGGCGAAAAGGGATAAACTTCGAACTTTGGTTTCTTCACCCTATCGGGAGACTTGACTTTTGAGCTCCACATGCATGTCCCAGTTGAGGTAATGGGGTTTCATCTTCATCTGAGCTCGTCTCTTCCTTCCCCTTGGGTTCATAGTCCTCTTCTTCCTATGTGGTCCAACCATCGTGCTCCACATCTCCATAGACTTTAGGATTTGCTAGGTAATCATCCACATAGCTTTCTCCTTCCGAATCCTGAGACGACATGTTGATCTAATCTGCAGCAGCAACAACTCGAAACAAAAATAGAGGAGATTTGCGTGATATGGGAGTCAAAACCTTCGGGAGAATATAAAATGAATTTTTACCGACCAAAATACGTACCGTGCAAGAAAACGGAGTCCGGAGGGCACACGAGGTGCTCACGAGGTAGGGGGCGCGCCCAGGGGGGTAGGGCGCGCCCTCCACCCTCGTGAAGGCCTCGTGTCCTTCCCGGACTGCCACTTATTTTTCTATTTTTCTAAATATTCCAAAACGGAGAAATATTGCCTTAAAATTTGTTTTGGAGTCGGTTTACTTACCGTACCACATACCTATTCCTTTTTGGAGTCTGAAACGGTCTGGAAAGTGTCCCTTATGTATTCCTCCGAGGTTACGGTTTCAACAATATTGGTTTCAACATTTATGGGATTACCTGAGATATAATGTTTGATTCTTTTACCGTTTACCACCTTTGGATTTGTGCCTTCGAAGTTGTTGATTTTTATAGCACGTGAACAATAGACCTCCTCGATAACGTAGGGACCTTCCCATTTAGAGAGAAGTTTTCCTGCAAAAAAAAATTAAACGTGAGTTGTATAGCAATACATAATCCCTACATTAAACTCACGCTTTTGTATCCTTTTGTCATGCCATCTTTTAACTTTTTCTTTAAATAACTTGGCATTTTCATAAGCTCGGGTTCTCCATTCATCAAGTGAGCTAATATCAAATAACCTCTTCTCACCGCAAGTTTGAAATCATAGTTGAGATCTTTAATAGCCCAATATGCCTTATGTTCTAGTTCGAGAGGTAAGTGACATGCTTTTCCATAAACCATTTTATACGGATACATACCCATAGGATTCTTATATGCAGTTCTATAGGCCCATAATGCATCATCAAGTTTCTTGGACCAATTCTTTCTAGACCTATTAACAGTCTTTTGCAAAATTAATTTGAGCTCTCTATTACTCAATTCTACTTGACCACTAGACTGTGGGTGATAAGGAGATGCAATCCTATGGTTAATGTCATATTTAGCAAGCATTTTACGGAAAGCACCATGAATAAAGTGTGAACCACCATTAGTCATTAAATATCTAGGGACTCCAAACCTCGGAAAAATAACTTCTTTAAGCATTTTAATAGAGGTATTGTGATCAGCACTACTAGTTGGAATAGCTTCTACCCACTTAGTAACGTAATCAACAACAACTAAAATATGTGTATATCCATTAGAGGCAGGAAAAGGTCCCATATAATCAAAGCCCCAAACATCAAATGGTTCAATAACAAGTGAATAATTCATAGGCATTTCTTGACGTCTACTAATATTACCTATTCTTTGACATTCATCGCAAGACAAAACAAACTTACGGTGCATCTTTGAAGAGAGTGGGCCAATAAAACCGGATTGCAATACCTTATGTGCGGTTCTATCTCCGGTGGTGTCCTCCATAAGCTTCGGAGTGACACTTGCGTGAGATCATTCTGTTCATGCTCAGGTACACAACGTCTAATAATACCATCTACTCCTTCTTTATAAAGATGTGGGTCATCCCAAAAGTAATGTCGCAAATCATAGAAAAACTTTTTCTTTTGCTCGTATGTGAAGCTAGGTGGTATAAATTTAGCAACAATATAATTAGCATAATCAGCATACCATGGAGTGCTACGAGAAGTGCTTATGACATTTAATTGTTCATCGTGAAAGCTATCATCAATAGGTAGTGGGTCATCAAGAACATTCTCTAACCTAGATAAGTTATCTAGCACGGGTTCTCGGCTCCTTTCTCTATCAACAATATGCAAATCAAATTCTTGCAGCAAGAGAACCCATCTAATAAGTCTAGGTTTTGCATCTTTCTTTTCCATAAGATACTTAATAGCGACATGATCGGTGTGAATAGTTACTTTAGAATCAACAATATAGGGTCTGAATTTATCACAAGCAAACACAAGCTGCTAAAAGTTCCTTTTCAGTAGTAGCATAATTTCTTTGAGCATTGTCTAGAGTCTTACTAGCATAATGGATAACATTTAATTTCTTATCAACTCTTTGCCCTAGAACAACACCTACAAAGATAATCACTAGCATCACACATAATTTCAAAGGCTAAATTCCAATCAGGTGGCTGAACAACATGTGCAGAGACTAATGCTTTCTTAAGTATTTCAAATGCTTCTACACAATCATCATCAAAGACAAATAGTACATCTTTTTGTAATAAATTAGTCGAGGTCGAGAAATTTTTGAGAAGTCCTTAATGAACCTCCTATAAAATCTGGCGTGACCAAGGAAACTTCTTATACCTTTGATGTCCTTGGGACATGGCATCTTTTCAATAGCATCAACCTTAGCTTTATCAACTTCAATACCTCTTTCGTAAACTTTGTGCCCCAAGACAATACCTTCATTAACCATAAAGTGGCACTTTTCCCATTTCAAGACAAGATTAGTTTCTTCACATCTCCGGAAAACTTCGATCAAGATTGCACAAGCAATCATCAAAAGAGGATCCATAGACGGAAAAGTCGTCCATGAAAACCTCACAAATCTTTTCACAAAAGTCAGAGAATATAGCCATCATACATCTTTGAAAGGTAGCAGGTGCATTACATAAACCAAAAGGCATACGTCTATAAGCAAAAGTACCAAAAGGGCATGTAAAAGTAGTCTTTGATTGATCTTTAGCCGACGGTGTATTTGAGAGAAACCAGAATAACCATCTAAAAAGCAATAATGTGTATGTTTGCATAATCTTTCTAGCATTTGATCAATAAAAGGTAAGGGGTAATGATCTTTCTTAGTAGCTTTATTTAATGCGGAAATCAATTACCATCCTATAACCTGTGATAATTCTTTGCCGAATTAATTCATCTTTATCATTAGGGACAATAGTAATACCTCCCTTCTTAGGGACACAATGGACATGACTTACCCACTGACTATCAGCAATGGGATAAATTATACCTGCCTCCAGAAGCTTGAGTATTTCTTTTCTTACCACTTCTTTCATTTTAGGATTCAAACGTCATTGAGGATCATGAACTGGTTTGGCATCCGCTTCAAATTTATTTTATCTTTGACATAGAGTGGGACTAATGCCCTTAAGATCATCAAGAGTATATCCAATAGCGGCACGGTGCTTCTTCGAGTTTTCAATAATCTTTCTTCTTCATGCTCTGAAAGGTTAGCACTAATAATAACAGGATATATTTTCTTTTCATCAAGATAAGCATATTTAAGATTACCAGGCAACGGTTTAAGCTCAAACACAGGATCACCCTTGGGTGGGGGAGGATCCCCTAGGATTTCAACAGGCAAATTGTGTTGCAGAATAGGTTCCTGTTTAAAGAATACTTCATCTATTTCCCTTCTTTCATTCATGAACATCTGAATTTCATGGTCTAGCAAATAGTGTTCTAAAGGATCACTAGGAGAATGCGGCAATAGAAGCAAGACCAATAATTTCATCCTTACTAGGCAATTCTTCCTCACGATGTTGTTTACTAAATTTAGAGAAATTAAACTCATGAACCATATCATCCAAGCCAATAGTAACAACATTCTTTTCACAGTCTATCTTAGCATTAACATTATTCAAGAAGGGTCTACCAAATATAATGGGACAAAAGCTATCTTCTGGAGAACCAAGAACAAGAAAATCAGCAGGATATTTAGTTTTCCCACACAAGACTTCAACATCTCTAACAATTCCCACTGGTGAAACAATATCTCTATTGGCAAGCTTAATTGTGACATCAATTTCTTCTAACTCAATAGGTGCAATATCATGCATAATTTCTTTGTATAATTCAATGGGTATTGCACTAGCACTAGCGCCCATATCACATAAGCCATGATAACAATGATCCCCTATTTTAACAGAAATAACAGGCACGCCTACCACAGGTCTATGTTTATCTTTAGCATAAGGTTTAGCAATTCTAGCAGTTTCACCATATAATTGAATAACATGCCCATCAATATTATCAGACAAGAGATCTTTAACAATAGCAATATTAGGTTCTACTTTGACTTGCTCAGGAGGTGTATAAGTTCTAATATTGCTTTTACGAACAACAGCTGAAGCTTTAGCATGATCCTTTACTCTAACAGGGAAAGGTGGTTTCTCAACATAAGAGGTAGGAACAATAGGATCATTATAAGTGACAGTCTTTTCTTCACTTTAATAGGTGCAACTACTTTTACTTATATGGGAGGATGATATTTAAACCACTTCTCCTTAGGGAGATCAACATAAGTAGCAAAAGATTCACGAGAAAGAAGCTACTATCTCGAGTCAAGTCCATATTTAGTGCTAAACTTACGGAAAATATCGGTATCCATAAAAGATTTAACACAATCAAACTTAGGTGTCATACGACTCCTTACCTTCGTCGAGGTCCCAATCTTCAGAGTTACGTTTAATTCTATCCAATAAATTCCATTTAAATTCAATAGTCTTCATCATAAAAGAGCCAGCACAAGAAGTATCGAGCATGGTGCGGTTGTTATCAGAAAGCCGAGCATAAAAACTTTGAGTAATTATTTATCTTGAGAGCTCATGATTGGGGCATGAATATAACATTGATTTAAGACTCCCCAAGCTTGAGCGATGATTTCTCCTTCATGAGGCCAAAATTATATATATAATTGCGATCACGATGAACAAGATGCATAGGATAATACTTTTGATGAAATTCCAATTTCAATCTTTTATAGTTCCATGATCTCATATCATCACATAGCGTATACCATGTCAATGTGTCTCCCTTCAAAGATAAAGGGAAGGCCTTCTTCTTAACAACATCATCGGGTATACCTGCAAGCTTAAATAATCCACAAATTTCATCCACATAGAGTAGATGCTCATTAGGATGCTTTGTTCCATCTCCTGTAAAAGTATTAGCCAGCAGTTTTTCCATCATATCGGAAGGAACTTCGAAAGGAGTTTCATTTTCAATAGGTTCAGTAGGTTGAGGAGCAACTCTTTGCTCTACTGGACGGGGTGAAGATACCCCGAACAAGCCCCTCAGAGAATTACTTTCCATAGTAACAAGTGACAGAAAATTTCAGCACACTATATAAATTTTTCCTTACCAAATTCCACTTACCAAAGGCGCCGCGCCCTCCCCGGCAACGGCGCTAGAAAAGAGTCTTGATGACCCACAAGTATAGGGGATCAAACTTAGTCCTTTCGATAAGTAAGAGTGCTGAACCCAACGAGGAGCAGAAGGAAATGATAAGCGGTTTTCAGCAAGGTATACTCTGCAAGTACTGAAATAAGTGGTAACAGATAGTTTGTGATAAGGTAAATTGTAACGAGCAACAAGTAACAAAAGTAAATAAGGTGCAGCAAGGTGGCCCAATCCTTTTTGTAGCAAAGGACAAGCCTGGACAAACTCTTATAATAGGAAAAGCGCGCCCGAGGACACATGGGAATATTGTCAAGCTAGTTTTCATCACGTTCATATGATTCGCGTTCGGTACTTTGATAATTTGATACGTGGGTGGACTGGTGCTTGGGTGCTGTTTTTACTTGAACAAACATCCCACTTATGATTAACCTCTATTGCAAGCATCCGCAACTACAACAAAAGTATTAAGGTAAACCTAACCATAGCATGAAACAAGTGGATCCAAATCAGCCCCTTACGAAGCAACGCATAAACTAGGGTTTAAGCTTCTGTCACTCTAGGAACCCATCATCTACTTATTACTTCCCAATGCCTTCCTCTAGGCCCAAATAATGGTGAACTGTTATGTAGTCGACGTTCATATAACACCACTAGAGGATAGACAACATACATCTCGCCAAAATATCGAACGAATACCAAATTCACATGACTACTAATAGCAAGACTTCTCCCTTGTCCTCAGGAACAAACGTAACTACTCACAAAGCATATTCATGCTCATAATCAGAGGGGTAATAATATGCATAAATGATCTGAACATATGATCTTCCACCAAGTAAACCAACTAGCATCAACTACAAGGAGTAATCAACACTACTAGCAACCTACTAGCACCAATCCGGACTTGGAGACAAGAATTGGATACAAGAGATGAACTAGGGTTTGGAGATGAGATGGTGCTGGTGAATAAGTTGATGGAGATTGCCCTCTCCCGATGAGAGGAGCGTTGGTGATGATGATGACGATGATTTCCCCTTCCCGGAGGGATGTGTCCTCGGCAGAACAGCTCTGCCGGAGCCCTAGATTGGTTCCGCCAAGGTTCCGCCGTGGCGTGAGTCTCGTCGAAAGGTTGCTTAATGTTTTTCTCATTGAAAGACCTCATATAGGAGAAGATGGGCATCGGAGAGCCACCAGGGGGCCTGAGGTAGGGGGCGCCCGGGCGCCCCACCCTCGTGAGCAGTGTGTGGGCCCCTGGCCTTCATCTTGGCGATGATTTTTTAATTTATTTTAAGATATTCCGTGGAGTTTCAGGACTTTTGGAGTTGTGAGAATAGGTCTCCAATATTTGCTCCTTTTCCACCCGAAATTCCGGTACGGCATTCTCCCTCTTCATGTAAACCTTGTAAAATAAGAGAGAATAACCATAAGTATTGTGACATAACGTGAAGTAACAGCCCATAAAGCGATAAATATCGATATAAAAGCATGATGCAAAATGGACGTATCAGTACACCATCGACCCGACCGTGGTGGATGACTACATCAACACCGTTGAGCAGTTGCTTACTCGAGACAAGTACAAGGTGGTCGACATCGACCTCCAGTACACCAGCGGTCGTCCCAACATAGATCAGAAGGTTGTCGTCGCCCAGTTGTGCGTGCGCCATCATGTCCTCATCTTCCACTACCGCATGGTCACAGAACCTTGCGACCGTTTCACCAGGTTTCTCAACAGCACCGACTACAAGTTCGCTACGATAGAAACCACCGACGATGTAAAAGTGCTCAGGGTTACGGGCTTGGCCTGCAAGAACCTTATCAAAATCCGTGAGCACTACAGGGTCTAGGGAAGCACGAAGAAGGACTCCCTAGTTGAACTCACCTCGGCCATCATCGACCCATACTAAGAAAAGATGAAGTAGGATGCCAACAGAACACGTCCCGTATCCTGACACAGGGCCTGGATGCGGCAACTGGATGAAACTCACCTCAGGTTCGCGGTCAAGAGCGTGTACACATGCTACGAGATGCACAGGACGATCGCTGACATGAGGAAGTGCCTTGTTACCGAGATCGATGAGGCCGAATCGAGCCACAAGCAGAGCAGTAGCGCAAGCATCCCAAGAAGTAGATGATGATCAGATGATCGTTTATCCTAGTTAATCATGCATGTAATATATAGTTGACTTTGGTGTGTGGAAATGTCATGTGTGTAGTAGCCACCTATGTAATTACACATGTAATAGTTTAATTTGGTGTGTGCAAATGTCATGTGTGTAGTAGCCACCTATGTAATTGGATGTTTAATTTGGATATGCAACCATGTCCTTATAATTGTGTGTGTGTGTGTGTATATAT
The DNA here is from genome assembly GCA_021605145.1 of Aegilops bicornis. Lineage (NCBI taxonomy): Eukaryota > Viridiplantae > Streptophyta > Magnoliopsida > Poales > Poaceae > Aegilops > Aegilops bicornis. The sequence goes on along the minus strand of CM038670.1, from coordinate 475,775,585 downwards.
ATATGTTGTTGTTCTATATGCAATCCTAATGCACAACACACACGTCTTATTAGCAGCAATCTTCTGTGTTATTATCGGTATTCGCACACATTTCTGATTATAGATCTGTTTGCCGTGTATCACACACATCTTGTTAAATTGAACCGTTTCTGTTCTCTTGGCTTAACGCCAACAGTTCATCCAAGTGAACCGTATGCCGTATATTGCACACACCTTGATCTGGCTCACCGTTTCTTTTGTTCCGCCTAATCACAAATAGTTCATCCGAGTGAACCGTATGCCGTATATCACACACACCTTGATCTGGCTGACTGTTTCTTTTGTTCCGCCTAATCGTAAACAGTTCATCCGAGTGAACCGTATGCCGTATATCGTACACACCTTCATCGAGCTGCCCGTTTATGTTCTTCTGCCTCATCGCAAACATTTCATTGAACTGAACCGTATGCCCTGGATCCCACACGCAACTAAAATCTGAACTGAGTTTGATTCGTCATCGCAAATGTTTTGCCTCTGTTTTGACGGTTTTTTACATCACCGTTTGCGATTATTGCATCGCACACAATTTCGTCGAAGGGTCTCTTATCGTAGTATCGCATTAGCAGCATCTTGCAGTAGTGGATGCTTCTAGGGATCACCTAGATAGTTGTGTTGGTTGTGTTTTGAGGGGACGAACTATTGAGCAAGCTGAATTACTATTCAATAATATATTGAGTAATGATAATGATTGGACACTGATACATCTCCAATGTATCCACTTTTCCGAACTATTTTTCCCTTGCTTTGGACTCTAACTTGCATGATTTGAATGGAACTAACTTGAGCGACCTTTGTTTTTGAGAATTGCCATGGTGTTATTTTTGTGCAGAATAAAAGTTCTAGGATTGACACGAAAATCAACGGAGATTATTTTTGGAATTAATAAAAAATATTGGCGAAAGAATCAGCACCAGAGGGCCCACACCCTAGCCAAAAGGGTGTGGGGGCGCGCCCACCCCCTGGGGGCGCCCCTGACCTTGTGCCCCCCCGGACCTCCACCGACCTCAACTCCAAGTCCATATATTCACTTTCGGGGAGAAAAAAAATCAGAGAGAGGAGGATTCAACACTTTTTATGATCTGGAGCCGCCGCCAAGCCCTGTTCTTTCTCAGGAGGGTAGATCTGGAGACTGTCCGAGGCTCCGGAGAGGGGAATCTGTCGCCATCATCATCTTCATCAACCATCCTCCATCACCAATTTCATGATGCTCACCGCCGTGCGTGAGTAATTCCATCGTAGGCTTCCTGGACCGTGATGGGTTGGATGAGAATTACCATGCAATCAAGTTAGTTTTGTTAGGGTTTGATCCCTAGTATCCACTATGTTCTAAGATTGAGGTTGCTATGACTTTGCTATGCATAATGCTTGTCACTAGGGCCCGAGTGCCATGAACTGAGATCTGAACCCATTATGTTTTCATGAATATATTTGTGTTCTTGATCCGATATTGCAAGTTATAGTCACCTACTACGTGTTATGATCCGGCAACCCTAGAGTGACAATAGTCGGGACCACTCCTGGTGATGACCGTAGTTTGAGGAGTTCATATATTCACTAAGTGCTAATGCTTTGGTCCGGTACTCTATTAAAAGGAGGCCTTAATATCCCTTAGTTTCCAATAGGACCCCGCTGCCACGGGAGGGTAGGACAAAAGATGTCATGCAAGTACTTTTCCATAAGCACGTATGACTATATTCAAAATACATGCCTACATTACATTGATGAACTGGAGCTAGTTCTGTGTCACCCTATGTTATAACCGTCGCATGATGAATGCCATCCGACATAATTATTCATCATTGGTCCATTGCCTACGAGCTTTTCACATATTGATCTTTGCTCCGTTATTTTCTGTTGCTACTGTTACAATTACTACAAAACTGCTATTGTTACTATTTCCACTATTACCGTTGAAGGAAATATGCCCTAGAGGCAATAATAAAGTTATTATTTATTTCCTTATATCATGATAAATGTTTATTATTCATGCTAGAATTGTATTAACAGGAAACATAATACATGTGTGAATACATAGACAAACAGTGTCACTAGTATGCCTCTACTAGACTAGCTTGTTAATCAAAGATGGTTATGTTTCCTAACCATAGACAAAGGAGTTGTCATTTGATTAACAAGGTCACATCATTGGTTGAATGATCTGATTGACATGACCCATTCCATTAGCTTAGCACCCGATCGTTTAGTATGTTGCTATTGCTTTTATCCATGACTTATGCATGTTCCTATAACTATGAGAATATGCAACTCCCGTTTACGGAGGAACACTTTGGTACTACCAAGCGTCACAACGTAATCGGGTGATTATAAAGGAGTACTACAGGTGTCTCCAAAGGCGGATGTTGGGTTGGCGTATTTGAGATTAGGATTTGTCACTCCGATTGTCGGAGAGGTATCTCTGGGCCCTCTCGGTAATACACATCACTAAGCCTTGCAAGCATTACAACTAATGAGTTAGGCTGTGAGATGATGTATTACGAACGAGTAAAGAGACTTGCCAAAGAACGAGATTGAACTAGGTATTGGATCTTGACGATCGAATCTCGGGCAAGTAACATACCGATGACAAAGGGAACAACGTATGTCGTTATGCGGTTTGACCGATAAAGATCTTCGTAGAATATGTAGGAACCAATATGGGCATCCATGTTCCGCTATTGGTTATTGACCAAGAATAGTTCTCGGTCATGTCTACATAGTTCTCGAACCCGTAGGGTCCGCACGCTTAAGGTTTCGATGACAGTTATATTATGAGTTTACATGTTTTGATGTACCGAAGGAGTTCGAGTCCGGATGAGATCGGGGACATGACGAGGAGTCTCGAAATGGTCGAGACGTAAAGATTCATATATTGGATGATATGTTTAGGCCAAGGGTCAAGCCCATGAGGCTTTAGGTTGGTGCAAAAGGAGTTTTGCGGAGGCGGGGGCCAAACGCCGAGACCTGGCGTCGGCCCTGGGCTAGACGCCGAGGCCCATGGCGGCTGGGCTGACGCCAAGGTTTGTGGCGTTTGGTCACGGAGTCCGAGTGGGACTCTTGCCTTTCGGCAAAACCGACTTTGAGGAGGCTTTTGCTCCAAGTTTCGACCGGGGCTCAACATATAAATAGAGGCGGGGCTAGCACCAAAGACACAACAATTGATCTCTTGGATCACTTAGCCGTGTCACGGTGCCCCCTCCACTATAGTCCACCTCGATAATATCGTAGCGGTGCTTAGGCGAAGCCACTGCAGTGATAGAACATCAAGATCGTCCTGCCACGCCGTCGTCTTTGATGGAACTCTCCCTCGACACTCGGCTGGATCGGAGTTCGAGGGACGTCATCGAGCTGAGCGTGTGCTAGAACTTCGGAGGTGCCGTAGTTTGATTGCTTGATCGGTCGGGCCGTGAAGACGTGCGACTACATCAACCGCGTTGTGCTAACGCTTCGCTTATGGTCTACAAGGGTATGTAGACAACACTCTCCTCTCGTTGCTATATCATCACCATGATCTTGCGTTAATGCGTAGGGAAATTTTTGAAATTACTACGTTCCCCCAACGATGGGCATCCGAGCCTAGGTTTTTATGGTTTGATGTTTTGCACGAGTAGAACACAAGTGAGTTGTGGGCGATACAAGTCATCTTGCCTACCGACATGTCATACTTTGGTTCAGCGGTATTGTGAGATGAAGCGGCCCGGACCGACATTACGCGTGACGCTTACGGCGAGACTGGTTTCACTGCTACGAGCACTCGTGCTTAAAGGTGGCTGGCGGGTGTCTGTCTCTCTCACTTTAGTTGAACCGAGTGTGGCTACGCCCGGTCCTTGAGAAGGTTAAACGGAGTCTAATTGACGAAATATCGTTGTGGTCTTGATGCGTAGGTGAGATTGGTTCTTACTTAAGCCCATAGCAGCCACGTAAAATTTGCAACAACAAAGTAGAGGGCGTCTAACTTGTTTTTGCGGGGCATGTTGTGATGTGATATGGTCAAGACGTGATGAGATATAAGTTGTTGTATGAGATGATCATGTTTTGTTGAAGTTATCGGCAATGGCAGAAGCCTTATGGTTGTCTCTTTATTGCATAAGATGCAAGCGCCAAATAATTTCTTTATTATCGCTATGCGATAGCAATAGTTGCAAGAGCAATAGTTGGCGAGGCGGCCATGTGACGACACATTGATATAGATCAAGATGATGGAGATCATGGTGTCATGCCGGTGACGATGGAAATCATGACGATGCTTTGGAGATGGAGATCAAAGGCACAAGATGATGATGGCCATATCATGTCACATATTTTGATTGCATGTGATGTTTATCTTTTATGCATCTTATCTTGCTTTGATTGACGGTAGCATTTTAAGATGATCTCTCACTAATTATCAAGAAGTGTTCTCCTCGAGTATGCACCGTTGCCAAAGTTAAATCGTGCCCATACACCACGTGATGATCGGGTGTGATAAGCTCTCGTCCATCTACAACGGGTGCAAGCCAGTTTTGCACGCAGAATACTCGAGTTATACTTGTGAGCCTAGCATATGCGAGATATGGCCTCGGAACACGGAGACCGAAAGGTCGGCGTGAATCATATAGTAGATATGATCAACATAAGATGTTCACCATTGAAAACTACTCCATCTCACGTGATGATCGGTTATGGTTTAGTTGATTTGGATCACGTGATCACTTAGATGACTAGAGAGATGTCTGTCTAAGTGGGAGTTCTTAAGTAATATGATTAATTGAACTTTAATTTATCATGAACTTAGTCCTGGTAGTATTTTGCAAATTATGTTGTAGATCAATAGCCCGCGTTGTTGCTTCCCTATGTTTTTATATGTGTTCCTAGAGAAAATTGTATTGAAAAATGTTAGTAGCAATGATGCGGATTGGATCCGTGATCTGAGGTTTATCCTCATTGCTGCCTGTAAGAATTATGTCCTTATTGCACGGCTAGGTGAGAGAACTATTGCAGTAGCAAATGTAGACTTTATGAACGTTTGGCTAGCTCATTATGTTGACTACTTGATTGTTTAGTGCTCCATACTTAACAGCTTAGATTCGGTACTTCAAAGACGTTTTGAACGTCATGGACCATATGAGATGTTCCAGGAATTGAATTTAATATTTCAAGCAAATACCCGAGTTGAGAGATATGAAATCTCCAACAAGTTCTATAGCTAAAAGATGGAAGAGAATCGCTCAACTAGTGAGCATGTTCTCAGTTATGCAGGTACTTCAATCGCTTGAATCAAGTGGGAGTTAATCTTCCGAGATAAGATAGTGATTGACAGAATTCTCTAGTCACCAACACTAAGTTACTAGAACTTCGTGATGAACTATAGTATGCAAGGGATGACGAAACGATTCCGAGCTCTTCATGATGTTGAAATCGACGAAGGTAGAAATCAAGAAAGAGCATCAAGTGTTGATGATTGACAAGACCACTAGTCTCAAGGAAAAGGGCAAAGAAAAGAAGGGGAACTTCAAGAAGAACGGCAAGCAAGTTGCTGCTCGAGTGAAGAAGCCCAAGTCTGGACCTAAGCCTGAGACTAAATGCTTTTGCTGCGATGGAACTGGTCACTAGAAGCGGAACTACCCCAAGTATTTGGCGGATAAGAAGGATGGCAAAGTGAACAAAGGTATATTTGATATACAGATTATTGATGTGTATTTTACTAGTGTTATGACAACCCCTCGGTATTTGATACTGGTTCAGTTGCTAAGAATAGTAACTTGAAATGGGAGTTGCAGAATGAACAGAAACTAGTTGAAGGGGAAGGGAAGTGACGATGAGTGTTGGAAGTAGTTCCAAGATTGATATGATCATCATCGCACACTCCCTATACTTTCGGGATTAGTGTGGAACCTAAATAAGTGTTATTTGGTGTTGAGCATAAATATGATTTGATCATGTTTATTGCAATCTGATTATTCATTTAAGTAAGAGAATAAATTGTTGTTACATTTACATGAATAAAACCTTATATGGTTACACACCCAATGAAAATGGTTCATTGGATCTCGATCATAGTGATACACATATTCATAATATTGAAACCAAAAGATGCAAAGTTAATAATGATAGTGCAACTTATTTGTGGCACTTGCCGTTTAGGTCATATTGGTGTAAAGCGCTTGAAGAAAACTCCATCTTGATGGACTTTTGGAATCACTTGATTATGAATCATTTGATGCTTGCGAACCGTGCCTTTTGGGCAAGATGACTAAAACTACATTCTCCTAACAATGGAACAAGCTCTTGACTTATTGGAAATAATACATACCGATGTATGCGATTCAATGAGTGTTGATGCTCGTGGCAAGTATCGTTATTTTCGACCTTCACAAGATGATTTGAGCAGATATGGGTATATCTACTTGATGAAACATAAGTGCGAAACATTTGAAAAGTTCAAAGAATTTCAGAGTGAAGTTGAAAATCATCGTAATAAGAAAATAAAGTTTCTACGATCTGATCGTGGAGGCGAATATTTGAGTTTGAGTTTGGTCTACATTTGAAACAATGCGGAATAGTTTCGCAACTCACGCCACCCGGAACACCACAGCGCAATGGTGTGTCCGAACGTCGTAATCGCACTTTACTAGATATGGTGCGATCTATGATGTCTCTTCTGATTTACCGTTATAGTTTTGGGGCTATGCATTAGAGACAGCTGCATTCACGTTAAAAAGGGCACCATCTAAATCCGTTGAGACGACACCGTATGAATTGTGGTTTGGCAAGAAACCAAAGTTGTTGTTTCTTGAAGTTTGGAGTTGCGATGCTTATGTGAAAAAGTTTCATCCAGATAAGCTCGAACCCAAATCGGAGAAATCGTCTTCATAGAATACCCAAAATGTTGGGTACACCTTCTATCACAGATCCGAAAGGCAAGACATTCGTTGCCAAGAATGGATCCTTTCTAGAGAAGGAGTTTCTCCCGAAAGAAGTGAGTGGGAGGAAAGTAGAACTTGATGAGGTAATTGTACCTTCTCCCTTATTGGAAAGTAGTTTATCACGAAATCAGTTCTGTGACTACTACACCAATTAGTGAGGAAGCTAATGATGATGATCATGTAACCCGGATCAAGTTACTACCGAACCTCAGAGGTCAACCAGGTGAGATCCGCACTGCAGTGGTACGGTAATCCCATTACGGAGGTCAGGTTACTTGACCATGACGAACCTACGAACTATGAGGAAGCGATGATGAGCCCAGATTCCATAAAATGGTTTGAGGCCATGAAATCGAGATATGATCCATGTATGAGAACAAAGTATGGACTTTGATGGATTTGCCCGATGATCGACAAACCATAGAAAATAAATGGATCTTCAAGAGGAAGACGGACGACGATAGTAGTGTTCACATCTACAAAGCTAGAATTGTCGCATAAAGGTTTTCGACAAGTTCAAGATGTTGACTACGATGAGAGTTTCTCACTCGTATCTATGCTTAAGTCTGTCCGAATCATGTTAGCAATTGCCGCATTTTATGAAATCGGCAAATGGATAAACAAAACTGCATTCCTTAATGGAGTTTATTAAAGAAGAGTTGTATATGATGCAACGAGAAGGTTTTGTAAATCCTAAAGGTGCTAACAAAATATGCAAGCTCGATGATCCATCTATGGATTGGTGCAAGCATCTCGAGTTGGAATACATGCTTTGATAAGTTGATCATAGCATATAGTTTTATCTGAGACTTGCGGTGAAGCCTGTAATTACTAGAAAGTGAGTGGGAGCACTACTGACATTTACGATAAGTATATGTGAATGACATATTGTAGATCGGAAATAATGTAGAATTATTACGCAAAGCATAAAGGAGTGTTTGAAAGGAGTTTTTCAAAGAAAGACCTCGGTGAAGCTGCTTACATATTGAGCATCAAGATCTATAGAGATAGATCAAGACGCTTGATAAGTTTTTTCAATGAGTACATACCTTGACAAGATTTTGAAGTAGTTCAAAATGGAGCAGTCAAAGAAAGAGTTCTTGCACGGGTTACAAGGTGTGAAATTGAGTAAGACTCAAAACCCGACCACGGCGGAAGATAGAAAGAGAATGAAAGTCATTCCCTATGCCTCAGCCATAGGTTCTATAAAGTATGCCAATGTACCAGATCTATTGTATACCCTACACTAAGTTTGGCAAGGGAGTACAATAGTGATCTAGGAGTAGATCACTGGACAACGGTCAAAATTATCCTTAGTGGACTAAGGATATGTTTCTCGATTATGGAAGTGACAAAAGGTTAGCCGTAAAGGGTTACGTCGATGCAAGTTTTGACACCGATCTGGATGACTCTAAGTCTCGATCTAGATACATATTGAAAGTGGGAGCAATTAGCTAGAGTAGCTCCGTGTAGAGCATTGTAGACATAGAAAAATTGCAAAATACATAACGGATCTGAATATGAAAGACCCGTTGACTAAGATTCTCTCACAAGCAAAACATGATCACACCTTAGTACTCTTTGGGTGTTAATCACATAGCGATGTGAACTAGATTACTGAATCTAGTAAACCCTTTGGGTGTTGGTCACATGGCGATGTGAACTATGGGTGTTAATCACATGATGATGTGAACTATCGATGTTAATCACATGGTGATGTGATCTAGATTATTGACTCTAGTGCAAGTGGGAGACTGAAGGAAATATGCCCTAGAGGCAATAATAAAGTTATTATTTATTTCCTTATATCATGATAAATGTTTATTATTCATGCTAGAATTGTATTAACAGGAAATATAATACATGTGTGAATACATAGACAAGCAGTGTCACTAGTATGCCTCTACTAGACTAGCTTGTTAATCAAAGATGGTTATGTTTCCTAACCATAGACAAAGGAGTTGTCATTTGATTAACAAGGTCACATCATTGGTTGAATGATCTGATTGACATGACCCATTCCATTAGCTTAGCACCCGATCGTTTAGTATGTTGCTATTGCTTTTATCCATGACTTATGCATGTTCCTATAACTATGAGAATATGCAACTCCGTTCTGGGAGGAACACTTTGGGTACTACCAAACGTCACAACGTAATCGGGTGATTATAAAGGAGTACTACAGGTGTCTCCAAAGGCGAGATGTTGGGTTGGCGTATTTCGAGATTAGGATTTGTCACTCCGATTGTCGGAGAGGTATCTCTGGGCCCTCTCGGTAATACACATCACTAAGCCTTGCAAGCATTACAACTAATGAGTTAGCTGTGAGATGATGTATTACGAAACGAGTAAAGAGACTTGCCAAGATGCTTGAGATTGAACTAGGTATTGGATACCGACGATCGAATCTCGGGCAAGTAACATACCGATGACAAAGGGAACAACGTATGTCGTTATGCGGTTTGACCGATAAAGATCTTCGTAGAATATGTAGGAACCAATATGGGCATCCAGGTTTCGCTATTGGTTATTGACCAAGAATAGTTCTCGGTCATGTCTACATAGTTCTCGAACCCGTAGGGTCCGCACGCTTAAGGTTTCGATGGCGGTTATATTATGAGTTTACATGTTTTGATGTACCGAAGGAGTTCGGAGTCCGGATGAGATCGGGGACATGACGAGGAGTCTCAAAATGGTTGAGACGTAAAGATTCATATATTGGATGATATGTTTAGGCCAAGGGGTCAAGCCCATGAGGCTTTAGGTTGGTGCAAAAGGAGTTTTGCGGAGGCCAGGGGGCCAAACGCCGGAGACCCTGGCGTCTGGCCCTGGGCTAGACGCCGAGGCCCATGGCGGCTGGGCCAGACGCCAAGGTTTGTGGCGTTTGGTCCTGGAGTCCGAGTGGGACTCTTGCCTTTCGGGCAAAACCGACTTTGAGGAGGCTTTTGCTCCAAGTTTCGACCCTGGGGCTCAACATATAAATAGAGGGCAGGGCTAGCACCAAAGACACAACAATTGATCTCTTGGATCTCTTAGCCGTGTGCGGTGCCCCCTCCACTATAGTCCACCTCGATAATATCGTAGGCGGTGCTTAGGCGAAGCCCTGCACGGTAGAACATCAAGATCGTCACCACGCCGTCGTCTTGTGGAACTCTCCTCGACACTTCGGTGGATCGGAGTTCGAGGGACGTCATCGAGCTGAACGTGTGCTAGAACTTCCGGAGGTGCCGTAGTTTGATTGCTTGATCGGTCGGGCCGTGAAGACGACGACTACATCAACCGCGTTGTGCTAACGCTTCCGCTTATGGTCTACAAGGGTATGTAGACAACACTCTCCCCTCTCGTTGCTATATCATCACCATGATCTTGCGTGTGTGTAGGAAATTTTTTGAAATTACTACGTTCCCCAACAACCGTTACTTCCATACTACTTTGCTACTAAATACTTTACTGCAGATATTAAGTCTTTCAGGTGTGGTTGAATTGATAACTCAACTGGTAATACTCAAGAATATTCTTTGGCTCCCCTTGTGTCGAATCAATAAATTTGGGTTGAATACTCTACCTTCGAAAACAGTTGCGATCCACTATACTTGTGGGTTATTGATAACCCACAAGTATAGGGGATCGTTTGTAGCTTTCTTCGATAAATAAGAGTGTCGAACCCAACGAGGAGCTAAAGGTAGAACAAGTATTCCCTCAAGTTCTATAGACCACCGATACAACTCTAGGCACGCTTGACGTTCGCTTTACCTAGAACAAGTATGAAACTAGAAGTACTTTGTAGGTGTGATAGGATAGGTTTGCAAGATAATAAAGAGCACGTAAATAAAATCTAGGGGCTGTTTAGATAAAGACACAACTAAGTTAGTTTTGGTAGAGAGCTTTTGTCAACAAGAAACTCATTTGTCCCTAGGCAATCGACAAAATGTACCGGTAATCATTCTTGTAATTTTATATGAGGGAGAGGCATGAGCTAACATACTTACTCTACTTGGATCATATGCACTTATGATTGGACCCCTAGCAAGTATCCGCAACTACTAAAGATCATTAAGGTCGTGAAACCCAACCATAGCATTAAGTATCAAGTCCTCTTTACTCCCATACGTCATACCCCACTTACTCGGGTTTAAGCTTCTGTCACTCTCGCAACCCACCATAAGAGAACCATGAACATATTGCAACACCATACTGCGGGGTCCCCTCACGTTTGCGCAAGAACAGAGGGCAATGTAGGACAGCACCATAAACAAAATATACAATCATACCAACCAAGATCACGATTAACCCATAGGACAAAACGGATCTACTCAAACATCACAAGATAACCACAGATCATTGGGAAATAATATATGGAGTTGAGCACCATGTTTAAGTAGGATTATAGTGGGGGAGGAGAGGTGTTACACCGCTGCATAGAGGGGGACAAAGTTGGTGTTTAGAATAGCAAGAGTTTTGATGTAGATCGCCGTCCCGATCGTTGCCCCGGCGGCACTCCGGCGGCACCGGAAGCGAGGGGGGGAGAGCCCCCCTCCTCTTCTTCTTCTTCCTTGGCCTCCCCCCTAGATGGGAGGAGAGTCCCCCCTATGGTCCTTGGTCTCCATGGCAGCGGAGGGGCAGGAGCGCCTCCGAGATTGATCTCCCTCTCTGTTCTCTTATGTTTCGTGTTCCCCAGATCTGGCCCTTCACGGTTTCTTAAATTCCTGTAGATATGTAAATCCCATTGCGCTAAAATTTTTACACGATTTTTTCCATAAATTATCTTTCTTGCGCCAGAAGAAGGGCCCCAACCGACCTTCGATGAGGGCACAAGACACCTGGGCGGGCCAGGGGGTGCCTGGTGAGCCCTCGTGGGTTGTGGGCTCTGTTGGCCCTCGCTTGCGTTGATTCCACATCCCAAAAATCACATATATTCCAAAATAAATCTCCATAAATTTTTATCGCGTTTGGACTTCGTTTGATATGGATTTTCTGCGATACAAAAAACAGGAACTGGCACTGGGCACTGGATCAATAGGTTAGTCAGATAAATCATATAATTTGTTGCCAAAAATATGTGAAAGTTGTCTAATATTGGCATGAAACAATAAAAAATTATAGATACGATGGAGACATATAAGCGTCCCCAAGCTTAATTCCTGCTCGTCCTTGAGTAGGTAAATGATAAAAAATTGATAATTTTTGATGTGGAATTCTACCTAACACAAACTTGATCACATGTCTAGTCATGGCATGAATATTAAGACATAAGTGATTCAAAGCAATAATCTATAATTTGACATAAATACATCAATACTCAGGCATCCCAACAAACATCATGTCTTTCAAAATATCAACGCTAAAGAAAGCTATCCCTACAAAATCATATAGTCTTGTCATGCTCTGTCTTCTTAACACAAAGTATTTATCATGCACAACCCCGATGACAAGCCGAGCAATTGGTTCATACTTTTTGACGCGCTTCAGCTTTTTCAACCCTCACGTAATACATGAGCGCAAGCCATGGATATAGCACTACGGGTGGAATAGAGTATGATGATAGGGATAAATATAAAGAAGACAAAAAAAGTAGGAAAGTCTCACATCGACGCGGCTAACCAACGGGCTATGGAGATGCCCACCAATTGATATTAATGCGAGGAGTAGGGATTGCCATGCAACGAATGCACTAAGAGCTATAAGTGTATGAAAGCTCCATATGAAAACTAAGTGGGTGTGCATCTAATCCAATAATGAAAAATCCCCACTAGTATATGAAAGTGACAACATAGGCGACTCTCCATATGAAAAACATGGTGCTACTTTGAAGCACAAGTGTGGTAAAGGATACTAACAATGCCCCTTCTCTCTTTGTTTTTTTTTGTTTTTCTTTTCTTTTTCTTTCTTTTCTTTTTCTTTTTTCTCTTTTTTTTCCTTTTTCTTTCTCTCTCATTGTCTGGAGTCTCATCTTGACTTGTGGGGGAATCATAGTCTCCATCATCCTTTCCTCACTGGGGCACTGCTCTAAAAGTGAATAATGATGATCATCACACTTCTATTTACTTATAACTCAAAAGAAGTAAAAATTACAACTCGATACCTATGACAAAGTATGACTCCATATGAATGCCTCTGGCATGTATCAGGATGTGCAATGGTCTAGCATAACATATATGAAAAATGATGAACGGTGGCTGAGCCACAACTACTATGTCACCTATATGATCATGCAAAGAAATATGACAATGAATGCTCAAGTCATCAAACGGAAGCGGTGGAAGTTGGATGGCAATATATCTCAGAATGGCCATGGAAAAGCCATAATAAGTAGGTATGCGGCTGTTTTGAGGAAGATATAATAAGGCTTATGTGTGATAGAGCATATCATATCATGGGGTTTGGATGCACCGGCAAAGTTTGCACCGACTCTCGATGTGAGAAAGGGCAATGCACGGTACCGTAGAGGCTAGCAAATTGCAAAAAGGTAAGAGTGTGTATAATCCATGGACTCACATTAGTCATAAAGAACTCATATACTTATTGCAAAAGTTTATTAGCCCTCGAAGCAAAGTACTACTACGCATGCCCCTAGGGGGATAGATTGACAGGAAAAGACCATCGCTCATCCCCGACCGCCACTCATAAGGAAGACAATCAATAATAAATCATGCTCCAACATCATAGCATAACGAGAGACTATACGTGCATGCTTCAGGAATCACAAACCAACACCAATATTCATACTAAACACAACCATTTACTAGTACCTCCCACATATTCCATCTCTATATCGCAAAACTATTGCAAGGAATCAAACATATCATATTCAGTGATCCATAAGTTTTATGTAGGATTTTATGACTAAACATGCAATTAACCTATTCCCGTTGACTCTCTAAACAGATATAAGTGAAGCACGAGAGTTTAATTCTTTCTACAAAAGATCATGCTCTAATAAATATAAGTGAAGCAAAAGAGCATTCTTCAAACAACGGTTTTCTATGTGAAGAGAAACAGGCAATCCAAACTTCAAATGATATAAATGAAGCACATGAAGCATTCTATAAAGCCACACTCAAAAGATATAAGTGAAGTGCAATGAGCATTCTATACATAAACGATGGACTATCTCATACTAGCATGGTGCATAAAATAAAAGTGAAAACAAAATGCAAAATACGCTTCAAGATTTGCACATATCGCATGAACGAAACGAATCTGAAAACATACCGATACTTGTTGAAGAAAGATTGGATGCCTTCCGAGGCATCCCCAAGCTTAGACTCTTGAGTCTCCTTGAATATTTACTTGGGGTGCCTTGGGCATCCCCAAGCTTGAGCTCTTGCCTCTCCTCCTTCTCCTCACATCGAGACCACCTCGATCTTTGAACACTTCATCCACACAAAACTTAACCAAACTTTTAGTGGCGGGGTTAGTGAATATGGCAATGAAATCCCATCATGTACTGCCGTAACATTATTGTATAATTATAAACAAACATTACACATTGTATGCTATCACAATTCTATGACCCCAAGTCAAGGAGGCTTCAACAAGAATTCAAACATATGCAAATAATGAAGCTACAACAGCAATCTATGAAAACAGGACAGTCTGTAAAGATTCGAACATCCACCATACTTATGTAACTCTAAAAATTCTGAAAATTTAGGAAAAATAAACATTTTTTATAGAAATACATTACAACAGGTTTCCGAACCGTTTGACGTTCCAGTAAAAAATGTAAAATCGCTACTTTTCTGACCAAAGTTTCTGTTTTGCACCGCACAAATCAACAAGCAATTTAAACATCCTAAAGGCAAATCTTGGCACATTATTTTTTAATACAATGGATTTTTACAAGGGGATAATAAATTTTTTGAAAAGTTTCTGTAATTAAGATTCACAAAGTTTCCGTGAGCATGAACAAAGTTAAAGGAGCTCCCCCACTTCAACAATGCTTCTCTCTCTCACTTTCACTTTCCTTTTTTTAGAAGTTTTGGGTTCCCCTCTATATTTTTTTTGTTTTTAAACTTTATAAAAGCACTCAATAGAAATAAATGACTCTCTAAAACTTCCGGGTTGTCTCCCTGGCAGCGCTTTCTTTAAAGCCATTAAGCTAGGGATAAAGTGCTCAAGTAATGAATCCACCCGGATCCCAAGGTATATCAAAGCCAATTTGAATCAACAATGATTTGTGATTTAGTAGTGAGCACAAAGCAACATATATCATGCAATGACTAAGTCTCACTCTCTTCCTATGCATCGGCATGTTGTAGCGACCCGACCCAAAATCGGTCAAGTCTCTGTGTAGCTGTACCATCCCAAGATCATGCTGGCACACACAGTACATTGATGAAATAATCAAAGTTCAATCACACCTGAATTTATTACACGATTTTCATATCGAGTCTTTATTACAATAGAATAAATTCGGCCGAAGGCCAACTCATGAGAAATAAACTAAATAAAGCTGCGGAAGCATAGAAGAATAGCGAGTCCATCCGACTCCATAGGGCAATCGCCAAGCGTGGATCGTAGCCTCACTCCTGATCGGAAAACTCCTCTGCAACATAAGACGTTGCAGCCGTGTAGGTCAGCATTTTGAATATGCCGGCAAGTCAAAGAGGGAACAACAATAAAATTACTAACACTATATGCAATTTGGCTGTGGGGCTCTAAGTTTCATTGTTTTGCGAAAAAGCCAGTTTTTCCCTATAACAAGGACTTGTTTGCAATTACTACAAAATGTTGGTAGTTCTTGAGATGGTTCCGCCAACCAATGTCTCATTCCCAATTATTAAATAATCCCCTCAATTAATTTATTAAGTTCGGTGTTGAGATATCCGAAATACTCCAGTCCCAGAGGCTCAATTTGTCCGTAACCGGGGACACGGCTAACCGATTAGATCTCCACTCTGCAGAGGTTTGCGCACTTTACCCGCAAGAATCGTTCCCTCCTTTTAAGTCTTCGCACTTCCTGGTGTTTGAAAGGCGGAATGAGCAACAGGGTCTTAGAAGAGTTCCTCCGGGCCCTTGTCGGTGCCCATCCAATCCTACCGTTCTTCTACATCTCGTAGCACCGTCGGCCAGAGTCACACCTAGGGTCGACCAAGCGAGCCCATAATGGCTTGCGGCTGCATTGTAAGCTTCCGGTCAATGGGGTATCCATCCGTCTCTTCGTGGCTGGGTGAAGCTTTCCAAGATGTCATGGCACTTCTCCATGCATCCCGGCCAACCACTGGATTCTCCAGGTGCCGTCAACAAATCCTCCACCCGATGAGTGAATTTTGAAGTCCATCTTGAGCTTGAAGTCATGGGGTTGTCATCATCTTGACTCTCACATCTCCCTTATGAATCACTCAACCAACCCGTCTCTGAGCATAGCAAAATTAAACTACTTCGTCCCCGGCCATGGTAACAAGGGAATTGGTTTCATCCTACCTCATGATACTACTCAAGAACATAACTTAAAAATTCTCCTACTGCATGCATGGTGGGGAGGTATAATTCTAATGCAATAAAATCATAGGTATTGTAATAGAAATCATGATCAAATGACTTGCTGGTGACGGTCTTGAAAGCTAGGGACTCGTGATAGCAGGCTTCGCACTCGGAAATTCTACGAATCAAACAATAGCACAAATAAGTATGGCACAATATAACATAACAGCAAGTTGGAAGTAAAACACCCAAGCACTCAAACCAAAATCCAAAAGAAAACTAGGAGAAAACAAATCAAGTTTTTCACCACATCAAGCAACAACTAAGAAATAGTTTTACACAACTAAAACTTTTCTTAACAGAACCTAAGCATGGGTTTTGCTAACCAACAGAAGGAAAACATCATACAAACTAGGAGCAAAAGAATCACATCAAAAGCTATTATAGAACTCCTATTATGCCTATAACAATCCTAGCAAGGAAAAATAAATAAAATTTTTATTCTACTGTAAATAAAAGTTCATCCTCTGTAGCTACAGAAACTTATCTAAAATAAACTATAACTTAGTAAAAATAAAATTATTTACTAAATAAAACAATAGGAAAACAGTAGCTAGTTAAATAAACAAGAAATACATGATTTTGACTAAAACTATTCCTTTATTAAATCTAAAATACCCAAATAAATTCCTACTGTTAGGCAAGGTCAAAACAAAGCAGTGACAAAAAGAATCACTAAAATGTAATAATCCTAACTCATTTTATAGCAGAATTACTAATCTGTCTAAAACTAAAATAAAACAATTTCTAATAATTTAAACATGGCCAAACATATTTTCTACAGAAACTACAACAAATTTGCAAACTAACGAAAAAAGAATCAATTAAAAATATTAAGTAACCTAAAAGATATGGATTTTACAAAACTGAAACTATTCTGTTAAAAACAGAAACGAAAAATAAAACTAAAAGAAAAAGCTGGCGCTAGTGGGCCTATCTAACGCTCGAGCGTTATATAACTAAAACGTGCTTTCATGACTAACTGAAAATAACCCGATCGGGCCGGTCTAAACTAAACCGCTAATTAAACCAAATAAACCGTAACTAAAACTGGCTTTTTAAAATAAAACATACCCCTTCGGGGGATCTAATCTAAAGCGTCGGTTCTAGATCTAACGGTGGTGGGCGCCTCCGGCGACTCACCGCGGTGGCGACGACGGCGACGGACGACGGCGGCTCGGGTGGCGACGACGCGGTGGCTCCGGTGGTCGGGGAAGACGGCGGAGGCGTCAGGCGGGTGCGGCGGCTCGAGAGGAGTCCGGAGGTGGTCTTGTTGGAGCTCGGGGGGGGGGGGTCTGTGGAGCTCGGCGGGGCGGCAATGGCGCGGCGGAGGCGTCGTATTCCGGTGAGGAATCGCGGCGAGGGGAGAGGGCTTCGGGGGTCGGAAACGAGCGGAACGGGTCGAGAGGGGGGTATATATAGGGGGGGACCGGCTTGGAGGAGGGTGGATCGGGAAGGCAATCCGGGATCCCGGGATTCAATGGCAGCGGTTGTCTTTGGCGTGGAGTGGCGTGGGCGAGGGGAAAGAAAGGGTGGGACCGTAGCGTCGTGAGAGAGGGGAAGGGGTTTGGGTCAGGCGACCGATGGGGAGGGTTTGGTGCGTCGGCTCGGGCGTGGGCCCGGCTCGGGGTGAACTGGGCTGGGCTGCGCACTGGTGGGTGCCTCGGATTTTGGGCAGTTAGCTGGTGGCGCCTGGGGTTTCTTTCCTTTTTTTTGAAAACAGGGAGAGGGGGAAATATATATAATATATATATTTTTTATATATGAAATATATATATCAAAATCATCAGTGTAATTTATCCTACAATTTGAACATTTTTCCAAGGGCAAAACTCAAACTTAAAAAAACATTTTCTAAAAACCCCAAATAAAATCAAGTTTGAATTCAAACTTTTTGGCAACATTTTTCATCTGACATTTTTGGAGTGTCATGTTTACTCCTCTCATACTTTTTCTCAAGTATTTGTCAGGCATTGTTTTGAAATAAATTTCAACTGCCAATTTGAATTCAAATTCCACAAACTCAAAAGCCTCTGAAATACTTCAAATGTCACTCAATTCAAACAATAATGCATAGATGCTTAGCTATAATTGTAAAACATTCCAAATGGGAAATTTGGGATGTTACAAACCTACCCACCTTAAGATGAATCTCGCCCTCGAGATTCGGGTTGGCTAGCAAATAGGTGCGGGTGGTCTCGGCGGAGGTCTTCTTCTTGCTCCCAGGTGGCTTCCTCCTCGGAATGATGACTCCACAGCACCTTGCAAAACTTGATGATCTTGCTGCGGGTGACTCTGTTCGCAGTCTCGAGAATTTGGACTGGTTTCTCCTCATAAGTCAGATCACTGTCGAGCTGTATGGCCTCTAGGGCCTTTGTGTCTCTCAACGGAATATCGGCCATCTCGGCATGGCATTTCTTGGTGAGAAACATGGAAGACATCGTGAACTCCGGACAATCCTTCCGCAATTCCAACTTGTAAGCAACTTCTCCTGACGTTCGAGGATTTTGTAGGGGCCAATGAACCGGGGTGCTAACTTTCCTTTAACACCGAACCTCTTGATTCCACGAAGGTGAGACACACGTAGATATGCCGGTCTCCCGCTTCGTATGTTACTTCCTTGCGTTCTTGTCGGCATAACTCTTACATCTTGGTGAGCTACCTTGAGCCTATCTCGAATCAGCTTGACTTTTCTTCGAATCTCTCTGATAAGATCGGGACCGAAAAGTTTTGATCTCCAACACCATCCCACAACAATGGTGTTACGCACCTCCTTCCGTATAGAGCTTGAAAGGGCCATCTTGAGACTGATGCGATAACTGTTATTGTCACGAGAACTCCGCGTATGGCAAATTATCATCCCAGCTAGATCCATAGTCTAGCGCACAAGCTCTCAACATGTCCTCCAAGATCTGGTTGACTCTCTCGGTCTGTCCATCATGCTGCGGATGAAAAGGCATCTTGAACTCCAGCCTCGTACCCAAAGTTTCATGCAATCGATTCCAAAACTTTGAGGTAAATTGTGTTCCTCTATCGACACGATACTCCTCGGAACTCCATGCGGACATACGATCCTGGTCATGTATATCTTGGCTAACTTAGCACCTGGTATAGGTAGTCTTCACGGGAATGAAATGAGCTACCTTGGTCAATCGATCAACCACTACCGGATGGAATCATAACCTGAACGGGTCCTGGGTAATCCTGTGATAAAACCCATTCCAAGTTTTTCCCATTTCCACTCGGGAATCGGCAAGGGTTGAAGTAACACTGCTGGCTTCTGATGTTCCGCCTTTACTCACTGGCAAACATCGCATATTGCTACGTACTTAGCAATATCCTTCTTCATACACATCCACGAAACTTTCCTTCAAATCCGGATACATCTTGGTGTTACCGGGTTGGATCGAGTACAGTGAATCATGAGCCTCCTGAAGAATTAGCTTCCTGAGTTCGGGATCATTGGGTACATAAATACGATCCTCGTACCATATAGCTCCGTATTCGTCCTTACGAAACCCTTTGGCTTTTCCTTCATTCATCCTTTTCTTTATCTCATCAATTTCCTTGTCCGACTTCTGGGCTTCACGAATTCTTTCGGTCAAGGTGGACTGAACTTCCAGAGCTGCAACATATCCTCTCGGAACTATCTCCGATCGGAGATCTACGAGGCCATCGGCTAACTCACAGGGTAATCCTCCGCTATAAGAGTATTCACATAACTCTTACGGCTCAAAGCATCTGCTACAACATTAGCCTTTCACGGGTGGTAATGCAATCTCATGTCATAGTCCTTGATTAACTCTAGCCATCTCCTCTTTTGAGGTTCAACTCTTCTGCGTGAAAATATACTTCAAGCTCTTATGATTTGTGTAAACATCACAACTATTTCCGACAAGGAAATGTCTCCAGTCTTGAGTGCATGCACTACTACTGCTAACTCCAAATCATGTGTGGCGTAATTCATCTCGTGAGGTCGTAGCTATGCGGAGGTATAAGCTATAACTTTTCCTTCCTGCATGAGTACTCCTCCGAGTCCCTGGCGAGAAGCGTCACAATATACCTGGTAATCCTTGTGTATGTCCGGCAAAATCAGTACTGGGGCTGTAACCAAACGTTTCTTCAATTCCTGGAAACCGGCTTCACAATCCTTGGTCCAGATGTACTTGGCGTCCTTCTTCAACAACTCAGTCATGGGCTTGGCAATCTTCGAGAAATTCTCAATAAACCTCCGATAATATCCTGCGAGTCCGAGAAAACTGCGGATCTCCTTGGTGAGGTGGGTGGCGCCAATCGGTGGTGATTCAACCTTGGTGGGGTCATTGCTATTCCTTCTCCTGAAATAACATGTCCGAGGAATCCGACTTCCTTTAGCCAAAATTCACATTTCTTGAACTTGGCATACAACTAATGTTCTCGGAGTTTCTCGAACTAGGCATAAATGTTCCTTATGCTCTTCCTCGCTCTTGGAGAAAATCAGTATATCATCGATGAACACCACGACAAATTTGTCCAGATATTCCATAAATACCTTGTTCATCAAATTCATGAAGTATGCAGGGCATTAGTCAATCCGAATGACATGACGGTATACTCATATAAACCATACCGTGGTAAATGCTATTTTGGGTATATCCGTTTCACGGATCTTCAATCGATGATACCCTGATCGAAGATCGATCTTGGAGAATACCTTGGCTCCAACTAGCTGATCAAATAGATCATTAATCATCGGCAGAGGGTACTTGTTCTTGATGGTCATGTCGTTCAAGGAACGATAATCCACAACCATTCTCAGGCTTCCATCCTTCTTCTCTACCAAAAGAACTGGGGCTTCCCAAGGTGATGAGCTTGACCGAATATATCCCTTCTCCAATAGCTCATTAATTTGCTTTTTGATCTCTTCCAATTCGTTCGGGGGCATCCGATAGGGTCTCTTGGATATTGGGGCTGTGCCTGGCAATAACTCAATCAGAAATTCAATGTCTCTGTCGGTGGCATTCTGGTAATTCCTCCGAAACACATCGGGAAAATCTTGCACTATCGGCACTTCCTCTGAACAACTCCCGTGAGGGAATTCACTGATTGTTCATCGGGATACGTGCGGATACATACTTGATCCTCTTACGCTCCGAGTGGTGAGCGAGAATCGTCTTCTGAGCACGATCTATGTTTCCTTCAAACTTTGTCAACCAATCCATGCCTAGGATTACATCCAAGGTGCAGGTTTCCAATACTATGAGGTCTCAAGGGAAATTTATGGTTTCCGATGTTGAGGGTTGCATGACAGCCTAAGCCTGCCATCATTTCTCCTCCATGGGCCCGATGTGAAGAGGGCTTCTAAGGGTTCTAGTGGGCAACCCATACTTTTCCACAACTACCCTTGATATAAATGAATGCGTTGCACCAGAATCAAAGAGTACCAATACTGGATGTGAATTTAATAAAAACTTACCAACCATAGTGTCTGGCTGATCATAGATGTCCTCCACGTCAATGTGGTTCACCTGAGCACGAGGAAAAGGGTTGGGCTTCTTTGTTGAGCTTCCATTTCCGTTTCCATTCCTCTGCTTGGCCTCCGGGCAGTCGGTGGCATAGTGCCCTGTTTTCTGGCACTTGAAGCAGTGATGTGACTTCGAGATCCTACGAGGCAGGCGGAGACGATCTGGTTACCATTGCCGTTTCCATTGCCTGACTTGTTGTCATGGTTACGGTTGTTCCCATTCCCTCCATGGTTATGTCCTCCATGGGTGTGATGGGTATGTCCTCCCGAGTATGGGGCATAACGGGGCTTCTGCTGAGCTCCAGAATTGTACTTCCCCTGGCCATACTTCCGCTTGCGGCTATCAATCTGCTGCTGCTTGCCTTCGAGTATGGTGGCCTTGTCTACCAACTCCTGGTAGTTGTTGAAGGTAGCCACCATTAGCTGCATTCCGGCTCGTCATTGAGTCCCTCGAGAAACTTTTCACCGCTGCGGCATCTGTGGCCACATCATCCGGGCATAGCGAGCTAACTTGCTGAACTCATCCACGTCTTGCCCCATAGTACGGTTCCCTGGGCGTAAGCTGCGGAACTCACGCTTCTTGAGACTCATGGCTCCGGTGAGACATGAGCGGTCTGAAAGCTTCTTTGGAACTGATCCCATGTGATGGTGGCGATGGGATAAGTGGCGGTGTAGTTCTCCCACCAAGAGGCTGCAGGTCCATCAAGCTGATGTGCGGCAAAGCGCACCTTCTCTGCATCCGTGCATCCAGCAGTGGCTAACTCCCTTCCGACCTTGTGGAGCCAGTCATCGGCCACAATCGGCTCAGTGCTGCTAGAGAACACTGGCGGATTCAGCCTTAGGAAGCGGGTCAAGTTGTCAACAGGGGGTGGTGGCGGTGGATTGTTGTTGTTGTTGTTGTTGTTGTTGTTGTTGTTGTTGTTGTTGTTACGGTTACGGATGAGCATCTGCATGAGGGCATTCTGCTGCCGGATCGGTTGGGTGAGCTCCGGCGGAAAGTTGAAACCGAGGGTCACGCGTCTGGAGGCATCCGGTGTTTTGGAGTGGATGAGAAAATTAGAATAGAACAAGGGTCTAATGAGAAAATATCACTACCCATATGAATGCACAATCATAATCACACCAATCATTTATTCAATTATCTCAAACATGGTTCAATCTCGGATTACAAATTCTCACGACTAATCGAAAATAACGGCCTAACTGATTGACGAAAAAAAGAAAAAAAAACATGGCGGTCGACTAAATGTCTTCATCAATTATCCCTGCGTCCTCTGGTGCGGCGTCCTCCGGTGCGGCGTCCTCTGGTGTGGCGCCTCCTCTTGCGGCTTCCTTCGGTGGAGCTCTCTTCATAATCCTGGTCATTGCTCACGAGAGGTACATCATCTCCACTCGGAAAAAGGTCTTCTCCCAGTGTCCATCTTCTCCTCTAATGCGGCAACATCCATCTTCACTTGTCGACTCTCTCCATGAAATCCTTGATTTCTTCTTCATGGTCAAGGAAGTCCGCATGTGCTTTCTCCTCCGGTTCAGTTCACGGAACAACAGCCTCTGTGTACCTTGGCGTTCTGGCGATGCGGATTTCCGTTTCTGAGGAGACTCTCCAAGTCTTGGACATATGAGAGAATGGAGTCGTCCTCTACTGATGCGGATGATATCTCCATTCCTAGCTCTCACGAGAAATCATGGCGAGGTGCGATGGGTCGAGCTCGGCCTGTACTCTTCTCGGAGATGTCCAAGTGCACGATATATCGCCATGTCTCTTCCGAGGATCCAATTGAAATCGGTAAACTCAAAGTCAATGGGCTCTGTATGTCCTCGAAGGTCCTCCACGGAATGTGCACCTTAATCACATGGCAGTATCCGTTGGAAGTGCATTGGTAGGCTTCCGGTGATTGAGGGCAGAGCAATCTTCAGCTTCTTCACGATCTGAACCAGCTTCTTGCCGAGAGGCATCGTCTCATCTGGTGGCAAAACTCGGTAGCAGGCTGGGGTGAACTTCGTGACCATCTAGAATGTTGAAAATCGGAGAGAAGTCGAGAAATGAACAGGGAGAATTACGGAATGATAAGGACATAAAATAAATAGTCTCTTCCTATGGCTTCCGATCCTAGGGGTTCGTCCCTCTGATCGGCGTGTGCTCGATACCATCTCTGTAGCGACCCGACCCAAAATCGGTCAAGTCTATGTGTAGCTGTACCATCCCAAGATCATGCTGGCACACACAGTACATTGATGAAATAATCAAAGTTCAATCACACCTGAATTTATTACGATTTTCATATCGAGTCTTTATTACAATAGAATAAATTCGGTAGAAGGCCAACTCATGAGAAATAAACTAAATAAAGGCTGGAAGCGTAGAAGAATAAGCGAGTCCATCCGACTCCATAGGGCAATCACCAAGCGTGGATCGTAGCCTCACTCGATCGAGAAAACTCCTCTTGCAACATAAGGCGTTGCAGCCGTGTAGGTCAACATTTTGAATATGCCGGCAAGTCAAAGAGAGAACAACAATAAAATTACTAACACTATATGCAATTTGGCTGTGGGGCTCTAAGTTTCATTGTTTTGCTTGAAAAAGCCAGTTTTTCCCTATAACAAGGACTTGTTTGCAATTACTACAAAATGTTGGTAGTTCTTGAGATGGTTCCGCCAACCAATGTCTCATTCCCAATTATTAAATAATCCCCTCAATTAATTTATTAAGTTCGGTGTTGAGATATCCGAAATACTCCAGTCCCAGAGGCTCAATTTGTCCGTAACCGGGGACACGGCTAACCGATTAGATCTCCACTCTGCAGAGGTTTGAGCACTTTACACGCAAGAATCGTTCCATCCTTTTAAGTCTTAGCACTTCACGGTGTTTGAAGACGGACGAACGTAAACAGGGTCTTAGAAGAGTTCCTCCGGGCCCTTGTCGGTGCCCATCCAATCCTACCATTCTTCTACATCTCGTAGCACCGTCCGGGCGAGTCACACCTAGGGTCGACCAAGCCAGAGCCCATAATGGCTTGCGGCTGCAGGTAAGCTTCCGGTCAATGGGGTATCCATCCGTCTCTTCATGGCTGGGTGAAGCTTTCCGCAAGATGTCATGGCACTTCTCCATGCATCCCGGCCAACCACTGGATTCTCCAGGGTGCCCGTCAACCGTCCTCCACCCAGTAGTGAATTTTGAAGTCCATCTTGAGCTTGAAGTCATGGGGTTGTCATCATCTTGACTCTCACATCTCCCTTATGAATCACTCAACCAACCCGTCTCTGAGCATAGCAAAATTAAACTACTTCGTCCCGGGCCATGGTAACAAGGGGAATTGGTTTCATCCTACCTCATGATACTACTCAAGAACATAACTTAAAAATTCTCCTACTGCATGCATGGTGGGGAGGTATAATTCTAATGCAATAAAATCATAGGTATTGTAATAGAAATCATGATCAAATGACTTGCACTGGTGACGGTCTTGAAAGCTAGGGACTCGTGATAGCAGGCTTAGCACTCAGGAAATTCTACCGAATCAAACAATAGCACAAATAAGTATGGCACAATATAACATAACAGCAAGTTGGAAGTAAAACACCCAAGCACTCAAACCAAAATCCAAAGAAAACTGGAGAAAACAAATCAATTTTTTCACCACATCAAGCAACAACTAAGAAATAGTTTTACACAACTAAAACTTTTCTTAACAGAACCTAAGCATGGGTTTTGCTAACCAACAGAAGGGAAAACATCGTACAAACTAGGAGCAAAAAGAATCACATCAAAAGCTATTATAGAACTCCTATTATGCCTATAACAATCCTAGCAAGGAAAAATAAATAAAATTTTTATTCTACTGTAAATAAAAGTTCATCCTCTGTAGCTACAGAAACTTATCTAAAATAAACTATAACTTAGTAAAAATAAAATTATTTACTAAATAAAACAATAGGAAAACAGTAGCTAGTTAAATAAACAAGAAATACATGATTTTGACTAAAACTATTCCTTTATTAAATCTAAAATACCCAAATAAATTCCTACTGTTAGGCAAGGTCAAAACAAAGCAGTGACAAAAAGAATCACTAAAATGTAATAATCCTAACTCATTTTATAGCAGAATTACTAATCTGTCTAAAACTAAAATAAAACAATTTCTAATAATTTAAACATGGCCAAACATATTTTCTACAGAAACTACAACAAATTTGCAAACTAACAAAAAAGAATCAATTAAAAATATTAAGTAACCTAAAAGATATGGATTTTACAAAACTGAAACTATTCTGTTAAAAACAGAAACGAAAAATAAAACTAAAAAGAAAAACTGGCGCTAGTGGGCCTATCTAACGCTCAGGCGTTATATAACTAAAACGTGCTCGCGGCTAACTGAAAATAACCCGATCGGGCCGGTCTAAACTAAACCGCTAACTAAACCAAAATAAACCGTAACTAAAACTGGCTTTTTAAAATAAAACATACCCCTTCGGGGGATCTAATCTAAAGCGTCGGGTCTCGATCTAGCGGTGGTGGGCGCCTCGGCGACTCATCATGATGGCGACGACGGCGACAGACGGCAGCGGCTCGGGTGGCGACGACGGTGGCTCGGTGGTCGGGGAAGACGGCGGAGGCGTCAGTAGTCTTGGCGGCTCGAGAGGAGTCCGGAGGTGGTCTTGTTGGAGCTCGAAGTCTGTGGAGCTCGGTGAGGCGGCAATGGCGGCGGGAGGCGTCGTATTCAGTGAGGAATCGCAGCGAGGGAGAGGGCTTGGGGTCGGAAACGGAACGGGTCGAGAGGGGTATATAGGGGTGACCGGCTTGGAGGAGGCGGATCGGGAAGGCAATCCGGGATCCCCGGGATTCAGCAAGGCGGTTGTCTTGGCGAGAGTGGCGTGGGAGAGGGGAAAGAAAGGGTGGGACCGGCGCGTCAGCGAGAGAGGGGGAAGGGGTTTGGGTCGGGCGACCGATGGGGAGGGGTTTCGGGCGCGTCGGCTCGGGCGTGGGCCGGCTCGAGGCGGGTGGAGCTGGGGCTGAGCTGCGCTGGTGGGTGCCTCGGCTGGCCGGGCAGTTAGCTGTTGGCGCTGAGGTTTCTTTCCTTTTTTTTGAAAACAGGGAGAGGGGGAAATATATATAATATATATATTTTTTATATAGGACATATATATATCAAAATGATCAGGGGAATTTATCCTACAATTTGAACATTTTTCCAAGGGCAAAACTCAAACTTAAAAAAACATTTTCTAAAAACCCCAAATAAAATCAAGTTTGAATTCAAACTTTTTGGCAACATTTTTCATCTGACATTTTGGAGTGTCATGTTTACTCCTCTCATACTTTTCTCAAGTATTTGTCAGGCATTGTTTTGAAATAAATTTCAACTGCCAATTTGAATTCAAATTCCACAAACTCAAAAGCCTCTGAAATACTTCAAATGTCACTCAATTCAAACAATAATGCATAGATGCTTAGCTATAATTGTAAAACATTCCAAATGGGAAATTTGGGATGTTACACATGTCATACAAGAACAATTCATGCATATCAAGTAGAGGCCAATACATAGCATAAGCAGTTTCTTGCAATTTTATCGTGTTGGAAACATAGAGAGGTGGAGATATAGTTCCCCTCTCATAATAATTGCAAGTAGGATCATCAAGAACATGTATATTATATTCATCAAAATCAACATGTGCAACGGTAAAAGGCAACCCATCAATATAATCCTTAACAAGAGCAAACTTCTCCGATATAGTGTAGTTGGGAGAATTCAAAAAATAATAGGACTATCATGTGTGGGTGCAAATAGCAAAAATTTCATTCTTAACATAACGAACTATATCAAGTTCATATCCATAAGCATAATTCATATTGGCATCTTGGCCACAAGTATAGAAAGTATCAAATTCATCAAAAAGGGATATTTCAAATGAATCAACGGGATCATAGAAATTATCATAGCATTCATCCTTCGGTAAGATCGAAGGGGCATTAAATAATGTATGAGTTGAAGAGTCACTCTCACTAGAAGGTGGTCACGGGTAGCTAATCCGCTCTTCCTCCGTTTGTTCTTCTCTCTCCTCATAATCTTTTTCATCCAATGAGCTCGCAGTTTCATCAGTTTCTTCTTCCATAGACTCCTGCAAAATATTATTCTCTTCTTGGACAGCGGAGTTATTCTCAATAAATACATCAATATCGTAATTGTATTTATAATTATCATAGCAATACTTAAGGATGGCAAGATTTTCAGGTCTATAAATTAAATCATCAAAATCTTCAAACTTTTCAAACAAAGATTCAATTTCATATGCACCCTTAAAAGCAACAAATTCTTCTATTCGTTCCACATCATAGTAATCATATATACCATTAGCATAAGAAGCTAAGGTTTCATTATCATTAAATTTGCATGAAAAGGAAAGAGGTGGAACATTCATCCTAGAGCAACAAGTATAATCATATCTAGAGCATAAGTTCCAAGCATACCACTTCAATATATGAATTTGATCCCATAACAATTTCCCTTTATGAGTCAAGCGATAATCCCTAAAGTATTCATGTTGATCCAACAATACTCCCATTATATAGTTGAATGGGGTTTTCTCAGGATTATCAAAGTAGTGCATAATATCTTTCACATAACAAGCATCGAGGGTTTTAGGAGGTTCCCCATCTCCATGAGTAGCAGGTACAACTATTTTTTTTGTTGTTTCGTGTTCCATATCCATAACTAAAGATAGAGAACAACTTAGAACAGGAAATAAAAACTACTTAGTGATAAAGCAAACAAGCACACATGAGAATATTCACCCCATGCTATAACTCCCCGGCAACGGCGCCAGAAAAAGGTTTTGATAACCCACAAGTATAGGGGGTCGTTTGTAGCCTTCTTTAATAAATAAGAGTGTCGAACCCAACGAGGAGCTAAAGGTAGAACAAATATTCCTTCAAGTTCTATCGACCACCGATACAACTCTACGCACGCTTGACGTTCGCTTTACCTAGAACAAGTATGAAACTAGAAGTACTTTGTAGGTGTGATAGGATAGGTTTGCAAGATAATAAAGAGAACTTGAATAAAATCCAGGGGTTATTTAGATAAAGACACAACTAAGTTAGTTTTAGTAGAGAGCTTTTGTCAACAAGAAAGTCATTTGTCCCTAGGCAATCGATAATAAGTACTGGTAATCATTTTTGCAATTTTATACGAGGGAGAGGCATGAGCTAACATACTTTCTCTACTTGGATCATATGCACTTATGATTGGACCCCTAGCAAGCATCCGCAACTACTAAAGATCATTAAGGTCATGAAACCTAACCATAGCATTAAGTATCAAGTCCTCTTTACTCCCATACGTCATACCCCACTTACTCCGATTTAAGCTTCTGTCACTCTCGCAACCCACCATAAGCGAACCATGAACATATTGCAACACCCTACAGCGGGCCCCCTCATGTTTGCACGATAACGGAGGGCACCGAAGGACAACACCATAAATAAAATATACAATCATACCAACCAAGATCATGATTAACCCATAGGACAAAACAAATCTACTCAAACATCATAGGATAACCATATATCATTGGGAAATAATATATGGAGTTGAGCACCATGTTTAAGTATAGATTACAGCGGGGGAAGAGGTGTTACACCGCTGCATAGAGGGGGAGAAAGTTCGTGTTAATGGGAGCAAGATTGTTTATGTAGATCGTCGTCCCGATCGTTGCCCGGCGGCACTCCGGCGCCACCAGAAGGGAGGGGGAGAGAGCCCCCCTCCTCCTCCTCCTCCTTCTTCTTCTTCTTCTTCTTCTTCTTCTTCTCCAACATATCTATAATTTTTAATTGTTCCATGCTATTATATTATCCATCTAGGATGTTTTATATGCATTTATATGCTATTTTATATGATTTTTGTGACTAACCTATTAACCTAGAGCCTAGTGCCAGTTTCTGTTTTTTCCTTGTTTTTGAGTATCGTAGAGAAGGAAAACCAAACGGAGTCCAATTGACCTGAAAATTGACGGAGATTATTTTTGGACCAGAAGAAGCCCACGGAGTATCGGAGATGGGCCAGAAGAGTCCTGAGGCACCCACGAGGGCAGGGGGCGTGCCCTACCCCCTAGGCGTGCCCCCTACCTCGTGGCCGCCTCGGAGACCCCCCTGACTTGTTCCCGACGCCAAAACCTCTTCTATATACAGAGACCCCAAGAACATAACCTAGATCGGGAGTTCTGCCGCCGTAAGCCTCTGTAGCAACCAAAAACCAATCGGGACCCTGTTCCGGCACCCTGCCGGAGGGGGATCCCTCACCGGTGGCCATCTTCATCATCCCAGCGCTCTCCATGACGAGGAGGGAGTAGTTCTCCCTCGGGGCTGAGGGTATGTACCAATAGCTATGTGTTTGATCTCTCTCTCTCTCTCTCTCTTGTGTTCTTGATTTGGCACGATCTTGATGTATCGCGAGCTTTGCTATTATAGTTGGATCTTATGATGTTTCTCCCCCTCTACTCTCTTGTAATGGATTGAGTTTTCCCTTTGAAGTTATCTTACCGGACTGAGTCTTTAAGGATTTGAGAACACTTGATGTATGGCTTGCATGTGCTTATCTGTGGTGACAATGGGATATTCACGTGATCTACTTGATGCATGTTTTGGTGATCAACTTGCGGGTTCCGTGACCTCGTGAACTTATGCATAGGGGTTGGCACATGTTTTCATGACTCTCCGGTAGAAACTTTGGGGTACTCTTTGAAGTTCTTTGTGTTGGTTGAATAGATGAATCTGAGATTGTGTGATGCATATCGTATAATCACACCCACGGATACTTGAGGTGACATTGGAGTATCTAGGTGACATTAGGGTTTTGGTTGATTTGTGTCTTAAGGTGTTATTCTAGTATGAACTCTGTGATAGATCGAACGGAAAGAATAGCTTTGTGTTATTTTACTACAGACTCTTGAATAGATCAATCAGAAAGGATAACTTTGAGGTGGTTTCGTACCCTACCATAATCTCTTCATTTGTTTCTGCTATTAGTGACTTTGGAGTGACTCTTTGTTGCATGTTGAGGGATAGTTATATTATCCAATTATGTTATTATTGTTGAGAGAACTTGACTAGTGAAAGTATGAACACAAGGCCTTGTTTCCTAGCATTGCAGTACCGTTTACGCTCACTTTTATCGCTTGCTACCTTGCTGTTTTTATATTTTCAGATTACAAAAACCCATATCTACTATCCATATTGCACTTGTATCACCATCTCTTTGCCGAACTAGTGCACCTATAAAATTTACCATTGTATTGGGTGTGTTGGGGACACAAGAGACTCTTTGTTATTTGGTTGCAGGGTTGTCTGAGAGAGACCATCTTCATCCTACGCCTCCCACGGATTGATAAACCTTAGGTCATCCACTTGAGGGAAATTTGCTACTGTCCTACAAACCTCTGCACTTGGAGGCCCAACAACGTCTACAAGAAGATGGTTGCGTAGTAGACATCAAGCAGTTTCTGGCGCTGTTGCCTGGGAGGTTAGTGCTTGAAGGTATATCTTTAGATCTTGCAATCTAATCTTTTAGTTTCTTGTTTTATCGCTAGTTTAGTCTACAAAAGAAAACTATAAAAAAAGGGTGCCTCATATGCTTCATCTTTTTAATGTCTTTCGTGAAAATGATGGGAAGGAAAATTTTGCTCAAGTACTAGAAGAAGAATTACATATAATGCTTGGCATAAAATATGTGAATGATGAGCATGATTGCAATGTTGTTAGTATGAATTCTTTGAATACCCATTATGCTAATGATATGCAAAGCCACAAGCTTGGGGAACCTATGTTTGATGAAGATGATATGTTTAGTCCCCCCAGTATTGATGAGCAAATTTATTATGATGAAAGCATGCCTCCAGTTTATGATGATTATTGTGATGGCCATTATGCTATAAAGAATAAATATAACCATGAAACTTGTCATAATGATTTTAATTTTCAATTGGATTATGCTTCACATGATAGTTATTTTGTTGCGTTTGTTCCCACTACTATTGATGAGAATAAATTTGCCTATGTGGAGAGTAATAAAAATTCTATGCAAGTAGATCATGAAAAGAATGCTTTATGTTCTAGTTATATGGTTGAATTCATTCATGATGCTACTGAAAATTATTATGAGAGAGGATCATATGCTTCTACATATTATAATAATATCAAGTTTCCTCTCTATGTGTTAAAAGTTTTGAAGTTATGCTTGTTTTGCCTTCCTATGCATAGGAAGTGGGTTAGACTTAAATTTGCTAGACATATTCTTCATGATGCTCTCTTTATGTTTCAATTCTTATCTTTTATGTGAGCATCATTGAAATCATCATGCCTAGCTAGGGGCATTAAAAATAGCGCTTGTTGGGAGGCAACCCAATTCTATTTTTGTTATTTGCTTTTTGCTCATGTTTAGTAATAATTAATTAATATAGCATCTTTTTATATGTGGTTTTATGTTTTAATTAGTGTTTGTGCCAAGTAGAACCATTGGGAAGACTTGGGTGAAGTCTTTGCAATCTTGCTGTAAAAAACAGAAACTTTAGCGCTCACGAGATTAGCTGCTATTTTTTACTGGAAAGTGATTTTAGGTTGATTCTTTTTGAAGATGATTAATAGACAAATTACTCAGGTCCAACAATTTATTTCAGAATTTTTGAGTTCCAGAAGTATTCGAATGATACAGATTACTACAGACTGTTCTGATTTTGACAGATTCTGTTTTCTATGTGTTGTTTGCTTATTTTGATGAATCTATGAGTAGTATCGGAGTGTATGAACCATAGAGAAGTTGTAATACAGTATATATTACACCAATATGAATTTAGAATGAGTTCGTAAAATTAACTAAGTGGTGATTTATTTTCTTATACTAACAGAGCTTACGAGTTTTCTGTTAAGTTTTGTGTTGTGAAGTTTTCAAGTTTTGGGTAAATATTCGATGGACTTTGGAATAAGGAGTGGCAAGAGCCTAAGCTTGGGGATGCCCAAGGAACCCCAAGGTAATATTCAGGACAGCCAAGAGCCTACGCTTGGGGATGCCCCGGATGGCATCCCCTCTTTCGTCTTCGTTCATCGGTAACTTTACTTGGAGCTATATTTTTATTCACCACATGATATGCGTTTTGCTTGGAGCGTCATTTTATTTTCTTTTGTTTTGCTTGCTGTTTGAATAAAATACCAAGATCTGAAATTCTTAAATGTTAGAGAGTCTTCACATAGTTGCATAATTATTCGACTACTCGTTGATCTCCACTATTATCTTTTGGAGTAGTTTGTCGTTTGCTCTAGTGCTTCACTTATATCTTTTAGAGCACGGCAGTGGTTTTATTTTGAAGAAATAGATGAACTCTCATGCTTCACTTATATTATTTTGAGAGTCTTTAGAACAGCACGGTAATTTGCTTGGGTTATAAAACTAGTCCTAATATGATAGGCATCCAAGAGGGATATAATAAAAACTTTCATATAAAGTGCATTGAATACTATGTGAAGTTTGATTCCTTATGATTGTTTTGAGATATGAAGATGGTGATATTAGAGTCATGCTAGTTGAGTAGTTGTGAATTTGAGAGATACTTGTGTTAAAGTTTGTGATTCCCATAGCATGCACGTATGGTGAACCGTTATGTGATGAAGTCGGAGCATGATTTTTTTATTGTCTTCCTTATGAGTAGCAGTCGGGGATGAGTAATCGTCTTTTCCTACCAATCTATCCCCCTAGGAGCATGCGCGTAGTACTTCGTTTTGATAACTAATAGATTTTTGCAATAAGTATGCGAGTTCTTTATGACTAATGTTGTGTCCATGGATTATACGCACTCTCACCCTTCCACCATTGCTAGCCTCTCTAGTACCGCGCAATTTTCGCCGATATCATACACCCACCATATACCTTCCTCAAAAAAGCCACCATACCTACCTATGATGGCATTTCCATAGCCATTCCGAGATATATTGCCATGCAACTTTCCACCGTTCTTTTTATTATGACATGCTTCATCATTGTCATATTGTTTGCATGATCATGTAGTTGACATCGTATTTGTGGCAAAGCCACCGTTCATAATTCTTTCATACATGTCACTCTTGATTCATTGCACATCCCGGTACACCGCCGGAGGCACTCATATAGAGTCATATTTTGTTCTAAGTATCGAGTTGTAATTCTTGAGTTGTAAGCAAATAAAAGTGTGATGATCTTCATTATTAGAGCATTGTCTCATGTGAGGAAAGGATGATGGAGACTATGATTCCCCCATAAGTCGGGATGAGACTCCGGACGAAAAAAATAAAATAGGCCAAAGAAGCCCAAATAAAAAGAGGCCAAAGAAGCCCAACAAAAAAACATAAAAGAGAGAAAAGAGAGAGAAGGGGCAATGCTACTATCCTTTTACCACACTTGTGCTTCAAAGTAGCACCATGATCTTCATGATAGAGAGTCTCCTATGTTGTCACTTTCATATACTAGTGGGAATTTTTCATTATAGAACTTGGCTTGTATATATATTCCAATGACGGGCTTCCTCAAAATGCCCCAGGTCTTCATGAGCAAGCAAGTTGGATGCACACCCGCTTAGTTTCTTGTTGAGCTTTCATACACTTATAGCTCTAGTGCATCCGTTGCATGGCAATCCCTACTCACTCACATCATATCTATTGATGGGCATCTCCATAGCCTGTTGATACGCCTAGTTCATGTGAGACTATCTTCTCCTTTTTGTCTTCTCCACAGCCACCATTCTACTCCACCTATAGTGCTATGTCCATGGCTCACGCTCATGTATTGCGTGAAGATTGAAAAAGTTTGAGAACATCAAAAGTATGAAACAATTGCTTGGCTTTTCATCGGGGTTGTGCATGATTTTAATATTTTGTGTGATGAAGATAGAGCATAGCCAGACTATATGATTTTGTAGGGATAGCTTGCTTTGGCCATGTTATTTTGAGAAGACATGATTGCTTTGTTAGTATGCTTGAAGTATTATTGTTTTCATGTCAATATTAAACTTTTGTTTTAAATCTTTTGGATCTGAATATGCTTGCCACAATAAATAAGATTACATTGATAGATATGTTAGGTAGCATTCCACATCAAAACTTCTGTTTTTATCATTTACCTACTCGAGGACGTGCATGAATTAAGCTTGGGGATGCTGATACGTCTCCAACGTATCTATAATTTTTTATTGTTCCATGCTATTATATTATCCATCTAGGATATTTTATATGCATTTATATGCTGTTTTATATGATTTTTGGGACTAACCTATTAACCTAGAGCCCGGTGCAGTTTACATTTTTCCTTGTTTTGAGTATCGCGAAAAAGGAAAACCAAACGGAGTCAATTAGCGTGAAAATTGACGAAGATTATTTTTGGACCAGAAGAAGCCCATGGAGTATCGGAGATGGGCCAGAAGAGTCCCGAGGCACCCACGAGGGTGGGGGGCACGCCCTACCCCTTGGGCGTGCCCCCTACCTCGTGGTCGCCTCGGAGACCCCCCTGACTTGTTCCCGACGCCAAAACCTCTTATATATACGGAAACCCCTAGAACATAACCTAGATCGGGAGTCCCACCGCCGCAAGCCTCTGTAGCCACCAACAACCAATCGGGACCTGTTAAGCACTGCGTCGAAGGGGATCCCTCACGGTGGCCATCTTCATCATCCGGCGCTCTCCATGACGAGGAGGGAGTAGTTCACCCCTCGGGGCTGAGGGTATGTACCAGTAGCTATGTGTTCGATCTCTCTCTCTCTCTCTCTCTCTCTCTCTCGTGTTCTTGATTTGGCACGATCTTGATGTATCGTGAGCTTTGCTATTATAGTTGGATCTTATGATGTTTCTCCCCCTCTTCTCTCTTGTAATGGATTGAGTTTTCCTTTGAAGTTATCTTATCGGACTGAGTCTTTAAGGATTTGATAACACTTGATGTATGTCTTGCATGTGCTTATCTGTGGTGACATTGGGATATTCACGTGATCTACTTGATGTATGTTTTGGTGATCAACTTGCGGGTTCCGTGACCTCATGAACTTATGCATAGGGGTTGGCACACGTTTTCATCTTGACTCTCCGGTAGAAACTTTGGGGCACTCTTTGAAGTTCTTTGTGTTGGTTGAATAGATGAATCTGAGATTGTGTGATGCATATCGTATAATCATACCCACGGATACTTGAGGTGACATTGGAGTATGTAGGTAACATTAGGGTTTTGGTTGATTTGTGTCTTAAGGTGTTATTCTAGTACGAACTCTATGATAGATCGAACGGAAAGAATAGCTTCGTGTTATTTTACTACGGAATCTTGAATAGATCGATCAGAAAGGATAACTTTGAGGTGGTTTCGTACCCTACCATAATCTCTTCGTTTGTTCTCCTCTATTAGTGACTTTGGAGTGACTCTTTGTTGCATGTTGAGGGATAGTTATATGATCCAATTATGTTATAACTGTTGAGAGAACTTGCACTAGTGAAAGTATGAACCCTAGGCCTTGTTTCCTAGCATTGCAATACCGTTTATGCTCACTTTTATCGCTTGCTACCTTGCTGTTTTTATATTTTCAGATTACAAAAGCCCATATCTACTATCCATATTGCACTTGTATCACCATCTCTTCGCCAAACTAGTGCACCTATACAATTTACCATTGTATTCACTACAAAAAAAGACACATCCGTGACATTTTGGGCCGAACGAAATTTTTTCTCTCATACATATGACACTTCTGTGACGATAATTATGACAAAACCCAGTATCATCATAGATGTGGTGGGCTCCTACTTCTATGACAAAAAATCATGACAGAAAATGGGCTTTTCATCACAGGCGGGCGAGAGGCAGCTGCATGACATTCTTTGGGCCGTCCATGACGGAAAAAGCGGTGGTAGAAGCGAGGGAGGAAAATTTTGGGGAGTTCCAGTTACGGTGGGAGGTCGAGGGGCGGCGATGCGCGTTTCTCTCATACCTGCGTGGCGTGTGTGCGGCGTTAGCTCGGCCCGAACCAGCGAGGCGTTGGGCTCTAAGCGAACTGGCGATTACCTTTGCGAACTACGCGTTCTTGAACCCGAGAGATCGATCGATGGCTGTTAATTGAACCCGATCGGCGATTCCTTCCATCTTCTGCTAGCGAAGCGGTCGATCTTGCCTCTGGGATGAGCAGTGAGAGTTGCGGGGGTTTGGATGAGCGATGGCCGGTGGCGTTGCCTCTGGATGAACAGGACCTCATGGTGTGGTGGAGGGCTGGATGAGCGATGAAGCGGTGGAGGGGTGCCCGTGGAGGGTGGTTGAGCAGGACCCCGTGGTGTGGAGAATTTGGATGAGCAGTAGATGGTGGAGGGGTGCCCGTGGAGGGTGGTTGAGCAGGGACCTGTGGTGTGGAGGGCTGGATGAGCAGTGAGCGGTGGAGGGGTGGTTGAGCGATGGCCGGTGGAGTAGCGCAGCGGTGGAGGCTGGATGAGCAGGAGCCGTGGAGGCTGGAGGAGGTCGAGGGTGGAGATGAACAGTATCTCATGGAGTCCGTTTTGCGATCGCCACACCCCTCCCGATGAACAGGACCCCGTTTGACCGTAGGGAGGTCCGTTTAAATGCTTTTCTTGATGCGCCACACCCTCCCGATCAACGGGACCCCGTTTCGACCGTAGGAGGTCCGTTTAAATCCGTTTTTGCGTCGCCACACCTCCCGATCAACGGGACCCCGTTTGACCGTAGGAGGCCCGTTTCGTCCGTTTTGCCGTACGCCACACCCCTCCCGATCAACAGGACCCCCGTTTCGACCGTAGGAGGTCCGTTGCCTCCGTTTTGCGATATGCCACACCCCTCCCGATCAACAGGACCCTGTTCCAAACGTAGGAGGTCCGTTTTCTCCGTTGTGCGGTACGCCAGGCCTCGTTTCCGTCGCCTGTTCCGTCCAAGCCCTCCCGATGAACACGACCATGCATTCCGTTCTGACCCAGCCGGTCGGCTCCCACGTGTTCCGTTGCCTCCCGATGAACACGACGCATTCCATTGCCTCCCCATGAACACGACGCACTCCGTTGCCTCCCCATGAACACGACGACGACGCTGGTTCTCCATTCCGATCCAGCCATGTACACGAGCCACGGTGCGTGCGTGTCTGTGATGGCGTTCAAGACCCCGCCCGTATGTACACATACATGGCCGTATTTTCTTTCTTGCACCCTAGCCGCTGTACGTACGTGTACATGCTAGGTGCGCACCTCTTCTACGACACATGCGCGCCTCTACAATGACCAGTATGTACGTACACGTTCGCGACCAGAATGACAACGCTACGTACGCTTCGACCAGGTGTGTCCCGACTGTTAGGCACTTCCTTGCATGCGAAGATGTAGCTGGTGGGTCCCAGCAGTCAGGGGGGCGAATCGTTTTGTTTTGCGGGGCGCACTTCCTTGCGTCCAGAAGGTGTAACTGGTGGGTCCCGGCGGTCAAGGGGAACGTTTTTTCGTGAAATACGGTGGCCTGTCCGATGGGTCCCCATTGTCGGTGGAGGAATAATTATTTTGCGGCGTAATAAGGAGGCACTTCCTTGCTGCGATCGTGGACCCGGTATGGCGTCTCCACGCCTGATACTCTTCCGATGGAAGTCGGTCGTTGACCACATTGACCACGCCGCCGAGAGCACCATAGCGGTGGACTGACGGCGAGGCCTAGGAAGGGGACGACACGGATGCGGGGAAGACTTCGACAGATTGTTTCCTACGGAGGAGTCTGTTGTCACGAGGTTTCTTGGTTATTTGACGTTCTTGGGAGAATAACAGCAGTGTGGGTGAGTAGAGGGATGGCTAGGCCAGCGATGGGAGTATGGTGGGGCGGTGAGGCCTGCTGACAACCTGGTGGCAGAGGAGGAGGAGCGAGCAGTCCTTGGCGCTTGTTTGGCGGGTGGGCGGGAAGAAGCGAGAGATTGAAGAAGCACGACGGCCGTTGGATGGCCATCCAACGATCCTTTATACATGTCAACCTTTTTTTTAGGAAAGCCTCAAATATGTGGAAAACAACATACAACCCATCTGCCATTATTTCTAATAATTTACAGCCCATTTGCTAATTCTTAAGGTTTTTCTTTTGGAGCGCATATTCTTTTTGTTAGCATTGCAGCCCATATTGTGGCCACGGTTAAACAAAATTTTGCATATTTCGGTGCGGTCCGAACTGGTTTTTAATCCCGAAATTTGGACTCACATTCAAACTGATTTTAAAAATAAATGTATATCAATATAAAATCCAACAAATTCTCCACGCATAAAAATTAATGTAATTTAAAATCTCAAAATGAAAAAAAAGATATTTGAAACTAATTGCCGGTTTGATGTGTTTTAAAATGTATAGCCCATTTCTCATTCTTGATGGGCCATTTTCTCGCCACCGAATGAAAGCTCTCCTCGTCTTGAAAGATTTGCAGCCCAACAGGGCACGACAAAGCGACTTACTTGGCAAATCACAAAAAAGCTGGGGCTGTGGCCGTGGACCCATTGTCGGCCTCTCCACGTCTGATACTCTTCCGATGGAATGTCGTTGACCACATTGACCACGCTTGCGCCGAGAGCACCAAGGCGGTGGGCGGCCAGCGAGGCCTAGGAAGGGGCAGCCTTGGCCGGGAAGATGCTGTGATGGATGCCTGTGAGAGAATACGAGGTTCTTGGTTCGGCTGCCGTGTGAGGCTACCCGTCGCTTGAGGCACAGCTAGCGGTGGGAGTAGTAAAGGCGATGAGGCCTCAACGGCACAATTGCCCACTTGGAGGCAGGAGCAGGCGGTCTCCCGGCGCTGGTTTGGGCGGTGGTGCAAGAGGCAGCGATTGAAGAAAGCGGAGGACCGTTCGATTCAAATCCAACGATTCTTCTGCTAGAATTGTTTGTTGACTAAGTTGACAAGCCCTCGTGCAGCGTCAACGTAGTAGGCCTGGTCAGCCTCCCAACGGTGCGCCCGGATGTCGGTGGGAGGAATCATTTTTCGCGTAATAAGGAGGCGGTTGGTTGCGTGCGGCCAGGGCCCGGAGGGAGTAGGGTGGGCGGGGAAGCTGCGCGGCATCTGGCAACCCACAAGAGGAGGGAGCGAGCAGTCCCACCGCACTAGTTTAAGCGGTTTGGGCGGGAAGATCGAGAGATTGAAGAAGCACGTCGGCCGTTGGATGGACATCCAACGATCCTTCTTTGCTAGAATCGTGTGTTCACTGACAAAGCCTTGCGTAAACAAGTCAGCAATTTGCTATTATTTTTATAATGTTTACTCATTTTCTAATTCATATGGAATTTATTGCAGCCCGCTTTCCATTTTTTTTAGAATTGCAGGCCATTTTCTGGTCAGTACCAGTGTCAAAAAATTAACTAAATATGTGGGAAATTTCGAAAATTCACAAATTTTTGCTGGGGAACGAAATATTCTCAATCTAAAAATTAATAGCCATAATTTAAAAATAAATTAGTACTATGTCATGTTAAATCTAATGAAATACGTATAAGATATCAGTGAAGAACAAAAAAAACTAATATCCCATTTGCTATAATTTTTTTTGGAATTTTCAACCCCTTTTGATATTACTTTTAACAGAAATTGACCATACTCTTTGGCCAGGATGGAATGCATCCCTCCTCGTCTTGAAATATTTGAGAAAACAAATAGGCCTAGCTTGGGTATTCTTCAAAAAGAAATACTGGGCTACCTATTTTCCCAAAGAACTGGTGCATGAGCATTTAGCTTTATTTATTTATTTACTTATTTATGTTTAGGGGACCATGAGCATGTACACAGGCGGATTCATGTGAGAGCCTCCTTCCGATTAATTATGGGCTTCTCTATTGGGCCTTCATCGATTGGGCTGCATCTTATCAACAAGTGGAAAATGTGTTCCGCACAAAAAAATAGTATGAGCTACGTGCGATGCAGGGGCACTAAAGGATCGAACCGTGCAGCGACTTCCAAAACATTGTGTTTGTCGTTCTAACAACACATTTATTCAACCAACAGATGAAATATACTACGATTGTACATTGAAAACAGCAGCGGCAACAACGGGGCTGGGGTGCAATTGAAGCGATAAGCGAGGCGGAAGAGTCAAGACGCAGCTCTCTCTTCCAAACCAAACATCGACCATCATTACAAAAGGGCTACCAAAAAGAACAAGTGTATGCATCAAACTAAATAAAGATCCTACTACACCAAGTGTACTCATCTAACTAAGCGGCTCGGTTAGGCGTTACTATTATTAATTTGTGGAGATTGGTGGCGGCTTGAACCAGATGGGTGCTGACGGAAACTCCGGCCCGGTAGTCGAAGTCGATACTTGCGACCCTCTCTCCTACTTTGGGCTGCGAGGCGTGGCGGCACATATCGAGGGTATGGTGCATGCGAGAGGCGCATAGTGCAGCTGTGTACACACAGTTTTTCACGATGAACGAAGCGGCGCTGCCATCATGATCCTTGCCGTCGGTTATCTCACAGTTAATCGGATAATTGATCGACAAGCGAGGCGTGCACCAAGGCTACTTACCAGCCTCCAGTCAAAAATTCCTGAAGGCCCAGAGAAGCTGGGATCTCGCTCAAAGACCTTGCAGTGACTGTGATTGTATTCCGCGAAACAACATGTCCGGTATGTGCGAACGATCATCAATCTTTCGCCGTCATCTGATCGAGCCAGGAACCACCTGCAACTGCCATGTCGCTTTTCTTTGAAAGGTTTTGGCATTAGGAAGGGTAGGGACACCAAAGGCCTACACCATCATATCAAGTTGGAGTCAAATAAAAAGGGCTCTTGATTTAGTCAATCTTAAGAACAACATGTTATGAGCATGAATATTTTTTTAGTAAATGTTGACGATAATATAAGCAAGCCATCATGATATCATAGGAAAGTAACATACTACTTGTAATAGCCGTTTGTAGCGATGATTGGAGTAGGCCAGCAATACGTCCGACCATAGAAGGAGTCGACGGCGTAAATGAAGCCCTTGTGTTCAATGGCATGAGAGAACCATAGAGGATGTATGATCACGAGATGGACGATGCAGATTTATCCACTTACCGCATGACATGTCGAGATAGGCGAGACCGAGGTTGAAGAACGCAATTAGTGCTTTGAAGTCTTTATAATTCGCGAGATCTTGTGGGCACTTGGCAGATTACAACTTGAGCAAATCAAACTTGGTATCATGTTGGCTCTTTGTAAGATTACGAGTATTACAGGCAGCGGTGCCAAAGTAGTGCGGTGTTAATCAAAGGAAGGGGATCAATCGCCGGGTGTAGACCTCCACGAGCATCCGGTGCCGCGACCGTCGACGAGCACCATCCAAGGCGTGTTCATGCCGACCCGGTACATACCGTTAATGTAGGCGAGGCTGACGGGGATCGAATCGCAGTGAAGGGGTTGATGCTCGCCACCCTATGATCATTATGCTTTGCGTGACACGCCGTTTACGAAGATCGGCGGCATCGGCCAAGCAAGGAGCTGGCTTAAAAAGCTCCGACTGAGGGCTTTGAGCAAGCGGTACAGCCCGGCGAGCCTGTGACGAGCGGCATGGTCTTGAGATTGTCCACACGCGAAACAATGAGCTTGATTACCTCTGTGGGGAGCGAATTCCAGCCACTCTTTTGGCGGACTTGCTCGATTCTGCCATTGTTAGTGCTTGGGTTTCGGACAAGGGGGAGGCGCCTTAGCGGGGATGGAAGCTTGGGCGAGATTATGTGCGGAACAAAAGATGGAGAAGCGAATATGTCTGTGGGAAGTGGACGGATGATGATGACTGCGACCGCCGCTTGACTTACGAGATACATACCAGCAGCGTAGGGTCATATCGATGCGGCACAACTTGCTTGAGTGATCACGATCTTGGTACTCCCTACGGTACCTACTACGGTACTATGCCCTAGCTTGCTAGAGTAGAGTAGTAGAGTAGGACTCTGCTCTACTACTAGCACCGGAGGAGTAGTATATTCTAATCTAAAATAGTTACAAACTTCAATGCACAATCGTGGAACGACTACGAACCATGCTCAAAGACCGTGTCTACGTGGTGTTTGGACTTATATGCAAAAAAATAGCAAGATGCCCGTGCATTGCACGTCACACCATCATCACCAACTCGGTTTTTTCTCTACTCCTACTCCTATAAAAGACTCAGTTGGTGATGATGGAGGCGAGGAGGCGTGTTCAGCCGGGCGTGCAGCGGTCGGCACAACACTATTCGATTTGTTACAAAAAACAAAGAAGAGTAGTAGAGATAGATACATAGGAAGGATCACGAGGTTGTGGGAGATAAGGATGAACGAGGCAAGGCCTTATCTGTAAATGTGGAGAGAGGTGCGGGTATCTTTTGTAAAAATTTCATAGTTGGCTTTCTATCCGTCAGATATAGATCGGACGGTCTATATTACAAGATGGCAGGCATACCATCATCACCAACTCGGTTTTCTATAAGAGTAGATATATATAGATATAGATAGATAGAGACTAGGGAGTACTAGTAAGGACACCATCTCGCTTCGTGTGCTACTCCTGCGCTCC
This sequence comes from Aegilops bicornis, assembly GCA_021605145.1. Taxonomy (NCBI): domain Eukaryota; kingdom Viridiplantae; phylum Streptophyta; class Magnoliopsida; order Poales; family Poaceae; genus Aegilops; species Aegilops bicornis. The sequence continues at coordinate 475,732,119 of CM038670.1, read as the reverse complement.
ATTAAATGGACGCAACATCCCCTCTGACCACCCCTCCTGCGCTCCATTCGGTGGTCTTTGTTGAAATCTGAGGGAAGCGCACTCTCGCGACTGCTGGCAGCCACGACTTCACCGACGATGACTTCTTCCCCGACCTCGGCAACCTCTTCCTCAACGACATGGGCGGCAACCTCAACGCCAACGGTGCTGCTCCCGTTGCATTGTATGTGTCTCTGTCCTTCATGTTCGAAATCGTGGTAGAATTCATGTTTCTACTCGTATCCTACTACTATGCTAGTCCACATGATTAGTTTCATCTCTGTTATAGCCGTCATGATTTATTTTGTGCTTATTCGGATTAAATCTCGTAGTAACTTGCTCATATATTCAACTGGCATAGCGTCCTACAACCACTCCCGTTTCATGGACGGCCCGGTCGATGCCTCCAAAGGAGCCCTTCGTCCGGTGCTATGAGTGCCCCATGCCGTTTGTGGCTCGCCCGGTGACATGGTGCATCACCTCATGGATGCGTGCAGTGATCCTTGCTGGCCCTTGGCGAAGAACATCAAGAAATGCGACCGTGCTACCGGTTCACCATGCCGGAGTCGTTGGAGGATCACTGCCGCCTGCTAGTCTCGGAGGAGGACGGCAGCGTCTTCCTCTTGAACGTGGGCACCGGCGAGGCCCGAGCAGGCCGCCGCCCCGTCCCTGTAATGTGCGTCAGGGGCGTCACTGCTGACGCTGACACTGACACGAGGCAGATGTACGGGTGCGTGGTCACTGTTACTACCCCTCCCAGTCACGTTGGTGTCGACACCAGCCTCATCGGACGGACTTGGACTCTGGGGAGCTGGGACTATCCCGCCAATGTGGACTTGGAAAACCCATGGCATCCTTTACCCGCCGATGCGGTGCACGGGGACTCCAAGGAGGTTCACCTGGACATATGCATTATCAAGTGCACTTAGAAAACATGTAGTGTGTGTGTGGGCGCTTATGGCCCGTGTCTTTGACGCTTTTGATTACGTAAGCTTGTCGTTAAACTTGAGTGGCTTTCGCATGATCCTTCCTTTGAACCGCTCCTCTCGGTGAGCTGATGTAAGACACTTTGGGTTTCATTTGATAATGGGCTGGGAGGAGCCTCCTGTTCTTCTAATTTTTTACGCATTATCAGGTTAAATGTTGATCATTAGTCTTCGCTCAATGTAATCCGCAGTCTAAGCATGTGGAGACTTCCATGCAGGATCTTGCTCTATTGGAGTATCACGCATGAATAAAAGTGTATCCGTTTATGGTTTAGTCTAGAATCTTCCATGTATGAATTTTTACTACAATACTAGTGAAAGACTTACGATGAACCATTTCTTACATCTCCTCTGCCCCCTTGCAAGTCATCCTGATTTAATCCCTCCGTCTAGGTGTATAAGGGCATGGTTAATATTACTTAATAGTATAGCCAACTGTTGACTATAAGAAAGTGCCATGTCATCTGTAGCCAACATGTATAACAATAGATACTCAAAAACTAATTCTTAAAGATCATTTCTTGCAAAGCACAATAAGTGTTATTTCTTCACAAGTTTTGGATGCAGGTTAAACAGTTCAACGCTTTTGTTTGCAAAAGATACCTTTTTATCTATTTCACCCGGATGTTTGTGAGCTCTAGAGATGAGATAATATCCGAAGAAACCTATCGATACCCGTTACACATGAGATGACCCCCACATCGTTTGTCAAATAAACAACTCCCCGATCAATGCATTTCACTCTTGATTACAGCATACGGGCACCTTACTACTATAGATTAGTACGACCAAAAATTGAACTAACATTATATATAGTACGATAAATACTGATGCATGTCACCTAAAATTATATCATTCAAAACTATGTTCAAATCTGAATCCAACGATATAGTTTTTGTTGACATGCACTAACATTTTGTCGATTAAATCTTGATCAAATTCAATGGGGACTAATAAACCACGACCGATGTAGTACAAGTGTAGAGGGCGGCGCTGCACGGGAGTCTCACCTCTCACCCCGCTCGTGGCGCGGTAGTAAAGCCGTCATATCACAAAACCCAACCAATCCCAGTAATTAGTGGCCTGGTAAAATAAACGGACAAGCAACAACCACATCCCTCCGTCTTTTTTGCATTTCATCTCTCTGCATTTACTTTCTCCGGTTCATCTTGCACACTCGATCCCTAGCTACTACTCCTAGGGCCAGTTCCTTTGGCGGCTTCCCCAGCTTTTCCCACAAGACTAGTCACAGTGGAGAGTAACAATAAGGCGCCTCACTCATTTATTTGGGCTTCTAAACTACTACTCCGTCCTGGTTTATTCCTCACCATTGTAATCTATGCTAAATTTTGACCAAAGATTTAGCAAATAAACATTAATGTTTCTCGTTTTCTCCTCCTCCTTGGTCACGGTGCATAGCTTAAGATGACTTACTCACCTAGACGGATGGAGTAGTGCATGTGACATGCACTAATATTTCATTAGTTAAATTTATGATCAAAATTTGACACAGGTTACAATGGGGACCAATAAACCAGGACGGAGGTAGTAGTTATGGGATTACTAATCTAGAAGCCTAAAAGAACTGGCCCTTTGGTACTCCTACTAGTAGTAGTACTCAAGTTGGAATTCAATTGCACGACACAACTTGTTAGGCAAAAAAATTCGTCTGAGGGTGTAGGAAGCGGTTTGGGAATTTGCATGCCTTTCCAACCAGTGAGATACTCCGTACAAAGTCTGACAGAGAAATAACGATAGAGAAGGAAGCTAAAGTAAACAATCAAGCGAGCATTTTTGCATTTGTTTTGCATTCAATCGTTTCACAAGCTTGACTAGTGCTGTTTTTCTACTTTTACAAAAACCGCATCGTAATGATAAAACGTGCATTTGCACATACATAAGTAATAGTAGTACTCCCTCCGTCTAGGTGTACAAGTCTTCCCTCATTGGTCACGGTGCACAACCAAAGATGACTTATTGACCTGGACGGAGGGAGTAGCACAGTCTACAAGCATATATCGAGAGAGACGTGTAGTGCGATAGTATATAGGTAAGTTTGTGCTATATGCACGTACTTGCAAAATGCGTCTGAATATACAAGGTTTCCAAACTTTCCCTTTTACATACTTAATTAAGGGGCGCTAAAAATTCCTGAGCGTTCAGGATTTATCATTTCGTCCCAAAACTAATGAGATCGCCTTTACTAAACAAAAATAATAATTCTCCTAAAAGCCACGGCGCTTTCGCGGGAGCGCTGCGGCATGCCACGAAGTGCCACAGTGCTTGGCCCGTTTCCAATGTGACACAACGCCTCTTCACGAGCCTCGAATCGCGAGGTGCTGATTAATGACTTCTTGGCTGAACAGCGCGATCTCACCGGTGTGGTGATCCGGCGCCAACAGGTACTCCGCCTCGCTGGAAGCATGCACCCGGTCCACGTACCGCCAAGCGTAGATGAGGCGCTTGGGCCCGACTGCACGCAGGGCGTCGGCACGGGCGTCCTCCGCCACCCTCACGGCCCTCGCACGAATATACGCCAAAGAGCCAATTGCCTGACTCTCTCGGACGTGACATATGCCTCCCAGGCAGCTTGTTCCGCGGTGCGCTTCTCTTCCTCGGCCTTCTTCTCCACCTCTATTTTGGTGCGCTCTGCTGGAGGCAAAGCCTCCCACAAGGCGACATCCATTTCTTTCCAAAGCTCCTCAAGGCCGGGGGGCTCGGCGGGCGGCGCGGCGTTCTCCTCGTAGCAGGGGAGCCGCCGCGTCCTCCGACGCAGCGTCTTTGGTAGATTGGGAATGCCGACGCGTCCACCTCGAAGCGTCGCGGCGAGGAGCGGAACGCCGACCCGTCCTCCTCGACTAGTGGCGGCGAGGAACGGAACAGCGCCGCGTCGCGTCGCGGCGAGGAGCGGAACACCGATGCATCCTCCTCGACTAGTGGCGGCGAGGAGCGGAACACCGACGCGTCCTCCTCGACTAGTGGCGGCGAGGAACGGAACAATGACGCATGACCATCCGCGCGGTGCAGCGATGGGCTCCTAGGGCTTGGGAGGGGCGATGCCATGGTGGTCGACGTGAGAGGGAGGGGAGGAGATGGCGATGAGCGTGAACACGAGGGGAGGAGATAGCGATGTCGTGGGAGGCGCAGTATTTATAGTGAGCAATGGCACACCTATGTAAGATATGGACTTAGCTGCACTGACTTAACTGCAAGTCCAGTTGCGTCACTGACATGTGGGCCGAACACCTGTTGGGCCGATATGTCAGTGACCCAATGCACCTACAGTTAAGTAACAGCTACGTGGGCATATTTGTTGGAGTAAATTACGGGGGAGCGAAGGGGTGGAAATATTGCTGGTCACAACGGATTGGACGAGCGTGGGGGAGGAGAGTCATGCATGCAGATTTTTTCACACGGGGTGGAGTGGTGGGACCGCCGGAGGGAGAAGGAGAGTTTGGCAGGCACATTGTTTCCACACATGGAGAGGAAAAAATTTGGAGACGAACGGGCTTCCTACAGGTATGGGGAACGGTGCATAATAAGTCATATTGCATGCCGGGCTAGGTATAGTCTCAAGTCATTAAAAACATACACGCCCCACACATGTTCATATTTCAAGGTGCACTAAATTATTGCATGCAATGATTAAGGCTGGCCATAATGGTGGTATCTTAGCTGGTATCATGCACACGAGAATACCAGCAAACATCTTGATGTGGCAAAGAATTAAAGAAGAGAGGGGGTTAGAGTAACTAGTGTTCATGCATGCATTGGTAAACACATTTTTGTGTGAAGAACGACATCACTAGTTGAGTACTTTTGCAGACTTCAAAAACTTTTCCACCGCCTCTACTATCTTGCTAAGAGTAGGTGAAATTTTTGAATCGAGCCCTTTAAACTAGAAGGGAGGTAGTGGTACTCTAATTGCTAACCTTGTTGTGATGACAAGATAGGACATGGCACGCACTGGGCCGGAGGAACTAGTCTGCATTGTGCATTTAAGTTTTGTCTGAAGTCAATGTACCTCTACTTTCACCAGACTTATAGAAAAAAGTGTCAACATTCACAATGTCAAATCAATATTTTTACACTCATTATAAAACGTAGTTCTTATACTCATTATAATCAGTATTGTAGATATTGATATTTTTAGTATAAATTTGGTCGTGGGATTTCATTGATGCACATCACAAAGCGTGGAGGAAGCGGAGCTTAGGGCTTGCATTGCCGGTCTCTACATAGGTATTTCTCTTCATAATCCTGTAATTTTAGAGACTGATTGCGCTTTTTGGGTAGCGTCTCTTGCATCGAGGGGGACTATGACAGTCTGCTATCGTGACACGAAGATGAAAGTGTTGAGCATCTCAAAGTTGATCAACAATCTTCAATTGTCAAAGATTAGCCATTCGGCCAATAAGGTGGCACACTTAATCGCTAAGTATAGCTTTGACAATAGATTAGATGGTATTCTTGTAAATAATGTACATACATGTGGTGAATATTATGTCGAATGAGTGTCTTGGTGTGGCTGGTTAATTAATATAAGGTGGTGTTCAAAAAGTATAAATCTGGTCAAACACTTTGCAAGCGGTTGATGGGAGTAAAAAGGACCCGGGAGGGAGTATCATGCATGCGGAGTAGGCAAAAAATTGCTCATTTATAGCGGTCGAAGTCTCAAAGGGCCCATTGCGAGGAGGCGAAGGTCGTGGGAGGCGCGGTTGTCGGAATTAAGTGAAGTTACATCCACGCGCCGGCATGTCGTGCAAACAGGCAGAAGCTATACCGTCAGGCCTACGATATGGGTCTAGTAGACATGACATCTAGTGGGTCCCGCATAGTTCTCGAGAACTCTTTGGGGGCTTGCAGCCGTTTATCCACCGGGCAAGCCAGCAACCCCACGCCGTTCGCATGCCCTACTCGTCCCCGTCTTCTACTACCTTACAACAGTTCGCTCCCAGTCGTCCCGTCCTTTCACATTAGTTCGCTCCCAGTTTTTGCGGGGTACAACAATTCAACTTCTCCTATCCCTCCTCCAAAATCCATGGCCTCCCAAATCTCCATGGTCACCGCTGAGTACCAGGTTAGAGCCATCACCGTGATCAGTTCATCGTCTTCTACACACGTGGATCCGCGATGGTGAAAGCATGCTTGCTCGCTTCCTACGCATGTTCAACAGTTCAACGGATGAGTGGGTCGCTGAGCTAGATGTTGAGTACACCACAACCCTGGGACGAGAGAAGGATCTAAAGGACAAAGAGAGGAAGAAGCCTGCCGTTATCCAGGTTTGCGTACATAACGTTTGCTTGGTCTACCACATATGCCATGCCGACGTTGAGTGCCAGGATTTTAAGAACTTCCTCAAGGACAAAAGAGTGAAATTCGTTACTGTAGGCTTTAAGAACGACAGGGATGTCCTACGTCGGATATGTCTCGTTGTAGGCTAGCCCTTCGATCTCCAAAAGGCAAGCCTGGTGTCCTCCTCTCAACCTTCAATGCTGACCCTGGCAGCAGCCATGATTGATCCTTCGTACGCTAAACTGAAGAAACCTCATCACGAAGTTTCATCATGCATGGGAGTCGAAGACATTAGATGAAGATCACATCCTGTGCGCAGCAATGGATGCCTACCTTTGTTTAAATATCTACAAGGGTTGGATGAAGAAGCGAGCCCGGTCCGGTTCAAGCAAAGAAGGCCGGGTGACGAGGAAGAGGAAGAGGGACGAGGACGAAGTCGAGGGCGTGGACTCGGACTCCGAGTAGGTGGCGATGCCGTCGCTCATGCTGGTTCTCTTTGATTGCCAAGCAGACTAGTTGCTTAGTTTATTTTCAAGGGTGTGTTGTGCTGAGGCCCCAGCAGAACTATGTTTAGTATGTTCTTTCTCATTATTTGAACTCTTTAGTACGTACAGTAGTACTAGTACTATGTCTTACTACTGTTCTTCTTGCACTTGGTACTACTGCTCGTATCTTCGTGTTCCCACTGTACTTAATACTTTACGTACTAGTAGTATAATTTGGGTCGGTCGATTTGTGAAAGAAGTTCGATGGAGCGAAGGAAGAAGACGGCAGAAGAGGTGGAAGAAGCCCTTCTAGCCATCCATGTTGCATCAAACGGCTCACATGAGTCGACTGACCCAAATTGCTCCATCAGATTGCCGGATCCACGTGACATTCAAGGTCTCAAAGGTAGATTCCGCGTCACTTTTGATGCGGGCTCGGCCTTGTAGCGACCAGCTTCCGCCGCAACAGCCACCATGCGCGCCTCCTCCGCGCGGGCGGAGACGACAATGACACGCTAGTGCCTCCTCGCCGGCATGCTGGAGCACGCGCTCGTCCTCCTCTTCGTATGCTGCGTGCATAGATGCGGCTCCACCAGCTGCTCGCGTTCTTGGCAGCGCGGCGGCGTCGCGAGGAGGGACTGCAGACGATGTGAGCAGGCGAGCCTTTGGCTTCATGGCACAGGGATGGCGGGGACACGGCGGTGATGGGCGAGAAATTGTTGGCGGAGAAAGCGGTAGGCGCCCGGCATGCTGTGGCGGCGACATATTGATGAGTGCGTGTTAGGAGCTTACTTTAGTTTTATATTAGGTTGGTCAAACTTAAAAGAAAACCGTACTAGTACAAGTAAACATTAGACTTAGGCAACGCTTTTATTAGTTAGTACCACAGCCACGATACGGAATCTTGTGCAAGCGCGTGAACCGCGGCCGCGCGGTCGATCGAATGGTGCGTCACCGTGTCGCGCTTGAAGGACATCCACCGAACCTTTTTGTGTGTGTGAAAACAATCCCCGAATATTACTCAACTTTTTTTTCCGGGAAAAGTTCTTGACGCTACAATATTTCCATATATTTGAATTTAGCTCCAATTCGTGTTTATTTGGATTTGGGCGTTTTAAGTGCGCCCTAGTTTTTTTAATACTGATTTTGTGTGTGGACTGAGAGAGAACGTGTGTATGTGTCCATATGTGTGTTGTGGCGGAAGGGCAATGTGGAGACGGTGTGCGTGTGATCTGAGACATAGAGAGGTGTGGATGTGCAAATGATCATGCATGAGTGAGACATAGACAGATATGCCGATACGTTGTGTATACATGAGAGAACGGTTTTCTAGTTTACTTGTGTGTGTGTGTGAGAGAGAGAGACAGAGCAGCATCCATAACACAACAACCATCTCTCTCGATTCGCCCGTCCCTCGCACGGTCGCATGCAACACATGCATCAACACGCACATTTTGACACCCTCACCCGACCCCTGCCCACCTCAAGGCCCGCACAATCTCTTTGTGAATACCCATTTCTCTCCTTAGGTTTGTTTTCTCTCAATATATATATATATATCTCTCTCTCTCTCTCACACACACACACGCGCACACACACACACACACACACACACACACACGCAGCACAACACAACACACACACTCCCCCAAGCACACAATTCATACCCATCCAAGGTTATACGGCGACCACTCTCGCTTGTGCTTCTTTGCACCCCAACATGCACAACACCTCAATCTTCAAAGAGGGCATCAAGCAGATCGAAGACGGCGACCACACCGCGCTAGAGAATGCGGGGTCATTTGGAAGCAGGGTGATGTGACAACGGCTGACTGACTCCTCCCCCACCCTCTCTCTCTCTTGCACAAAATTACCAATCCCTCTCTCCCCCGTACAAAATTGTCAATCCCTCAACCCACGAGATCTTTCCCCTCTCGTCCATGTTTTTCCAGCTCTCTCATCAAACATGTTGTCTCTTCTCCTTCCACATATACAGAATCTGGATGCACACGCATCTCACGTATATTACATGTCTCCATCTTTCTCACAGACCTAACTTCTTCCTCTCTCTTTCTCTCTCTATCTCTCTCCCTCTGTCTCGTTAGGTTTGTCTCCTACTCTCTCGTCCACATACATACAATCTTTCCCGCCCTATCTGCTCCATCTTCAAAAGCTCTCTCTACACGTGTGAGGGAGTCCTGGACTAGGGGGTGTCCGGATAGCCGAACTATCATCTTTGGCCGGTGTCGGTGTACTAGAGTAGGGGTACCCTAGTATCCCGTACTCGTGCCTGCAGACGATTCTGACACCAGCGGCAAGGTTTGCCTCGTCACCGCCGATATCCTCCGTGGCTCCTTTGGAGCCATTCAAGAACAAAGTATTAGATTGAGAAGACAAGGCCCCGACAAGAGGAGCTTGTCGAGAAGGCCACTCCAGGCACGCAGAAGACAAGGCCCCGGCAAGAAGAGCTTGCCGGGAAGGCTCGGAGCGCGACAAGTCTCCGGGCGCGACAAGGATTTGGCATGCAAAGGCGCTTGCCTTGACATGCAACTTCTCTCCGTCTCCGCTCCAACTCACCCAGCGACGTGTCGCCATGGGACCGTTCCATGGGCGCGTGTCGAGCGGCTGTGCAGCCAGCGGAGAGCAGTGATAAGCGGCGCTGACAGGCTCGCCATCGTGGCGAGCGGAGGCGCACCTGACGGTCTCTGTTACACTGTTTGGGCGACAACGACGGGCATTTATTGCTTTTGTCCCTTGCCGTCAGAGTTAGGTATTTTGCACTGCATACCTTGTTCAAGTAGGTGTACCAACTCCTGTTTTTACATTTGTACCCCCGCCTATGTTGTCACCTGTCGGAGACCCCTTGAGCATATAAAAGGAGGCCCGAGTGCAACGTAGAGAGGGTTCGGTTCCGCAGGTTGGGTTCCGCAGGTTCGGTTCCGCGGGTTCGGTTCCGCGGGTTCCGCAGGTTGGGCTGGTTCAATTCATTCGACTGGCCGTAGACTAGACACACTCACGCTAGGTTTTGTAGCTCGTATTGCTCCCTAGCAAGAATACAATAGATCAAACAAGCAGCAGTAGGAGTTTTATCTCTCCGGAGAGCTCGAGAAGCTGGGTAAACCGCTCGTGTGCATCGCCTCGATCCGCTCTTCGATGCGATCTCCGCCCCCTCCGAACCACAAGGGGCTCGGTCCGCCGCCCATAGGTGTCCGTGGGTGCGATCAGCCTCCCGACATCTCTGGCGCGCCCGGTAAAGCGTCGAGGCCGTGTGAATCTGATCCGGCGTTCACACGAGCAGCGTCATCAACATCTTCCTCAAGATGCCACCGAAGAAGAAGGCTTCGGCGGCAGCAGAGCCGTCCACGTCGTACCCACCCTCACCACAGCGAACGGGTGGTGGGGCAGACGCTGGCGGAGGAACGGGCGCCGACGAAGGTGTTCGCGACGTTGCCAAGTCCAAGGACAAGGCACCGCAAACCTCGGCGTCCAGCGCATCCGCGCCCGTCTCAGGAGCGGGACCAACAACGTCATGGCGTTCACAACGCCATACGCTCGTTGGATCGAGACCCTCAAGACCAGCATGCGCGCCAACATGCCGGCACGAGTGAATCTGATGCGCCGGACGGGTGCTGCTCCTTCTAACTTAGTTAGAAGTCCGGCGTGTCCCGCTCCTCGCACCGTTCTCCAATGCCACCCACTACTCCAGCGAAGCTTCGGGCGAGAGCTCGGCTGCTCTCGACTACCCTCCAACGGCCGACAAGGTCGACGAGTGGAGGGCCACTATCCAGAGCCTCATCGGCTTTGCCAACGGCGACGCTCCGCGGCAACCAATGCCATCGTTGCCGCGGCGTGACGACAAGGCACGAGCCGGTGGCGACGAGACTATCGGAGGTGCAACCACCGTGCACTCTCCGCCAAGAAGGCCAAGATCGCCGACTCATCGGATCCACCTCGACAGCGACTCCACTACGTCGTCGGATCCGCGAGCTCGCCGCGATCAGCGCCAAGTTCTTCATGAGCGACAACAAGAGGACACTCGAACTCGCATAGAGCGCCGAAGAGAAGCGCGACGTCAGTCCGACAAGCGCGCTGGGCCTTCTGTTGACATGCACGCGCCGAAGGGGCCAGCGACTGCCGTCAGCGGTAGGTTGCCCTGCGTTCACTCGTGAGCTGCGGCAAGTCCGGTGGCCCAGCCGTAAAAACTTCAAACCAGACGTGCGAGAGAAGTATGATGGCGGGGCGCACCCGTCGGAGTTCCTCGGCATCTACACCATCGCGGTGCGAGCTGCGGGGGGCGGGGCGACAAGATCTCGCCAACTACTTCCCGCTCGTGCTCAAGCCCAACGTCGAGATCTTGGCTCATGCACTTGCGGACAGCTCCATATCCTCTTGGCAGATCTGTGCCATCAGTTTGTTGGCGCCTTCACAGGTGGCCACAAACCTCATGGCCAAGAGAGTGACCTTCACTTGCTCGCCCGAAGGAAGGAGAGTCCATGCGCAAGTTCATTGAGAGGTTCACCAAGGCGTGCACTACAACATCCCAGACGTCCACCCCGCCGCGGTGATCAGCGCATTTCATCGTAATGTGCGGAACCGCAGGATGAGGAGGAGATGGCGATGTGCAAAGTCAAGGACGTTAGTGAGTCATGCATACGCCTGGCCGACAAGTGTGCATCGCTACCGAGGAAGGAGGAGACTCCTGGAGAGAATCACGAAGCGTGGTCGGCGGTGATGACACCGCCCCGGCAAAGAAGGGCCGGCGGCGAGGCAACAGGAAGAAGAAGGGCAGAGAAGTGCTAGCTGTCGAGCAGTCCGGCAATGGAGGCGGCGACAAGAACGCCAAGGCTGGCGGCTCCGGCAAGGAGGTTGCCGCTGATGCCAACCACCAGTCGGTGGCGGCCGCCGACAAGCAGGACGGCTCCGGGAAGCGATCTTGCAAGATCCACCGCACCAAGGGCCACGATCTCAGAGCTGCAAGAAGGTCGAGCAGCTCATAGAACAGCAGAGCTGAGTACGAGCGGCGAGAGACAAGGAGAAGGCCAGGGAAGGTCTTTGGGGAGCAAGCAAGAAACGTCCGGCGGGGAGGACGCCAGCGGCAAAGTCAAGTAGCGACAAGGAGATCGACCTCCCAGCGCCGCGACAAGGATGAAGATGATGATGACGGCGAAGATATGGAGGACGGCACGCTGATGAACAGGAGTTTGAGAAAGCCACGGTGGTTCTCTGCGTTGACGGAGGTGCTTCGCATACCTCCCACCGCCAACTCAAGCAATGGATGCGGGAGGTCAATGCAGCGGAACCATCCGTGAGAGTCACGCATAAGCCTCGAAGTGGTCCAACACGCCTATCATTTTTTATATTGAGGACCACCCTGATCGCATAACTGCGGTCGAGTGCTTGCCGATGTTGGTCTCTCCAACCATCCGCAACCTCAAGGTCACAAAAATGTTAGTTGACGGCAGGGCCGGCTTGAGTCTGATCTCCTCCGTGTGCTCCAAGCTTCAAATCCTCGACAAATGAGCTCGAAGAGACCGGAACCTTCAAGGAATCAATCCGGGAAGGAGCAAGTCAAGGGGAAGATTACGTTGCGGTCACATTTGGCGTGAGCTGAACTTCGGGGATCGAGAGGGTTACGTTTGGCGTCGCCGATTTCCCATTGCCTTACAATGGGATACTTGGCCGCCCAAAGATTCGCCAAGTTCATGGCAGCCTCTCACTACGCCTACAACCTACTCAAGATGCCGGGCACGATAAGCGTCATCTCTGTCCATGGCGACAAGAAGGATGCCCTTATCTGTGCCGACAAGATCTTCCGGATGCACGGCGATGACAGATTGCCAGACACTTGCCGCTGAAGCTCCCGGGGAAGAAGACCAAGTCCAAGTCCGGCAAGGGCTCGATGCTCACTCCGCAAGCGCACCTCTTGGTGCTGCGCTACCGTCGAGAACGCACCATCGAGCTCCACCGGCAAGTGCAAGAAGATGGTGGCTCCGCCGAAGACCAAGAAGGTGCCCGCCAAGGAGGACGGCGCTGGTGGTACCTTCACCATCGATTGCCTCTCTCGACCCCAAATAGGAAGGCGCTTCGTTGCTTTCCTCATGGGCGAATGTCGGCGTGTTTGCATGGCAACCGTCGATATCCCCGGTGTTCCTGTGAAAGTGATTGAGCACCGCCTGCCGTTTGTCCTCATGCGCGGCCGTCAAGCAAAAAGTCGTGAAGCAAGCGGTGGAGCGCCAAGAATTCATAGCGAAGAGATCAAGAAGCTGGAAGCGGCAGGCCTTGTCGAGGAGGTGCTCCATCCTCACGTGGTTGGCCAATCATGTAGTCGTAAGCAAGGCAAATGGGAAATGGAGGCTTTGTATTGACTTCACGGATGTTAATAAAGCTTGTCCCAAAGATCCATTTCCCTTGCCGCATTGACCAGATTGTTGACTCCACGGCCGGATGTGATTTGCTTTTGTTTCTTGATGCCTACTCAGGATACCATCAGATCTTCATGGCTGAACAAGATGAGGAGAAGACCGCATTCATCACACCATGTGGCACATAGTGTTTCATACGGATGCCTTTCGGTTTGAAGAATGCTGGTTCAACATTTGCAAGGGTAGTCCATGACGCTTTTGAGCCGCAAATACACAGAAATGTAGAGGCCTACATGGATGACATAGTGGTCAAGAGCAAGGACAAAGCAATTTTGGTTCAAGATTTGGACAAGACCTTTGCAAATCTGCGCAAGATCAACCTCAAGCTCAACCCCGAGAAGTGCGTGTTTGGAGTCCCTTCCGGCAAGCTTCTCGGGTTCTTCGTGTCTCAGCGGGGACGTGAAGCTAATCCCGACAAGATCAAGACCATTGAGCAGATTGAAGCACCAAAGCGGCGTCAAGGATGTCACGAAGACTTGCGGTTGCATGGCTGCTCTCGGCAGAGGTTTATTTCTAGGTCTGCTGAGCGCGCATACTGCCATTTCTCAAGATTTTGAAAAGGCAGGTCCAAGAAATGGACTCGGCGGAGGCTGCGCTGCAGGACTTAAAGAGATACCTGTCCTCCACTCCAACACTTGTCGCACCTAGGCCACAAGAGAAGTTGCTGCTATATATAGCGGCAACCAATCAAGTGGTTAGTGCTGCGTTAGTGGCGGAGGAGGCGGATGACGAGCCAGTAACCGCGGCAAGCACATCCAGCGACAAGCAGGGGGCTTCGCCGACAAGCTCCGGTCCCGACAAGGACGAATCCGCGCAGACACATGAACAGATACAGAAAAGGATGGTGCAGCGCCCAGTCTATTTTGTCAGCTCCCTCCTGCAAGGGGCTAGGTCAAGGTACTCTGGCGTGCAAAAATTGCTTTTCGGCCTCCTCATGGCCTCGAGAAAGCTGCGCCATTACTTCCAAGCACATGAGATCACAGTTGTCACTCGCTTTCCGCTGAAGAGGATACTGCAGAATCCAGAAGCGACAGGCAGAATTGTCGAGTGGGCACTGGAGCTGTCGAGCTTTGGTCTCAAGTTTGAAAGCACATCAACTATCCAAAGCAGAGCCTTGGCGAAATTCATAGCGTAATGGACGCCAACACGGATGAAGAGATTACGGAGACGAGCAAAGAGTGGGTGATGTACTTTGATGGTGCCTTCTCGCTGCAAAGCGCCGGTGCCCGGCGTCTTGCTTATCGCACCCACCGGAGAGCACCTCAAGTACGTCGTCCAGATGCACTTTCCCAAGGAGCAAGCGACAAACAATACTGCAGAGTATGAAGGTTTGCTTGTCGGTCTCAGGATCGCCGTGGACCTTGGGATCAAGAAGCTTATTGTCAGGGGTGACTCGCAACTCGTCGTCCGCCAAGTCAACAAAGATTACCAGAGTCCGTTGATGGAAGCCTACGTTGATGAAGTGAGGAAGCTAGAAGAGCACTTTGACGGCCTGCAAATGGAACATGTTCCAAGAGCTCGTAATGATATTGCCGACGACCAAAGTGCGTTGCGCTTAAGTTACTGTGGAACCAGGGATTTTCGTGTACTCGACTCGATAGCCAACCGTAACAAATCATTTAGACCGAGCAAGAAGAGGAAGTTGGCCTCTGGTGACTACTTTCACAGAGCTTCCCGAAGCCGTCGTTGCAAAGGTCCCCAAGATCAACACCTTGAAGCTTTGAGGAGCAGTCTGCTCCGGCTGCACCCGAGGTTTGTTCCATTGAAGAAGACGCCTCCCGACAAGTCTTGCTCGCAAGCTTGTCGGGAGCATCTAACTTCGCAGAGCCGCAAGCTCTTGCCGTAAAAGCTGATGTTCCGCGGCAGCAGATGTGCCTTTAGTCCTTGTTGTCGAGCCATAAGCTCCAACATGGGCGCAACAGATTATCCATTTCCTTGAGCAGAGAGAACTTCCCAAGAGCAAGAAGAAGCGGAAAGAGTAGCCCGACACCAAGTATGTACCAGTTTGTCGACAAAGATCTGCATGTAAGAAGACTCAACGGTGTGAAATTGAAGTGTATTGCTGTGGAAGATGGATGTAAGTTGGCAGAGATACATGGAGGCACATGTGGTCACCACATTGGCGCGAAGGGCACTTGCTCGCAAAGCTTTCCGGCAAGGTTTCTTCCGCCGACAGCCCTCCGGATGCAACTGCACAAGTAACCAAGTGTGAAGTGTGCGGTTCCATTCCAACAGATACACCAGCCAGCTCAAGCTCTCCAGACGATCCCTTTATCCCGGCCATTTTTGGTGCAGGGCTCGACATCCTCGGCCCCTTCCCCGAAGCTGTCGGGGCTTTGAGTACTTGTACGCCGCCATCGACAAGTTCACAAAGTGGCCGGAAGTGGAAGCGATGAGGAAGGTGACAACACAACAGCGATCAAGTTCTTGGTCGATTGTTTGCGTTTCGAATCCCTAACAGGATCATCACCGACAACGGCACGCACTTTACTGAAGTCGCACCTTCATGCAAGACGTCCAAGACCTTGGCGCCAAGGTCTGCTTTAGCTTCATTGCTCACCCGAGAAGCAGCGGTCAAGCGAGAGGGCAACGCTGAAGTCTGCGCGGGCTCAAGACCAGAACTTTCGATGAGGCTGCACAAGTCGGAAGAAAGCTGGATCGAGGCTGCTGGTGGTTCTTTGGTCGATCAGACGACGCCAAATCGAGCCACCGCCGTGCACCCTTTGCTCTAGTCTATGGAGCAGAGGCAGTTCTCCCCACGGAACTTCGATCACGGATCGCCTCGAGTACTCGCTTATGATGAGCTTGAGCAAGAGCAGCTGCGACAAGATGACGCGCTTGCTCCTCGAGGAGGATCGTCTTCGAGGCCATTTGTCGCGAGCCTTCGCTTCTGACAAGCCCTGCGTTGCTACCATAGCCGCAGGTTAGTGCGAAGTCTCGAGGAAGGCGACCTTGTTCTTCGGCGTTCGATCCGCCAAGAATTCAAACAAGTTGACGCTGAAGTGGGAAGGCCCTTATCGGGTTGAAACGAGTCACTAGGCCTGGCGCTGTCGCTTTGAGACCAAGATGGCATTCGGTGAGCAACTCTGGAACATTGAGCATCTTCGTAAGTTTTACCCATAGGGCGCGGTTGTCAGAATCCGTTCCGGCAAACACCTTTTGTACAAGTCTTGCAGCTGTTGCATGTAATCCTTCGTACAAAGCGAGCGCAGACCCGATGCATCGATAAAGCTCATGTGTTGCGCACGACTTGTCAAGTTCATGCTTTCATCATTTTATTGCATGTTTTGGCTAACACTTTGTGCAGCAACCATACCCGGTAAGCAGAATCGAGCCACTGGGCTCCATAACGTTATTTCCTCTTCTTTTTCTTTTCTCAAAGAAAGGAAGGCTCCCTCGCGCACAAGTTAACCAGGGGGGAGGAGGAGGTAATACTATGGACCAGGCACCGCTCGAGGAAGTTTCACCTCATCGGGAAGCAAGAAAGCAGAAAAGCTAAGTTGCCAAAGTTTGAGCAATCAATTTTTAAATTTTAAGTTATCTTCCTCGAGCGATAGTACTTTGTATGGAAAACACTGTCGCGAGAGGAACTAACTCGCCGGCTAGTCGCGCCCTTACTTTGTTTCGAGTCCGCTCAACAACTTAAGTGAGCTGCGGCTAGTCGCGACAAGGTTGCTTGTCGGAGGCGGCACTGCCAGCAGGCTGCTGACGTTCTGCACTCAGCGCTCGCGGCAAAAAGTGCTCGCACCGACAAGTCCCCTAAATGCGTAAGGCAGAAACGTACAAAGGAAGGAATCAAGTAGAGGAAATAACGTTGCATTGATCGATTCACCTAAGATAGAGTATATTCTGAGAATAACTTGTCGCTGATCTAACAAAGTTTTCTAAACATGATCAAGAACGACAAAGGAAAGATAATGTTGGCGGCCTAGTCTGGCGGGTCGCCTTCGATCCGCTTGATCTTGTTCACCTTGTCCACAATGGGTGCGACAAGGGCTTTGAGCTCCTCCACGTTGGCGTCGGACGGCAAGGATCACGAGGACACCGTTAAGGTTGAGGCCGGGTTGCGGAAGGCCACCTTCATCAACACCTTCTCGAGGCCCCATGCACAAACTGGCGAGATTCCTCGGCAAGCTGCTTCGGGACCTCCTCCCGGAGTCACGGGAGGCCCGTCCTGCGCCTTTGAAGAATAGGCTAAGCTTGACGCTGGGTTGGAGTTGCTCGTCGGAGGAGTACGCAAGGTCCTCCATCCCCAGCTCCTTCTGGTCGTGGTGGATGTCGGCGGCGGTGTCCACAAGACCTTCGGTCCAGTGCTCCACGCTCTCCCTCAAGGTGTTCTGGACGGAGGCAGCATTTGCCAGCAGCTCCTCCTTCGCCTTGATCGCCTCCAACAATCCCACCTCCCGCTCTCTGGCACCATCCAACGTCTGCGTCAGAGTGGTCAGTTTCAGCTCCAGATCCGCCTTGGAGTCCTTGGCGGCATCGAGCTCCTTGGTCCTGTCAGCAAGACGGCTCTGCAGCTCGCCCAGCGTGTAGGCGTCCTTCTCGCGCTCACGCTTGAGCACGGCAAGCTCTTCGCCGCTCTTCTTGAGGGTGGCCTCCAGCTGTGCCACCTTCGCCTTCAGCTCTTCCTTGGCGGCCTCGGCGGCTGCGGCGGCGTCGCCCGCTTCTGAAGCGCCCGCCAAGCGACTCCTCGCGCGACAAGGTCCTCTTCGTGGCTGTCCAGATTGACCTTCCGCTGCGCCCGGCTTCGCTTTCTGCGCGGCGAGCTTCTCGGCAGCCAGCTGCTCCTCATCACCGCGGCCTTCTCAAGGATGAAGGCGTGCGCTCTTCTGCGGCTGCGCCCAGCGCGTCCGCCCGTCATGGGCGCTTCTTTGTTGGCGCTCTGGAGCTCCTCGGCGCTTCTCCATGTCCGCTCCGCCCTCGCGACAAGGGCTTCCGGGTCTCTAACAGGCTGGCGGAGTGCGGTAGAGACAGCGGCTTCTTGGCCAGTACTCCTCCTCGGACTTCGCAGCTTCTGCTGCTTGGTGCATCCACCAGCGTCAGCCAATGGGGCCTTGAGTAGCTTCGCCGTCGAAGGTCTCGCCCTCGACCAGCGCCACAGAACTTCGGTTCCCGGGGAGCTTGATGAAGACGCCACGGCCTTGGTGGCGCGGGCTGGGGCTCCTCGAACTGATGCCACGCAACGTGGGGAATCGGCTGTCGGTGTGGCGCTTGCCGCTCCTGCGACCTCGGGGCGTCGATCGACCGCCGACCCCTCGCCCGGCCTCTGCGTCGGCAGCCTCGGTGGCCTCCTCGCCCAACAGGCTCGTCGGCAACGGCCTCTTCTTCCACGACGATGACCTCTTCTTCCTCGGCGGCGGCCTCGTCGGTGTTGCAGCGTTCCTCCTCGCCCGGCTGGCCTCGACCTCCATCGGGTCTGCGTCGGGCGAAGAAGGCAGTCAGCGATGTTCAGAAAGAGAAATAAAAGAAAGCAAGCCCAAGGGAAAATTTCGTGTAAGGGAGTTACCTGCAACGGGATCCGCAGCTATGACCTCGACCACTGGAGGGTCGCTGGCGCCGTCCCTTGCCGGGGTAGCCTCCCTTGCCGGAGTGGCCTCCCTTGCCGGGGTGGCCTCCCTTGTCGGAGGGAGCTCCCTTGCCGGGGAGTTCTCCTTGGCGGCGAGTGGCAGCGGCAGGATCTCGGGGGCGGCTTCGAGCCCTCCCGATGAGGCTGCTCCGCTCCTACACAAGCACAGGTCGGATATCAACAGAGAAGGAACCCCTGCACACCTAATAGTAAGAAGAAAACTGCACACTTACTGCAGGGATGTCTGGGGGCTGCTTCGAAGGAAGGTTGCCGGGTCCGGCAAAGGCAGTCTCAGACGCGTCCCCGTCGCCACGGGAGAATCGCCCTCGGCGACGACCATCGGGATCTTGGCCCTCTTCACCGCTCTACGGGCCAGCGTCACGAAAAGGAAAGAGTCGAACAAAGCAAATCAGATTCAGGATGAAGCAATAAAAATTGAAGAAATACAAGCACAATCGCGAGAAGCTTACTCTTCGCCTTCCTCCTCGGAGCTGAGCGCGGAGAAATCAAACTCCGCCCGCTTCCGGTGCGATGAGGCGGGGAGTGGGCTCTCTTGGCCGCTTAAGCGGGCGTCGTGGCGGCTCGAGAAGATTCCACCCCGGTTGTCGCTGCAGTTTGGGGCGCTCTCAAGGCAACCTCGCTTGTCGCGGTGGAGCGCCGTCGGCGCGCTTCTGTCAGGGCGGTCTGCCGCCCGACTTCGTCTCCAACCTGCGGAGACGCCTCCTCGGCGGAGCCGGGCTCAGTGGGCGGCAAGTCGCTTGGCGGAGGAGAAGAAGCGCCCTCGGCGGGTCCACTCGACCCGGCCTCGGTCCCGACAAGCTCGTCCTCGCCGGTGACCTCCCCTCGCTCGGCAAGGCTTGCCGCCTTCGCCGCCTCCGCCTCCTCCACGGTGAACCCGAAGGCTCCAGCGGCAGCGGCTGCTGCCGCCTCCTCCACCCTGGTGGCAATCCGCGCCATCTCCTGCTCGGTGGTGTCTCGGGTGAGCCTCTTACGCTTTCGTCGGGCGGATCGGCACCTCTTGCAAGTCGTCGAAGAATTGCTGCACGACCTCGTCGGGGCTCTTGCCGGTCGGGACGATCCCGTGGGAGTCGCACAGTGGCATCATGGCGCGGATGCGGTCGGCGCCAGTTGTTGCACAATGGGGCGACCCCGCGGCAACCTGAACCACTTTCGGATGTTCGGGTCGTTCTTGAACAGCTCGAGGAGCACTGAATCCAGCTCCATGACGGTGAAGTTCCAATTCAGGCCAGGCGCAGCCTCATGATGTCCGCCGCATTCGGAACTCCCAAGCAGGCCTCCTCCTTTCCTGCAAAGGAAGCGTCTGTGGCGAATGAAGTCTGCCCTAACTGCTTCCTCATCTAACCCGGCAAGCCCGAGGCGCAGAATTCGGTCACATCTATCTTCAACCGCATCCTCCGGCGCCAAGTTACTCCAATCCTTGCCGCGCGCAATTGGGGTTTGGCGCACGGCGGTGAAGGGCTGTGGGTTCTCCTCCACGACCCAGCACCAGTTGGCTCTCCACTCCTCCCACTTGTTTCGGAATTCCCCCTCTAGGTAGGCCTCCTTCTTGCCGATCCTAGAGACCTAGGCTATTCCTCCGGCAAGTGGCTCTCCTCTCGACGGGGAACAAAGAAATGGCGGAGGAGTGCCACGTTCGGGTGGACCCCGACAAAGTTTTCGCACAAATGTGCGAAAACGGCCATGGTCAAGATGGCGTTGGGGGTGAAATCAAGGAGGTGGAGGCCAAAGGTGTTCATTATGTCACAAAAGAACCCGGAAAACGGCGGGCAAAGACCGCAATAGAAGAACAGGGCGAAGAAAGGGTACCCTGTTGGGGCGGATCAGCGGGAGGCGGGGAGCACCCTGCGTCTTGTGGATGCGCCTGAGTCTCCGTCGACCGAAAAGGTAGAAGGCGTCCGCAGCTCCCACGCCCGAGCTGCGGGGAAGACGGCCCGCTCCTTGCGCAGCGCCCATGAGCAGCTGCTCCTCGGCCGACTTGACGCCCTTCTCCTGATCGGCCTTCGGAGCCATGGCGAGGGGGGCGGAGGAGGTCGCCGGCGGTGAGTGTGCTTGAGGCGAAAGGGGGGCGGGGCGCTGCTCTCCTCGCACCGGAGAAGAAGAGGGGCGGTGGTTTCTTGACAAGACAACAATGGCGGGGCGGTCGGCCTGCCTCTGTTTCCTCCGCTTATAAAGGGGAGGAGGGCGGACGTTCGCTTATATTAATAAAGAACCCCCGACCGCTACCCCACGATCTTCGCAGACGACGCCACGTCCGGCGTGCCGTTAGTGGGGATCGTGGTGGGTCCGGGGCGAAGTTGCGGGCGTGGTCGAGGCAGCGGCGTGTCCGCGTACGATTACGGGCCTGGCCCGACAAGCGCTCGGCACCGTATGCAGCCCAGCCGGGGCTCTGTCGGTGTACTAGAGTAGGGGTACCCTAGTATCCCGTACTACGTGCCGCAGACGATTGCAGCACCAGCGGCAAGGTTTGCCTCGTCACCGCCGATATCCTCCGTGGCTCCTTTGGAGCCATTCAAGAAACAAAGTATTAGATTGAGAAGACAAGGCCCGACAAGAGGAGCTTGTCGGGAAGGCCACCTCGAGCACGCAGAAGACAAGGCCCCGGCAAGAGGAGCTTGCCGGGAAGGCTCGGGGCGCGACAAGTCTCTGAGCGCGACAAGGATTCGGCCGCGGCAAGGCGCTTGCCGCGGCAAGGCGCTTGCCGCGGCATGCAACTTCTCTCCGTCTCCGCTCCAGCTCACCCAGCGATGTGTCGCCATGGGACCGTTCCATGGGCGGCGTGTCGGCGGCTGTGCAGCCAGCGGAGAGCAGCGATAAGCGGCGTGACAGGCTCGCCATCGTGGCGGCGGAGGAGCACTGACGGTCTACATTACACTGTTTGGGCGATAACGACGGGCATTTATTGCTTTTGTCCCTTGCCGTCGAGTTAGGTATTTTGCACTTTATAATCGCTCAAGTAGGTGTACCAACTCCTGTTTTTACATTTGTACCCCCGCCTATGTTGCCACCTGTCGGAGACCCCTTGAGCATATAAAAGGAGGCCCGAGTGCAACGTAGAGAGGGTTCGGTTCCGCAGGTTGGGTTCCGCAGGTTCGGTTCCGCAGGTTCGGTTCCGCTGAGTTCGATTCATGAGTTCCGCAGTTGGGCTGGTTCGATTCATTCTGACCGTGAGACTAGACACACTCACGCTTAGGTTTTGTAGCTCAGATTGCTCTAGCAAGAACACAATAGATCAAACAAGCAGCAGTAGGGAGTTTTATCTCCGGAGAGCTCCGAAGCTGGGTAAACCGCTCGTGTGCATCGCCTCGATCCGCTCTTCGTGCGATCTCCGCCCCCCTCCGAACCACAAGGGGCCCGGTCCGCCGGCCCCATAGGTGTCCGTGGGTACGATCAGTCTCCCCGACAGCCGGACTCCTAGACTATGAAGATAAAAGATTGAAGGCTTCGTCCCGTGTCCGGATGGGACTTCCCTTGGCGTGGAAGGCAAGCTTGGCGTCTGGATATGTAGATTTCCTACCATTGTAACCGACTCTGTGTAACCCTAACCCTATTCGGTGTCTATATAAACGGAAGGGTTTTTAGTCCATAGGACGAACAACAATCATACCATAGGCTAGCTTCTAGGGTTTAGCCTCTCTGATCTCGTGGTAGATCTACTCTTGTACTACCCATATCATCAATATTAGTCAAGCAGGAGTAGGGTATTACCTCCATCGAGAGGGCGAACACAGGTAAAAATATCGTGTCCCTTGTCTCCTGTTACCATCCGCCCTAGGCGCTTGCAGTTCGGGACCCCTACCGAGATCCGCGGTTTGACACCGACATTGGTGCTTTCATTGAGAGTTCCTGCGTGTCGTCACCGATAGGCCCGATGGCTCCTTCGATCATCAACAACGACGCAGATCCGGTGAGACTTTTCTCCCGGACAGATCTTCGTATTCGGCGGCTTTGCATTGCGGGCCAATTAAGCTTGGCCATCCGGAGTAGATCGGCTACGCCTGGCCATCGAGGTCAGATTTGGAAGCTTGAACTATACGGCCGATGTCCGCGGAGACTTGATCTTCGACGGATTCGAGCCACTGAGCGCTGGCCTGCTGACTGTCTCGATGGGTACGATCTAGCTCTGCCACCGAACAGTGCCCTGGAGGCCGCACCAGTGCCCGCTCCGACCCTTAATCCGGAGCCGGTTCCCCCAATCGAGGACGAGTGGTTGGACACCGCCTCGGGGGCAACAATCTCAACGGCGATTGAGCCAAACTCCATCCTTGTCCTTTGTGTAGACCGTGACTCCAAGGTGCCGGACTCCTCTCCGGAATCCGAACCCTCCGCGCCCCTGCCAATCGAATCCGATTGGGCGCCAGTCATGGAGTTCACCGCCGCGGACATCTTTCAGCACTCGCCCTTTGGCGACATCCTGAATTCACTAAAGTCTCTCACTTTATCCGGAGAGCCCTGGCCGGGCTACGGTCAGGAAGGTTGGGATGCGGACGATGAAGAAATTCAACGCCCACCCACCACCGGTTTGTAGCCCTTTGTCCGATGATTTAACCGACATGCTCGACTACGACTCCGAAGACATCGACGGTATGGACGGCGATTTGGAGACAACCAAGAACCAGCGCCTACAGAGCCTTTGGAAGGCCACCTCGTCATACGACATATACATGGCGGTCATCCCAAAAGATGGGAACAGCGATGGAACAGCGGAGGATGACCCCTCAAGAAAACAGCCCAAGCGCCCGGCGTCGTGGCGCCACTCTAAATCTCGCCACGGCAAAAAGCAGCGATTACTGCACGGGAGACAATAACACCCGGACGGGTGCGAAGATGAACCCCTCCAGCAGAGATTCAGCGCGGGAGGAGGGAGAAGCAAATGCACGCATAGCGGTCGGCGAAAGAGAGTTAGAGGACGATAATTATCGCCTCCCTCCGAAGACGAGGCAAGCCTCGGCATTTATTTAATTTGTCATGCACGAGGATCCCGCGAACAGAGGCGTTTCAAACGCAGGGCTTATGGCCACGGCAAGCAGCCTCAAGAAAAAGCAGCAACAGCTTAGAGTCGACTAAGACTCGCTAGGCGACAGATGGACTAAAGTCCTTGCAGCCAAGAGTATGAACTCGAGCGCCCCTCCAAAAGCTACCCCAAATGCAGGCCGTTGCCTCGATTAGAGGAGGAAGCACCCAAGTCACCGGCGCCGCGACATGGCAGATGGGACACCCGTCACCGTGCGGATGAGAAGCCTCTCGGCCCTCCGCTCAAGCCACGCCTAACGCCGCTCAAAAAGTACCAAGGCACGGGAAAAGCGCCCGGACTTGCGAGATATATTGGAGGATAAGGCAAAGCATACAAGATCGATCTACGGATCGCGTGGGCGCCCCACGACACGGGATGATTACCGTCACGCCGGATACAGCAAACCCGGCCGGGCCGAACACAATAGACAAAGCTCATATGAGCTACGTCGTGATATAGCCCAATATGTAGGCGCCAAGACACCCACTATGCTTCACAGATGAAGTAATGGATCATCAAATCCTGAGGGCTTCAAACCCGTAAACATCAAATCATATGATGGTACCACAGATCCTGCGGGTGCGGATCGAGGACTATGTCCTCCATATCCACATGGCCCATGGTGATGATCTACATGCCATCAAATACCTCCCACTCAAGCTTAAAGGACCAGCCGGCATTGCCTCAACAGCTTGCCAGCAGAGTCAATCGGTTGTTGGGAGGACACGGAAGCCGCATTCCTCGATAACTTCCGGGGCACATATGTGCGACCACCACGCCGATGACCTTAGCCATATAATTCAGCAGCCGGAAGAACCGGCCGGACAATTACGGATGCGGTTCCTAACTAAAGAAAAAATCAGATCGCCGACC
This sequence comes from Aegilops bicornis, assembly GCA_021605145.1. Taxonomy (NCBI): domain Eukaryota; kingdom Viridiplantae; phylum Streptophyta; class Magnoliopsida; order Poales; family Poaceae; genus Aegilops; species Aegilops bicornis. The sequence goes on along the minus strand of CM038670.1, from coordinate 475,707,439 downwards.
GTCCGGATGCAGGCGCTAGCAGCCTTCAAACACAACATCCGCAACGAGTGGCTAGCCCGACACCTAGGACAGGAAAAGCCGAAATCCATGGCAGCCCTCACCACACTCATGACCCGCTTTTGCGCGGGAGAAGACAGCTGGCTAGCTCGAAGCAACAACTTGGCCAAACACCCTGGTAGTTCGGATACCAAGGACAACAATGACAGGTCGCGTCACAACAAGCATAAACGCCGCATTAACGGTGATAATGCTGAAGATATGGCAGTAAATGCCAGATTCAGAGGCTCTAAACCCGGTCAGCGGAAGAAGCCATTCAAAAGAAATACCCAGGGCCCGTCCAACTTGGACCGAATACTCGATCTCTTGTGCGGATGCATGGCACCCCGAAAACTAGCCAACCACACCAACAGGGATTGTTGGGTGTTCAAGCAAGCAGCAAGCTAATCGCCGAAAACAACGACAAGGGGCTGCATAGCGATGACGAGGAAGAGCCCGACCGCCCGAACAATAGAGGACAGAAGGGCTTTCCCACACAAGTGCGGACGGTGAACATGATATCGCAACCCACATACCCAAAAGGGAGGCGGAAGCGTGCGCTAAAGGGGCGATATCTGTGATGGAGCCAGTCGCCAAGTTCAACCCATGGTCTGCACCTGCCCGATCACCTTCGATCGAAGGACCACCCCACTAGCATCTGTCACGGCGGTTTCGCCGCATTGGTTCTGGACCCAATTATTGACGGATTTCACCTCACCAGTCCCGATGGACGGCGGTAGCAACCTGAACCTGCTTTATCGGGATACAAGGCGCAAAATGGGCATAGACCCTCAAGGATTAAACCCACAAAAGCGACCTTTAAAGGCGTCATACAGGTGTAGAGGCCAATTGTACAGGCTCGGTTACACTCGAAGTGGTCTTGGATCCCGGATAACTTCCGGGCGAAGAGTTAATCTTCGACATAGTCCCATTCGCGGCGGCTATCACGCACTGCTCGGACGAACAACATTCACAAAATTCAATGCGGTGCCGCACTACGCATACCTCAAGCTCAAGATGCCAGGCCCTCGAGGCGTAATCACGGTCAATGGAAACACCGAACGCTCTCTTCGAACGGAGGAGCATACGGCCGCCCTTGCGGCAGAAGTGCAGAACAACCTCTTAAGGCAATTCTCCAGTCCGGCCAATAAACAATCGGACACTGTCAAGCGCGCCCGGAGTAACCTACAACAAGACCGCCTGGCACGATCCGAGCACGCGTAGCAATCCGGCCCCAACCCCAGCCCTCGCGAAGTTGCGAAGCCAGTACTAGGCGTACATAACTACGCTCTGGAGATACCATGGGCATAAGGGGAGGGGCACGACCACGGCACGCCCAGAATGCGGCTCAACCGCACCTGGGGCTCCCGATTGTGTCATTCTTTTCCTTTTTTTCTTTTTTCTTTTTTTTTACTTTCAGGACTCTGTTCTCGAGAAGCCCTGTCCGGCGTTCACGCCGAACTCACGGTGCAACAACCAGGGAAGCAGAAAACTACGTCGAATGTCCAGGTGGTCTCTACTACGAGCATTATACCTGTTTTGCATACCTTCCATAGCTTACCTGGAGGGGGACATGTTAAATAGTCCCATCCCTTGCTTATCACACTATTTGTATCGTTCTGCTTTCATTGCAGTTCCTTTTTGAAAAAACAATACATAGCTTTTGCCTATTATTGCACTCCTTTCTTTATTTATATATATGTTCATTTCAGGACATGTTGCACCCGTACACTTTGGTACGGCCAATACACCAGGGCTTAAGTTCCCCGAATATGGTGTTAGAAGTCCGAACACTTTCACAAGTGCGGCACCCGAACTTATAGCATTATATGCATCGGCTCGAATCATGTCTTGGGTCAATAGTTGGGTTTTCCTGGCTCCCATGTTTTGGTACCTAACGTTACATTATATCGGCTAAGGTAGTATTTGGGAGAACCACTGCGATTGTGCCCGGTTGAGCTGGGTTGAGCACCTCAGTGGAGAAAGCTAAAACTGACCGTCATGATAGGGCGAGAGCCGGTCGCTGTTCGAGAGGTTTTTTCGGGTCCCTAAAGACTTATGCCGCTTAGAGCGAGGAGTCGGCATTGTCCGGCAAAGGCGTGGAGAGCGCCCCGAACTCGGTCTTCCGAATACTAGGGGCTTCGCCGAAATTTAAAATTATAGAATTCTATGGCTAAGTGAGAGCGTTCAAGCATTATAAGTCCGGTTGCCTTGTTCGTTGCGTTGAGCGCCTCCCTCTATGGACCCAAGAATGGGAACAAGAGCCCTCAAGTTTATCCCGAACACCCGACACTTTCGTGGCATGGGGGCTGAAATAACGACTTGCCATCTCTCAAATTTGATACACGGCCGCACAGAAGGTAATATTTTAAATTAACAAGCGTTGCTTAGCGCATATGCACAAGTTTTCAGCGCACATGATAACAAATGTGAGTCTATTCAAAAGTTACATCTTTGGAGCACTCATTCGCTATACGGCGGGCACCCTTCAGGACGCCCTCATAATACATTTCGGGCGGGTGATGCTCCTTGCCCTTCGGTGGCCCGTCCGTCACAAGCTTCTCCCCATCCAGCTTGCCCCAGTGCACTTTAGCACGGGCAAGGTCTGACGGCACCTTCAATGCAGACGGCTTGATGACTTCAATCCATGGACAAAGGCGTCCACCAGCCCGCAGACTAGCCCAAAGTAGCTCCAGGGCATTACTTCCAATGGCCACGGCCGAATTATAAGGCCCTTCATGGCACATTCGGCGACCTTGTGGAGCTCGACCAGCTGCTTCAGCTGGTCGCTTAGGGGCACGGATGTCCGGCCTCGATATCTTGAGACCAGAATACCTTCTCCGTCGAGCTCCCTCACAGGCGCGGTAGAACGCGGTAGCATCGGACACACTACAGGGGCAGATCTGCGAATGCTCTGGAGAGCTCGAATCCGGGTAAGTAATAGGTAATTGACTTTTACATTCTTGCTTTGCATAAAGAATGCCTTACCCGCCGCTATCTTCTTTAATGATTCAATTTCTTGGAGGGCTTTTGGGCTTCGCCTTAGCGGCTTTGGCACTCTCAAGAGCCGAGGCGAGCTCGGACTCTCGAGTCTTGAGTCACGCTCCAAACTCGTGTTTTTCCACGAGCCTAGAGCTCTTGCTGCACCTCCGCCAACCGCTCCTCCTGCTTTTCTCGCTCGGTGCGCTCATGGCCGCTTTGCTTCGACGCAGACACCGCTTCCTTCAGGGTCGCCACCTCGTTCGTGGCCCCTACAATACCCACGTTATTCCTGTCATTTTTTGCAACCGAATCCTTTCTATAAGGTATTTCACTAAGGTATTACTTACCTTCTTTGTCCTCGAGCTGCTTCTTGGGTTGGCCGAGCTCGTTCTCAGACCGCTCGAGGCTCTCCTTCAATGCATTGACCTCCGCAGTTAGTGCGACAGAGGTCAGCAGGGCAGCCTGCATTCCCATATTGACATAATTATGTTAGACTCCTGCGTATATCTTTTTAGATCCTCAGTCCGGCTTTTCTTTCCGAACACCGAACTAAGCATCAGGGGCTACTGTCTATGCGGTTATATTTTTACATATTCTAAACTTACCTCAAAGCCTGTTAGAAGGCTGGTACAGGCTTCAATCAGCCCGCTCTTGGCGGACTGAACTTTCCTGATCACCACACTCATAACAGTGCGGTGCTCCTCCTCGATAGAGGCGCTGTTAAGCGCCTCCAGTAAGCTATCCGGTGCCTCCAATTGGACGGAGGACACCGGCGTCTTACCCTTCCTACGAAGGGGCCGCTTGCCGGACTTCGGAACCGCTGAAGGTTCCGGTATGGAGTTCGGACAAGGGTCGGGCTTAGAGCCCCTGGGGGTCTCGCTCCCCTCGCGCCTGGAATCCGGGAGGCTGCCTTGCGGCGCCTCCTGCGCCACCTCCTCTTGGCCAGGCCCCCCTTGGGGCCCCACCTCGGCGTCGTCAGCAGCATGAGGTGAGGAGGCGATCGGAAGTGAAGTACTCTCCACTTCCGACGAATTCAGGGACCCACTTGACGAAGTGGCGAGCTCGTCCTTGGGCGGGCTGCATGATTGTTCGACATCAGAGAACACAATGCAATGAAAAAAACATGGGTATCCTAGCGCCGAACGGGGTATCAGAGAACAGAGAACACTATGCTGTAGATCGCGTGCGGAAGCGTTCAAGAGAACGGGGTTGAGGGAGTCGTTCTCGTCATGATCCAAATCACCGGAGATCCTAGCGCCGAACGGACGGCACCTCCGCGTTCAACACACGTACGGTCAGCGTGACGTCTCCTCCGTCTTGATCCAGCAAGGGGGAAGGAGAGGTTGATGAAGATCCAAAGAAGACAACGTGGCGTGGTGGTGGATGCAAGAGACTCGGCGAGGCTTCACCAAGCAACTGCGGGAGGAGGAAGAGGTGTAGTAGGGGAGGGAGGCGCCAAGACTCGTGCGGGCAGCCCTCCCTCCCCTCCTTATATAGGCCCTGTGGCGCCCGGCCCTAGGAGATGGGATCTCCTAGGGGGCGGCCAAGGGGTGGAGTGCCCCAAGGCAAGTGGGCGCCCCTCCCTAGGGTTCCCAACCCTAGGCGCAGGGGGCCGGGCGCACCAGCCCACCAGGGGCTGGTTCCCTCCCACTTCAGCCCATGGGGCCCTCTCTGGGATAGGTAGCCCCACCGGTGGACCGGGACCCTTCCGGTGGTCCCGGTACAATCTGGTGACCGAAACTTTCCCGATGGCCGAAACATCACTTCCTATATATAATTCTTTACCTCCGGACCATTTCGGAACTCCTCGTGACGTCCGGGATCTCATCCGGGACTCCGAACAACTTCCGGTTTGCTGCATACTCATATTCATACAACCCTAGCGTCACCGAACCTTAAGTGTGTAGACCCTACGGGTTCGGGAGACATGTAGACATGACCGAGACGGCTCTCCGGTCAATAACCAACAGCGGGATCTGGATACCCATGTTGGCTCCCACATACTCCTCGATGATCTCATCGGATGAACCACGATGTCGAGGATTCAAGCAACCCTGTATACTATTCCTTTGTCAATCGGTATGTTACTTGCCCGAGATTCGATCGTCGGTATCCCAATACCTCGTTCAATCTCGTTACCGGCAAGTCACTTTACTCGCAAGTAATGCATGATCCCGTGACGGACACTTGTTCACTTTGAGCTCATTATGATGATGCACTACCGAGTGGGCCCGGTGATACCTCTGTAACACGGAGTGACAAATCCTAGTCTCGATTCGTGTCAACCAACAGACACTTTCGAAGATACATAGTGCACCTTAATAGTCACCCGATTCGTTGTGACGTTTGGTACACCCAAAGCACTCCTACGGTATCCGGGAGTTACACGATCTCATGGTCTAAGGAAAAGATACTTGACATTGGAAAAGCTCTAGCAAAACGAACTATACGATCTTGTGCTATGCTTAGGATTGGGTCTTGTCCATCACATCATTCTCCTAATGACGTGATCCCGTTATCAACGACATCTAATGTCCATAGTCAGGAAACCATGACTATCTATTGATCAACGAGCTAGTCAACTAGAGGCTCACTAGGGACATGTTGTGGTCTAAGTATTCACATGTGTATTACGATTTCCGGATAATACAATTATAGCATGAATAAAGACAACTATCATGAACAAGGAAATATAATAATAATCCTTTTATTATTGCCTCTAGGGCATATTTCCAACACATGATTCATTTCAAAGCCAAAAAAATGTGAGGAGAGTTATACATAAAGAAAAACCTCTACTAGTTCCTGCTACCAGTGCGAGCCCAACAAGTCAAGACCATGCGTAAATTAATTATATTTTAGTCATTTTTTGTGTTCTAAAATGCCTGCCGGCTCGCGGAAGGACGTGACGTGATGCCGGCACACGCGCGGATTCAATGAAGGCAGGCGGTGCAGTCTTAAGCTGGTTGCACTTGGCAAGGATGCGTGCTCAGCCGGGCCTACAGTGAGTGCGACCCTCTTGGCCGGCGCGCCGGTTCAATGCATGTGCTATGAGAGGTCACGTCCGTGTCAGAGCAATCACTCCCTCCAGTCCATTTTTGTTTGGGTATAACAAAATCTCGTTTTCCATTCACATTTTACAAGTAAAATTCATGGATAACTTTGACCCAAAGTACGATGGGGACTAGTAAACCAGAATGGAGTAGTAGTTTTTTTAATCAAAGAAGGGTTTCCCCTTCCGATTTTCATTACTGAAAACCAGCATCTAAATCTAAACCATAGTATTTTCCCTAGAACTACCAGGTTCAACATCTCGCAACATAAACCCATACAACCTCCATCGCAAAAAAAAAAAAAACCATACAACCATACGCCAAGGAGGTACGTAGTACTATGAATCCCATTTTCGCTCCATACCAATCGTTCTGAAAACTACATACTACTTATAATGCGCCATTGAAAATCGGAACTCTTAACCCCGCTAGAAAAACGATATTTTAAATGTGGCTACTTGATCTGTGGCAACTGGCGAGCCACCATGCTCCAAGTCGTTCTGTGGTCCCGACCATCAACTCCTACGGATCAAATTATCACGCGAGCTGACTATTCCTACAAAGGTGCTCCACCACGTGCCCGGTACTCGCGAATGCAGCAATCGTGCACCTAGGGTTTTAGGGTTTATTTCTTAATGTCGCCTTTACGTAACACTCATGTGTGCGAGACAGCGAGAGGCCGACTGCGTGCGTGCGCCTCTTCTCTTCGTATATGTACTCCGCCGTTTGTCTCGTGTCCAAAAAATTATAATAACTACTAGCAATGTGCCAATGCGTTGCTACACGATCAAAGTAGATTATTACATATTCACCGATTTGATAGAAAAAAAGTCTAGTTTTGAAATACGTATATCACTAAAAATATGTTATGTTTCACTCAAAATATATTCCTTTGGCGTTTTGATGAGATAAGGGAGGAATGTTGTTGGTTTCAAGATTAGAAGTGGTATATGTCTAATTTCTACTCTTACTAGCAAGATGCCCGTGCGTTGCATGGAACATCAAGATCTTGTGGGAGAAAAGGATGAACGAGGGAAGGCCTTATCTGCAAATGTGGTGAAGAGTGCGAGTAAATTGCCATATTTTCCTTCCTATCCGTCAGATATAAATTGGACGACCTACATTGCAGGATGGCAGGCCCACCATCATCACCAACTCTATTTTTATCCCTACTCTTATAAAAAGCATTGTCGGTGATGATCGTGTGCCTGCCATCCTGCAATATAGGCCGTTCGATCTATATCTGACGGATAGGAAGGAAACTATGGCAATTTTGCAAAAAGATACCCACACCCCTCTCCACATTTGCAAATAAGGCCTTCCCTTGTTCATCCTTTTCCCGCACAAGATAAACTACTCATACAAATGCATCTTGATGTTCCGTACAACGCATGGGCATCTTGCTAGTTGTTTCAAAAAGCCCATGTGTGTGTGAGAGAGAGGGAGAGTGGAGGAGGTGAGTGCATGTGTGACAAAGACACAAGGAGTGTGTGTGCGATAGGTATCGGCTTAAAATGAGGCGATAGTGCGTGTGCACGATCGAGAGGGCGTGTCTCGAGAAGGGAAGAAAAATCTACATAGATACAAGGAGAAGGAGAGAGACATGTATGCAATGGTGGAAGCACGAGTGTGCGGGTGTATAAACCTATCTAGAGGCTAGCTAGTTGATAAATGTTGGTGAGAGAAGTACGAGTCGGGGTGCGAAAGCGAGAGTTTTGTGTGTGTGTGTGTGTGAGAGAGAGACAGTAGTCGGGAAGGGGAGTGGAAGAAGGATTTGTGTGTGTGTGTGTCTGTGTGAGAGAGAGAGGAGACGGTAGTCGGGGTTGTCTGATCGGTAAACAAATGAATAATGTCAGTCTGGGATGGAGACGAAAAGGAGACCATAACAAATGTTGTGTCTACAGGAGAGAGAGAGAGAGAGAGAGAGAGAGAATAATTTTAGTGGTATGAGTCATATGTAGAGACATATAGGGTGTGTGAGAGAATCCCATAGAGAGAAAGACAAAGTGAAAGACGAGAGGAGACTGTGTGTGTGGCGGTGAAAAAGAAAGCTTAGGTGCAGTGCAGGAGAGCGATGAGAGACGTGATAGATAATGTAAACCGTGTAATGTATAATGATAGGGAGAGTGTGACACTTCTCAAGGGAGACGTCGAGAGACCATGTTTGCAAGGATAGGAGAAACGTGAAGTGAGCTTGCGGGTGAGCTGGAGAAAAGAGAGTGATAGCTACCTGAAGGAGCATGCATGCGAGAGAGATGGGCGTGAAAGGAGTGAACAAAAAATGGATTCAAATATTTGAATTCGAGATAATGATACATGTAATCCATACTCGAACCAAAATTGATCTATCAAACATGCATACTCATATGAATTCACGCATATCTATGTTATTTAATATGTAGGTATTACTGATCCATACATTTTAGTAGAACATAATTTGGTTAAAAATTTTCGAATTCAATCTTAAGATTTCGAGATCGTTGTATCTGTAAATCATATTATACATATAAAGGAGCAGAATCCTTTGTTGTGCTTTTGAAAGTATATATAAAAAATGATGTATATAGAATGTAATTCCAATTAAAAATGGATCCTGCCCGAAAAAATAGAATACAAACGGGATTCGAATTGAGTTGGCACAGTAAACGTGCACTCTGCAAAATTTGAACGAAGCGGGGAAAAGTCGCGATAATCACTTGAAACCAAAATCTGCGAGATGATAATCACTATTGCCTATCCCTGCCACGCATAAAGCCTATCTGCTGGATTTCTATAGGTTTCGATAGGGGTAGGTTTGTAATTTCACCCAAATGTGACGTAACCGCCTCTCACCCAGATTCATACACGGTGGGCGCCAAAACACAGTGTGTCCTCGGCCAAAATCGACTCCCTCCCCGATTCATATTCATACACGGTGGGCGCCAAAAACAAACTCTCGTTAGCAAATATTCGGTGTATGCGAGATTACCGTCCTATCCCCAACCGACTAATGTTGCTGTGATATAGTAGAAATTTGAAGCAGGCTAACTTTGTAAATTTCCTCGCATTTGAGACAAGCGGCATACTGAATACATGGTTCCCCTTCCTCTCTACCTCCCTTTTTCCCATTCGTACTCCGTGGGCGCCAAAACATCCTCTCCACTCCACCCTCCTCCGTCCGCCGCCGTCCGCCACCCCATCCACCGCCGTCCTCCTCCACCATGCCGGAGCTGATACCCCGACGTCGCCGTCCATTACAAGAGATCGACCTCTCTCATCCACGCCTTCGGACTGGGATCCTTGCATCCCGTCCTCTCGCTTCATCCCGCCGTCGTCCACCTTGCCGACGCCGCTCCTACGACCGTCTCGTCCATCGTACCCCGCCGCCACCGTCTACCCTCCTAGATCTGCTTCCACGCCGCCGACAACCATCGCTACCGCAGCACCGTCAAATTCTCAGCAGATGCGTACACGGCGCCGCACCAGAGGTGGTACTCTTTCGTATCTGCTCAACTTATTTATCGCAGCAAGAAAATAGATCGCCGCTACTTTACTCTGATTTCTTGTCTTGGTTGCGAAGTTTCCTTTGTCCGGTTTGCACCTTCAGATCCACCATGGCACGCTCAACACTATACTCCCAATGCTTATGGTTTTCCCCTTTTATTTTCCACACTAGTTAAATCACAGTAGACTAAATTTCAAAATTGGGTCGGTCGATTTTTTCAGAGCTCACGGAGTTCGCGGTGTGATCGAAGGGCTCGGGTGGTTGTGGGGCCTCGCTGCAGACGAAGAAAACTCAACGGGTGGGGGTTGGGGTGGCGGAGGGTTTCTGGCGGTGGGGGCCGGTGGTCCGGCCGGCGGGCCGTGCGGTGTTCTGTATGGGAAGAATCAGAGACGAGGAAGAAGAAGGGTTAGGAGACGTAGGATCTTCATCCAACCGCCTGTAATGGTTGAGAGACAGCTAGGAGTTGCATTCTTAATGCGCTCTGGTTCATCATGTGTGGGTACTGCGCAACCAACATTTTATTATGCAAAATCTGTTTGCTCTTCTTTACCATGTCCCTCTTCCGTTCTTCTTTAATATGGACTCTCTCCGTTCCTAAATACAAGTCTTTGTATAGATTCCACCATGGACTACATATGGAGCAAAATGAGTGAATCTACACTCTAAAATGTATCTGGATACATCTGTATGTGATCCATAGTGGAAATCTCTACCAAGACTTAAATTTTCGAACGGAGGGAGTACGCTAGTAATCTGATATGTTCCTTGTCTTGAAGATGAGCAGGGCATTTGCGGTGTAGAGGTTTATACAGTCGGTTGTGATGGACACTTTGAGCCTCTTTGATTCGTAGGATCTTGTAAACATAGGAATAGGATTTGTAGTGGCATGCCCACTTGAATCCTATAAGAATAGCAAGGAAATGCGGGGAGTTGTGTCTCCTTTGAGAGTTACATCGATATTAACGATGCCGCACCTTCACTTGAAGAGAGCTGGTATCTGAAGCCTTTCTAGCCGTACCGGCAATACTAGCACATATATTCCAGCAAGTTCCACTTTGCTAATTTAACTCTGATGCTTAAGGTTTTCCCGTTATATCTACACTATGATCTGTGTAGCTACTTTGTGTCACACTAGCAGCAGTCCACTCTTGAAGCTAAACACTGCAATGACTTACAAAATTGGCACTAAGGCATTGAGTGCCATTCTGGATGCAATGAAACTCATACGCTCCCCACCTGTATATTCTTGTTCAGAATATGATCCTAATGACTACTCTAACCTCGAGGAGTCAAAGGCAGATGGCCTGTCCTGTTCACCCATCAAGGTGCCTGTTCTAATTTGGCAATGTTTTATTGATTGCGGGTATCTTGCATATGTTGTCTTGCATATTTTATACTTTGTTGCACCACCATCTGCTTAGTTTACTCATCATATATGTCGAGATGCCATGCCCATCCATTATCAATACATATTCCATCTGTCGTCATACCATGTTTTTTCACTCAAATGATGTTCTTGTGCATCGGACATCAAAAGGAAGAGGGTGATTGCCGAACACGAAGGAGCACCGGCAAAGTCCTTGAAAAACATGGTGGTCTTAGAAATCGCATAAAGACACCCACTTATATTGGATGTACAACCAGTGACACAAAACATAGGACCGATTCCAGCAGACTGTACCCATACTTCACTGGCCACACCACTAGCCCCACCACACATGACCTGCACTCCAGCAAAAGGTATACCGATTTCATTTGCCATAGCACCAGCCGTACCACAGAAAAATCCCACTCCAGCAAAAAGTATAGCAAGTCCACCGGCCGAAGACCTATCCCAACTGCAGAGACGGCCAATTCCTGTAGATTGGAACCCCATTCCATTTATTCCCAGTTTAAAATACAATGCTTTCAATATTGTTAGGGACTACGTGCATATATTCCCATCATGGGAAGATTATAGTGAAGACAAACACCATTTTCACATCTTCCTGTCCAACTTACGTGTAAGTGCTATTATTCATGGTTATTATTTTCACATTTTTACGCTGATTGAACGCATCAGTGATTTACATTACATTGTTGTAACTAGGCGAGGGTCAATCTGGATAGTCATGACGAGCAAAGCTTGCTTGTGCTTTTCAAGGAAGCATTACAACAGTACCGGTGTTACCTGAGGAAATCACACTTTGATGGCAAGTCTATAACCGAATTTCCGGTGAAGTCTCCTGTGCTAAATTTAGAAGACATTGAATGGAAAAACCTTGTTATGCACTGGTCTCATTCCCAGGATGAGTTATTGTCTATGAAATCACATGACAACTTGAACTTCTACTTTTCCGCATGTGCCTTACGGATCTTTTTTGCAGGAAATCTGCTCGAAGAAGAATTCCGGTTTGAAAAGAACGACAGGATATCGCAAATATGCTGCCCGCTGCTTTGCTCTTGTTAGTACACGTTGTCTGTATCCTTTGTACTTGCATACATACCTGGTTCATTATGTGACAGCAGTATGCATGATAGCTTGCTTATCAATTGTTCGCTCCAAATTATCTCGATCTGTATGAATGGTTACATTAGTGTAGAATATATCCAATACCAATGTTTTTTAGCTACGCATTGTTCTTGTAAGTACTGATGTCCTTTATCGATTGTACTTATAATGACAGTAGTTGTTCATGTACCATCACTCTGCAGCTTATTTTCCTTTGCCTCCAATTTCTACACATCGGATCTATATTTACTCTTACCATAAGGTTGGTCTTGAAGAAGTTTAGGCATGCATTGCTCTTGGCTGTACCTTTTGCTGTATCGCTGCACTTACATTTATAGCTACTTGGTTATGTAGTATCACTCTTCATCTTATCTTAAATATTCTCCATTTTTTCGTATATTATCACATCTATATTTACTCTTAACAAAATGTAGAATAAAGGCAATGCTTTTGAAGAAGATTACGTGGTAAACTTCTTGAATTGCCCCCCCATCGGCATGGACAAGGCCTTTATAGAGCTGTCTTCACCAATAATGTAAGTTTGTCCATCTCAAGCATTCAAACTTTGTTGTATATATTTGGTTAGGCATGACTGCAACAGCTGTTTATTTTTGGTGTTTGCATCAAATTGCTTATTTAAAGTTTATTATGTAGTTCATAAACAAAAGTTTGTCCTTTCTCAATTTAAGTTTTCAGTTGTACAACCAACTTCATTCTTCATACCATGTAAATTAAACTATACAGAGCAAGTGATCTTCTTTTGCATTGCATGTATGCTTCTTTTCTTCATCCGTAATCCAGTGGTGTGGTGAACCTACACACTACAACACAATGTCATATTCTGCAATGTCTTAACTATGAACAATGTCATATCATTCTACTATTATTTAAACTGTCTCTTTAGTTGCCAATCTGAAATGGTATAAATTGACAGCACACTAACCATTGATACTTATGAGTTCTTGATCTGTAATCCAATGTTGTCGTGAAGCTGCCAACTCCTTCACAATGCCATTTCCTGCCATGTCTTGACCTGAACAATACCATATTGTGTTAACAATTTTAAACTGTGTCACTTTATTAAATCAAGAAGAAATGTGATGAAGTGTAAACCTTGATACTTTTACGTGCAAAACACATCATCATGCGCTTGTTTATCTTTGAGTGAGGAAGATATAAGTGTTGAACAAGCGATCTCATCATCTTGCTTTCACCGCTATGCTGCGGCTCCCAATGAGGCTAACCTTTCTTGAACTCTATTGAAGTCTTGTCGGTTTTGTATATTATTTTGTTGGCGTGTTTATTTGCCTTTGGTGGCGATCTTTGATGCCCGGTGTATGTAATCTGCTATCCGCTTGTGCTTTATTATCATAGTGGCAAACTTTGATGCCAGTGGATGTAATATGCCGTAATTTCTTTATTGTATAGTCTATGTTTTTCTTATTCACGATGCTGCAGTTATTTTACTGTATATATATCCTGTCTTCGCAGTAAACCGGCCAAACCGTAAAATTACGGTACATAATCGGGCCGTCATGCAATCATGATGTAGGTTGGGCCTGAAACATGCCGAACAGCTCACGGGCCGGCAACAACCCGAAATGAACCCCGACCCATGATTGTGCGAATCAAATCACGAGCTTTTAACATGACAAAATTGTCTCGGTCCTTGTTTGGCCTAATCAGATATTGGCTGGGAGCAGGCCGGATGCAAATCGGGCCGTAGTTAGGCCCAACTATATGACGGGCTTTTAACAGGCCAAAATTAATATAGGGCCGAAATGTTAAACGCGCCCTTAACATGCCAAAACTAATATCAGGCCGAATTACTAAGTGGGCCTTTAGCAAGTGGACCCAAAAGCATAGTGTCCAGTTGACGGGCCGAATTTGATATGGGCCATAATTGAGCCCAAAGCCTCTTAAAGGGTCGGACTGATCCGGGCCGTAATTTGGCCCGTAGCGTGGTAGGCTTATAACGGGCGGATCTCATATGGGCCACTTTTAGGCGGAACATGGCATGCCATTAATGGACCGGATCAAATATGGGCGGCATTTGGCCCAAAACATGGCAGCAGGTTAATGGGCGGCCTACTAGGGTCCTCAAAATCTTGTGGGCCTCTGGTGGTAAGCCCATTAATGTCGGCGAAATCTCGTGGGCCTTTAGCTGGGCCGGCCCATTATGATCCGCAAGAATCTTGTGGGCCTTTACCTGGGCCGACCCATTATGGCACACAAAAATCTTGTGGGCCTTTAGCTGGGCCGGCCCATTATGGTCCGTAAAATCTTGTGGAGCCTTTACTGGCCGCCCATTATGGCTCGCAAAATCTCGTGGGCCTTTAGCTGGGCGGCCCATTATGGTCATAAAATCTTGTGGGCCTTTAACTGGCCAGCCATTATGGTCCATAAAACTTGTGGGCCTTTAATTGGGCGGCCCAATTAAACTTGTTAGCCGTGCCACGTGTCGACGTATCATAGGCGTATACATCCAATAAGTGGATGACATTTGTCCCAGCGGTGAGCCGACACGTGTTTCCTCCAGCCAATGATGATTTTACACGTGGAAAATCCCCATTGGCCGGGGCCGTTAACGGGTTATCGAATCCAAAACCCGACCCGATAGCTTAACGACGTTCCGTTACGGTGGATGCCACGTGTCGGTCACCCTTGACGAAAGCACTTCTATGACGCGCAATTTATCGTCATGGAAGTGGACACTTCCATGATGATAATTTTGTTAATGTCATGTAACACTTCTACGACAGCAGATGTATGACTATCTTGATTCTGTCATAAATTTGTCATGGATGTACATGCATGACAAAAAACGCGACCTACTGTGACAAACACGTATCATCACGGAAGTGTATTTTTTTGTAGTGATTGGGTGTGTTGGGGACACAAGAGACTCTTTGTTATTTGGTTGCAGGGTTGTTTTAGAGAGACCATCCTCATCCTACGCCTCCCACAGATTGATAAACCTTAGGTCATCCACTTGAGGGAAATTTGCTACTGTCCTACAAACCTCTGCACTTGGAGGCCCAACAACGTCTACAAGAAGAAGGCTGCGTAGTAGACATCAGCCTTGCCCCCTAGATGGGAGGAGAGTTCCCCCTCTGGTCCTTGTTCTCAATGGCGGCGGAGGGGCGGGAGCCCCTCCGAGATTGGATCTCCTTCTCTGTTCTCTTCTGTTTCACGTTCTTTAGATCTGGCCCTTCACAGTTTCTTAAATTGCTGGAGATCCGTAACTCCGATTGCGCTGAAGTTTTTACATGACTTTTTCCCATAAATTATCTTTCTTGCGCAAGAAGAAGGGCCCCAATTGTCGGTGTACAAAAGAAGGGACGCACCTTTGTACCCATTTACCTGTGCACGGGCAGTCGGAGCCTCGCCCAAGGCCACACCAAGTAGAGCAGAGGAGGTGAGCCAAGGTAAGACCGAAGCCCAAGATAACGAGAGCAACGCCAACGCCAAGACCACAAAGAGCAGAGGGACGAAGCAGGATCCCCCGGCAAGTGTTGGAAATATGCCCTAGACGCAATAATAGAAGCATTATTATTATATTTCCTTGTTCGTGATAATTGTCTTTTATTCATGCTATAATTGTATTATCCGGAAATCGTAATACACGTGTGAATACATAGACCACAATATGTCCCTAGTAAGCCTCTAGTTGACTAGCTCGTTGATCAACAGATAGTCATGGTTTCTCGACTATGGACATCGAGATGTCATTGACAAGCGGGATCACGTCATTAGGAGAATGACGTGATGGACAAGACAATCCTAAGCATAGCACAAGATCATGTAGTTCGTTTTGCTAGAGCTTTTTGAATGTCAAGTATCTCTTCCTTAGACCATGAGATCGTGTAACTCCCGGATACCGTAGGAGTGCTTTGGGTGTACCAAAGCGTCACAACGTAATCGGGTGACTATAAAGGTGCACTACGGTATCTCGAGAAAGTGTCTGTTGGGTTGACATGGATCGAGATCGGATTTGTCACTCCGTGCATGACGGAGAGGTATCTCTGGGCCCACTCGGTAATGCATCATCATAATGAGCTCAAAGTGACCAAGTGTTTGGTCACGGGATCATGCATTACGGTATGAGTAAAGTGACTTGCCGAATCTAGACCGAACGAGGTATTGGGATACCGACGATCGAAGTCTCGGGCATGTAACGTATCGATTGACAAAGGGAATAGTATCACGGGGTTGCTTGAATCCTCGACATCGTGGTTCATCCAATGACATCATCGAGGAGCATGTGGGAGCCAACATGGGTATCCAGATCCCGCTTTGTTGGTTATTGACACGAGAGCCGTCTCGGTCATGTCTACGTGTCTCGAACCCGTGAGGGTCTACACACTTAAGGTTCGGTGACACTAGGGTTATTAGGAAGACTTGTATGTGATTACCGAATGTTGTTCGAGTCCGGATGAGATCCCGGACGTCACGAGGAGTTTGGAAGGGTCCGGAGGTAAAGATTTATATATGGGAAGTTGTCAAGCGGACACCGGAAAGTTTAGGGGCATATCGGTATTGTCTGGGGCCACTGGAAGGGTTCGAGGGTCCACCGGGAGGGCCACCTCCGGGGGCCACATGGGCTGCGTGGGGCAGGTGCCAGCCCGTGGTGGGCTAGGCGCCCCTTGGGCCCATGCGCCTAGGGGTTGGGAGGGAACCTAGAGGCGCCCTTGCTTGGGGGGCAAGTCCCCTCCCTTAACCGCCCCCCCCTCTAGATGCCAGCTAGAGGGGCCGGCCCCCTTGTCCCTTCCCCCTATAAATAGAGGGGTGAGGGGAGGGCTGCAAGACACTTGAAGGCCCAGCCCCTCCCCTCCCCAACACCTCTCCTCCTCCGCGTGTGCATGGCGAAGCCTGCCGAGAGGCTGTCACTCCACCATCATCACGCTGTCGTGCTGCTGCTGGAGCCATCTTCCTCAACCTCTCCTTCCCCCTTGCTGGATCAAGAAGGAGGAGACGTTGTCCGTACCGTACGTGTGTTGAACACGGATGTGCTGTCCGTTCAGCACTTGGTCATCGGTGATCCGAATCACGGCGAGTACAACTCCATCATCACCATCCCCTTGAACGGCTTCACTTTCGATCTACAAGTGGTATGTAGATGCAAACTCACTCCCTTGACTCGTTGCTTAGATGAACTCATAGATGGATCTTGGTGAAACCGTAGGAAAATTTTTAATTTTACGCAACGTTCCCCCAACGGTGGCATCATGAGCTAGGTCTATGCGTAGTTCTCTATTGCACGAGTAGAACACAACATGGTTGTGGGCGTAGATCTTGTCAACTTGCTTGCCGCTACTAGTCTTATCTTGCTTCAGCGGTATTGTGGGATGAAGCGGCCCGGATCAACCTTACACATACGCTTACGTGAGACCGGTTCCACAATCGACATGCACTAGTTGCATAAGGTGGTTGGCGGGTGTCTGTCTCTCCCACTTTAGTTGGAGCGGATTCGATGAAAAGGGTCCTTATGAAGGGTAAATAGAAGTTGACAAAATCACGTTGTGGTTATTCGTAGGTAAGAAAAGCGTTCTTGCTAGAACCCAATTGCAGCCACGTAAAAGATGCAACAACAATTAGAGGGCGTCTAACTTGTTTTTGCAGCAATTGTCATGTGATGTGATATGGCGAGAAGTTGTGATGAATGATGAATGATATATTGTGATGTATGAGATCATGTTCTTGTAATAGGAATCACGACTTGCATGTCGATGAGTATGACAACGGCAGGAGCCATAGGAGTTGTCTTTATTTTTGTATGACCTGCGTGTCATTGAAGAACGCCATGTAAACTACTTTACTTTATTGCTAAACGCGTTAGCCATAGAAGTAGAAGTAGTCGTTGGCGTGACAACTTCATGAAGACACGATGATGGAGATCATGATGATGGAGATCACGGTGTCATGCCGGTGAAAAGATGATCATGGAGCCCCGAAGATGGAGATCAATGGAGCTATATGATATTGGCCATATCATGTCACTACTATATAATTGCATGTGATGTTTATTATGTTTATACATCTTGTTTACTTAGAACGACGGTAGTAAATAAGATGATCCTCACAACAATTTCAAGAAGTGTTCTCCCTAAGCATGCACCGTTGCTAAAGTTCGTGCGTTTAGAAGCACCACGTGATGATCGGGTGTGATAGATCCTTACGTTCACATACAACGGGTGTAAGACAGGTTTTACACATGCAAAACACTTAGGGTTAACTTGACGAGCCTAGCATGTACGGACATGGCCTCGGAACACGGAGACCGAAAGGTCGAACACGAGTCGTATGGAAGATACGATCAACATGAGAATGTTCACCGGCGATGACTAGTCCGTCTCACGTGATGATCGGACATGGCCTAGTCGACTCGGATCATGTATCACTTAGATGACTAGAGGGATGTCTAATCTGAGTGGGAGTTCATTAAAATAATTTGATTAGATGAACTTAATTATCATGAACTTAGTCTAAAACCTTTGCAAATATGTCTTGTAGATCAAATGGCCAACGCTCATGTCAACCTGAACTTCAACGCGTTCCTAGAGAAAACCAAGCTGAAAGATGATGGCAGCAACTATACGGACTGGTCCGAACACGAGATCATCCTCATAGCTGACAGGAAACAATATGTCATAGAAGGAACTCAAGGTGACGCTCCCGACCCAGAGAACCAAGACATAATTAATGCTTGGCAGACTCGTCTTGATGATTACTCCCTCGTTCGATGCGGCATGCTTCTGACTTAGAACCGGGGCTCCAAAAGCGTTTTGAGCAACACGGAGCATATGAGATGTTCGAAGAGATGAAACTAGTTTTCCAAGCTCATGCCCGGGTCGAGAGGTATGAAGTCTCCGACAAGTTCTATAGTTGTAAGATGGAGGAAAACAGTTACAAGTGAGCACATACTCAAAATATGCAGGTTGCACAACCGCTTTGTCCCACTGGACATAAACCTCCCGGACGAGGCGGTCATTGACAGAATCCTTGATCGCTCCCACCAAGCTACAAGAGCTTTGTGATGAACTACAATATGCAAGGGATGGTGAAAACCATTCCTAAGTATTCTCAATCGTTGAAGTCACAGAGGTTGAAATCAAGAAAGAACATCAAGTGTTGATGGTCAATAAAACCACTAAGTTCAAGAAGGGCAAGGGCAAGAAGAACTTCAAGAAGGACGACAAGGAGGTTGCCGCGCCGGTAAGCAAGTTGCCGGAAGAAGTCAAAGAATGGACCCAAACACGAGACTGAGTGCTTTTATTGCAAGTGGAGGGTTCTGTGGAAGCGGAACTGCCGCAAATACTTTGAGGACAAGAAGGCCGGCAACACCAAAGGTATATTTGATATACATGTAATTGATGTGTACCTTACCAAGACTGTAGTAACTCCCGGGTATTTGATACCGGTGCCGTTGCTCATATTTGTAACTCATAGCAGGAGCTGCGGAATAAGCGGAGACTGGCAAAGGACGAGGTGACGATGCGCGTCGGGAATGGTTCCAGAGTCGATGTGATGGCCGTCGGCACGCTACCTCTACATTTACCCACGTGATTAGTTACGAATCTCAATAATTGTTATTTAGTGCCAAGTTTGAGCATGAACATTGTATCTGGATCTCGTTTAATGCGAGATGGCTACTCATTTAAATCCGAGAATAATGGTTGTTCTATTTATGTGAGAGATATGTTTTATGGTCATGCTCCGATGGTCAATGGTTTATTCTTAATGAATCTCGAACGTAATATTACACATATTCATAGTGTGAATACCAAAAGATGTAAAGTTGATAACGATAGTCCCACATACTTGTGGCAATCGCCGCCTTTGGTCACATTGGTGTCAAGCGCATGAAGAAGCTCCATGCTGATGGACTTTTAGAGTCTCTCGATTATGAATCATTTGACACATGCGAACCATGCCTCATGGGCAAAATGACCAAGACTCCGTTCTCCGGAACAATGGAGCGAGCAACCAACTTGTTGGAAATCATACATACCGATGTGTGCGGTCCAATGAGTGTTGAGGCTCGCGGAGGATATCGTTATGTTCTCACTCTCACAGATGACTTGAGTAGATATAGGTATGTCTACTTAATGAAACACAAGTCTGAGACCTTTGGAAAGTTCAAGGAATTTCAGAATGAAGTAGAGAATCAACGTGACCGAAAGATAAAATTCTTACGATCGGATCGTGGAGGAGAATATTTAAGTCACGAATTTGGTACACACTTAAGAAAATGTGGAATCGTTTCACAACTCACGCTACCGAACACCTCAACAGAACGGTGTGTCCGAACGTCAGAATCGCACTCTATTGGATATGGTGCGATCCATGATGTCTCTTACCGATTTACCGCTATCATTTTGGGGATACGCTCTAGAGACAGCTACATTCACTTTAAATAGGGCACCGTCTAAATCCGTTGAGACGACACCGTATGAATTATGGTTTGGGACGAAACCTAAGCTGTCGTTTCTAAAAGTTTGGGGATGCGATGCTTATGTCAAGAAACTTCAACCTGAAAAGCTCGAACCCAAGTCGGAAAAATGCGTCTTCATAGGATACCCTAAAGAAACCATTGGGTATACCTTCTACTTAAGATCCGAGGGCAAGATCTTTGTTGCCAAGAACGGATCCTTTCTGGAAAAAGAGTTTCTCTCGAAAGAAGTAAGTGGGAGGAAAGTAGAACTTGATGAAGTACTACCTCTTGAACGGGATAGTAGTGCAGCTCAGGAAAATGTTCCTGTGATGCCTACACCAACTGAAGAGGAAAATAATGATGATGATCAAGGTACTTCGGATCAAGTAGCTCTTGAACTTCAGAGGGTCCACAAGGACACATTCCGCACCAGAGTGGTACGGCAACCCTGTCCTGGAAATCATGTTGTTAGAAAACGGTGAACCTTCGAACTATGAAGAAGCGATGGCGGGCCCAGATTCCAACAAATGGCAAGAAGCCATGAAATCCGAGATAGAATCCATGCATGAAAACAAAGTATGGACTTTGACTGACTTGCCCGATGATCGGTGACGATAGAAAACAAATGGATCTTTAAGAAGAAGGCGGACGCGGATGGTAATGTCACCATCTATAAAGCTCGACTTGTCACTAAGGGTTATCGGCAAGTTCAAGGGATTGACTATGATGAGACTTTCTCTCCCGTAGCGAAGCTTAAGTCCGTCCGAATCATGTTAGCAATTTCCGCATACTATGATTATGAGATATGGCAGATGGACGCCAAAACAGGCGTTCCTTAACGGTTATCTTAAGGAAGAGTTGTATATGATGCAGCCGGAAGGTTTTGTCGATCCTAAGAATGTTAACAAAGTATGCAAGCTCCAAATGATCCATTTATGGGCTGGTGCAAGCATCTCGGAGTTGGAACATTCGCTTTGATGAGATGATCAAAGCGTTTGGGTTTATGCTGAGACTTATGGAGAAGCCTGCGTTTACAAGAAAGTGAGTGGGAGCTCATAGGCATTTCTCATATTATATGTAGATGACATACTTTTGATGGGAAATGATATAGAATTCTTGGACAGCATTAAGGCCTACTTGAATAAGTGTTTTCAATGAAGTACCTTGGAGAAGCTGCTTATATATTAGGCATCAAGATCTATAGAGATAGATCGAGACGCCTCATAGGTCTTTCACAAAGCACATACCTTGATAAGATTTTGAAGAAGTTCAAAATTGATCAGTCCAAGAAGGGGTTCTTGCCTGTATTGCAAGGTGTGAGATTGAGCTCGGCTCAATGCCCGACCACGGCAAAAGATAAAGAAGAGATGAGCGTCATCCCCTATGCCTCAGCCATAGGATCTATTATGTATGCCATCTGTGTACGGACCTGATGTAAACCTTGCCGTAAGTTTGGTAGGAAGGTACCAAAGTAATCCCGACAAGGAACACCGGACAGCGGTCAAGAATATCCTGAAGTACACGAAAAGGACAAAGGACATGTTTCGTTTATGGAGGTGACGAAGAGCTCGTCGTAAAGGGTTACGTCGACGCTAGCTTCGACACATATCTGGATGACTCTAAGTCACAAACCGGATACGTGTATATGTTAAATTGTGGACAGTGAGCTGGTGAAGCTGCAAGCAGAGCGTCGTGGCGGGATCTACATGTGAAGCGGAGTACATGGCAGCCTCGGAGGCAGCGCATGAAGCAATTTGGGTGAAGGAGTTCATCACCGACCTAGGAGTCATACCCAATGCGTGGGGCCGATCAAACTCTTCTGTGACAACACCGGAGCTATTGCACTTGCCAAGGAGCCCAGGTTTCACAAGAAGACCGAGCACATCAAGCGTCAGCTTCAACTCCATCTGTGAAAATGTTCAAGATGGAGACATAGAAATTTGCAAAGTGCATACGGATCTGAATGTCGCTGCTCCGTTGACTAAACCTCTGCCGCGGGCAAAACAGGATCCACACCTGCCCTCTTTGGGTGTTCGTGTCATCACCCTGGACCTAGATTATTGACTCTAGTGCAAGTGGGAGACTGTTGGAAATATGCCCTAGAGGCAATAATAAAAGCATTATTATTATATTTCCTTGTTCGTGATAATTGTCTTTTATTCATGCTATAATTGTATTATCCGGAAATCGTAATACACGTGTGAATACATAGACCACAATATGTCCCTAGTAAGCCTCTAGTTGACTAGCTCGTTGGTCAACAGATAGTCATGGTTTCCTGACTATGGACATCAGATGTCATTGACAACGGGATCACGTCATTAGGAGAATGACGTGATGGACAAGACCCAATCCTGAGCATAGCTCATGATCAGGTAGTTCGTTTTGCGAGAGCTTTTTGAATGTCAAGTATCTCTTCCTTAGACCATGAGATCGTGTAACTCCGGATACCGTAGGAGTGCTTTGGGTGTACCAAACGTCACAACGTAATCGGGTGACTATAAAGGTGCACTACGGTATCTCGAGAGAAAGTGTCCATTGGGTTGACATGGATCGAGATCGGATTTGTCACTCCGTATGACGGAGAGGTATCTCTGGGCCCACTCGGTAATGCATCATCATAATGAGCTCAAAGTGACCAAGTGTTTGGTCACGGGATCATGCATTACGGTATGAGTAAAGTGACTTGCGGTAACGAGACTGAACGAGGTATTGGGATACCGACGATCGAAGTCTCGGGCATGTAACGCATCGATTGACAAAGGGAATAGTATACGGGGTTACTTGAATCCTCGACATCGTGGTTCATCCAATGACATCATCGAGGAGCATGTGGGAGCCAACATGGGTATCCAGATCCCGCTGTTGGTTATTGACATGAGAGCCGTCTCGGTCATGTCTGCGTGTCTCCCGAACCCGTAGGGTCTACACACTTAAGGTTCGGTGACGCTAGGGTTATTAGGAAGACTTGTATGTGATTACCGTATGTTGTTCGGAGTCTCGGATGAGATCCCGGACGTCACGAGGAGTTTCGGAAGGGTCCGGTGGTAAAGATTTCTATATGGGAAGTTGTCAAACGGACACCGGAAAGTTTCGGGGGCATATCGGTATTGTACCGGGGCCACCGGAAGGGTTTCGGGGGTTCACCGGGAGGGGCCACCTCCGGGGGCCACATGGGCTGCGTGGGGCAGGAGCCAGCCTCGGTGGGCTGGGTGCGCCCCCTTGGGCCCATGCGCCTAGGGTTGGGGGACCCTAGAGGGGCGCCTGCTTGGGGGCAAGTCCCCCTCCGGCAACGCCGCCCCCCCTCTAGATGCCATCTAGAGGGGCCGGACCCCTTGTCCCTTCCCCCTATAAATAGAGGGGTGAGGGGAGGGCTGCAAGACACTTGAAGGCGCAGCCCCTCCCCTCCCCAACACCTCTCCTCCTCCGCGTGTGCTTGGCGAAGCCCTGCCGGAGAACTGTCACTCCACCATCATCACGCCGTCGTGCTGCTGCTGGAGCCATCTTCCTCAACCTCTCCTTCCCCTTGCTGGATCAAGAAGGACGAGACGCCGTCTGCATCAGACGTGTGTGTTGAACGCGGAGGTGTTGTCCGTTCAGCACTTGGTCATCGGTGATCCGAATCACGGCGAGTACGACTCCATCATCACCATCCCCTTGAACACTTCCGCACTTGATCTACAAGTGGTATGTAGATGCAAACTCACTCCCTTGACTCCTTGCTTAGATGAACTCATAGATGGATCTTGTTGAAACCGTAGGAAAAATTTTAATTTTCTGCAACGTTCCCCAACAGCAAGACCCTTGTCGGGGCAGCCTCAGCAGCCCCGACAAGACCCTTGCCGGCGCAGCTCGCCCCACACCAACAGAGCAAGCCACCCTTGAGCCCACGGTCTCCAATATCACGTTGGGCCAGGGCTCGGGAGGCACCTCCATGGTGGCATGCAGATCTTTATGAAGACAAGACATATTCAAGATCAGATGAGGATTAGAAGACGACGATCCTCGGCAAGATCCCTGCCGAGGGAAGCCACGAGACCCCGGCAGGATCCTTGCCAGGGACGACAGCGCGCCACGGCAAGACCCTTGTCGGGCCACCTGGCAAGGCCCTCGTCGAGGACACCAACAGGGCCACAATCAGGCCCGCACCAACCAAGTCTCCACCGTTCACATGCAGCTGTCAGCCCAACCAGCTGGACGGGCACCTGCGTGGCAACACGCAGCTCCCAGGCCAACTCATCAAGCACCTGCGTGGCGGCATGCAGATCTTCGTGGAGGCTCCACCACCGTGCCACCTCGGCTGCCTGCCTGCCTACGTGGTGCCGCATGCGTCGCTAGCCAGGGCGGGTGTCGGAGCAAGGAGGAGCGGCGACGGACGGGACGGGCCTCGCCCCCGTCCCTAATAAAGCAAGGGGACACCTAAGCTACGCATTAAATGTGTCTTGTCCTGTAATACGAGCGATAAGCTCGCAATACTGTACGCCTTTCCACCTCCTGTATGCCACTGTGGCAGCCCCTTTCGTCTATAAAAGGAGGCCCATGGCATACTGGAGGGGGATTCGGCTCTATGGAACCACGCACCCACCACAGCTAGTTAGAGAGTTAAGGAACTCTCTGAAATACACCCACCAAAGCAGGACTAGGGTTTTACGCATCCTCGCGGCCCGAACCTGGGTAAACGATCCTTGTGCTGGTTACTAATCCTGCTCTTCTCGCAACCCTGTGCTCCGGCAACCGTAGTAGGGATTCTTGTGATCCCATAGGTGTCGTTCCACACCGACATCTTTGGCGCGCCAGGTAGGGGGAGAAATTCTGAGAATCTGGTCTAGTAGCTAGCCTGGCGGTTCTTCGTCAACATGGCCCCCAAGAAGGAGACGGCCAGGAGAAAAGAGCGCCGCCTGCGAGCGTGAAGGACACCAGCGCGACGACAGAAAAGCTAAGTCATTCAGAGCCTTGAGTTATTTCCTTTTACACATAAGGTTATTATCCTCGGAGATCTTGCCTATGTAGGAGAAACCTGCACGCAAAGGGGCCCTCCCGCGTTTGGCAACGCCCTTGTTCTGTTTCGAGTCCGCTCAACAGCTCAAAGCGGCCGCGTCGAGAGTGGCGGGGTAGCCTTCCGCACTTGGCAACGCTCCCGACTCTGACTCGAGTCAAGCTCGATAGTTCGGGCGGCCGCGCTAAAGGCGGTAAGGTGGTTCGCCCGGTGGCAAGCACACCCGTGAGCCGGGGACCCGTCCCCAAGATGCCGCCCTGGGTTTACGCGCCGGCAAACCTACCCAGTTAACGTAGGGTGGACGTACAAAGGAAAATCAAACAGGAAAATAACGTGCATGATACTAAAAGTGCTGCAGAGTCATATTACATCAAATTATTGCTGTGGTTCTAACTAAAGATAGCAATTGTCCTGGTTGTGAACCTACAGCGGCGATAAGAAACGGGGTGCCTAATCCCGGCGCTGGCCCTCCACCCTCAGAATTCCGCCGACACGGCTGATGATGGGCTTGATGCGCTGCCTGAGCAGCGCGAGGTTAGTACCCTCCGGCAAGCTCTCCAGTGCGGCGTCGAAGTCGAGGTCAGGGTGCCAGTGTGCCACCTTGGTGAGAACCTTGGTCATGGCGCCCTGGCAAAGCCTCCGGGCCTCGTCGGCCAGTGAGGCTGCCCGGTTGGCGTGAAGCTGCTCCAAAGCGCCGACAACCTTCTCAAAGAACATGGTCAGGATGCAGTTGGTGCTCACGCTCCACTCCGGGGCATACAACACATCCGGCATCCCCATGATGGCCAGCTGCGCGGCGGCTTGGTTGGCGACGGTGGCAATGCGATCAAGCCAGCGGTTCTCGCCCTCCACGTGATCCATGAAGTTGAGGGACTCGTTCTTCCGCAACTGCTTCTCCGCCTCGAGTTCCTTGGCCGGGGTCCTCTCCCGGGCTTGGGCCTCCGTGAGCATCCCATCGAGGCTCTCCAGCTTCAGCGTGAGGTCCTTGATGGACTTGTTGGCCTCGGAGAGCTCCTCGGCCCTGCTGACGGCCGCGCCCTGCGCCTCCGTCGGGGCGCTGTTGAGCGTGTCCTTCTCTTGGGACAGCTTCATGGCCTGCTCCTTCAGCTCGCCTCGCTCCGCCTCCAGCTCCTTCACCTTGTCGGCGTGAACCCGGGCCTGGGAATCGAGCGCCTTTTTGTGCCTCTGCTCCAGCTCACTGGTCCGCTGCAAGACAAGCTTCTCCACCTCTTCGTCCTTAACGCGGAGCGTGGCTGCAAGCTTCTCCTCGCGTGCAGCGAGGTCCTCCTCCTGGGAGTTCAGTGCGGCCTGGTGCTGAGTCCGGGCGGCCTCGGCTGCCACGGCCAAGCCCTCCGCCGTCTCCTGGGCCTTCTCGATGTCGGCCAGCTTCATGGTGAGCTCCACATCGCGCTTGGCCAGCTCGCCTTGGGCAGCCTTCAGCTCCTTGTGAGCCTTGCGGAACCAGTCCTGCGTCTCCGCAACGCGCTTCTGGAGGTTCGCCTCCGCTTTCTCCACCACCGCCGTCCTGGACTTAGCATTGTCCAGGCGGGCGCGGTGGAGCGCCTGGAGCTTCCGGAAGCTGGCTCCCGTGGCGTGGAGGAGCCGCTCCCCCTGCGAGCCGTCGCCACCAACGATCGGCTCGTCGACGACTTCAAGCCCGGCAGTGGCGAGCACTTCGTCGTCGAACACCTCTCCCTCAACGGGTGTCGTGGTGTTCGACGCGCCTGGAAGATGGACGAACAAGTCGTCACTCACCCTCAAGTACTTGCCGGAGCTAGAAGCAACAGAAGAGGAAGGCTGGTTGTCAGCCGCCTCCTCCTCCTCCTCGGCAGACCCCTTGTCGGTCTCCTCAGCGGCGGCCTTGCCGGCCTCCCTGGCGGGCCCCTTGGCGGCGTCCTCGGCAGCGCCCTTGGCGGCCTCCTCCGCGGCGATCTTCTCGGCGTCCGCCTCGGCGGCCTTGGCGACGTCCTCGATGACGGCGTCCACGTCCTCCGGGTTCGCCGAGGAGGGATCTGGGCACCAAAGAAGGGAGTGAGGCAGGGCCAAGACCTAGAGCCAGAAAGAAAAAGGAACAGGGACGAACGGCGAGCGCCTTACCGGCGCCAGTGCCAGGCTGGGAAACGGAAGTCCCCTCCCCGCCAACATTTGGCGTCGAGGCAAAGCCGCCGACGCCCAAGTTCTCCTCCTCCTCCTCCATGTGCGTGGGCTCGGTGCTTGGCGCCCTTCCCGGGGACGCCCCTCGGGGCGGCGTGGTCGATGGGGGCGGCGTGTTGGGAGTAGCCCTCTGCGGTTCCTCATGCTGCTGCTCTCCTCCTGCGTACCTGGCAAGGTCAGCACCAAAGTGTCGTGCCCCTGACACGTGTCGACGAGGGGGGAGTGATGAACTAACGCTGGGGGCTATGTCGGGGGCTGCTCAACACCACCAGCGGCACCCTCGAAGTACCAGCCGGGGGCTGGCCTCCCGCCGAGGATTTGGCCCTCTTCACCCTCTGGGCCAGCGTCTCCACGTCCCTGCCAAGATGAAAACAAGTCAAGACAAACAACACAGATTGAAGAGGAAGAGATGACGGGAAGGATCCAGATACTTACTCGTCGTTCGCCTCCTCCTCTGCTGTTTTCCTCTTCCTCCGCGGGCTGAGGGATCCGTAGTCAAAAGTGACCTCTACGTCGGCATCTGCCGGAGGAGGAGATGAGGGCGGAGTCTACGTGCGCCTGGGCGGAGAAGAAGAAGATGCCTTCTTCCTCGCTGCCGCGGCCTTCACCACCTTCTTCGCCGCCGCGGTCCTCGTCTGACGCGCGGCCTCCTCCGGGTACTTTGGCCGCCGTGCGCCCCCGATGGGCCGCACCGGATCACCGAAGGTGGCCCGACGCAGGACCCGCCCTCTCCTTGTGGCCGGAGGGTCAACGGCCCCGGCCTCCTCCTCCGACGACTCGTCGGCCGCTTCCTCAACCAGAGGAGCCTCGGTGCCAGCGCTCCTGGCTTCCCCGGCGACCGCCGCCCACCGGGCAAGCTCCTCCTCCTCCGCGGCCATCGCGGCCTTGTCCTCCACACTGCCAGCGCTGCCGGCCTCCTCGGCAAGCTGTGCCTCCCTCGCCCTGGTGGCGATGTAATCTAGTTCCTCCTGGGTGTTGTCCTGCACGAGCAGCCGCTCGGCGTCGGCGTTGATGTACCCCTCGTGCAGAGTGTCGAAGAACTGTTGCACCTCAGCGTCCTCCGGCTCATTCCATCTCGGGTCAGGGCCATGCGTGTTGCAGTCCGGCATCATGGCGATGATATCGGACCAGCGCGAGTTGTTACACAACGGGACCACCCCCATTGGCAGCTTGAGCAAAGGCCCCTTGAGGACCTTGCCGGCCTTCGCGGCGGCCCTCGCGAACTTGCCGGTCCGCTCGACCTCG
The DNA here is from genome assembly GCA_021605145.1 of Aegilops bicornis. NCBI lineage: Eukaryota > Viridiplantae > Streptophyta > Magnoliopsida > Poales > Poaceae > Aegilops > Aegilops bicornis. Next base: position 475,678,564 of record CM038670.1, on the reverse strand, counting down.
CCATCGCGGCCCACATCGAGCTGGAAGAGCCGCTGGCAGAAATGGGCATGTCCCATCACTGTGAAGTTGTGGTCGAGGCCGGGGCGAAGTCGCATGATGTCGGCGGGGTTCGTGAAGAGCCAGGCTGGCCTCCCCTTGTTGTGTAGTGGAGCGATCCGGCGGCGGATGAAATCCGCCCCGATCATCTCAAGAGTGAGCCCGGCCTCGGTAAGCCAGAGGATCCTGGTGGTGGCGATCGTGAACTTCTCGTCATCATCGTCGACGTCGCTCCAATCGCTTCTGCGGACCGGCGGCGCCCAGCGAACTTCGCAGAACACCGGCGGGTCTTTCTCCTCGATCCAGCACCACCGGCCCCGCCATTCTTCGCACCTCTCCTTCATGGCGCCATCCGGGTACGCTCCCTTGGATCTTGGGATCCAGGGGATGCAACCCGAAATGGCGCCTCCTGTATGGATCCAAGGGAAGAAGTAATGGCGGAAGAGCGCCGTGTTGGGGTGCACTCCGGCGAACCCTCACAGAGGTGCACGAAAAGGGCCATGCACGCCACCGTGTTCGGAGTAAAATCCAAGAGGCGGAAGCCAAAAGTATGCATGATGTCGCTGAAGAAATCGAAGAAGGGAGGACAAAGCCCGCAGGAAAAATAGTCGACAAAGAAGGGGTACCGATTTGGGGCAGCCTCGGCGCAGTTGGCAGGGATGATGCGCGTGGCTGGATGCTCCGACTTCTCTCCCCCCGTCTTCACCCCCACACAGAGGCCTGAAGGATTCCCGGAGCTCGAACACGTCGACTGTCGAGGCGAAGAAGGCGGACTGCGTCTGCTGCACCGCCAACGCGCTCTTCGGTGGCTCCGCCGCTCCAACATTCTTAGCCACACCCTTGCCCTTGACGGATTTCGGCGCCATGGCGGCTGGGAGAGAAGGGCAAAGCAGAGCGCGGCGAGAATGCAATGGCGGCGAGCGAGAGCGAAGCTTGGGGAAGAACAGGAAGACAAGCGGAGGCTTCCAAGATTGGGATTGTGCGAAGTGTAAAAGGAACAGTGCGCCCACAGTTTCCCATTTTTAAGGGGAAGGTGCGGGCCGCGCTGCCCATGTACTACGATGTGAGGCATGCGTGCAGGAACCGCCCCACGCATGCCACCCATGTCACGCGCGCACCCCTCCATGCTACGCCGCGCCACGCGCGGGTCATGGGAAGCGCAGCGCGTGAAAAGTTTTACCGCGATAAAAACCTCCCCGCCTGCCCGTGCACCATTTTGGGCCTGGCCCAACAACGTGTCGCGCTTATGTGTGGCCCAGGCCCGGGGGTCCAGTCGGTGTACAAAAGAAGGGGCGCACCTTTGTACCCCTTTACCTATGCACGGGCAGTCGGAGCCGCGCATAAGGCCACACCAAGCAGAGCAGGGGAGGTGAGCCAAGGTAAGACCAAAGCCCAAGATAACGAGAGCAACGCCAAGGCCAAGACCACAAAGAGCAGAGGGACGAAGCAGGTTCCCCCGGCAAGACCCTTGTCGGGGCAGCCTCGGCCCGGCCAGCAAGACCCTTGCCGGGGCAGCTCGCCCCACACCAACAGAGAAGCCACCCTTGAGCCCACGGTCTCCAATATCACGTTGGGCCAGGGCTCGGGAGGCACCTCCATGGTGTCATGCAGATCTTTGTGAAGACAAGACATATTCAAGATCAGATGAGGATTTGAAGACAACGATCCTCGGGAAGATCCCTGCCGAGGGAAGCCACGAGACCCCCGGCATGATCCTAGCCGGGGACGACAGCGCGCCATGGCAAGACCCTTGCCAGGCCACCCGGCAAGGCCCTCGCCGAGGATGCCAACAGGGCCACCACCAGGCCTGCACCAACCAAGTCTCCACCGTTCACATGCAGCTGCCAGCCAAACCAGCTGGGCGGGCACCTACATGGCAACATGCAGCTCCCAGGCCAACTCATCAAGCACCTGCGTGGCGGCATGCAGATCTTCGTGGAGGCTCCACCACCGGGCCACCTCAGTTGACTGCCTGCCTACGTGGCACCGCATGCGTCGCTAGCCAAGGCGCGTGTTGGAGCAAGGAGGAGCGGCGACGGACGGGACGGGCCTCGCCCCCGTCCCCGATAAAGCAAGGGGAAACCTAAGCTACGCATTAAATGTGTCTTGTCACATGTCTGACGATAAGCTACTTAATCTGCTCACGCCTTTCCACCTCCTGTATGCCACTATGGCAGCCCCTTTCGTCTATAAAAGGAGGCCCATGGCATACTGGAGGGGGATTGGGCTCTTTGGAACCACGCACCCACCACAGCTAGTTCGAGAGCTCAAGAACTCTCTGAAATACACCCACCAAAGCAGGACTAGGGTTTTACGCATCCTCGCGTCCCTAACCTGGGTAAACGATCCTTGTGCTAGTTACTAATCCTGCTCTTCTCGCAACCCTGCGCCCCGGCAACCGTAGTAGGGATTCTTGTGATCCCATAGGTGTCGTTCCACACCGACACCAACCGACCTTCGAGGAGGGCACAAGACACCTGGGCGTGCCTGGAGCGCCCTGGTGGGTTGTGGGATCTGTGGCCCCCCGTTTGCATTGATTCCACCTCCCAAAAATCACATGTATTTCAAAATAAATCTCCGTAACTTTTTATCGCATTTGGACTTCGTTTGATATGGTTTTTCTGCGATAAAAAAACATGCAAAAAATAGGCACTTGGCACTGGATCGATAGGTTGGTCTAATAAATAATATAAATTGTTGCCAATAATATGTGAAAGTTGTATAATATTGGCATGAAACAATCAAAAATTATAGATACGACGGAGACATATCAGTTATCAAGACCTTTTTCTGGCGCCGTTGCCGTGGAGCATACACTACTGCAGGATGCTGCTAATGCGACACTACGATCAAAGACCCTTCGACGAAACTGTCTGCGATGCAATAATCGCAAACGGTGGTGTAAAAAACCCGTCAAAAAGGTGCAAAACGTTTGCGATGGAGGATGCATCAAACACGGTTCAGATTTTTAGTTGCGTGTGTGATGCAGGGCATACGGTTCAGTTCAATTAACTATTTGCATGAGGAGGAACAAAAGAAACAGGCAGCCAGATGAAGGTGTGTGCAATGTACAACATACGGCTCACTTGGATGAACTGTTTGTGATTAGGCAACACAAAAGAAATGGTCAGCCAGATCAAGGTGTGTGCGATATACGGCATGCGGTTCACTCGGATGAACTGTTTGTGTTGAGACAAGTGAACATAAACGGTTCAAGTTAACAAGATGTGTGTGATACGCGGCAAACAGGTCTGTAATCCGAAACATGTGCGAAGACCGATAACAACACAGACGATTGCTGCGAACAAGCTATGTGTGTTGTGAGCAAACAATTGATGGTATACAATTCTGAGTGGTTGATGCAAACATCACCGACGGGTTCCATTGTTCAGTCCGTGTGCGATGTGATTTTCTTTGTCCGCACAACATCTATGCTCTGTCTATAGAGCATGAACATATTTACTTAAAAAGACAGCATTGCATAACGAAATTAAGCATACAATTACAAAAGTGACTACACACATAACATTTCCACACACCAAAGTAAGCAATTACATGCATACTAAACTAGGAGAAACGAGGATCTAATCATCTACTTATTGTTGCAACGACGCTTGCCATTGCTCTGCTTCCGGCTAGATCCCTGGCCGTTTTGGGGAAGGAGGCACTTCCTCATGTCAACGATCCGCCTGTACATGTCGTAGCTCATATGCGCCTCCTGGCCGCATACACGGCGTGAGCTTCGTGAGTTTCTCCATCGGGCCGAGTGCGAGCACGGTTGTCCTTGTTGCACGAATCCTTCATGTCTCTGTAGTAGGGGTCGATGATGGCCTCTGCGAGGTGAACGAGTGAGTCCTTCTCATGCTCCTTGCTGCCCCAGATCTTGTATTGGCCCTGGATGTCGACAAGATTCTGGCAGGCGATGCCCGAATTATCGAGCGCCTTTACATCGTTGGTGATGTCCACCGTAGCAAAAATGTAGTGGGGGCTGTTGACAAACCCGGCGAAACACTCGCAAGGCCTCGTGGCCAGGCAGTAGTGGTAGACGAGGACGTGGTGGCGCACACACATCTGGGCGACGGTGACTGAGGGAGTCCTGGATTAGGGGGTGTCCGGATAGCCGGACTATAGCCTTTGACAGGACTCCTGGACTATGAGGATACAAGATTGAAGACTTCGTCCCGTGTCTGGATGGGACTTTCCTTGGCGTGGAAGGCAAGCTTGGCGATATGGATATGTAGATCTCCTACCATTGTAACCGACTTTGTGTAACCCTAACCCTCTTCGGTGCTTATATAAACCGGAGGGTTTTAGTCCGTAGGACGAACAACAATCATACCACAGGCTAGCTTCTAGGGTTTAGCCTCTTTGAACTCGTGGTAGATCTACTCTTGTACTACCCATATCATCAATATTAATCAAGCAGGAGTAGGGTTTTACCTCCATCGAGAGGGCCCGAACACAGGTAAAACATCGTGTCCCTTGTCTCCTGTTACCATCCGCCTAGACGCCTGATTCGGGACCCCCTACCCGAGATCCGCGGTTTTGACACCGACATTGGTGCTTTCATTGAGACTTCCTACGTAGCCGTCATCTTTAGGCCCGATGGCTCCTCCGATCATCAACAATGATGCGCTCGAGGTGAGACTTTTCTCCCAGACCAGATCTTCGTATTCGCGGCGTTACTGCGGGCCAATTAAGCAGCCATCTGGAGGAGATTGAAAGCTACGCCCGGCCACGTGTCAGATTTGGAAGCTTGAACTACACGGTGACGTCCGCAGAGACTTGATCTTGACGGGTTCGAGCCACAGCCAAGTCGCGCCGCCTTGTCACGAGGGGCATGATCTAGCTCTGCCGCGAGCGGTGTCTGGAGGCTGCACGGAATCCGCTCAACCTTTAGCTCGGAGCCGATTGCCCGATCGAGGGCGGGTGGCTGGACACCGCCTCGGGGCTGCGATCTCGGCGATTGAGCCATACACCTACCCGTCCTTCTGGCTTCGTGACTCCAAGGTACCGGACTCCTCTCCGGGACTCCGAGCCTTCCGCGCCCCACTAATCGAATCCAATTGGGCGCCGATCATGGAATTCATCGCGCATACATCTTTCAGCACTTCGCCCTTTGGCGGCGTCCCGAATTCACTAAAGTCTCTCTCTTTATCGGAGAGCCCTGGCGGATTAAGGCGGAAGGTTGAGATGCGAATGACGAAGAAATTCAAAGCCCACCCACCACCCACTTCGTAGCCACTGCCGATGATTTAACCGACATGCTCGAATTCGACTCAGACATCGGCGGTATGGACGGCGATGCGAGCGACCAAGAACCAGCACCCACAGGGCACTGGAAGGCCACCTCGTCATATGACATACACATGGTGGACATCCCAAAAGATGGGAATGGCGATGGAACAGTGGAGGATGACCCCTCGAAGAAACATCCTAAGCGCCGGCGTCAGCGGCACCGCTCTAAATCCCGCCACAGCAAAAACGGTGATTCCGACACGGGAGACAATAACACCGGGACGGTGCGAAGACAACCCCTCCGGCCAGGATTCAGCGGGGAGGATGGAGAAGCCAGCCCTCATGAGAGAGCGGCGAAAGAGAGGTAGAGGGGCGATAATTACATGCCTCCCTCCGAAGATGAGGCAAGCTTGACGACGAATTAAATCGTGCCCGAGGATCCCGTCGAACAAGAGCGTTTCAAGCGCAGGCTCATAGCCACGGCAAGCAGCCTCAAGAAAAGCAGCAACAACTTAGAGCTGACCAAGACTTGCTAGGCGATAGATGGACTGAAGTCCTTGCGGCGAAGAGTATGAACTTCGGCGCCCTCCAAGAGCTACCCAAGACGCAGGCTGCTACCCTGATTCGAGGATGAAGCACCCAAACCTACCTCACCCGCGCATGACACGGCTGACCGACCACCTCGTGGCCACGACAGAGAGGCCGCTCGGCCCTCAATTCAAGCCGCACCCCGGCGCGCTCAAAAAAAATACCAAGGCGCGGGAAATGCGCGGACTGCGAGATATATTGGAGGACAAGGCAAGGCAAACAAGATCGATCTCACGGATCGCGTGGGCGCCCAGCGACACGTGGCGATAACCGTCACGCCCGGATATGGCAACTCGGCGGGCGAACCACGATGAGACAAAGCTCATTTGAGTTGCGTCATGATATAGCCCAATCTGAGGCGCCACACCCACTATGCTTCCCAGATGAAGTGATGGATCATCACATCCCCGAGGGTTTCAAACCCGTAAACATTGAATCATCCGATGGCACAACAGATCCCGCGGTTTGGATCGAGGACTATCTCCTTCACATCCACATGGCCCGCGGTGATGATCTACACGCCATAAATACCTCCCACTCAAGCTTAAAGGACCAGCCCGGTATTGGCTTAACAACTTGCCAGCAGAGTCAATTGGTTGCTGGGAAGACCTGGAAGCCGCATGCCTCGACAATTTCCAGGGCACATATGTGCGACCACCAGACACCGATGACCCAAGCCACATAATTCACCAGCCAGAGGAATCGGCCAGACAATTTTGGACACGGTTCCTAACCAAGAAAAATCAAATCGTCGATTGTCTGGATGCAGAGGCCCTTGCAGCCGTCAAACACAACATCCGCGACGAGTGGCTTGCCCGGCACCTAGGACAGGAAAATCCGAAATCCATGGCAGCCCTCACAACACTCATGACTCGCTTTTGCGCGGGAGAGGACAGCTGGCTAGCTCGTAGTAACAACATGACCAAGAGCCTGGTAATTCGGATACCAAGGACAGCAATGGCAGATCGGCGTCGCAACAAGCACAAGCGCACGTGCTGCGATAATCTTTGAGGATCTGACGATCAATGCGGATTCAGAGTCTCTAAACCGGTCTGCGGAAAAAGCCATTTAAAAGAAATACTCGGGCCCGTCCAATTTGGACCGAATACTCGATCGCTCGTGCGGATACACGGCACCCCGAAAAACCAGCCAATCACACCAACATGGATTGTTGGGTGTTCAAGCGAACGAAGCAAGTTAAATGCGAAAACAATGACAAGGGGCTGCATAGCGATGACGAGGAGCCTCGGCCGCGAACAATAGAGGACAGAAGGGCTTCCCCTGAAGTGCGGATGGTGAACATGATATACGCAACCCACATACCCAAAAGGGAGCGGCGTGCACTAAGGGACGTATATGCAATGGAGCGATCGCCCCAAAGTTCAACCCGTGGTCTTCTGCCCGATCACTTTTGATCGAAGGACCACCCACTAGCATCCGCCATGGCGGATTCGCGCATTGGTTCTAGACCCAATCATTGACGGATTTCATCTCACTAGAGTCCTAATGGAAGGCGGCAGCCTTTGAACCTGCTTTATCGGGACACTGCGTCGCAAAATGGGCATAGACCCATCAAGGATTAAACCCACGAGCGACCTTTAAAGGTGTCATGCCAGTGTAGAGGCCAAGCTATGCAGGCTCGATTACACTTGAAGTGGTCTTCGGATCTCCGGATAACTTCGAAGCGAGGAGTTAATATTCGACATAGTCCCGTTCATGGCGGCTATCACGCCTTTGCCGGACGAACCGCATTTGCAAAGTTTAATGCAGTGCCGCACTACGCATATCTCAAGCTCAAAATGCCAGGTCCTCGAGGCGTCATTACGGTCAATGGAAACACCGAACGCTCTCTCCGGACAGATGAGCATACGGCGGCCCTCGCGGCGGAAGTACAAAGCAGCCTCTTAAGGCAATTCTCGAGTCCGGCTATTAAACGTTCGGACACCGTCAAGCGCGTCCGGAGTAACCTACAACAAGACCGCCTGGCACGTTCTGAGCACGCATAGCAATGCGGCCCAAGCCCCAACCCTCGTGAAATTGCGAAACAAGTACTACGCGTACATAATTACGCTCCGGAAATACCATGGGCATAGGGGAAGGGGCACGACCACGGCATGCCCAGAATGCGGCTCAACCGCACCAAGGGCTCCCGATTGTGTCATTCTTTTCTTTTCTTCTCTTTTTTTTTACTTTCAGGACTCCATTCTCACGAAGCCCTGTCCGACAGTAGAATCGCCGAACACACGATGCAAGAGCCAGGGAAGCAGAAAGCTACGTCGAGTGTCCAGGTGGTCTCTATTACGAGCAGTATACCTGTTTTACACACCATCCCGCGGCTTACCCCTGGAGGGGGACATGTTAAAAAGTCCCGTCCCTTGCTTATCGCACTATTTGTATCGTTCTGCTCTTACTGCACCCCTTTTGAGTAAACAATGCATAGCTTCAGCCTATTATTGAATTCCCTTATATATATATATATATGTTCACTTATGACATTGTGCAACCGTACACTTCGGTACGGGCAATACACCCGGGGCTAAGTACCCCACAACATGGTGTGATAAGTCCGAACACTTTCACAAGTGCGGCACCCCGAACTTATAGCATTATATGCATCGGCTCCGAATCATGTCTTGGGTCAATAGTTGGGTTTGCCCGGCTCCCATGTTTTGGTACCTTATGTTCCGTTATATTGGCTAAGGTAGCGCTGGGAGAACCACTGCGATTGTGCCCCGGTTGAGCTGGGTTGAGCACCTCAGTGGAGAAAGCTAAAACTAAACGTCATGATGATAGGCGAGAGCTGGTTGCTGTTCGAGAGGTTTTCGAGTCCCTAAAGACATATGCCGCTTAGGCGAGGAGTCGGCATTGTCCGGCCTAGGCGTGGATAGCGCCCGCTTTTCGATCTTCGAATACTAGGGGCTTCACGAAATTTAAAATTATAGAATTCTATGGCTAAGTGAGAGTGTTCAAGCATTATAGTCCGGTTGCCTTGTTAGATTGCGTGAGCGCCTCCCTCGAAGGACCCAAGAATGGGAACAAGAGCTCAAGTTTATCGAACACCCCAGCAATTGTGGCATGGGGGCTGAAATTTGACGACTCGCCATCTCTCAAATTTAATACACGGCCACAGAAGGTAATATTTTAAATTCAAAAGTGTTGCTTAGCGCATATGAACAAGTTTTCAGCGTCTGAGGATAACACATGCGAGTCTACTAAAAAATTACATCTTTGGAGCATTCACCCGCTATAAGGCGGGCACCCTTCAGGACGCCCTCATAATACATTTCGGGCTTGCGATGCTCCTTGCCCGGTGGTGGTCCGTCCGTCACAAGTTTCTCAGCGTCCATCTTGCCCAAGTGCAGCTTGGCACGGGCAAGGGCCCTACGGGCACCTTCTATGCAGACGGAGCGCTTGACGACTTCAACCCATGGACATGCATCCACCAGCCGCCTCACCAGCCCGAAGTAGCTCCCAGGCATGGCTTCCTTAGGCCACAGCCGAACTATGAGGCCCTTCATGGCCTGTTCGGCCACCTTATGGAGCTCGACCAGCTGCTTCAACTGGTCGCTTAAGGGCACCGGGTGTCCGGCCTCAGTATACTGAGACCAGAACACCTTCTCCGTCGAGCTTCCCTCGTCGGCTCGGTAGAAGGCGGCAGCATCAGACACACTTTGGGGCAGATCTGAGAATGCTCCTGGAGATCCCCGTATTCAGGTAAGTAATAGATAATTCACTTTCACATGCTTGCTTTGCATATAGAATGCCTTACCCGCCGCTATCTTCTTCATCGCCTCAATTTCCTGGAGGGCTTTTTGGGCTTCGTCCTTAGCGGCTTTGGCTCTCTCAAGGGCCGAGGCGAGCTCGGACTCTCGAGTCTTTGAGTCACGCTCCAAACTCTCGTGTTTTTCCACGAGAGCCTGGAGCTCTTGCCACACCTCCGCCACCCGCGCCTCCTGCTTCTCTCGCTCGGTGCGCTCTGCGGACGCATTGCTTTCGGCCTTGGACATCACTTCCTTCAGGGTCGCCACCTCGTTCGTGGCCCCTACAGTATTCACGTTATTCCTGTCATCTTTTGCAACCACATCTTTTAAATACTCCTGAGGGAGTCCTGGACTAGGGGGTGTCCGGATAGCCGAACTATCATCTTTGGCCGGACTCCTAGACTATGAAGATACAAGATTGAAGACTTCGTCCCGTGTCCGGATGGGACTTTCCTTGGCGTGGAAGGCAAGCTTGGCGATATGGATATGTAGATCTCCTACCATTGTAACCGACTCTGTATAACCCTAACCCTCTTCGGTGCTTATATAAACCGGAGGGTTTTAGTCCGTAGGACGAACAACAATCATACCATAGGCTAGCTTCTAGGGTTTAGCCTCTCTGATCTCGTGGTAGATCTACTCTTGTACTACCCATATCATCAATATTAATCAAGCAGGAGTAGGGTTTTACCTCCATCAAGAGGGCCCGAACCTGGGTAAAAACATCGTGTCCCTTGTCTCCTGTTACCATCCGCCTAGGCCGCAGATTCGGGACCCCCTACCGAGATCCGCGGTTTTGACACCGACATTGGTGCTTTTATTGAGAGTTCCTCTGTGTCATCACCGATAGGCCCGATGGCTCCTTTGATCATCAACAACGACGCAGTCCAGGGTGAGACTTTCCTCCCCGGACAGATCTTCGTATTCGGCGGCTTTGCACTGCGGGCCAATTCGCTTGGCCATCTGGAGCAGATCGAAAGCTACGCCCGTGGCCATCAGGTCAGATTTGGAAGATTGAACTATACGGCCGATGTCCGCGAAGACTTGATTTTCGACGGATTCGAGCCACAACCGAGCGTGCCGCACTGTCTCGATGGGTACGATCTAGCTCTGCCGCCGAACAGTGCCCCGGAGGCCGCACCAGTGCCCGCTCCGACCCTTAATCCGGAGCCGGTTCCCCCGATCGAGGACGAGTGGTTGGACACCGCCTCGGGGGCTACGATCTCAATGGCGATTGAGCCGAACTCCAACCCTATCCTTTGCGAAGACCGTGACTCCAAGGTGCCGGACTCCTCTCCGGACTCTGAACCCTCCGCGCCCATGCCAATCGAATCCGATTGGGCGCCGGTCATGGAGTTCACCGCGGCGGACATCTTTCAGCACTCGCCCTTTGGCGACATCTTGAATTCACTAAAGTATCTCTCTTTATCCAGAGAGCCCTGGCCGGACTACGGTCAGGAATGTTGGGATGCGGACGATGAATAAATTCAACGCCCACCCACCACCCACTTTGTAGCCACTGTCGATGATTTAACCGACATGCTCGACTTCGACTCCGAAGACATCGAAGGTATGGACGACGATGCTGGAGACAACCAAGAACCAGCGCCTACAGGGCACTGGAAGGCCACCTTGTCATATACATGGTGGACATCCCAAAAGATGGGAACGGCGATGGAACAGCGGAGGATGACTCCTCCAAGAAACAGCCCAAGCGCCGACGTCAGCGGCGCCGCTCTAAATCTCGCCACGGCAAAAACGGTGATTCCGGCACGGGAGACAATAACACCCCGGACAGTGCCGAAGATGACCCCCTCCATTAGGACTCAACGCAGGAGGAGGGAGAAGCAAGTCCGCATGACAGTGCGGCAGAAAGAGAGGTAGAGTACGTTAATTATGCGCCTCCCTCCGAAGACGAGGCAAGCCTCGACGACGACGAATTTGCCGTGCCTGAGGATCCCGCCGAACAGGAGCGTTTCAATCGCAGGCTTATGGCCACGGCAAGCAGCCTCAAGAAAAAGCAGCAACAGCTTAGAGCTGACCAAGACCTGCTAGTTGACAAATGGACTGAAGTCCTTGCAGCCGAAGAGTATGAACTCGAATGCCCCTTCAAAAGCTACCCCAAACGCAGGCCGTTGCCTTGATTAGAGGAGGAAGCACCCAAGTCACCAGCACACGACATGGCAGACCGGCCACCCCGTGGCCGTGACAGAGAAGCCTCTCGGCCCTCCGATCAAGCCACGCCCCGACGCCGCTGAAAAAGTACCAAGGCACGGGAAAACGCGCCGGACTTCCGTTATTGGAGGATAAGGCAAAGCATACAAGATCGATCTATGGATTGCGTGGGCGCCTACGACGCAGGATGATTACCGCCACGTTGGATCTGACAAACCCGGCGGGCGAACACAATAGACAAAGCTCATATGAGCTACGCCGTGATATAGCCCAATACGTAGGCGCCAAGACACCCACTATGCTTCACAGATGAAGTAATGGATCATCAAATCCCCGAGGGCTTCAAACCCGTAAACATCGAATCATACGATGGTACCATAGATCCTGCGGTCTTGATCGAGGACTATCTCCTCCATATCCACATGGCCCGCGGTGATGATCTACATGCCATCAAATACCTCCCACTCAAGCTTAAAGGACCAGCCCGACATTGGCTCAACAGCTTGCCAGCAAAGTCAATCAGTTGTTGGGAGGACCTGGAAGCCGCATTCCTTGATAACTACCAGGGCACATATGTGCGACCACCAGACGCCGATGACCTTAGCCATATAATTCAGCAGCGGAAGAATTGGCGAGACAATTACGGACGCGGTTCCTAACAAAGAAAAATCAGATCGTCGATCGTCCGGATCACGAGGCGCTAGCAGCCTTCAAACACAACATCTGCGATGAGTGGCTAGCCCGCACCTAGGGCGGGAAAAGCGAAATCCATGGCAGCTCTCACCACACTCATGACCCGCTTTTGCGCGGAGGCGACAGCCAGCTAGCTCGAAGCAACAACTTGGCCAAACACCACGGTAGTTCGGATACCAAGGACAGCAATGATAGGTCGGCGTCGCAACAAGCATAAGCGCCGCGTGCGGTGATAATGCGGAAGATACGACGATAAATGCCGGATTCAGAGGCTCTAAACCCGGTCGTGGAAGAAGCCATTCAAAAGAAATACCGGTGGCCCGTCCAACTTGGACCGAATACTCGATCGCTTGTGCGGATACATGGCACCCCCGAAAAACCAGCCAACCACACCAATAGGGATTGTTGGGTGTTCAAGCAAGCAGGCAAGCTAATCGCCGAAAACAACGACAAGGGGCTGCATAGCGATGACGAGGAAGAGCCCCGTCCCCAAACAATAGAGGACAAAAGGGCTTTCCCACACAAGTGCGGACGGTGAACATGATATACACAGCCCACATACCCAAAAGGGAGCGGAAGCGTGCACTAAGGGACGTATACGCGATGGAGCCAGTCGCCCCGAAGTTCAACCCATGGTCTGCCTGCCCGATCACCTTCGATCGAAGGGACCACCCCACTAGCATCCGTCATGGCGATTTTGCCGCATTGGTTCTTGACCCAATTGTTGACGGATTTCACCTCACTAGAGTCCTCATGGATGGCGGTAGCAGCCTGAACCTGCTTTATCAGGATACAATGCGCAAAATGGCCATAGACCCCTCAAGGATTAAACCCACAAAAACGACCTTTAAAGGCGTCATACCAGGTGTAGAGGCCAATTGTACAGGCTCAGTTACACGCGAAGTGGTCTTTGGATCCCCGGATAACTTCCGAAGAGAAGAGTTAATCTTCGACATAGTCCCGTTCCGCAGCGGCTATCACGCACTGCTCGGACGAACAGCATTCGCAAAATTCAATGCGGTGCCGCACTACGCATACCTCAAGCTCAAGATGCCAGGCCCTCGAGGCGTAATCATGGTCAATGGAAACACCGAACGCTCTCTCCGAACGGAGGAGCATACGGCCGTCCTTGAGGTAGAAGTGCAGAACAGCCTCTTAAGGAAATTCTCCAGTCCGGCCAATAAACAATCGGACACTGTCAAGCGCGCCCGGAGTAACCTACAACAAGACCGCCTGGCACGATCCGAGCACGTGTAGCAATCCGGCCCCAACCCCAGCCCTCGCGAAGTTGGGAAGCCAGTACTAGGCGTACATAACTACGCTCTGGAGATACAATGGGCATAAGGGGAGGGGCACGACCACGGCACGCCTAGAATGCGGCTCAACCGCACCAGGGGCTCTCGATTGTGTCATTCTTTTTCTTTTCTTTTTTACTTTCAGGACTCTGTTCTCCAGAAGCCCTGTCCGGCGTTCACGCCGAACTCACGATGCAACAGCCAGGGAAGCACAAAACTGCGTCGAATGTCTAGGTGGTCTCTACTACGAGCATTATACCTGTTTTACATACCATCCCGCAGCTTAGCCCTGGAGGGGGACATGTTAAATAGTCCCATTCCTTGCTTATCGCACTATTTGTATCGTTCTGCATTCATTGCAGTTCCTTTTTGAATACAATACATAGGTTTTGCCTATTATTGCACTCCTTTCTTTATTTATATATATGTTCATTTCATGACATGTTGCACCCGTACACTTTGGTACGGCCAATACACCATGGGCTTAAGTTCCCAGAATATGGTGTTAGAAGTCCGAACACTTTCACAAGTGCGGCAACCCGAACTTATAGCATTATATGCATCGGCTCCGAATCATGTCTTCGGTCAATAGTTGGGTTTGCCCGGCTCCTATGTTTTGGTACCTTATGTTCCGTTATATCGGCTAAGGTAGCGCTGGGAGAACCACTGCGATTGTGCCCCGGTTGAGCTGGGTTGAGCACCTCAGTGGAGAAAGCTAAAACTGACCGTCATGATAGGGCGAGAGCCGGTCGCTGTTCGAGAGGATTTTTCGGGTCCCTAAAGACTTATGCCGCTTAGAGCGAGGAGTCGGCATTGTCCGGCCAAGGCGTGGATAGCGCCCCGAACTCGGTCTTCCGAATACTAGGGGCTTCGCCGAAATTTAAAATTATAGAATTCTATGGCTAAGTGAGAGTGTTCAAGCATTATAAGTCCGGTTGCCTTGTTCGTTAAGTTGAGCGCCTCCCTCGATGGACCCAAGATTGGGAACAAGAGCGCTCAAGTTTATCCCGAACACCCCAGCACTCGTGGCATGGGGGCTGAAGCCAACGACTTGCCATCTCTCAAATTTGATAAGCGGCCGCCTGAGAAGGTAATATTTTAAATTAACAAGCGTTGCTTAGCGCATATGAACAAGTTTTCAGCGCATAGGATAACAAATGCGAGTCTATTAAAAAATTACATCTTTGGAGCACTCATCCGCTATACGGCGGGCACCCTTCAGGACGCCCTCATAATACATTTCGGGCGTGTGATGCTCCTTGCCCTTCGGTGGCCCGTCCGTCACAAGCTTCTCCCCATCCAGCTTGCCCCAGTGCACTTTAGCACGGGCAAGGGCCCGACGGGCACCTTCAATGCAGACGGCTTGATGACTTCAATCCATGGACAGGCGTCCACCAGCCGCCGCACTAGCCCAAAGTAGCTCCGGGCATGGCGTCCAATGGCCTGACCGAACTATAAGGCCCTTCATGGCCTGTTCGGCGACCTTGTGAGCTCGACCAGCTGCTTCACTGGTTGCTTAGGGGCACGGATGTCCGGCCTCGACATCTTTGAGACCAGAATACCTTCTCCGTCGAGCTCCCTCCGGAGTGCGGTAGAAGCAGCAGCATCAAACGCACCACGGGCAGATCTGCGAATGCTCATGGAGAGCTCGAATCTGGGTAAGTAATAGGTAATTGACTTTTACATTCTTGCTTTGCATAAAGAATGCCTTACCGCCCGCTATCTTCTTTAAAGATTAGATTTCTTGCAGGGCTTTATGGGCTTCGGCCTTAGCGGCTTTGGCACTCTCAAGAGCCGAGGCGAGCTCGGACTCTCGAGTCTTCGAGTCACGCTCCAAACTCTCGTGTTTTTCCACGAGAGCCTGGAGCTCTTGCCGCACCTTCGCCACCTGCTCCTCCTTCTTTTCTCGCTCGGTGCGCTCCGCGGCCGCTTTGCTTTCGGCCGTAGACACCGCTTCCTTCAGGGTCGCCACCTCGTTCGTGGCCCCTATGATACCCACGTTATTCCTGCCATTTTTTGCAACCGAATCCTTTCTATAAGGTATTTCTTTACTAAGGTATTACTTACCTTCTTTGTCCTCGAGCTGCTTCTTGGCTTGGCCGAGCTCGTTCTCGGACTGCTCGAGGCTCTCCTTCAATGCATTGACCTTCGATCGGTCTGGCGAGAGAGGTCGTGAGCAGCTTTGCATTCCATATTGACATAATTATGTTAGACTCCTGCGTATATCTTTTAGATCCTCGGTCAAGCTTTTCTTTCCGAACACCGAACTAAGCATCGGGGCTCTTGTCTGTCACGGTAATCTTTTTACATATTCTAAACTTACCTCAAAGCCTGTTAGAAGGCTGGTACAGGCTTCAGTCAACCCGCTCTTGGCAGACTAAACTTTCCGGATCACCACACTCATAACAGTGCGGTGCTCCTCCTCAATAGAGGCGCTGTTAAGCGCCTCCAGTAAGCTATCCGGTGCCTCCGGTTGGACGGAGGGCACCGGCGTCTTACCCTTCCTACGAAGGGGCTGCTTGCCGGACTTCAGAACCGCTGAAGGTTCCGGTATGGATTTCGTACAAGGGTCGGGCTTAGAGCCCCTGGGGGTCTCGCTCCCCTCGCGTCTGGAATCCGGGAGGCTGCCTTGCGGCGCCTCCTGCGCCACCTCCTCTTGGCCAGGCCCCCCTTGGGGCCCCACCTCGGCGTCGTCAGCAGCATGAGGTGAGGAGGCGGTCGGAAGTGAAGTACTCTCCACTTCCGATGAATTCAGGGACCCGCTTGACGAAGTGGCGAGCTCGTCCTTGGGCGGGCTGCATGATTGTTCGGCATCAGAGAACACTATGCAATGAAAAAACATGGGTATCCGGACACTTACGATCTCGCCAGAGGCTTGGCCCTTGTTGGCCACTCCTCCTCATCATTGTCGGCGTTGGCGGAGAAGTCCGGAGGAAGGGTCCTTCCTTCTTCAACCCTCCGGCCTCCCGGTTAGAGGCGGCCTTCCTTTCTTCTCTCTCCCGGGAGAGGCTTCTTTTTCCTCCTCCTCTTCCTCAGAGGAGGATTCCGCCTCAGGGTCGTCGGGCGATGAGTCCGACAGCCCCTGGCGCTGGGAGCTCCTTCGAGTTCCCGTGGCCTCCTTCTTGGCCTTCTTCTCCGGCACCACGTGGGGTGCCGGAACCAGCAGCCCCGCCAATCGGGCGTCCGCTGGGTCTTCTGGCAAAGGGGCCGGATAGTTAATCTGTCCGGATTTCACCAGCCAGTCTTGTCAAAGGTTAGGGAGTTTTAGATCCCGCGTAGAGTCAAACTATGAAAAAATATTCCCACAAAGGGCAAAATAACTTACCTCGCTGGCTGGACGCTGCGAGCTGAATCCGCAATCTTCAGTAGCGGATGTGGGAGCCTCGGCGCCCTTGAACAACACCTTCCAGGCATCTTAAATGCGTAGTGTCGAAGAGCCTTTTCAGAGTTGAGTCTTTGTGCGGATCGAACTCCCACAACTTGAAGGCCCGTTGTTGGCATGGGAGAATCCGGTGGATGAGCATCACACGGATTACGTTGACAAGCACGAGATTTTTGTCCACCGGGCTTGGGGCCTTGAGTTTGGAGTTCGGATAGCTCATCCGAATCCCCCCACGTCTGGCCCGTCTCTTTCCATGACGTGAGCCGTGTGGGGAAGCCAGATCGGAATTCGGGGGCCGGCGCCCATTGAGAGTCGTGCTGCTCGGTGATGTAGAACCACCCCGATTGCCACCCCTTTACGGTCTCCACAAAGGAGCCCTCGAGCCATAGGACTTTGGCCATCTTGCCAACCATGGCGCCTCCGCACTCCGCTTGGCGGCCGCCCACTACTTTCGGCCTGACATTAAAGATCTTCAGCCATAAGCCGAAGTGGGGCTGGATGCAGAGGAAGGCCTCGCACACGACGATAAACCCCGAGATGTTGAGGATGAAATTCGGGGCCAGATCATGGAAATCTAGGCCATAGTAGAACATGAGCCCCCGGACAAATGGGTGAAGGATACCCTAGTCCGCGGAGGAAGTGGGGGAGGAACACCACCCTCTCATGTGGCATGGGGGTGGGGATGAGCTGCCCCTTGTCGGGCAGCCGATGTGCGATGTCGTCGGATAAGTATCCGGCCTTCCGCAGCTTTTTTACCTGGCCCTCTATGACGGAGGAGACCATCCACCTGCCTCCCGCTCCGTACATGGCTGGAGATGGTTGAGGAAGGATGTGCGTACTTGGGCGTTGGAGCTCATAGTGCGCGGAAATGGATGAGCAAGGGAGGAGGAAGGCGTAGTTGAAAAAGGTGGATCCTTATCCCCCTATATGGACGGACGAAGCTATGCGTCCCCCACCAGCCTGATAAAACTCGCTTATCTCCCAAGCACCGCAATCAATGGCGCGGTTGGGTTACCCACGTCCGTATTGATAAGAATCCCGGAATAAGGGGGCACGATCTACGCTTTGATAAGACGTGCCAAGGAAACCGCCTCGCTAAAC
Source organism: Aegilops bicornis (assembly GCA_021605145.1). Classification (NCBI taxonomy): domain Eukaryota; kingdom Viridiplantae; phylum Streptophyta; class Magnoliopsida; order Poales; family Poaceae; genus Aegilops; species Aegilops bicornis. The sequence continues at coordinate 475,660,295 of CM038670.1, read as the reverse complement.
GAGCTGAGGTGGGGCAGTAAAAAACAATTCGAATAAAAGCCTAGCCGTGGTGTGATGTCACGCCGCAGAATACGTCAGCGGATCTGTGCAAAAAGTTATTCTCTCTACGGTGGTATGTGGAACTTGTTTTGCAGAGCCGGACACTATCCTGGTGTTCAAAACCTTCTATGAAGTATTCGGAGGAGGAACCCGCCTTGCAATGCCGAAGACAATATGCGCACCGGACTCGTCGTCATTGAAGCTTTGGTTCAGAGCTCTTGAGGAGTCTGGACTAGGGGTGTCCGGAAGCCGAACTATCATCTTTGGCCGGACTCCTAGACTATGAAGATACAAGATTGAAGACTTCGTCCCGTGTCCGGATGGGACTTTCCTTGGCGTGGAAGGTAAGCTTGGCGATACGGATATGTAGATTTCCTACCATTGTAACCGACTCTATGTAACCCTAACCCTATTCGGTGTCTATATAAACCGAAGGGTTTTTAGTCCATAGGACAAACAACAATCATACCATAGGCTAGCTTCTAGGGTTTAGCCTCTACGATCTCGTGGTAGATCTACTCTTGTACTACCCATATCATCAATATTAATCAAGCAGGAGTAGGGTATTACCTCCATCGAGAGGGCCCGAACCTGGGTAAAAACATCGTGTCCCTTGTCTCCTATTACCATCCGCCTAGACGCACAGTTTCGGGACCCCCTACCCGAGATCCGCCGGTTTTGACACCGACAACTCCCATAAGGTATTACTTACCTTCCTTATCCTCGAGCTGCCTTTTTGCAAGTCCGAGCTCGTTCTCGGACTGCTCGAGGCTCTGCTTCAATGCATCAACCTCCACAGTCAGCATGGCAGAGGTTAGCAGCGCAGCCTGCATTCCCATATTGACATACTTATGTTAGACTCCTGCGTATACCTTTTAGATCCTCAGTTCGGCTTTTTCTTTCCGAACACCAAACTGAGCATCGAGGGCTCTTGTCTGTCACGGTAATATTTTACATATCTTAAATACATACCTCAAAGCTTTGTTAGAAGGCTGGCACGAGCTTGTCAGCCCGCTCTTGGCGGATGAACTTTCTGGATCACCACACTCATAACGGTGCGGTGCTCGGTCGATGGAAGCGCCGTTAAGCGTCTCCATCAAATCATCCGTGCCTCGGTTGGGCCGGAGAGTCACCGGCGTCGCGATCTTGCCCTTCTTACGAAGAAGTCGCTGCCGGAACTCGGAACCACTTGAAGGTTCGATGCGGAGTCCGGCACAGGGCCGGACTTGAAGCCCTTCGGGGTTTTATCCCCTTTGCGCCCGGAGTCCGGGAGGTCGCCTTGCGGCGCCTCCAGGGCCACCTCCTCCTGGCTGGGCCCCTTTTGGGACTCCACCCCGGCGTCATCCGCGGCGGGAGGAGACGAGTCCAGGGAGCCGCTCCAGGGAGCCAAATCCAGGGAGCTATTCACATCCGACGAATCCAGGGAGCCGCTCGACGAAGCGTCGATCCCGTCCTTGGGCAGGCTGCATGATTATACTCGGCGTTAGAAGATGTTGTGCGACAAATGGAATGCCATGAGTTATTCTGGTGTCCGGATAGTTACGATTTCTCTAGGGGCTTGGTCCTTGGTGGCCACTCCTCTCTGCTATCGTCGGCGTTGGTGGTGTAGTCCGAAGGGAGGGTCCTTCCCTTCTTGGACCCTCCGGCCTCCCCAGTTGGAGCGGCCTTCCTTTTCTTCTCTCCCCCTGCTGGGGGAGAGGCCTCTTTTTCCTCCTCCTCGTCTTCGCGGGAGGAGTCCGCCTTGGAGTCATCAGACGATGAGTCCGACAATACCTGGCGCCGGGAACTCCTTCGAGTCCCCATGGCCTTCTTCTTGGCCTTCTTCTCCGGCACCACGTAAGGTGCCGGAACCAGCAGCCCCCCTCAATCGGGCGTCCGTTGGGTCTTCTGGCAAGGGAGCCGGATAGTCAACCTGTCCGGACGTCTTACGCCGATCTGTCAAAGGTGAGGAGTTTTAGATCCCGCATAGAGTCAAACTATGAAAAAGAGTCCGTAAAGGGTAAAATAGCTTACCTCGCTGGCACGATGTCATGAGCTAAATCCGCGATCTTGATGGCGGATCACGGGGAACCTCGGCGCCCTTGAACAGCACCTTCCAGGCATCTTCGTGCGTAGTGTCAAAGAGCCGGCTCAAGGTTCGGTGCTGTGCTGGATCAAACTCCCACAAGTTGAAGGCCCATTGCTGGCATGGGAGGTCCGGCGGATGAGCACAACCTGGACTACGTTGACAAGCTTGAGCTTCTTGTCCGTCAGGTTTCGGACGCAGAGTTTGAGTCCGGTCGGCTCTTCGAATTACCCCATGTCAGGCCCGATCTCTTTCCATGAGGTGAGCCGTGTAGGGAAGCCAGATCGAATTCGGGGCCATCGCCCATTTAGAGTCATGTGGCTCGGTGATGTAGAACCATCCCGATTGCCACCTTTATGGTCTCCACAAAGGAGCCCTCGAGCCATAGGACGTTGGCCATCTTGCCCACCATGGCACCTCCACACTCCGCTTGGCGGCCGCCACTACCTTCGGCTTGGCATTGAAGGTCTTCAGCCATAAGCGAAGTGGGACTGAATGCTGAGAGGAAGGCCTACATACGATGATGAACACCGAGATGTTGAGGATGAAATTCGGGGCCAGATCATGGAAATCTAGGCCGTAATAGAACATGAGCCCCCAGACAAATGGGTGAAGTGGAAGCCCTAGTCCGTGGAGGAAGTGGGGGAGGAACACCACCCTCTCATGGGGCCTGGGGGTGGGGATGAGCTGCCCCTTGTTGGGGAGCCGATGCGCGATGTTGTCGGACAAGTATCCGGCCTTCCGCAGCTTTTTGATGCGCCCCTCCGTGACGGAGGAGGCCATCCACTTGCCTTCCGCTTCGGACATAGTTGGAGAAGGTTGAGGTGGGATGTGCGGACTTGGGCGCTGGAGCACGCAGTCTTGTGAAATGGATAAGCAAAGGAGGAAGAAGGCTTGTGTGAAAAAGTGGATCCTTATCCCTTATATGGACGGACAAAGCTATGCGTCCCCACCGCTGATAAAACTTGCTTATCTCCCAAGCGCCATAATCAATGGCGCGGTTGGAATTACCTACGCCCGTATTGATGAGAATCCCGGAATAAGGGGACACGATCTCTGCTTTGACAAGGCGTGCCAAGGAAATCGCCTCGCTAAACGCAGCGCTGAGGTGGGACGATAAAAACGATTGAATAAAGGCTTGGCGTGGTGTGATGTCACGCTTGGAATACGTCGGCCAGATTGAACTTGTGTAAATATTATTCTCTCTAGGGTGGTATGTGGAACTTATTTTGCAGAGCCGTACACTATCCTTGTGTTCAAAATCTTCTATGAAGTATTCGGGGGCTACTGAGGGAGTCATTGAAGCCTGGTTCAGGGGCTACTAAGGGAGTCATGGATTAGGGGGTGTCCGGATAGCCGGACTATAGCCTTTGACTGGACTCCTGGACTATGAAGATACAAGATTGAAGACTTCGTCCCGTGTCCGGATGGGACTTTCCTTGGCGTGGAAGGCAAGCTTGGCGATATGGATATGTAGATCTCCTACCATTGTAACCGACTCAGTATAACCCTAACCCTCTTCGGTGCTTATATAAACCGGAGGGTTTTAGTCCGTGGGGCGAACAACAATCATACCATAGGCTAGCTTCTAGGGTTTAGCCTCTACGATCTCGTGGTAGATCTACTCTTGTACTACCCATATCATCAATATTAATCAAGCAGGAGTAGGGTTTTACCTCCATCAAGAGGGCCCGAACCTGGGTAAAAACATCGTGTCCCTTGTCTCCTGTTACCATCCGCCTAGACGCACAGTTCGGGACCCCCTACCCAAGATCCGCCGGTTTTGACACCGACAATGACCTTGGGAGGAGACCCGACACGAGCTCGGGTGTACTCGAGGTCGAACCAGACCACCTTGTACTTCTCCTCAGCAAGAAACAACTCCATGATGTGGATGGAGTGCTCCACCCAGACCGGGGTCGTTGGTGTACACCACCGAGAGGTCCATGTACCTTCTGTGGGTGTCCACCACGGCATGTATGGTGAACTGCTGCTCGTCGTCAGCAGCCGCTCGGAGCACCATTGGAGTCGCGCAGGATACCCTCTAAGAATTTCTCGTGGTGGGTGTGCTTCTTGCAATGGTGGGGCATGATCGAAAGGTTGAAGAGACACAAGGGTTAAATGGCCGTTGTATTTAATAGGGGCCGGCCGGCCTGTATTCGTCACGTCTTGTCACGGCGTTCATAGCGGAGGATTCCAGTGCATGCTTGACAACACCGCACCGCATGCGTGGGCTCGAAGAGGCGCCAAATGTATCATCGGTGAGCCTGTTCCTGCACTACTATACAGTTTACTGCGCAAGCTTCCAGCTCGGCTAGTTTGGCCACTCGTCGGCAAGAAGAGGGACAAATCATGGGCGTTTATTGGCAAAAGGCATTGTAAATCGAAGTGTGTGGAATGACTTCGATCATAAGTTTACCCGTGGGTGATGAGGTCAAAGTTACACAGAAGGGTGATAATGGACACTCGAGTGTGATAATTAATTCTGCACTCTACAGGGCAGACGGTGGAATAAACCAACTGTGTGCAATAATGTCAAAAATCGCAGTCGAGTTAGCTATACAAATCGTGTGCTGTGAGATCGACAAGGTAAACAGATTCAAGAATGGTTAATAAAATCTAAGACGATTGCATATTAAGGTCAAAATAGTGCTACCAATATACGAGTCTCATACGATGCCATTTCAATGATTGACCACAAAAGCTCGAAATATTACAAGGTTCAAATTCCAGAGTTATATGGCTCAAATTGAAAGATTACAAGGTTCAAACTGATATTAGAAATGAAATTCAGCTCATCAGCTGCAAACTTTCACGCTGATCCGCTGAACATGGATATCAGAGAGGTTCAAACTAATATTACCACTTCTAAGTCTGGTTTCGAAACCTCACAGTTTTCGCAAAGGGGTCAGCCACTGAGAAGTCATGTATGGGGTTGACACGATGACTTTCGATTACTCTATCATCTGAAGTTCCAAAATGAAATTCAGCATTTTTGGAGCCTATTCCATTCTGCCACGGTAGCGGTGACGATCAACAAACCATTCTTTTTTGCAAAATAAATGTAGGGCAAACCTCATTTCCTTCAGCACCCTTGCTCTAAGAACAAAGAACCTGGCGAATATAATCCCCGATAAGGTCCCTCGGTAGGAGCTCAAAGTAATTTAGAAATGAAGATCTAGGCATTCGACGTGATTGTTATATTGTATCACATTATCCACCACTGGGCCTAATCTTACTTGCAAAAGAAGAAAATGCGTTAGTGCCTACATGCAGTTTTGAACATGCTTACATGCTTATTTGGTTTGCAGGATTTGTAAAATGCACTAACATGCCATCTTCGATCTGACATGATTAACATGGGCATTTGATTACATTCTAGAAAAATGTAGCCTTCTTCACAAGAGGTTGGAGTGGATGAAAAGTTACCTAAGAAAACTAGTACAGATGAATCCAAACAAGAAATGCTTATTGATTGTAACCATATGGATCAAGCAACCAATATGGGGGGGGGGGGCACATGTATGTAATTAAATCCTCCAAAAGAATCCTTCAGAAATCGTAGTACATTGTCATTGTAAACTTGGAAAAAGGTGTCACGAATTGAACTCCCTTATGGTTAATATTTAACAGGAATGGAACATCACCTCGATATATAGCTTCTCCAGGCACGGAAAGCATCTCAGGAAACTGACAACTTGCTCCAGGTTGGGGCCGATTGATTCTAGTGCCAAGACCTTTACTCTGCGCAGTTTCAGGGTCAAGCTTGTCGGAATTATTTTCTGAATGACAAATGAACAAACATCTTCAAAACTAGAAATAATGTTAATCTGTAGAAGGAGAGGTAGAAGGCGGCTGTTGTACCAGAACGGGTGTGGATCCAATAACAAGTTCGTGAGTATTTGTCAGACGAGTATCCCTCCACTGTTAATTCGGCGCAGAAATGACATTGATTCTTGTTGGGCCTTCTTGATCAACTACAAGTAATCTCTCAAGTGCAAGTGTGTCCTCACTGACCATACTGTGGTACACATCTTGTGATGTCTTCCTGCCGCACTAGCAACACACATAAATAGTCCGGAGAGTCATGGAGGTGATGTGGAAAGTACTCAACCCATTGATCGCCTGAACACGAAGGTACTTGAGTGCAGTACAGCCACGGAGCAGGCGCTCCATGTCACCGTTTGAGAGGCAGACGGCGACGAGCTCGAGGTGCTTCAGTCATGGTAGAATAAGAGCGGGTGCGTCATTAAGAGGGGATGGCAGTTCCTGAACTTGGCGACGCGCAGTGTGGGCGCGAGGTAGAGTGCGGTCGTTGGCAGTGACCGCATATGCTCTGCCGGGGGAAACAACACCTATGTGATGACTGGGATCCCATCTACGGTTGGTGGGCACGGGGTTGTGCAAAGAGCGGGTCTAGGAACCAGCACGAGGATCGTTTACCCAAGTTCGGGCCACGAGGATGCGTAATATCCTAGTCCTGCTTTGGTGTGGTTTGAGTGTTCTTGAGCTTTCGAACTAGCTACGGTGCGTGCGTTGTCCAAAAGGTCCGAATCCCTCTCCAGTATGCCTTGGGCCTCCTTTTATAAACAAAGGGGATGCCACAGTGGCACACAGGAGGTGGAAAGGTATACAGTGCACAAGCTTATCGCCTGCCATTACGGGACAGAACGCATTAAATGCGCTCCTTAGGTGTCCCCTTGCTTTATCGGGGACGGTAACGAGGCCCGTCCCATCCGTCACCGCTCCGTCTTGCTTCGACACGCGTCCGGGCCAACAAGGCATGCAGCGCCATGTAGGCTGGTAGGATGCTGAGTTGTCTTGGTGGTAGGATCTTCACGAAGATCTGCATGCCACCACGCAGGTGCTTGCTGAGTTGGCCTAGAGGACGCACGTCGCCACACAAGTGCTCGCCTAGTTGTTGGGCTGGCAATCGCATGGGAATGGCGGTGGAATCTTGGCAGATGTGGGCCTGGCTGCGGCCCCGTAGATGTCTTCGGCTAGAGCTTTGTCGGGGCCCCGACAAGGGTCTTGCCGTGGCATCGCGGTCGTCCCTGGCAAGGATCTTGCCGGGGGTCTTGTGGGTCTACTCGGCAAGGATCTTGCCGAGGATCGTCGTCTTCTGGTTCTCCTCTGATCTTGTGTTCTTTTGATCTTGACAAAGATCTGCATGCCACCATGGAGGTGCCTCCCGAGCCGTGGTTCCAATGTGGTTGATGGTGTCGGAACCCTTGGGCTCAAGGGTGGCAGCTCTGCTGGTGTTGGGCAAGTTGCCCCGGTAAGGTTCTTGCCGGGACTGTGGAGGCCACCCCGGCAAGGGCCTTGCCGGGGGAGTTCACGTTGCCCCTCTGCTCTTTGTGTTTTTGTCTTTGCATTGCTCTGGTTGTCTTGTGGCTTTGCTTCCTCTGCCCCTGCCCTACTAGGTGTGGTCGCGGCGCGCGGATCTGACTGCCCGTGCACAAGTAAAGGGGTACAAAAAGGGGCCCCTACTTTTGTACACCGATAGGAGCCCCCGGGCCTGGGCCACACATAAGCGCAACGCGTTGTTAGTCTAGGCCCAAAACAGTGCGCGGGCAGGCGGGGCGGAGCTTTTACTGTGGTAACTTCTCCGCTGGTTGCGCTTCCCCACGACCCGCGTTGAATGCGTGACGTGGGGGTCGCGTGTGACGTGGGGGTCATGCGTTGGGTGGTTGCTTCCGTCATGCGTCACATCATAGTAAAGAGGTGGCTCACGCCTTCACCATAAAGAGAGGAAAACGCGGGGGCGCGGCTCATTTACTAAGTGGACTTGAGTCGTGGCTCCCAAGGCGCCCTTGCCCCACGATCACGGGGTGGAAAACGGTTGCCTCACTCATCTCCTTGATTTTGTCTTGTTCGCCACGTGTCCCCCAAGCCTCGAAGACGGCAGGCGTGGATGCGGGGGGAGGCACGAGCCTTAAATGACGAGGCGGGGAACCGGGTCGTCGCTGATTGGAGCAGCGGGTCGGTCCCGATTCCCTGCGCCCCTGGCGGCTGGATTGGTTAAGTGGGGCGGTCGAGCCCCGGCCCCATCCCTTTATAAGAAGGGGAGGGGGATGGCGCCCCCAACCTTTCGTTATTCTTTTTCTCCCACCTTGGTTCCTTCCTTCCTTCCGCTATGGCGAGAGGGCGCGCCGGCACCTCGACGGCAGCGACGAGGGTCTCTACTCGACAGTACGTCCCTCCTTCCCAAGAGCTCGTGGCGGTGGAGCCGTCCGTGAGAGAAAGGGGTGGGGGCGAGGCCAAGGTCGCCGTGGTGCTCAGAGAAGAGGAAGACGGGGCGGTGCACCGGCCTCGCCTCCGCCTGCGGCCCCTCCCCCAATGGAGGGCCACGTCGGAGACCAGCCCCGCGAGTTCTTCATCAGGTTGTACCGGCCAGTGCGCTGTCGTCTTCGTCTCCCTACTCCGTTCGCTCGGGTGATGGAGCTCGACCTGCCACGGACTCTGAGGTTGCATATGAGGGGCTGCGGGAATGGTAGCACGTGGGTTGATGTTGACTTCCCCGCCCCTCATGTCATGTACCTTCATCGTGGATGGAAGACCTTCGCTCGTGCCCACTGCCTGTTGGAGGGGCTCGTTCTCTACTTCAAATTAATGGAGAACGGCCTGCTCTCCATCAAGGTCTTTGGGGACTTGGGAACTCGCCTAAAGTGCTGCGTGGAGAGCTCCTTCGATGATGAAGACTCTTCCTCAGGCGAGAGCGACGAGGAGGATAGCGACAACGATGACGAGGGCGTCAGGCGGGAGGACGCCGACTCCGACTCCGACTGACCGCGCTGCCCTTCTCCCTCGGCCACGCGCCCTGCCGAGGGTCTTCCTCGTCAAGCTCTCCATCGGCGCGTTCCCCGTCGCCTCCTTTTTGCCTTCACCTGCCGCACCTGGGAGGAAAAGGGCAAGAACGGGGACCACGGGGCACTTATCTTTTTAGTTTTTAAGCTTGTGGGCACTTGTTAGATTTAAACCTTTTAATACCCTTGCTCATGTTTGCATTCCGTATGAACTGTACCTGTTTGGAACGTATTAATGAAAAAGGGTGCTTGCCGGGCTCTTTGTGCGTGAGCGAGGCCCATGCCAAGGAATGAATCCTTGTCATTTTTAAGATAAAAACTGTCGCCCGACAACAGGCCTTGCCGTCCCCTTACTTCATTCACGACCGTACTCATGCTTTCGGCGGAGGTAGGGGCGAAGTAGGGTTAGGACCTTCGTTTGCTTCCTTGTCACCGCAACTACAACAAGGTTCCGGCCCAGGGAATAATTCTTGGGCGCAGGAAAGGGGGAGTACGGTGGCCTAGGAATAAACGTGGCTTCATACGTCCCAATTCTATACCGAAATGCATAACATGGGATAAAGGACTTATCTGATGTTCCAGCCCCCGGCAACCTTGGTTTGTCGTGGTCGGATCTTTGGATCTGCAGCCCCCGGTAACCTTGACTTGCCGCGGTCGAGGCGCCGGCCAATTCTCCTTCATCCAAACAGCTCAGCAGAAATGTTCATGCACCCTGCGAACCAAAAAAAGGATGGGAAGGAACATAGGGACGCACACTCGACCTCTACGCTAGGGGTTAGTCGCCACTAAGCACTATCAACCCTAACCAAGGGAGAGACTCGACCTAGCATGCATGCTAAAACTTAGGGCACCAGCGCTTCATTTATTTATGCTCAGGGTCTGCGCCTGGCTTTGTACAAAGGGTTACATGCCTTGTCGGCAAGGCTGTACAAAAGGTGGCTTGTCGGGAGGCCCGGCAACCGCGCCTCACGGGTAAAACTTACGAAGATGTTTGATGTTCCCGGAGTTGCTCACTGGGGTACCATCTTCGGTCTCCAGGCGGACTGCGCTAGGCTTGGTGACTCGTATTACCCGAGAAGGGCCTTCCCACTTCGGCGTCAACTTGTTGGAATTCTTGGCCGACTGAACGCGCTGAAGAACAAGGTCGCCTTCCTCAAAGCTTCGGGCATGAACCTTGCGGCTATGGTAGAGGCACAAGGCTTGCTGGTAGCGTGCTTCTCTCACAGCCGCCCGAAGACGATCTTCCTCAAGGAGCGTTGCATCATCTTGCCGCAATTGCTCTTGCTCAAATTCATCATAAGCAAGCACTTAGGGTGACCCGTATGTGAGTTCCATGGGGAGAACTGCTTCTGCCCCGTATACCAGGGCAGAGGGTCTCTGGCCGGTGGCTCGATTTGGCGTCGTTCTGATCGACCAAAGAACCGCCGACAACTCATCAATCCAGTGCCTTCCACACTTGTGCAGCCTGTCAAAAGTCTTTGTCCGGAGGCCTCGCAGTACTTCAGCATTCGCCCTCTCCGCCTGGCCGTTGCTCCGTGGGTGTGCCACCGAAGCGAAACATACCTTGCTGTCGAGGTCTTGGATGTATTGCATGAAGGTGCGGCTTGTGAACCGCGTGCTGTTGTCGGTGATGACTCTATTCGGCACACCAAAACGGCAAACTAGCCCCTTGAAGAACTTGACGGCTGACTGTGCTGTCACCTTCCTCACTGCCTCCACTTCAGGCCACTTTGTGAACTTGTCGATCGCGACGTACAAGTAGTCAAAGCCCCCGATGGAATGAGGGAAGGGGCCCAGTATGTCGAGCCCCCAGACCGAAAATGGCCAGGAGAGAGGGACCGTTTGAAGGGCTTGAGCTTGCTGATGAAGCTTCTTTGAATGGAACTGACATGCTTCATACTTGGTTATTAGTGTCGTCACATCCTAGAGGGCAGTGGGCCAGAAGAAACCTTGCCAGAATGCCTTGCCGGCAAGGGCCCTCGACCCTATGTGGGAGCCACATACGCCTCTGTGTATCTTTGCCAACAGCTCTAGTCCTTCCTCCCAGGGAATGCACTTCAATTTCACACCGTTCGACCTCTTCCTGTACAGAACGTCGTCGACGAACTGAACTGATACATGGCAGACCGACGGGCTACTTTCTCCGCTTCTTCCTGCTCCTCAGGAAGATCCCCTGTTTGGAGGAATTGAACGGTATGATGTGCCCATGCGGGAGCCTGGGGCTCAACGGCAAGGACCAAATGCACATCTTCGGCCGCAGGGGCAGCTGCCTCTACGGTTAGGGCCTGAGACCCCATCAGAGATAGTTGCCCCTCGACAAGCTTGGGGTACCCGGCAACCCCCTTGCCGGCGGCTCCTGGGAGCTCAGCGGGAAGGTACTTGCCGGGGCTTGTCTTCCTTCGCTTGTTCTGCCCCGCTGATGGCTCTACGGATGGTTGTATTAACTGAAGCACAAAGGTACATGGTTCCACAGGCAACTTGAGGGCAGCTTGACAGGTCATCGACAATGTTGTTCTCCGCGCGGGGAACATGTTCTGCATGTAGGCCGTCGAAACGTTCTTCCAACTTCCTCACTTCATTCACGTAGGCCTCCATCAACGGGCTCTGGTAATCCTTGTTGACTTGCTTGACGACGAGCTGCGAATCACCTCTGATGATGAGCTTCTTGATTCCGAGGTCTGCCGCGATCCTGAGACCGGCAAGCAACCCCTCATACTCCGCCGTATTGTTCGTTGATTTTTCCCGGCGAAGTGCATCTGGATTACGTACTTAAGGTGATCTCCGGTGGGTGAGACGAGTAGCACGCCAGCACCAACACCTTGGAGTGAGAAAGCTCCGTCAAAGTACATAATCCACTCACTACTCGTCTCCTTGCCGGGGAGGGCGGTCTCTTGGATCTCCTCGTCGGGCGTTGCGGTCCACTCTGCTATGAACTCTGCCAAAGCTTGGCTCTTGATCGTTGAAGTACTTTCAAACCTAAGGCCAAAGCTTGAAAGCTCCAATGCCCACTCCATAATCCTCCCTGTCGCATTTGGATTGTGCAAAATCCGTTGTAAAGAGTGGCAGGTGACGACGGTGATCTCGTGCGCCTGGAAATAGTGGCGCAGCTTTCTCGAGGCCATGAGAAGGCTAAAAAGCAGCTTATGCATTCCAGAATATCTTTACCTAGCCCCCTGCAAGAGGGAACTGACAATACACACCAGATGCTCCACCATCTTCTTCTTCTGTCCCACTTCGCCGATCCGCTCGGGCTCTGCCTCGCCGGGTTCGGGCCTTGCCAGGGGTTCAGGTTCTGTCGGGGAAGACCCCGGCCCGCCATCCGATGGGTCTGCTACAACTTCTGATTCTCCCTCAGGTTCCCTCTGCGCCACCAGTGCATCACTAACCACTTTATTCGCTACTGCTAGCAGCAACGGCTCTCGTGGCTTAGGCGCGACTAGTATTGGCGTGGAGGAGAGGTACCTCTTCAAATCTTGCAGCACCGCCTCTGCCTCCGGAGTCCATTTCACTGGACGCGCCTTTTACAAAACTCAGGGCAGCAACGCAGCCAGCGAGCATACGGACGTCTTTGACCCATTTCGGCGCCTCAATCTGCTCGATCGCTTTTGATCTTGTCATGATTTGCTTTGATCCCGCGTTGGGACATGAAGAACCCGAGAAGTTTGCCGGAGGGGACCCCGAACACGCACTTCTCTGGGTTGAGCTTGAGATTGATCTTGCGCAGGTTTGCAAATGTTTCTTCTAAATCTTGCACGAGCGTGGCCCTGTCCTTGGTTTTGACCACTATGTCATCCATATAAGCTTCCATATTTCTATGCAGCTGGGGCTCAAAACCAATCAGGACTGCTCAGCCAAAAGTCGAACTAGCACTCCTCAACCCGAAAGGCATTTGTACAAAACAGTATGTACCACATGGGGTGATGAACGCGGTCTTCTCTTCGTCTTCCTTCATCATGAAAATCTGGTGGTACCCTGAATAGGCGTTCAGGAATGATAGCAGGTCGCACCCAGCAGTGGAGTCTACAATATGGTCGATGCATGGCAGAGGGAAAGGAACCTTTGGACAGGCTTTATTGATGTCTGTGTACTCAATACATAGCCTCCACTTCCCGCTTGCCTTACGCACCACTACCGGATTGGCCAACCACGTGGGGTGGACTACTCCTCTTACTAGGCCTGCCGCCTCCAACTTCCCGATCTCTTCAATGATGAACTCTTGTCGCTCCAAAGCTTGCTTCCTGACCTTCTGCTTGACGGGCCACGCGTGAGAGCAGATAGCAAGATGGTGCTCAATCACCTCCCTGGGAACTCCGGGGATGTCAGATGCTTGCCATGCAAATACATCAACATTCGCCCGCAGGAAGGCGACGAGCGCACTTTCCTATTTCCTGTTGAGGGTGGAGCTTATAGTGAAAGCCCCGCCCGTGCCGTCCTCCTTGACAGACACCTTCTTGGTTTCTGGTGGTGCAGCCTTGGACTTCTTGCTCTTGCCGGTGGAGCTTTCAGGCACGTCCTCAACGGGAGGACAACACTCCGAAGAGGTGCGCTTGCCGGAGTGGGTGCAAGAGGTCTTGCAGGAAGGAGCCTTGCCGGCCTTCTTCCTCCCTGGAGCTTCAGTGGCAGGAGCAAGTGCCCTGGCGGCAGTTGCCGTAACTGCCTCTTGGTAAAGTTGGTCGGCGCAGATGAGCGCGTCTTTCTTGTCAGAGGGGACGGTGATGATGGTCAGCGACCCTGGCATCTTCAACGTGTTGTAGGCGTAATGGGACGCCGCCATGAACTTGGCCAGCGTCGGGCGGCCAAGGATCCCATTGTATGGCAAGGGGATCTCGGTGACATCAAAGACGATCTTCTCCGTCCTATAGTTCAACTCGCTCCCAAATGAAACGGGCAGCGTGATTTTCCCCTTGGGCTGGCTCCTTCACGGGTTGACCCCTTGAAACGTGCCCGTTTCTTCGAGGTCTCCATCAGGAATCTGCATCTTCTTGATCACAGCGGGCAAGATCAAATTTAGACCGGCCCCACCGTCAACCGACACTTTTATCACTTTGAGGTTGCGTATTGTTGGTGAAACCAACAACGGCAAACACGCGACTGTAGTTGTGCGGTCAGGGTGATCCTCGATGTCAAAACGGTGGGCGTGTGGGACCAGTTCAGTGGTTTCTGGGCATCGTACGATGGCTCCGCAGCAGTGACCTCACGCGCCCACTGCATCAGCTGGCGCTGTGAGGTGTGCAACGAGGCACCACCGTCGATGCACATAGCCTCTGTGGCCTTCTGGAACTCGTGCTCGCCGGACTCGTCTTCCTCATCGTGATCATCATCCTCCTCTTTCTTGTCGAGGCTCCGAGTGGGCCTCTCTTGTTGGTTATCTTTGCCGCAGCGACCTCCTTGGCTGCCACGCTTCTTGTCAGACCCCTCGGCACCATCCTGACCCTTCTCCTTATCCCGCCTCTCATATTCAGCCTTCTGCTTTTTTGCAAGCAGCTCAACTTGTCGGCGGTTCTGGAGGTCATGGCCCTTGGTGCGATGGATCTTGCAATACTGCTTGTCGGAGCCTCTTGGCTTGCCGGCGGCCGCCAGGGCCAAGCAGGCGGCACAGCCGACAACCTTCTTGTCGGGGTCGTCAGCCTTGGCCTTTTTGGCGGCGCCGAGCTCGCCGGATCCCTCAACGGCAAGCACAGTCTTGCTCTTGCGCTTCCTGTTGCGGCGCCGGCCCTTCTTTGTCGGGGCGGCGGTGTCTTCGTCTGTGGAGTCGGTTTCTGTACCGGCATGCTTGCCGGGGTACTTCCTCCCCTCTTCGGCTCGAGCGCATCTATCGGCCAGAACATAAAGTTCGGCCACGTCTTTGACCTTGTTCATCGCCAAGTCTTCACGCATCTTGCGGTTGCGCACATTCTGATGGAATGCACTGATAATGGCGGCGGGATGAACATCTGGGATGTTGTACTGCACCCGGTTGAACCTCTGTATGTACTTGCGCATGTTTTCACCTTCTTTCTAGGGGATGATATGCAAATCGCTTGCTTGGCCATGAGCTTGGTGGCCTCCAGTGTAGGCGCCAACAAACTCATGACACAAGTCCGACCAAGAAGAAATGGAATCTACTGGCAAGTGCATCAACCATGACATAACGTTGGGTTTGAGTGCCAACGGGAAGTAATTGGCAAGAACCTTGTCGTCACGGGATCCAGCGCCTTGCATCGCGATGGTGTAGATGCTGAGGAACTCCGACGGGTGTGTCTTGCCACTGTACTTCTCGCCAACGTCGGGCTTGAACATGGGGTGGGAGGGCCACTAGAACTGCCGCAACTCTCGGGTAAAGGCGGGGCAACCCACCTCGTCGGGCAGGTCACCGGCCCCCCCGGCGCCGGGTGGTCCATAGTAGGCCCCGCGCGCCGATCTGACTGATGGCGCGTCTCCCGTCGTCGTTCGATGGTGGTTCGAGCGTCTTCCTGGGCCTGTTCCCGAAGGACTTGACGTTGGTCGCGGCGGGTTCGCGGGTTAGACGACACTGTGGAAGCGTTTTCACCGACGTCGGGTCGATGGGCCGGTGGCTGTTGTCACGGCCGCGGGGGGGGGGGGGGGGGGTGCACCGTGGTCGCAGCGTCTCTATTCCCCCCACCGCCGGCATGCGCCTGCGCTTCAGGACGCCGGTGCGAGGGTCCCGTGGGGAGCGGCTCGTCTTTGTTGGCGAAGCCAACAAGGCTTCGGATGGTGGCTCTCCATTCGTCGAGCTTCTCCGCAGCGGGGGGAAAGTCGAGGAGCAGTTGCACGCACGCCAGCGCTTCTGCTGGCGTAGGCGGCGGCGAGACCTACGTAGACCGTGACACGCTCCGACTCCTAACCAGGTTAGAAGGGGCCCTGTCGCGGTCTTGCATTCGCACGCCGTCGGCACCGGTGTCTGAGCGCGCACGCCGGCCTAGTTCATCTTTTGAGTGGCGCACATGGCTATTTCCGCGGCGGTGCCCAGGGGCTTCGGCATCGCGGTGTTGCTCATCGCGCGCGACCTGGGAAGGGAGCTGCGCCGACGCCAGCTGGGGTGTCGTAGAGGCTGCTGCGCCGCCCTTGGGTAGCACGGCCCCGCCACCGGACCCAGCGGCGCGTAGCTCATCGTCTCGGGTTCGGACGACGATGCTCGCCTGGCTGCGATCGCCAGAATGTCATGGATGCTCGCGGGCCACATCTCCAGCCCCATCCGTGTTCACCCGATCGCCCGCTCGCGCTGGTGCGGACGGGCCTGCTCCGGGTGATCCGATCGCCATCATCCCCTTCTTCTTGGGGGCCATGGAAGTGAAAAGCTGCTAAATTAACCGCTAGACCGGATTCTCACAACTGCGCCCCCCTACCTAGCGCGCCAAAGATGTCGGGGGAAACGACACCTATGAGATCACTAGGATCCTTCTATGGTTGGCGGGCGCGGGGTTGTGCAAAGAGCGGGTCTAGGAGCCAGCACGAGGATCGTTTACCCAGGTTCGGGCCGCGAGGATGTGTAATACCCTACTCCTACTTTGGTGTATATTTGAGTGTTCTTGAGCTTTTGAACTAGCTATGGTGCGTGCATTGTCCAAAAGGTCCGAATCCCTCTCCAGTATGCCTTGGGCCTCCTTTTATAGACAAAGGGGCTACCACAGTGGCACACAGGAGGTGGAAAGGTATACAGTGCACAAGCTTATTGCCTGCCATTATGGGACACAACTTATTAAATGCGCTCCTTAGGTGTCCCCTTGCTTTATCGGGGACGGTACGAGGCCCGTCCCATTCGTCACCGCTCCGTCTTGCTTCGACACGCGTCCGGGCCAACGAGGCATGCAGCGCCATGTAGGCTGGCAGGCTGCTGAGTTGGCATGGTGGTAGGATCTTCTCGAAGATCTGCATGCCACCACGCAGGTGCTTGCTGAGTTGGCCTAGAGGCCGCACGTCGCCACGCAAGTGCTCGCCTACTTGTTAGGCTGGCAGTTGCATGGGAACGGCGGTGGAATCTTGGCAGATGTGGGCCTGGCTGCGGCCCCACAGATGTCTTCGGCAAGAGCCTTGCCGGGGCCCTGGCAAGGGTCTTCCGTGGCATCACGGTCGTCCCCGACAAGGACCTTGCTGGGGGTCTTGTGGGTCTACTCGGCAAGGATCTTGCCGAGGATCATCGTCTTCTGGTTCTCCTCTGACTTGTGTGCTTCTGATCTTCACAAATATTTGCATGCCACCATGGAGGTGCCTCCCGAGCCGTGGTTCCAATGTGGTTGATGGTGTCGGAACCCTTGGGCTCAAGGGTGGCAGCCCAGGGCAAGTTGCCCCGGCAAGGTTCTTGCCGGGGCTGTGGAGGCCGCTCCGGCAAGGGCCTTGCCGGGGGAGTTCACCTTGCCCCTCTGCTCTTTGTGTTTCTGTCTTAGCGTTGCTCTGGTTGTCTTGTGGCTTTGCTTCCTCTACCCCTGCCCTACTAGGTGTGGTCACGGCGTGCGGCTTTGACTGCCCGTGCACAAGTAAAGGGGTACAAAAAGGGGCCCCTACTTTTGTACACCGACATACCCATCATCAAAAGTGAGCTCCTCGAGCTAATCTAGGGCGGGGGATCGGAACCAGTCGTCAAGCTTGGCTTGGTCCTTGCCGTTGGAATGGAACTTGCCCATTCTAAGGCCTCTGGTTGGGCCAAGGTGACTGCCGAGGATCTTGGAGAACGCATCCAAGCTTTTGCGATAGCCATGGCAGAGCTCGTCGGTGTCGATGAGGTCGAGAGGGCTGGACTTCCATAGGGGGCGCCACCGCCAGGAAAGAATGGTTGTCCGCGCCCCATATTTGATTGGGAGGAGGGAGATGATGACTGTCAACATATCATCGGGGAGGCTCTTGTGAAGTCTAGGCCCTCTTGGAGTCGCTATGGTTGTAGCTCGGCCCGCCTCCACTTGTTGGCAGTCCCGTTCTCCACCTCCGGAGTCTCCTTATCAGTGGTGCTTTTTGATATAAATGGGAGTACAGGGAATATTTAGTTAAAACAGGGCAATAGAAAAGTGTATTGGTAACTAGAAGTTATTAGGTAGGAATATAGTAAGAAAAGGGAATAACAATTGGTTGCTTAAATACTACACAATTCATTTGATATTGCTGGGTAAGTCAACATGCAGATAGTTGAAAAGAAAACTTAATTCAAACAAAGTCTAGACGGATGATATCGTCGGGGAAGTTACCATATATCCCATGACCAAGCCCTTTTATGTGCAATGCAATTCCAGTGTGAGCTTTCAGTTCATAAAACTTAGCAATTTCTTTCCAAAAGCCACTGCCAAAATAGGAGTCACCACGTTCATCAAGTCTTACAGTAGCAACGATTGTAAATCCATGGTTTGTGTGTAGTATGACATCACTGCAGTCTTGATTTATGTAAAGGGAAAGATTGTGCACTACTGATTACATTGCATAGCAAGGGACGCGCTGCAGAAAATGGTAGGATTGTTAAAGAACATATGGTAACATGCAAATATGGGCCCAAATTGAAAGAACTGTACAGCAGTCGAAATCGAAGGACAAAAATTTATAATTAAACAGATAGGGTAAACATGATGTCATGGAAATATGAGAGTAACCGAAAGAACAATACATCATTAATTTGCCTAATATAGAAAGAAGAGGGGGAAATACCCTTTGACGTATATGGTGCATGTGGCACCTTTTATCCAAATGTAGTAATATTTAGAATATGTTCAGGAAAGTAGGCCATGCCAGCCGATTTAGGGTGAGATTGAACATACCACGCGGATCCTCAAGTCATCTAGTACGGTGAGATGGAATGTCTGGCGGAGGCCGCAAGGTCCTGATGTGTCCATGCACTGTACACTCTATGAACGAAAGAAAACGCTCAAATCAGCTTGAATAAAAATGAATTCACGCAGATTTCGGCCAGGTGATTAAAGGAGGGAGATGAACTGGGACAAGAGATGAGATAATATCTCATTAAATTAGTTACTTTGCTATCCATGAGAAAGAACCCTCAGTACGGGAGATTCCCCAACTGAGCGGAGCTGGGTCGACCGCGAGCAGCATCGAGAAAGTCAATGGAGATAGGCAGCGGCAAGCGGAAGTGGCGAAATGCGGTGGGCTTTGCCGGCAGCCTGGCGACGGCAGCATGCGGCGAGCTAAGTGTTTACCGCCGTGATAGGCGGTGCCATGCATAGATGCGGAGGAGCTTGTGTAGGTGTGAATGGGGACCGAAGGTGGGTGGCGGGCAGGGTGAGGGCTTTTGTGACGTGGGGGTGGTGAGGGTTTTCTTTTTTCTTTTTTTGAATTGGGTGGTGAGGGTTTTCTGTCCCACAAAGAATTTTGGAGGCGACGGTTTGCTAGAGCCAACCGTGTGTGATTGACGCAACAGGCAAAATGAAAGTCATTGCACATGGTTCCAATTTTGGGAACCGTGTGTGATTGACGTACTACCTCCGTCCTGGTTTATTGGCCCCCTTTGTGATTTTATCAAATTTTGACCAAATATTTAACTAAGAAATGTTTACGCATGTCACCAAAAATTATATCATTGAACACTATGCTCAAATACCCATCCAACGATATAATTTTTGCTGACCTGCACTAACATTTTGTCAGTTAAACCTTTGGTCAAAATTTAACACAAATTACAAAGGGGACCAATAAACCAAGACGGAGGTAGATTCCATCAACCAAACTGATTGCATCCATATCCCACGGTTAGACATAAGTAAACATATATTAAACATACTCAGACATAGATAATAAGCATGCACGTACACAAGCATATTTCAACAAGAAGTACATAGTTCAACCATCATTAAGCAAATTCAAGTGTACATAGTTTGATCCCACATCTTATCTCACATGTCGGCACGATCTTGAAGCTTCTCCAGGTACTCGGCGTACGCGTCGTGCGCCACCCATTGAGAATACTTATGCTTGAAGGAGCCAACGACCCGTCCTCTTGCATGCGCCAGAACACTTAGATAGGCGTCATGAATCTTGTGGTTGCAAAATGGGCATCGATAGCCGCCATTCCATGTCCTAATACGCCTGTTATGCATTCCCCCATAAAGCTCCCTCATGATTTGCCTCGTGTACCTCCTCTGGCCATCTTCATCCTCGCTGTCCACATCGTCAGACAGCACCTATACAAATAGTAAAAGAAATTTGGCATTAAATCAATGATTACATGTCGTGAAGTAGGATTAGGAATTTATGGCTATTTATTTATACATATCTAGAGATTATGGTTTGATTTTTAAGCACAGTGGCCTATGTACAGACCAATCTTGAAGAAAGTAATGGCACAAACATATGTAGGTCATTCAAATTCAATTGTCAAGTCTTGGCTAGGAATTGTTAGCACGAACACTAACCCTAATCTGATTACTAGCAGAAATCATTTGCATAGATGAAACAACTAATCACTTATCACTTGTACCATTCAAACAATCAATACACTACACGGATCTAACGAAACTTACTCAAATTTCATGGATTGGGAGAACATAACCATAGGATTTCTATTCCAAAGGGGGGGCAGGAATAACCAGAGAAACCCTATGATCTATTTGACACATAAATGGGTATAAATGACTAACCAGCTGTCTGTCGTTGTTGGAGTCGTCGCCAGAGTGGTCATCGAAGTCGTCGCTGGGGTCGTCACCAGAGTCGGTGTGGAACTCCGCCTCCAGCTATGGAAACTCGACGCTGTCGATGATGTCAGGGTGCAGCGATAACTCGCTGGCGGTAATTGCAACCTCTATCTCCATCTCCATGCCATGCAACGGTGCTTTAGCAGCCCTGGCGTCGCAACTCCCTCCGATGGGGCGCCTCGGCAGCATCCTCATACACCGGCTTTGACGGGTGAGGATCGAGAGCGGCATCGAGGATGCAACGGAGAGAGAGGATTGTGTGTGTGGCGAGGATGGGGGTGCGCCGCCGGGCGCACTCGAATATGGAGTAGTGGGAGTTGTGGGAGAGAGGCGGGCGGCGGTCAAACTGATGGCTCGCCTCCCGGTGAGCTCGCACACACCGCATCACTGGCATGTATACCAAAGTTTCACACAGCTACTGCAGACGCCTCCCGATGACCTTGCACAGCGAAAGCACGCCTCCGTCAATTCACACACTTGCACGCACGCCTCCCGATGCACTGCGGCGGAATGCTCGCATGCGTCCTGTCAACTCACGCCCGCTTGCACAGCACATGGCTCGCGCAACGGCACGTATATTGTTTCTCTATTTGGATGATTAATGCTATCGGTTTATTGCTTAACCGAAGCATGGCATGTATCCATTGTTGGTCTAACGCTCACGGTTCGAATAAATAATCCGTTTGGGATATTGGTTCCAAATTTTTAATAATCTCCCGTTTGTAATTAAATAAATATTACATCAAAACTGGCCTCAAATTTTACAAAAAAGTACAATGCCACTTTGTATTGGTGTCCATATGACAACACGATAAGTTTCATGAACTTCAAATAAGTTTTGGATGTACTAGAATTTAAAAATCAAGATTCTCAATGTTTGAAATTTGTAGCAGGGGCAGTAAACATGCACCCAGTGAGACACATGTGTTTTTGCAATCCATTTAGGTGCACTATCACATGTTCATGTAGCTCAAATTTGATTTTTGCACATTATACCCGTAAAAAATCAATCAATTAATGTACTAAAACGTCTTAATGATCTCTGTGATTTTTTCGAAATTAAAGCGTCGCTCCTTTGGTAACATATGTTCACCGCGGGATAATTAATTTGACATGCATCGTAGTTGCAGTGGATTAGCGGTGTGTGTGAGTGTGTGCGTCTGGGGGTGGCGGGTGGCTCACAGTACACTACGAGTTGTGAGCCACCGTGTGGGTTGGCCGTTTTGTTAGGCAGGCCGGTGCCATATCAGAGTCGTGAATTCGTTATTTAAAACATTACATAACCCTTTCATACATACATGTTTTGGCCACATGCAGTTGATGGTTGTCCTACACGACACTCGATATTCACGTGTGACGTTTTCTGTGGGCCCGCGAGGTCGTCGTCCATCACTTTGACGAACAACCGGAAGTGAGGTTAATTTGACCAGCAAGGTAGAATCTTTTTTGTTTGTGTTATGGTGGTATATAAATGCAGCGTCGAAGAGGTGGGAGGGGACTAGCATATATACTATACGTACGCGTCCGTGAACAAGTACACCTCACTCAGTGTCGGGATTTTTCGGTTTCCGAGGCTCGTGCCACATCAAAATTGTGAAATTGGCTATTCAAACATCACACAACACCTCTTTGAGCCACATGCATGCACGCGGTGGTTATCCTAGCTAGGACACTCACGTGTGACGCTTCCATCTGTGGGCCCACTCTTGGGGAACGTAGTATTTCAAAAAAATTGCCTACAATCACACAAGATCTATCTAGGAGATGCATAGCAACGAGCGGGGAGAGTGTGTCCACGTACCCTCGTATACCGAAACCGGAAGCGTTTTAGTAACGTAGTTGTTGTAGTCGAACGTTTTCGCGATCCAACCGATCCAAGTACCGAACGTACGCCACCTCCGTGATCAGCACATGTTCATTTCGGTGACGTCCCTCGAACTCTTGATCCAGTTGAGGCCAAGGGAGAGTTCCGTTAGCACGACGGCGTGGCGACAGTGATGATGAAGTTACCAGCGCAGGGCTCCGCATAAGCACTATGACGATATGACCGTGGTGTGTCACTGTGGAGGGGGGCACCGCACACGGCTAGGAACAATTGATGTTGTGCCTTTGGGGTGCCCCTTGCCCCCGTATATAAAGGAGGGGAGGAGGACGCCGGACAACAAGGGGTGCACCAGGGAGAGGGGAGTCCTACTAGGACTCTAGTCCTAGTAGGATTCGGCCCCACCCTTTTTTCCTTCTATTGGAGAGGGAAAAGGGGAAGGAGAGGGAGTAGGAGAAGGAAAGGGGGTGGTGCCCCCTTCCCAAGTCCAATTCGGCCTCCTCCCTTGTAGGGGGCACACCAACCCCTTGTGGGCTCGTTAGCCTCCCTCCTATGGCCCATAAGGCCCATATCTTTCCCCGGGGGGTTCCGGTAACCTCCCGGTACTCTGGAAAAATGCCCGAATCACTCGGAACCATTCTGATGTCCGAATGCAACCTTCCAATATATGAATCTTTACCTCTCGACCATTTCGAGACTCCTTGTCATGTCTGTGATCTCATCGGGGACTCTGAACATACTTCGGTCATCAAATCACATAACTCATAATACAAATCGTCATCGAACGTTAAGCATGCGGAACCTATGGGTTCGAGAACTATGTAGACATGACTGAGACACATCTCCGGTCAATAACCAATAAAGGAACCTGGATGCTTATATTGGCTCCTACATATTCTACGAAGATCTTTATCGGTCAAACCGCATAACAACATACGTTCTTCGCAGACTAAGACATAACCTAGTGGTGGGAAGGGATGATGCCTTCCCACCCACCCAGGTTCAAGGCACGGTACTTGCAATTTGTGTTTGTTGCACCAATTATACTGTAGGGGGTTCCCTTACAGTCTTTCTGTCAAAAAACACCATACGTTATTCCCTTTGTCATCGGTATGTTACTTGACAAAGACTCGATCGTCGGTATCATCATACATAGTTCAATCTCGTTACCGGCAAGTATCTTTACTCGCTCCGTAATGCATCATCCCGTAACTAACTCATTAGTCGCATTCCTTGCAAGGCTTATAGTGATGTGCATTACCGAGAGGGCCCAGAGATACCTCTCTGATACTCGGAGTGACAAATCCTAATCTTGATCTATGCCAACCCAACAAACACCTTCGGAGGCACCTGTAGAGCATCTTTATAATCACCCAGTTACGTTATGACGTTTGATAGCACACAAGGTGTTCCTCCGGTATTCGGGAGTTGCATAATCTCATAGTCAGAGGAATATGTATAAGTCATGAAGAAAGCAATAGCAATAAAACTTAACAATCATTATGCTAAGCTAACGGATGGGTCTTGTCCATCACATCATTCTCTAATGATGTGATCCCGTTCATCAAATGACAACACATGTCTATGGTTAGGAAACTTAACCATCTTTGATTAACGAGCTAGTCAAGTAGAGGCATACTAGTGACACTTTGTTTTGTCTATGTATTCAAACATGTACTAAGTTTCCGGTTAATACAATTCTAGCATGAATAATCAACATTTATCATGATATAAGGAATATAATGAACAACTTTATTATTGCCTCTAGGGCATATTTCCTTCAGTCCACCACTTGCACTAGAGTCAATAATCTAGTTCACATCGCCATGTGATTTAATACCAACAGTTCACATCACCATGTGATTAGTTCACATCGCCATGTGACTAATACCCAAAGGGTTTTACTAGAGTCAATAATCTAGTTCACATCTCTATGTGATTAACACCCAAAGAGTACTAAGGTGTGATCATGTTTTGCTTGTGAGAGAAGCTTAGTCAATGGGTCTGTCACATTCAGAGTCGTATGTATTTTGCAAATTTTCTATGTCTACAATGCTCTGCATGGAGCTACTCTAGCTAATTGCTCCCACTTTCAATATGTATCCAGATTGAGAATCAGATTCATCCGGATCGGTGTAAAAGCTTGCATCGGTGCAACTCTTTACGACAAACTCTTTATCACCGTGCATAGCAGAAATATCTCCTTAGTCTTCTAAGGATAATTTTGACATTGTCAAGTGATCCACTCCTGGATCGATATCGTACCCCCTTGCCAAACTTATGGCAAGGTACACAATAGGTTTGGTACATGGCATAGCATACTTTATAGAACCTATGGCTGAGGCATAGGGAATGACATTCTCTTTCTATTTTCTACCGTGGTTGTGTTTTGAGTTTTACTCAACTTTACACCTTGCAATACAGGCAAGAACTCCTTCTTTGACTGTTATGCTTTCCAGAAAATTCTACATCATTTTCGATCAACAATATGTCATTCACATATACTTATCAGAAAGGCTGTAGTGCTCCCACTCACTTTCTTGTAAATACAGGCTTCACCGCAAGTCTGTATAAACTATATTCTTTGATCAACTTATCAAAGCATATATTCCAATTCCGAGAAGCTTGCACCAGTCCATAGATGGATCGCTGGAGCTTGCACATTTGGTTAGCACCTTTAGGATTGACAAAACCTTCTGGTTGTATCATATACAACTCTTCTTTAATAAATCCATTAAGGAATGCAGTTTTGATATCCATTTGTCAGATTTCATAAAATGTGGCAATTACCAACATGATTCGGATAGACTTTAAGCATCGATACGAGTGAGAAAATCTCATCGTAGTCAACATCTTGAACTTGTAAAACCCTTTTTGACAAGTTGAGCTTTGTAGGGTGTAACACTACTATCAGCGTCCGTCTTCCTCTTGAAGATCCATTTATTCTCAATGGCTCACCGATCATCAGGCAAGTCAATCAAAGTCCATACTTTTTCCCATACATGGATCCCATCTGAGATTTCATGGCCTCAAGCCATTTCGCGGAATCTGGGCTCATCATCGCTTCCTCATAGTTCCTAGGTTCGTCATGGTCTAGTAACATGGCTTCCAGAACAGGATTACCGTACCACTCTGGTGCGTAACATACTCTGGTTGACCTATGAGGTTTGGTAGTAACTTGATCTGAAGTTTCATGATCACCATCATTAACTTCCTCACTAATTGATCTAGGCATCACTGGAACTGATTTTTGTGATGAACCATTTTCCAATTCGGGAGAAGGTACAACTACTTCATCAAGTTCTACTCTCCTCCCACTCACTTCTTTCGAGAGAACCTCCTTCTCATTCTTAGCAACAGATATCTTGCCTTCAGATCTGTGATAGAAGGTGTACCCAACAGTTTCCTTTGGGTATCCTATGAAGAAGTATTTCTCCGATCTGGGTTTGAGCTTATCAGGTTGAATCTTTTTCACATAAGCATCGTCACCCCAAACTTCAGCTTAGGTTTCTTGCCAAACCAAAATTCATATGGTGTCGTCTCAATGGATTTAGATGGTGCCCTATTTAACGTGAACACAGCTGTCTCTAATGCATAACCCCAAAACGATAGTGGTAATTCGGTAAGAGACATCATAGATCGCACCATATCTAATAAAGTACGGTTATGACATTCAGACACACCATTACACTGTGGTGTTCCAAGTGGCATGAGTTGCGAAACTATTCCACATTATTTCAAATGAAGGCCAAACTCGTAACTCAAATATTCGCCTCCGTGATCAGATCGTAGAAACTTTATTTTCTTGTTACGATGATTCTCAACTTCACTTTGAAACTCTTTGAACTTTTCAAACGTTTCAGACTTGTGTTTCATTAAGTAGATATACCCATATCTGTTCAAATCATCTGTGAAGTCAGAAAATAACGATACCCACTGCGAGCCTCAACACTCATTGGACCGCATACATCAGTATGTATTATTTCCAATAAGTCAGTGGCTCGCTCCATTGTTCCGGAGAACGGAGTCTTACTCATCTTGCCCATGAGGCATGGTTCGCAAGAATCAAATGATTCATAATAAAGTGATTCCAAAAGTCCATCCACATGGAGTTTCTTCATGCGCTTTACACCAATATGACCTAAACGGCAGTGCCACAAATAAGTTGCACTATCATTATTAACCTTGCATCTTTTGGATTCAATATTATGAATATGTGTATCACTACAATCGAGATTCAATAAACCATTCACCTTGGGTGTATGACAACAGAAGGTTTTATTCATGTAAACATAATAACAATTATTATTTGACTTAAACGAATAACCGTATTGCAATAAACATGATCCAATCATATTATGCTCATCGCAAACACCAAATAACATTTATTTTAGGTTCAACACTAATCCCGAAGGTAAAGGGAGTGTGCGATGGTGATCTTATCAACCTTGGAATCACTTCCAACACACATCGTCACCTTGCCCTCAACTAGTCTCTGTTCATTTTATAACTCCTGTTTCAAGTTACTAATATAGCAACTGAACTAGTATCAAATACCCAGGGGCTACTGAGGGAGTCCTGGATTAGGGGGTATCCGGACAGCCGGACTATATACGACGTCCGGACTATTGAAGCGTGAAGATACAAGACTCAAGACTTCGGCCCGTGTCCGGATGGGACTTTCCTTGGCGTGGAAAGCAAGCTTGGCGATCCGGATATTATATTTCCTTCCTTGTAACCGACTCCATGTAAACCCTAGCCCTCTCCGTGTCTATATAAACCGGAGAGGTTGGTCCTTAGAAGGCCGATCACAATTACAATCATACCATCATAGGCTAGCTCTTAGGGTTTAGCCTCTATGATCTCGTGGTAGATCTACTCTTGTACTACCCATATCATCAATATTAATCAAGCAGGAAGTAGGGTTTTACCTCCATCGAGAGGGCTTGAACCTGGGTTAACATCTGTGTCCCTTGCTTCCTGTTACCATCAGCCTTGACGCACAGATCGGGACACCCTACCTGAGATCCGCCGGTTTTGACACCGACATTGGTGCTTTCATTGAGAGTTCCTCTGTGTCGTCATTTGTCGAGCTCGATGGCTCATCTCATTGTCAAGGACGACATTACTTCGGAGGGGGCTCTGGCTGTAGGCCAGACGCTCCGGCTCGGCGGCTTTATCATGACCGCCCCATCGGCGGTGGCGCCAACGATGACTTCTAGGGTCATCAATCATAACCTTCGCGTCAGTTCAGAACTTGCCGAACAGATGAATCTAATGGAGCTCTCTGTCAGGACCCCGATTCCAAGTCACATTGACCTAGCCGGTAACACCTCATATCACTTTGCGGCCTCACGCACGGTATTCCCACGGGTGTCGCCTTACCATGGCCCAGGACCGTTTGCGACTTTTGGCTCACGTATATGATAGTGTCGCTAGCATCCACATGACAGAGAACCTGGGACGACATGGCTAGTCGTGAACCCAAAGCGGCGCTAACCCATGGGGGAAGGCATACATGAATCACATCGAGCATGTCGGTCATCAACGTATGAATTGGCATGTTGGGCTAACGAGGACTCCGGTATCCCGGGCTGTGCAGGCTAAGGCAGGACTCCGAATATCACCAGCGTGACATTTCCCGAAGGGACAGACATAGGAACAAAGTGAAACACATGCCGGCGATCAAGTGTCCAAAGCGGTAGTCTTGGGCTAGCAGGACTCAGTGAGCCCTGTGGCGGAATACTATCGCTCAGGAAGCACTAGACTACATTTCCCCATATGAGAGGCTGCCAAGGATAAACAACTAGATTGTTGGATCCCACTCATACCAAGCATTTCAATCATACACACAATATGCACGATATGAGTACATACAACATGGCATCACAACAAAACTCTACAACTCAAAGTACTTTATTTAAGAGGCTCCGAGGAGCCATACATAACATATCCATACAGATACTCACATGACCCAACACTCAAGTCATACAAACATACAAGCACATGCGGAAGCAAACTAGTCTGAATACAGACACTAAAAAGAAAGAAAGCTTGATGAAGCCCTTCTATCTACAGTGGCCCTTCACAAGCCTTGGATCACCACCTGGGTGGCTAGTTCACTCGTCGACATCAAGGTCTACATAAAACCCATCGGAGGGGGCGGTGTTGTCGTCTGAAAACATTAATTAAGCAAACATGAGTACGGAAGTACTCAGCAAGTCTTACAACAGAATCCTATTATACATGCACATTCTCAAGAAGGTAGTGGAGTTATTGCAGCAAGCCAGCTTTGACTCTTGGCTAAGCTATCCTACGTGACACTACGTGAAAAGCATTTGTCGCACATGAGTCCACTAATCACCATCACAATACTCCACCGTGGATCCTCTCTCGTCAACCCACGAGAGGGCCATCCGCGGTACTCACACTTATCTTGAGGCTTTTAGTAGTATCCATTTACTTGTCTATGAACTGCATAGGCGACCAAGTAGTCCTTTACCGCGGACGCGGCTATTCGAATAGTTTTATGCCTGCAGGGTGTACGTCACACACATGTTTCCACCACTTAGCGTCTGCACACGACATGTGCTCGGCAGACTTCAAGCGAAAGCCGACGTGGGTGTAGACCATGACCTAACCAACCACACAAGTCTCTAGTCCAGGTTTATCGCCTATTCGGGTTCCATCCGCAGGGAGTCCGGCCGAGGTTCCACCAACGGCCCCGAACAATGTGTGCAGGGTTCCCGAGACACCATACGGGCGAATCGGTATACCGGGCCACATGCCTACCACAACACAGCCCACCCCTAAGGTCAGCGATGTGTGCGGCCCCCAGCATGCTACAAACACCAGAAACTATTTGCAACTCCTGGACAGAGGACGAGAGGGGTCGGTAAGTCGAGCGGGGTCATATTTCAGGGCCCAACGTGTGGTAGTAGCTGATCTTAAATCACACATACAGATCTCAGTTCTTAGGGACGGCCTCAATGAAACAACCCACCATGTACTCCTACATGGCCTCTCATCGATACCTTTACCAAATCGTGTTCAACACCTTCACTCTCGAAACCGACACAACCTTTCACTCTAGTTCATCATCCCGATGAGCCAGACCTGACACAACTCTAAGCATAGCAAGCATAGCATGGTAGGACACACAAACATGGCTCAATCAACTCCTACACATGCTAGTGGGTTTCATCTAGTTACTGTGGCAATGACATGTCATGCAAAGGAAGTGGGTTCAACTACCGCAACACACAACTGTTTGAATCGCGTTGTCTTAATGCAGTAAACAAGAGCAGAAGCGAGAACATGGGTTTGTATCGGAATGATCAATGGGTTGCTTGCCTGATGTAGTGGTAGTAGGATATTGCCCTTCAGACGGATATTCGGGGTTATCCTCGGAGGCAGAACCTATCACGAAAGACACATCAACATAAACAACACATGACAATATGCAACAATATGATGCATGCTATGACATGGCAATATGAATGTGTGTTGGACTAATGCAAGCTAGAACAGAAAGGAATGAACTCATTTTAATCAAAGATTCAAATGTTAGCTCATTTAACATAGCCATAAAGGTGCTTATCTTATTCTGCTTAAAAGCAAGGTTAACTTGTTCTCTCATGCATGAAACCATTACCAATGGATAGATTGAATTTTTCTGATCAAAATTCATATATAAAACTTTGTATTTGGAGTTACAGATTAATTTCTATGATTTTTTGAAGTTTGCAACAATTTCTGGAATTTCCTGTGTACAAATAAAACCAGAAATTAATTATTGCGTCAGCAGTGCGTCAGAGTGACGTCAGGGGTCAACGGGGGCGTCCAGGTCAACCTGACCAGTGGGTCCCGCATGTCAGTAGCTAATTAGGCTAACTAATTTTAATTAAACCTAAACTAGGTTAATTAGCAGAGGGCCCCACCTAGTCAACTATGTCAATAAACCTCACGGTCGGTGGTCAAAGCTCGCCAGCGTTTAGCCACCGGGCGAGGCTGCACGAAGTGGCGTGCGGGATTTGCCCACAGGGCTCCATTTGCTACGCTGGCGAGCAGCTACGGGCAATGGTGCTCGCCCGCATCGACGTGGTGATGGCTTGGCCGGGAGTGGCGAGCATCGCCGACAACGAAGTTTGGCGGAGGCGGCTCGCCAGCTTCGTCGCTGCGTGGCTGCGATGGCCTAGGCGGTGTGGCGCTAGCACCTACAGCCTCTACGCCGGGCGCGAGGAGTGTGACGGCACAAGCCTGCGTGACCAAATGGTCACCGGAGCAGCGCGGCGGCGTGGTCAGCGGCGGCGCGTTCGAGCACAAGAGACGCCAAGGCCAACGATATTCTAGGGGCGAAACAGAAAGCACGGGGAGGTTCAGCGGCTCACAGAGAAGCCGCAGGGATGGTCAGCGTGCTCGGGGAAGGCTCGGTGCGGTCGGAACGACGACAACGATCTGGGCGGCCCGAGGTTGAAGACGACGGCGGCGGGGATGATGCAGGGTCTCCGGCGTCGTGCGCTTGGCTAGTCGACATAGTCGACGACGACGAACCGTCCGGACACGGTGAGAGGGCGCGGGGACGGCGTTGGACGCGGCTGCGGCGAGCGGCGACGACGGTGACGTCTCGGGCGACGTCGGGGAGGGCGAGAGAGAGGAGCCAGAGGGAAGAGCGAGTGTCTGCGAGGTCGGGGAGAGAGAGAGGGTTCGTCCCACGTCGACAACTCGACGAGGGGAGTGGCGAGGCGGCGGGCAGCTGCGTGGCACGCATGCTGTGCTCACCGTCGAGCAACTGCTTGCCTGCCTGGCCAAGCCAAGCAGCTCGCTGGAGCGGTGGCTGGGCTGGGCCGGCAGGTGGGCCTGCTGGGTGGCGCCAGGTAAGCCTTTCTCTTTTATTTCTGTTTTTTAATTATTTCTGTAGGTTTGTTGCATTTTCTAAAATACCTAGACAACTCCAAAGTTCACCAAACTGCACCTGGTCCTTAGTTAGAATATTTCCAGCATGGAACATTTTAGTTTGGGATTATTTGAGCATTTGAAATATTTTATATA
Organism: Aegilops bicornis; assembly: GCA_021605145.1. Taxonomy (NCBI): domain Eukaryota; kingdom Viridiplantae; phylum Streptophyta; class Magnoliopsida; order Poales; family Poaceae; genus Aegilops; species Aegilops bicornis. Next base: position 475,628,888 of record CM038670.1, on the reverse strand, counting down.
ATTTAAATGCCCAAATTCAAATAGCTAAAGATTTAATCCAGTGACCTTAGAGTGACCTAGAAATTTGTGCATCACTTCGGACAGTGGTTTAGGACCAAGGCAAAGGTGATGAACATTTTAGAAGGGCATTTCAGGTTCATTGAAAATATTTTTAGTAAACCCTAGTTGGATTCAGAGGGGTTCTGGGGGTTCTGTCTTCCCCATTTCAAATTTCTGATGAAAGGTAAACATGACGCAACACTCTAATGCATGGACTAACTAGGATGTGACACTCTCCTCCCTTAACAAACTCTTGGATCGCATCTCTGCTCTGGGAGTTGCTACAGACTACGACCGGATTGGGCTTAAACCCGACCGAAGGGACATCAGGTCCCCGTCGGCCACCCATGAGATAGCGATAGTGGAGGAACCACACGCGGATTGCCCCTCAACTTTGAGGACAAGTTGTGTTCGGATCACCGAACTCCTTGAGCCAAAGACCTGCTCAAAGGAAAACCTGACCCAGGCCCCAGACTTAGAATCGGGCATCGGGCCGAAGAAACTGGGCACCCTGGATCCTGAGCTATTTAGCTCGGGACCGCCCGCGCCCTTGGGCGTTAGATCGGATCAAAATCCGGACTCTAAACTGGACCTAAACTGTCTCTCCCGCATTAGGCAAGAGCCCCAGGAAACCGTACATCGCCATCTTGGGCCAGATTCCCCTTTGCGCTTAACAAGGTGAGGGATCGCCATGAAGAGAACATGGTCTCACTTTTCTGCAAAAACTGCACGGATGAAGGACTCCTCAATGCTATAAGCCGCCGCGACATAGTACGCTTCGCGGACTTGGCAACCATAGTACGGAAGTACTGTGCGATGGAGAGCGCTTGGAAGACCTAAACAAAATTTCGGGATAGTACTGCTCTCGCCAAAACCTTTGTCCGAACTAAACGGACGAACTCTCGTAAGTCGTCCCTCCCAACCCCCAAGAAACCAAAGCCCACTCCAGGGCGGCGATCCGTATTGGAAGAATAGCTCGACGGGCCATGTAAGCTCCACAGTACTCCGGATACACCACCTACTGATAGCCTTAAGGCATGCTGGATAGTCCGGCGGGTGGCAAAAAGTGGCGGGGATCTTCTTATGGGCCATACAACGGAACAACATCCTGCCAGCGAACACATTGTGGTATAGCTGCCCGGGCCCAATGGAATCATCACTCTAGCCAGTGATCCGGACGTCGCACTTCGCGCCGAAAACAAAACTGCAGCACTAGCCCTGGAGGCATTATCCGAGGCCCTAGCAGCCGAAGAGTTAGCAACACTGCGAGCCACCATGGACAGGGACGACGTGATACTAGACAAGCGACCCAAGTCCACCTCATTTAAACCTGCAGACGAGATAGTCAAATTCCAGGTCCATCCAACGGACCCCACGAAGACAGCTTCCATCAGGACACAGCTAAGCCCCGCGATTGACGCCGCACTGCGAGATTTCTTACGTGAGAATTGGGACATTTTCTCCTGGCACCCATCGGACATGCCAGGCATCCCCCGCAGACTGGCCGAACATAGCCTCAATATTCTAAAAGGATATAAAACAGTCAAGCAGACCCTAAGGTGATTCTCAGAGCCCAAACGACAGGCAATGGGCGAAGAGTTAGCCAAGTTACTCGAGGCCGGATTCATCAGAGATATCAAACATCTGGAGTGGCTGGCAAATTTGGTGATGGTACCGAAGAAGGACAAATCCTGGCGCCTATGCGTCGACTTCAAAGACCTCAATAAGGCTTGCCCCAAGGATCCCTTTCCCCTCCCTCGCATCGATCAAATCATTGATGCCACAGCGGGACACGACTCGCTGTGTTTTCTCGACGCATACTTTGGATACCATAAAATAAAGATGGCTGAGTCTGACCGAGCTGCAACAGCTTTTATAACGCCATATGGCCCTTTTTGCTTCAACACTATGCCCTTCGGGCTCAAGAATGCCGGCGCAACCTATCAACGCATGATTCAAACATGCCTGGAAAAACAAATCGGCAAAACAGTAGAAGCATATGTGGACGACATGGTCATAAAAACTAGACACGTCGAAACCCTGATAGATGACTTGAGGCTCATATTCGAAAACCTCCGGACATACGACATCAAGTTGAATCCGGAAAAATGCGTCTTCTGCGTCCCATCAGGGAAACTGCTGGGCTTCATTGTTTCCAATAGAGGAATTGAAGCGAACCCGGCAAAAATCCGAGCTTTGTCTCAGTTGGCTATACCAACAGACCTGAAGCACATCCAGAAGCTAGCCGGATGCGTGGCCGCTTTGAGCCGCTTTATCTCCAGGCTAGGAGAAAAGGCATTACCTCTTTACCGCCTACCGAACACTTCGTATGGATGGATGCAGCCGCGGCCGGACTCGATGAAATAAAGACCTTACTGGCCAGTAATCCAGTCCTAACAGCACCGAATATCGACGAACCTATGTTGTTGTACATAGCTGCAATGCATCAAGTCATAAGCACAGTGCTCGTCGTTGATCGAGAGGCTGACGGGTACAAATACCCGCTCCAAAAGCCTGTCTACTACGTGTCCATGGTCCTAACCCCATGCAAATCCCGATACCCACACTATCAAAAAATAGCATACGCGGTGTTCATGGCATCCCGGAAGCTACGACACTACTTTCAAGAGTGTTCGATTATAGTGGCCTCCGAAGTACCACTCAATGACATAATAAATAACCGCGATGCTACGGGACAGATTGCCAAATGGGCCATTGAGCTCCTCCCGTTCGACATAACGTACAAACCACGGTGGGCCATCAAGTAGCAAGTGTTGGCTGACTTCATCGCCGAGTGGACAGAAGCCGAACTCCCTAAAGAGTACGGCGCATACTCAAACTGGATCATGCACTTCGACGGCTCTAAAATGTTGGTCGGATTGGGAGCAGGTGTAGTCCTGACGTCTCCCACCGGAGACACGGTCCAGTACGTCTCCAAATATTATACACAGACTCCAACAATGCAGCCGAATACGAGGCTCTGTTGCACGGTCTTCAGATGGCAGTCTCTATGGGCATTCAACGCCTAGAAGTGCGCGGGGACTCAAGCCTCGCAATATCACAGATAAACAGAGATTTTGATGCCAAGGACCCAAAAATGGCGGCCTACCGAAATACCGTCCTCAAAATGTCATCTTGGTTCGAGGGGCACAAATTCCACCACGTGGCTCGAGAAAACAATAAAGCGGCGGATGTCCTCGCTCGCATCGGCGCTAAACGCGACCCTATCCCACCTAATATATTCCTGGAACGACTGTTCAAGCCATCCATGGTATGGGAAGGGGAGTCCGGCAACATTAGCACGGATCTGAATACACCCCCAGATTCCGAACCATCAAACATAGTTGGAGGCTCTACCCCCGAAATAACGGCCTCGGCCCACGAGATCATGGCTGTTATTGCCCCGTGGACCGAGCCCTTCTTGGCCTACCTAAATAGGCAGGAGCTCCCCGAAGACAAAACGAAGCACGCTGCATAGTCTGGCGCTCTAGAGCTTACAAGGTCCACGAAGGGGAACTCTACAAGAAAAGCGCGACCGGAGTGCTCCAAAGGTGCATCTCCGAAGAGGAAGGGCGACAACTCTTGGCTGAAATTCATGCCGGACTGGGCGGACATCATGCCGCGGCTCGAGCTCTGGTCAGCAAGGCCTTCCGTACAGGCTTCTATCGGCCAACGGCCCGGGCAGACGCACAGGACCTCGTCCAACATTGTGTCGGTTGCCAGCTCTTCGCCAATCAGAGTCACATGCCCCTATCGCTTCTTCAAACCATCCCCATAACTTGGCCCTTCGCGGTCTGGGGGCTGGATATGGTCGGACCCCTTAAAGGGGGAAGCCATAAGAAAAAATACCTACTAGTCATGGTGGACAAATTCACCAAATGGATAGAGGCCAAACCAGTCAAAACGGCCGAATCCGGACCTATGATAGACTTCATATCCGGGTCGCATAATCGACACGGTGTCCCCACAAAGATCATCACTGATAATGGCTCAAATTTCACAGCCGACGAAGTGAAAACTTGGTGCGCAAAAATGGGCATTAAGCTCGATTACGCTTCCGTCTACCATCCCCAAACAAACGGCCAGGTCGAACGGGCAAACGGTCTCATCATGAGCGGCATCAAACCCAGACTAGTGCGATCTCTAACAGAATCAGATACACACTGGGTAGAGGAGCTCGACTCCATACTCTGGGGGCTGTGGACCACACCCAATCGCACCACCGGATATACACCATTTTTATGGTATACGGTGTGGAAGAAGTATTACCCTGCGACATAATACATGATTCGCCACGCGTACGCATGTACGAAGAAAAGGAAGCCAAGTTAGATCGGCAGGATAATTTGGATGCCCTTGAGGAGGAGCGCGATGTCGCAAAAGCCCGTACCACATTCTATCAGCAACAGGCTCGACGATATCAAAGCAGAGAAGTGCGGGCCAAAACTTACAATATTGGCGAGCTCGTTCTACGCCTACCGGAGAAGAAGAAGGACAAACTCAAACCCAAGTGGGAGGGTCCCTTTGTCATTGACAAAGTTCTCACCGGAGGAGCCGCATCGCCACGTAATGCATCCGACAACAAACTCGAGCCTAACCCATGGAACGCGGCCAGACTACGGAGATTCTACGCCTAGCGCCGAACACAGTGTTCGTCTCTTAACCCCCCCCTTTTTAATTATGCTCCATCCTTTTTTTCTTTCTCAACCTTTTACTCTCTTCACACAAAGTATTCAATACAGTGCGGATTTCCGGATCACTCCGGCTGCACTAAGTGTGTAAGCAATACCTGGGGGCTTCCTATACGGAAGCTAGAAATGATTACTCACATGGCTTTCTGCCCATCACATATGCATTCTTTTTCCATATGTGCCTTTTCTTCACCATTATATGCATCGATATGACTTAAGATGTTGCCAAGCTGGGTTGCCTGGCTCTTGTGTTTATGCCCTATGCTCCCATTAATTCGGCTAGGGCATAAGGGGAGCACCTCTATGATTGTTACTGCCGGTTCAGCCGGATGTGTACCTCAGACTGGGTGAAGCCGAAAGCTTGCTTCCTTAAGAGAATATTTGGTCGGTGAACAAAAGATGTGTTCGTTTATTATAACATGAATCCCCAGAAGTCTTGTATCCTGCGCCATCGTCGCAGTCAGGACATGTGCATCGTCGCATGCGTACCCAGGGAAAGGAACCCCTAACGGAACTATTCTCTCTGGAAGATGTTTCTTACTATCCATGTAATATAACATAACTAGTTGGGTACTTTTCTGTTCATGCACTTATGACCACTACGCCTTGTTTCCATGCATACCCCAATTTTGTATAACCGAGTGGGTATTCGGACACACCCCGGACTATAGGGTCCGGGGGCTGAAGCGAAAAGGTCCGCCATGACAAATGATTTTAATCCGGCTAGGGGCTAATTAAGCCCATTAAATTACACAGTCACTTGGACTGATTACATTCCTCTTCTATACCATCCAACAGGCTATCTAGCTTACAATCCTGTTGAGAGTACTTAGCGGCTAACCGCTACCTGGTCATACACCAGACTTACGGGAATTTCTTGCCCATCGGGCCCCGCCGGTCCCACTTCGGCCATATGGTTCGGGTCCAGCTTGGTGTAGCGCGTCTTCACCATTGCCTGTGCTTCTCTTGCTCCTTGCCGGCATGCTGATATCTTCCATAGACGGGAGCGCCGCCGGGCTCCTCGAAGTAGGTCCGCAAGTTCCTCCATGCCATTCGGCAGTAGGCTTGATGGCCACAAAGCCTGAGCAACACCCTGCATCACTTGCCGAGCTCGCTCGTGCAGTTGCAAAAGTTCTTGCAGTAAATCATTTGTAGATGAGGGCATCTCCTCCTCAGGGCGACCCGTTAACATTCCTGCAAGCAAAATTCTTTCAATATACTTCCTCGCCGAACTATACAACAGTTCATCTCGGCACTTACCATAAATGCCGCGTCGAAGCCTCTTGTTCTCCTTCACAGAGTCCGCCAGCTGAGAGCAGAGATCTTTTAACTCCATGTCCGGCTGAACTTTGGCATCTTGAAGATCGTTCTTCTCCCGCCTAACTCGCGTAAGAATGCGCTCGCCAGCCTCCAGCTACTTTTTGAGATGCTACGCGTCCTCTCTTACGCCCTCTGGATTCACCCCGGGATTGTCTGCAGAATTTTCTGTTAGACTTGTCACATCGGCAATTTACTAACTGGTGCATCTTCGTGCAATTGTGACAATTGTTACCATACGAGGGCTTTTGGGGTTCCTCTAATTTGGCAACTACGGCCCTCAGTTCGGCCTTGCATCCCTCCAGCTCCCGAGACAATTGCTCGTTCTTCTCTGCAAGGACCTGTGCATAAATTGATCCTTAAAACAGTTGTTTCAACCGTTTCAAGTCATAGGGGCTACTGCTACACATGCTTATCAAATTTTCTTACCCGTATATCTTTGGTATACTGGTCCGTCGCTCGGGCAAGCCCGCCTTGAGCAGCTCGGATGTATGCGTCTCCCGAATTGAAGTCATTAAATGCCTCTTTGGAAAAGATGTTGTTCTGAAGTACGGCCCGTCGGCGCCTGTGATTCATGGCACTCTCTACTTTGGAATTTGTGGCCGAGAGCATATCCGCACTCTCTGTTGGAGAGTATGCGGTGTTGGCCCCATGTCCGCCTCCGCCCCCGAAGCCGGTTCTGGAACTCGGCTGGTGGAGGCGTGATTGGTAGGGTCGCCGGATATAGTCCGGTTATTCCTCTTCCTGCTAGACACAAAGGGCGCTCTCATATTTTAAATTCTACAATTACAGGACGGGTTATTGCTTTACCTCTGTAGCGGTGTGTCAACCCTCACCGCCTTCCTCTTGAGCCTGCCCGATCTGGACGCCCGTGGTTGACGAGTCCCTAGGGCTCGGCCCCTCGCTCCGGCCGTTGTTTATGCAAATAGAACGATGCCTCAAAGGTAAATTGTAATACCTGGGAAGAGTCCTCTTCGAAGGATAGGGTTTTTCAGTTCGGCTTACACGCGATGCGGGGAGCAGTCCAGGGTAGTTGGCCGTAATGGCCACTAGGGCACCATCCCAGCTCGCCTGATAGAATACCCCGTTGACAAGCTCCACAGTGATATCCGGATCCACTTTAAGTCCCGGATCTATGGCCCTTCCAGGTCCTCAAGTTGCGGGGCTGAAGATTCCCTCTACGGCCCTCCTTAGTTCCTGCCCGGAAGCATTGATGCAAGTAATCTTAGCAGAAGAGTGCTAGAGTAATTAAAGCAGGGAAAAAGAATGGCAACTTACCCATGCTGGGGGGTTGTACATGGAGAATCCGCCCCTCGTTTTTATGCGAAGGAATTTCTCCTCTTCCCCTTTGTTCAAATCGGACAATATCCTTGCCAGAGCGGCAGCGGAGTCCGGACCCTTACGGCCATAGCGGGTGGCGTCATCTTCCTCGTTGAAATGCCGCATGGGCTTCCCCGGATATTGGAGCAGCTGCACTCCCCGTCTTATGCATATCGCCATAACCTCAACTATCGTTAGTCCGGATTTGGCCAGTAACTTTATCCTGTCCATCAGGAGGAGTATTTACCTTGTGTCCTCTTCTTGAGGGCCCAGGGGGCGCCAGCTTAGGCGTGCCCTCGGCGGGGTGTTGCTGAACTTGCGGAGACCTGGCCGGACTGGATCCGGAAGGGGGACGTCGTTTATATAGAACCACTCAAGGCCGCCATCGGGTGCCTTCTCGTGGAGTGCCGGACTGGTATCCGGTCTCGGCAATGCGCCATACTCGCCCCGCCCACTTGACATAGGGACTCCGGTGCGGGGACGAGGCGAACAACTTCCTCCATAATCCGAAGTGTGGTTCGGAGCCTAAAAACAACTCGCAAAGGGCAACATACCCCGCTATGTGCAGAATAGAGGCAGGGGTGAGATCGTGTAACTGGAGGCCGTAGAATTCCAGGAGCCCGTGAAGAAACGGGTGGATAGGAAATCCGACGCCCCTCAACAGATGCGGGATGAGGCATACGCGCTCCTCTGGAGATGGATCAGGAGATCCCTCTGCTTGTTCCCCTCCGTCATTAGTGGCTATTCCAGCCTGGACGGAGACCGTGAACGCCGGAGGGAGAAACCCTTGGGTTTGTAACTTTATCAAACGGCTATGAGGAACTGAGCACTCTCCCCAATCCCCCGACTTGGAATGAGAAGGGCAAGCAAAAGAGCTGCGACGGCCGACCATGTTGGAATGGCTTTTCGCGGAGTGCTCTGTTGGATGCTGGCTCTAGGAGGGAGAGTGAGGTTTGGATCTGAGAATCCCCGTCCCTTCAAATAGACGGTTAAGACGAAGGATCGAGGGTGGCAAATGCAAAAATGACTCGACTCCTCGCATTCGCCTGATGCCTAAAGATGGTCATTACTGAGGCACCGAAGCCGAGGAGCACAACATATTTTTTGGAGGCCGGACACTATTCGTCGTAACAGGTACTTTGGAATATTAGGAGAAGGAACCCGCCTTGCAATGCCGAAGACAATACTGCGCGCCGGACTCATCGTCATTGAAGCCTGGTTCAGGGGCTACTGAGGGAGTCCTGGATTAGGGGGTATCCGGACAGCCGGATCAGTATCGACATCCGGACTATTGAAGCGTGAAGATACAAGACTCAAGACTTCGGCCCGTGTCCGGATGGGACTTTCCTTGGCATGGAAGGCAAGCTTGGCGATCCGGATATTATATTTCCTTCCTTGTAATCGACTCCATGTAAACCCTAGCCCTCTCCGGTGTCTATATAAACCGGAGAGGTTGGTCCTTAGAAGGCCGATCACAATTACAATCATACCATCATAGGCTAGCTCTTAGGGTTTAGCCTCTACGATCTCGTGGTAGATCTACTCTTGTACTACCCATATCATCAATATTAATCAAGCAGGAATTAGGGTATTACCTCCATCGAGAGGGCCCAAACCTAGGTAAACATATGTGTCCCTTGCTTCGTGTTACCATCAGCCTTGACGCACAGATCGGGACCCCCTACCCGAGATCCGCCGGTTTTGACACCGAAAGCTACTATGAATACTAGTAAAGTACACATCAATAACATGTATATCATATATACTTTTGTTCACTTTGCCATCCTTCTTATCCGCCAAGTATTTGGGCAGTTCCGCTTCAAGTGACCATTTCCTTTGCAGTAGAAGCGCTTAGTTTCAGGCTTGGGTCTAGCTTTGGGCTTCTTCATGGGAGTGGCAACTTGCTTGTCATTCTTCTTGAAATTACCTTTCTTTCCCTTTCCCTTTTACTTGAAACTAGTGGTCTTGTAAGCCATCAACACTTGATGCTTTTCTTGATTTCTACCTTCGCTGATTTCAGCATCGTGAAGAGCTCGGGGAATCATTTTCGTCATCACTTGCATATTATAGTTCATCACGAAGTTCCGATAACTTGGTGATAGTGACTAGAGAACTCTGTTAATCACTATCTTATCTGGAAGATTAACTCCCACTTGATTCAAGTGATTGTAGTACTCAGACATTCTGAGCACATGCTCACTGGTTGAGCTATTCTCCTCCATCTTGTAGGAAAAAATACTTGTCAGAGGTCTCATACCTCTCGACTCGGGCATGAGTCTGAAATACCAATTTAAACTCTTGGAAATGCTCATATGCTCCATGGCGTTTCCAAACATTTTTGAAGTCCCAGTTCTAAGCCATAAAGCATGGTGCACTAAACTATCAAGTAGTCATCATACCAAGCTTGTCAAACGTTCATAACCTCTGCATTTGCTCTTGCAGTAGTTCTGTCACCTAGTGGTGCATCAAGGACATAATTCTTCTGTGCAACAATGAGCATAATCCTCAGATCATGGACCTAGTCCGCATCATTGCTATTATCAACTTTCAACTTAGTTTTCTCTAGGAACATATCATAAATAAAATGGGGAAGCTATACGCGAGCAATTGATATACAACATAGATATGCAAATACTATCAGGACTAAGTTCATGATAAATTTAATTTCAATTAATCATATTACTTAAGAACTCCCACTTAGATAGACATCCCTCTAGTCATCTAAATGATCACGTGGTCCATATCAACTAAACCATGTCCGATCATCACATGAGATGGAGTAGTTTTCAATGGTGAACATCACTATGTTGATCATATCTACTATATGATTCACGCTCGACCTTTCGGTCCCAGTGTTCCGAGGCCATATCTGCATATACTAGGCTCGTCAAGTTTAACCCGAGTATTCTGCATGTGCAAAACTGGCTTGCACCCATCGTATGTGAACGTAGAGCTTATCACACCTGATCATCATGTGGTGTCTCAGCATGAAGAACTGTCGCAACGGTGCATACTCAGGGACAACGCTTATACCTTGAAATTTTAGTAAGGGATCATCTCATAATGCTACCGTCGTACTAAGCAAAATAAGATGCATAAAATATAAACATCACATGCAATCAAAAGAAGTGATAGGATATGGCCATCATCATCTTGTGCCTTTGATGTCCATCTCCAAAGCACCGTCATGATCACCATTGTCCCCGGCTTGACACCTTGATCTCCATCGAAGCATCATTGTCGTCTCACCAACTATTGCTTCTACGACTATCGCTGCCGCTTAGTGATAAAGTAAATCAATTACATGGCGATTGTATTTCATACAATAAAGCGACAACCGTATGGCTCCTGCCAGTTGACGATAACTATTACAAAACATGAGAATCTCATACAACAATTTATATATCATCATGTCTTGACCATATCACATCACAACAAACCCTGTAAAAACAAGTTAGACGTCCTCTACTTTGTTGTTGCAAGTTTTACGCGGCTGCTACGGGATTCTAGCAAGAACCATTCTTACCTACGCATCGAAACCACAACGATTTTTCGTCAAGTGTGCTGTTCTAACCTTCAACAAGGATCGGACGTAGTCAAACTCGATTCAACTAAAGTTGGAGAAATAGACACCCACTAGCCACCTGTGTGCGAAGCACGGCGGTAGAACCAATCTCATGAACGCGGTCATGTAATGTCGGTCTAGGCTGCTTCATCCAACAATACTGCCGAATCAAAGTATGACATGCTGATAAGCAGTATGACTATTATCGCCGACAACTCTTTGTGTTCTACTCGTGCATATAACATCTACGCATAGACCTAGATCGGATGCCACTGTTGGGGAACATAGTATTTCAAAAAAATTGCCTACGATCACGCAAGATCTATCTAGGAGATGCATAGCAATGAGCGGGGAGAGTGTGTCCATGTACCCTCGTAGACTGAAAGCGGAAGCGTTTTAGTAACGCGGTTGATGTAGTCGAACGTCTTCGCGATCCAACCAATCCAAGTACCGAATGTACAACACCTCCACGATGAGCACACGTTCAACTCGGTGACGTCCCTTGAATTCTTGATCCAGTTGAGGCCAAGGGAGAGTTCCGTCAGCACGACAGCGTGGCGACGGTGATAATGAAGTTACCGGCGCAAGGCTTCGCCTAAGCACTACGACGATATGACTGAGGTGTGTAACTGTGGAGGGGGGCACCGCACACGGCTAGGAACAATTGATGTTGTGCCTTTGGGGTGCCCCCTGCCCCCCGTATATAAAGGAGGGGAGGAGGATGCTGACCAACAAGGGGCGCACCAGGGAGAGGGGAGTCATACTAGGACTCCAGTCCTAGTAGGATTCGGCCCCACCCTTTTTTCCTTCTACCGGAGGGGGAAAAGGGGAAGGAGAGGGAGAGGGAGTAGGAGAAGGAAAGGGGGGTGGCGCCCTCTTACCAAGTCCAATTCGGCCTCCTCCCATGTAGTGGGCGCACCAGCCCCTTGTGGGCGGGTTAGCCACCCTCCTATGGCCCATAAGGCCCATATCTTTCCCTGGGGGGTTCCGGTAACCTCCCGGTACTCCAGAAAAATGCCCGAATCACTCGGAACCATTCCGATGTCCGAATGCAACCTTCCAATATATGAATCTTTACCTCTCAACCATTTTGAGACTCCTCATCATGTCCGTGATATCATCCGGGACTCTGAACAAACTTCGGAAATCAAATCACATAACTCATAGTATAAATCGTCATCGAACATTAACCATGCGGACCCTACGGGTTCAAGAACTATGTAGACATGACCGAGACACATCTCCGGTCAATAACCAATAACGGAACCTGGATGTTCATATTGGCTCCTACATATTCTACGAAGATCTTTATCGGTCAAACTGCATAACAATATACGTTATTCCCTTTGTCATCGGTATGTTACTTGACCGAGATTCGATCGTCGGTATCATCATGCCTAGTTCAATCTCATTACTGGCAAGTCTCTTTACTCGTTCTGTAATGCATCATCCCGTAACTAACTCATTAGTCGCATTGCTTGCAAGGCTTATAGTGATGTGCATTATCGAGTGGGCCCAGAGATACCTCTCCGATACTCGGGGTGACAAATCCTAATCTTGATCTATGCCAACCCAACAAACACCTTCGGAGACACATGTAGAGCATATTTATAATCACCCAGTTACGTTATGACGTTTGATAGCACACAAGGTGTTCCTCCGGTATTCGGGAATTGCATAATCTCATAGTTAGAGGAATATGTATAAGTCATGAAGAAAGCAATAGCAATAAAACTTAATGATCATTATGCTAAGCTAACAGATGGGTCTTGTCCATCACATCATTCTCTAATGATGTGATCCCGTTCATTAAATGACATCACATGTCTATGGTTAGGAAACTTAACCATCTTTGATTAACGAGCTAGTCAAGTAGAGGCATACTAGGGACACTTTGTTTTGTCTATGTATTCAAACATGTACTAAGTTTCCGGTTAATACAATTCTAGCATGAATAATCAACATTTATCATGATATAAGGAATATAATGAACAACTTTATTATTGCCTCTAGGGCATATTTCCTTCAGTCCACCACTTGCACTAGAGTCAATAATCTAGTTCACATCGCCATGTGATTTAATACCAATTGTTCTCATCACCATGTGATTAGTTCACATCGCCATGTGACTAATACCCAAAGGGTTTTACTAGAGTCAATAATCTAGTTCACATCTCTATGTGATTAACACCCAAAGAGTACTAAGGTGTGATCATGTTTTGCTTGTGAGAGAAGCTTAGTCAATGGGTCTGTCACATTCAGAGCCGTATGTATTTTGCAAATTTTCTATGTCTACAATTCTCTGCATGGAGCTACTCTAGCTAATGTGTGGGTGCATGGTTTATGGTTTTTGAGGCATGTGGCACATCAAAGTTGTGCATTTTTGGTATTCAACATATATATGTTTGGCCCACATGCAAAGCGGTGGTGGTTGTCCTCTCGCACCCACTTAAGCGGTTACCAGCGATATCGTTGCTTTCCATCTATGGGCCCGCTTGGTCCATCACTACTTTTTTTCCTGACAACACAAGAGAGGTTAATTTGACTTAGGAGGGGATTTTTTTTGCTTGTAATATATATATATATATATATATATATATATATATATATATATATATATATATATATATATATATATATATAGGTCATGCTCTGGATGACACGCATGATACAGTTTGAGCACACACACATGCATGTGTATGCATGAATCCCTCCCATCGAGTCGAAGTGGCTAGTATAACGACACGTTATTAACCGATCTGGCTCTGTGTGGGGAGCTAGTGTATGATTTTTGACGCACACGCCACATCAATGTTGTGAAATGGTATTCAAACATGCATGCACGCATCACCTCCATACATATGCATGTAGTGGTTGCCTTCGAACGGTACACTCCCTCGCGTGGTTATCGGCAACAAGCCTATATATTTATGGGCCCACGTGGACATCCATGATCACCTTGACCGACAACAAGATAGGTTACCATGGTGGATTCTTCATTTGGTTCGTGTTATCATAGTATAGGTCATGGTGATATTCAGACCTATTTAAGTTTGAGCGCATATACTATGCACGCATGCATGCATGAATCCCCGTCATTAGCTTGAAGTGTGGTGTAACATACATATGCATCATCGACCTAACCCTCACTCACTGTAGGGATTTCTAGTTCGAAATCACGTTGCCATGTCAAAGTTGTTCCATTGTTACTCAAAAACACACCTCTCCATACATATGTTTGGGCCACACGCATGAAGTGGTTGTCTTCGGGGACTAGCTACTTGCTTGATTATTGGCGAGCTAGCCCATCTCCGGGGTTGCATGGACGGCCATCACTTTGACCAACAACAAGAGAGAGGTTGTACGACCAAGCTGGATTATTCTTGGTCTGTTTTACGATCCATCTTGGTGAGATATGCCTCTCTGGCCCATCGACTGAAAGTGTGTGGGAGGCTGCTACTTCGCACTTTGCTAGGTGAACCTCGGTTGGGGGGCATGCATTCATAGCTTAGGATTCCCTTCGTGGCGACACGAGGGGGTGCTGCTAGCTGCTACTTCGCACTTTGCTAGGTGAACCTCGGTTGGGGGGGGGCATGCATTCATAGCTTAGGATTCCCTTCATGCCGACACGAGGGAGGGGGCTGCTAGCTACTTTCGCACTTTGGTAGGTGAACCTCGGTTGGGGGGCATGCATTCATAGCTTAGGGTTCCCTTCATGCCGAAACGAGGGAGGGGGGCTGCTAGCTACTTCGCACTTTGCTAGGTGAACCTCGGTTGAGGGGGGGCATGCATTCATAGCTTAGGAGTCCCTTCGTGCCGACACGAGGAGGGGGGCTGCTAGCTACTTCCCAGTTTGCTAGGTGAACCTCGGTTGGGGGGCATGCATTCATAGCTTAGGATTCCCTTCGTGTCGACATGAGGGAGGGTGAGCTGCTAGCTACTTCGCACTTTGCTAGGTGAACCTCGGTTGGGGGGGAGGGGGCATGCATTCACAACTTAGGATTCCCTTCGTGCCGACACGAGGGGGTGGGGGCAAGCAATACCGTGCGCTTTGCGAGATAGGTGCCACATCAAAATTGCATTTGGTATTTGAAAATCAAGCCACCCTTTTCACACATAAATTTGGTCTACATGCAAGTGTGTTTGTGTTCTGACCCTCTCCCGCGTCATTTTTCGCCAAATTTATGAACATTAGACAAGTCGAATGACGCAACAGACACGGTTCACTCAAACTAACTGTGTGCGCAGGGCTCCACGAGGCTTCCCCTCTCAAAAATATCTACCCACCTGCAGCTTTTTTCTATTTGATAACACAAGGTTATTGTGTCTCGACCGTGTGTGATGTTTCCTATTCCCAATCTCGCCTGCATCCCTCGAAAATATCTGCCTGGCTCGAGGGTTTTTCTATTTCATAAAACACGATTGTTATCTCCGGACCGTTTGCGATGCACCATCATCAAAATTTTCAATAACCCCGGCATTTCACTCCCTCGTTTTACTCTCGTGTAGTAAAATTTTCAGTACCTGCGTCATTTTCTCAAACACCCCCCTCCACACACACACACACACACACACATACACACACCAAAACCTCCTCGGGCGTGCGCACACACACACACACCCTCCCTCGCTCGAAACCCTAGCAAGGTCCCCGCCGCCGCAAGGCCTCCCTTGTCAACATCTGCTGGTTTGCACGTGCAGTTTACCCACCGATCTCCATACCCAGGCCGCCGTGAGTTTCTTAGATGACGCCTGCCAAACGCCCCCTTTACCACAGATCCCCATCCCCCACTCCAGAGCATCGTAGCCTAAGCCCGGCTATGCTTCCCATGGAGCCCGAGGAGCGGCTGTCCCAAAAGAGGTGTATCGCGGTCTCTTCGCCCGACGTCGCCAAGGAAGCTGACGACCATTACTGGCGGCACTCAAGCAGTGGGTTAGAGTATGCGGGCATGTCTCGGCCGCCGGCTACGACATCGAGGTTATCCACAGCGACGGCCTGAGGCGGGCTATGTCACAGGTTAAGTGGCCCACCCCCAACCACTCGGGTTGAACTGCCGTCGTTCTCATCCATGGCCCCGCCGCTGATCTACTCTGGCTCGCTGTCAACAATTTGCCATCCTACATCGCCATCGAGCATGTTTGTCATTTTTGAAGGACACGTTCTGGGACGCTGGCTTGGTATCCGCAGCTTCCAAGTCAGACCTCATCTACGGTTCGCACTTTGGTAGGTGAACCTCGGTTGGGGGGCATGCATTCAAAGCTTAGGATTCCTTTCGTGCCGACACGAGGGAGGGGGGCTGTTAGCTACTTCGCACTTTGCTAGGTGTACCTCAATTGAGGGGGGGCATGCATTCATAGCTTAGGATTCCCTTCGTGCCGACACGAGGGAGGGGGGCTTCTAGCTACTTCCCACTTTCCTAGGTGAACCTCGGTTGGGGGGCATGCATTCATAGCTTAGGATTCCCTTCGTGTCGGCGGAGGGAGGGGGGCTGCTAGCTACTTCGCACTTTGCTAGGTGAACCTCGGTTGGGGGGGAGCGGGCATGCATTCACAACATAGGATTCCCTTTAGGCCGATATTTAGGGGGTGGGGAAAGCAATACCATGTGCTTTGCGAGATAGGTGCCACATCGAAATTGCATTTGGTATTTGAAAATCAAACCACCATTTTCATACATAAATTTGGTCCACATGCAAGTGTGTTTGTGTTCTGACCCTCTCCCGCATCATTTTTCGCCAAATTTATGAACATTAGACAAGTCAGATGACGCAACAGACACGGTTCACTCAAACTAACCATGTGCATTGGGCTCCACGAGGCTTCCCCTCTCAAAAATATCTACCCACCTGCAGCTTTTTTTCTGTTTGATAACACACGGTTATTGTGTCTCGACCGTGTGTGATGTTTCCTGTTCCCAATCTCGCCTGCATCCCTCGAAAATATCTGCCTGGCTCGAGGGTTTTTATGTTTCATAAAACACGATTGTTATCTCCAGACCGTGTGCTATGCACCATCATCAAAATTTTCAATAACCTCGGCATTTCACTCCCGCATTTGACTCTCTCGTAGTAAAATTTTCAGTACCCGCATCATTTTCTCAAACACCCCCCTCCACACACACACACACACACACCAAAACCTCCTCGGGCATGCGCGCACACACACACACACCCTCCCTCACTCGAAACCCTAGCAAGGTCCCCGCCGCCGCAAGGCCGCCCTAGTCAACATCTGCCGGTTTGCCCATGCAGTTTACCCACCGATCTCCATACCCAGGCCACCATGAGTTTCTTAGATGACGCCTGCCAAACGCCCCCTTTCCCACAGATCCCCATCCCCCACTCCAGAGCATTGTAGCCTAAGCCTAGCTACGCTTCCCGTGGAGCCTGAGGAGCGACTGGCCCAAAAGAGGTGTATCGCGGTCTCTTCTCCCGACGTCGCCAAGGAAGCTGACGACCATTACTGGAGGCAGGCACTCAAGCAGTGGGCTAGAGTATGCGGGCATGTCTCGGCCGCCGGCTACGACATTGAGGTCATCGACAGCGACGGCCTGAGGCGGGCTATGTCACAGGTTAAGTGGCCCACCCCAAACCCCTCGGGTTCAACCGCCGTCGTTCTCATCCATGGCCCCGCCGCTGATCTCTTCTGGCTCGCTGTCAACAATTTGCCATCCTACATCGCCATCGAGCCCGTTTGTCATTTCTGAAGGACACGTCCTGCGACACTGGCTTGGGATCCACAACTTCCAAGTCAGACCTCATCAACGGTGATCACGAGGAGGGCGAAAGTGCCCATCTACTCTTCCAAGGGGAAAGCGCCCATCTGCGACATCAGGGAGGGCACCCTACAACCGTTCTCTTCCAAGGGGAAGGAGACCATCTGCGAAAACATGGAGCGCATCCAGGGTCCGTGCTCTTCCCACGGGAACGAGCCCATCTGTGTCAAGTGAGGAAACCCATGATTTGTTTTGTCGTGCCTCTTCACAGGGGGAAACCCATGATTTGCTTTGTCGAGTCCCTTTTGTAGTGTAGTGAGAATATGTCCGGTTTTAATTGCTATATCTGGTTGTTTGCAGTATGCCTTGTTTATTTCAGTTGTTCATAATGTGATGCTCTATATGTGCAATTATTTACTATGCAGTACATTTCATCAATCCAGTTTTAAACATACCGATAGGAATGCATATATTTGCTTGCTGTTAAGCCTGTTATAGCTAGCATATGCCTCTTTTAAAGTTTTTTGGTTTTTTGGTTGTTTGTAGTTAGCATATGTCCAGTTTCAAATGCTATCTTTGGTTGTTCGTAGTATGCCTTGTTTATTTCAGTTGCTCAGGAAGGGATGCTCTATATATGTGCAAGTATGAACTGTGCAGTTCAATTTCAACACTACCAGTTTCAACAATACCACTATGAATGACTACATTTGGTTGCTGCATCTTGTAGTTAACACGCCTTTCCATTTTTATTTAACAATAACCAGTGTACTTAGATAGACACAATAGCAGTTTGAATGACTATGTTTGCTTGTTGTTAAATGTTAGGCATGTTGCAGTTAACACACCTTTCACTACAAAAAAAGACACGTCCGTGACATTTTGGGCCGAACGAATTTTTTTTCTGTCATACATATGACACTTCTATGACGATAATTGTGACAAAACCCGGTATCATCATAGATGTGGCGGGCTCCTACTTCTATGACAAAAAATCATGATGTAAAATGGGCTTTTTGGTCTTGGGCGGGCGGAGACGCAGCTGCATGACATTCTTTGGGCCGTCCATGATAGAAAAACCGTGGTAGAAGCGAGGGGAGGAAAATTTCGGGAGTTGCCGGTTACGGTGGGAGGTCGGGGTCGAGCGATGCGCTGCTTTCTCTCGTGACGACGCTGCTGCAGTGTGCGTAGCGGCGTTGGCTCTAATCAACCCGAGCGAGGCGTTGGGCTCTAATCGAACCCGGCGATAGACTGCAGTTACGCGTTAATGAACCCGGAAGCGATCGATCGATGGCTGTTAATCGAACCCGATGGAGCGATTCTTCGCTATCGCTACTAATCAAGCCGATCGATGCCGCCTGCAGGATGAACGGTGAGCGCTATGGGGGAAGTGGATGAACAATGAGCGGTGGCGTTGCCTCTGGATGAACAGGAACCCGTGGTGTGGAGGGCTGGATGAGCGATGAGACGATTGAGGGGTGGCCGTGGAGGGGTGGTTGAAAAGGACCCCGTGGTGTGGAGGGCTGGATGAACAGTAGACGGTGGAGGGGTGCAGTGGCGGGGTGGTTGAACAGTAGCCGGTGGGGTAGCGCGCGGTAGAGGCTGGATGAACATGAGCCCGTGGAGGCTGGAGGAGGTCGACGGTAGCCCGTGGACGCTGGAGGAGGTCGACGGTGGAGATGAACAGTATCCCGTGGAGTCCTGTTTTGCGGTACGCCACACCCCTCCCAATGAACAGGACCACCGTTTCGACCGTAGTGCTCCAAGACAAGTAATGCTTTCGTCCGCTTTATGCTACGCCACACCCTCCCGATCAACAGGACCCGTTTGACCGTGAGAGGTCCGTTTGCTCGCTTTTGCGATACGCCACACCTCCTCCCGATCAATAGGACCCCTGCTTTCGGCCGTAGGAGGCCCGCTTCCTCCGCTTTTGCGGTACGCCGCACCCCTCCCGATGAACAGGATCCTGCTTCAACGTGGCCGGTCGAACACAAGGCTGTTTCTCCGCCAGCGGTACGCCGCATATCGCTTTCCATCACCTGTTCCGCCCAAGCCCTCCCGATGAACACGAGGACGCATTCCGTTCTGACCCAGCCGGTTGGCTCCCCATGAAAACGACGACAACGCTGTTTCTCCATTCCGACCCAGCCATGTACACGAGCCCTGCCCGTACGTATGCGTGAGTAGGCATTCAAGACACTGACTGTATGTACGTATGTGGTCGTATTTTCTTTCTTGCACACTGGTCGCTGTACGTACGTGTACATGCTACGTGCGCGCCTCTACTATGACACGTGCACGCCTCTACAATGACCGGTATATACGTACACGTTCGCGACCAGAATGACAACGCTACGTACGCTTCGACCAGGTGGGTCCCGACCGCCGTGCACTTCCTGCTCGCGAAGATGTAGCTGGTGGGTCCCAGCAATCGTGGGGGCGAATCGCTTTGGGTTTTTTGCCCGGACGCACTTACTTGCGTATAAGATGTAGCTGGTGGGTCCCAGCAGCCGTGGGGCGAATCGCTTTTTTCGGATGCACTTCCTTGGCGTATGCGAAGATGTAGCTGGTGGGTCCCAGCAGATGTGGGGAAACATTTTTTCATGAAATACGGTGGCCCATCCGTGGGTCCTCACCGCCGTGTGGAGGAATAATTATTTTGCACGTAATAAGGAGGCACTTCCTTGCTGCGGCCGTGGACCCAGCTGTCAGCCTCTCCACATACAGTCCGCGTTCGATGGAAGCCATTCCTTGACCACCTTGACCACGCCGCACCTAGAGCACCAGGGCGGTGGACGACGACGAGGCCTATGAAGGGGACCACGCGGAGCCGGGGAAGACACGGCAGTGGATGCCCACGCGTAGAGGAGTATGAGGGTTCATTCATTCGGCTGCGGTGTGACGCTGCCGTCGCCGCAGAATAACAGGGGGTGTCAGTGCGTAGAGGGATGGTCTGGCCAGCGGTGGAGTAGTAGGGGGCGGTGAGGCCTCCGCGGCATCACAGCCGGCCACGGGCGGCAGGAGCAGGCGGCACGACCGGCGCTGCTTTGGGCGGCTGGAGCAAGAAGACCAGAGGTTGAAGAAGCACTACGGCCGTTGGATGGATATCGTACGGTCACTGGAGCTAGAATCGTTCATATATTGACTAAAGTTGACAAAGGCCTCCGTCCCAGTCAACTTAGTAGGCCCACAAGTCAGCCTCCCACCATGGTTGGTCCCAGCTAGCAGGGGGCATTCATTTTTTTGTGCGTAATAAGGAGGCACTTCCGGTGGGTCCATGCTAACAGTGGGGGGAACGTTTTTTTCGCAAAATACGGTGGCCCGACCTATGGGTCCCAGCATTCAGGGGGAAACGGTTTTTTCACGGAATACTGGTGGCCCGTCCAGTGGGTCCCAGCTGTCAGGTGGAGGAATAATTATTTTCCGCGTAATAAGGAGGCACTTCCTTGCGGCTGTGTGGACCCAAATTGCCGACCTCTCCACGTCTGATGCTCTTCCGGTGGAAGTCGGTCGTTGACCACATTGACCACGCCGTGCCGAGAGCACCACGGCGGTGGACGACGGCGAGGCCTAGGAAGGGGACGACACGGAGCCGGGGAAGACGCGGCAGTGGAAGCCCGCGCGGAGAGGAGTACGAGGGTTCACTGGTTCGGCTGCGGTGTGAGGCTGCCGTCGCCACAGAATAACAGGGGGTGTGGGTGAGTAGAGGGATGCCCTGGCCAGCGGTGCGAGTAGTAGGGGCGCTGAGGCCTGCGCGGCAGCATAGCCAACCACAGTAGGCGGGAGCAGGCGGTCCCGCTGGCGCTGCTTTGGCGGCTGGAGCAAGAAGATCAGAGATTGAAGAAACACGACGGCCGTTGGATTGACGTCCAACGGTTATGTCTGCTAGAATTTTTTGTTGATGTAGTATATATTAACTAAAAAAAATCTTGCGTACGCGTCAACTAAACAGGCCCACAAGTCAGACCACTCCCTTTATTTTAATAATTTATATATAGCTCATGGCAACTTTTTACGCAATTTATTGCAGTTGTTTTTTTGGTTGGCCAGTGCCAATTTCGCATATTTCTGTGGGTTCCAAACTATTTTTAATACCGAAATGTCGAGCCAGATTTAAAGTACTTTGAAGATATATTTGAATTAGATTAATGCCCAGTGAAATAGGAATCTGAAAATGTGAAAAAATCAGAAATTATAAAGTAATTGCCAATTTGTGATCTGTTTTATATTTACAACCCATTTCATATTACTTTCAAGATTTGCAGCGCCTTGAAAGAGTTGCAGCACATCGTATGAAAAATAAGTAGGCCTGGATTGGGTATTCTTGAGAAAAAAATAAACTGGGCTCATTTTCACAAAGAAAAAATAGCTGGGCTGGTCACATGGTGAACATAAAATATAAGCGGGCTAGACGGGCCTGACCAGTTCAAACCCCGCTCCGTCTCAACAATACCAAACAAAAAAAAATTTATCGCCGAGTAGCTACGTCCCAGGTGTCACCGATCTTGTGATGTTCTCTTGTCTATTGACTATATACGCTCACAATGTCGTGGGTCCCGTATGTCGAGGAAAATACTAGGAGGAAGCATTTTATTTTTCCATACGCTAACGCAGGGCCCCTACCGTCATCCTCTCCACGCATTTCTGCCGATTCCTCGTTGTTTGTTGACCATGTTGACAACGCGAGAGGGCGACGCCGCGGCGAAGCGCACCAAACCGCGGAGGACGCCGGGCGTTAACGATTTAGGAGACGGTGGGCGGCGATGCGTAAGGCCGGGGCGCAACCAGCCGTGGAGGCGGAAGCAGGCGGCCTTGGCTTAGTTTGGTTTTGGCGGCTGGAGGAAGACAGGACTGAGGAAACACGACAGACTGTAAAAGCAGCATGAGTACTTAACAACCTTAACTGAAACTAGCAGGGGCACTTAACAACCAAAGCTGAAAGAAGTATGAGTACTTATACAGGTTCAACCGTACAAAGCACGCCTTGAAGAGTGCTACTTTGCCTACAGTTAACCAAGGGTGAGGCCGCCAAGGCCCAAGCGCCACCAGCGCATCCACAACCTTCGAAAGCAGCTTCATCTCGCAACGTGGTCAATAAACATGATATTCGCTTTAGAGCCATGGAAAAGCATGAACATAATCTTACATCCTATTCTCCAAGATGGACGGGCCTTCATTATTTGAGACCACCCACGAATAAGTATCTTTTCACCTCCAAGCGGAATTGAGTAGGTCGACATAAACATCATGTTGTGACCAAGCGCAAGTCTGACCCGACCATGGTCAGGCATCTGTATAGGAACAATAGAACTCGGCAGTTCCTGTTTCAAGAAGATCACAGCTGTAAAACTATGTATAAGCAATAGTTTATGAACAACATATATAACAAAAAACAGCTCGTACCATAAGTTTCTCGACACAGTTGGACCTGTTCAACGAGTGCAACAGTGGCACACATATCCCACGTGGCCTTCCACCATTGAAACGCCCCACAAGGACCTCAAGACGATCAATAAAGTGAGTAAATTGCACAGAAGTACCACAATTGAGGCATTAGAAGCAGATTGGTATCAAGATTGGTATTTTTTACGTGTCAATACCAAGTCTGGGGCAAGCCATTACAAAAAGGTCTAAACAGCATATAAACGCGTATAGACGGTGTATCTGACCAGCGGGCCCCATCTGTCGGATGCCGACGTGGCATGTTTTTTGCATAAACCCCCCTGTTTTGCTGGCGCTGCTGTTCGTCGTCTCCACACGGCGTGAACAGGGAACTTGGCGCTGGCTGGGATGAGGTCAGGTGGACACGGGAGGCGCAGAGGAGGCCGGATGCGGCGAGGTAGGGCGCTGGGGCGTCGCACTCAATGGGAAGGAGGCGACGCGATGCAGGAGCTCTGGTGGCACTGGCTGGGATGAGGTCAGACAGGCACGGGAGGCGCAGAGGAGGCCGGATCCGGCGAGGTAGGGCATCGGGGCGTTGCGGTCAAAGGGGAGGAGGCGGCCGGATGCAGGGGCTCCAGCGTCAAGGGACGAAGGGGATGGACGGATCTGAGGCTCTCCAGCGCGGATTGGCCGGGAACCAAGGCGGCGCGTCGGGCTAGAGCTACGGGAGGTCATCCATGGCGGCTTGATGTCGGGCTCCTGTCCTATGGGCAAGAGAGAGAGAGAGAGAAAGAGAGCTCCAGGTGAGAGAGAGAGAAAGAAGAAAAAAATGGAAGAAAGAAGAAAAGGAGAGAGCCAGGGTGCGGGGAAGAGAAGGAGAGAGGCAGGGTGCGGGGATGGCCTGGTCCTGGTCGCCGGTGGTGATGCTCTGCCGGCCGGCCGGCGGCGAGGCGAGGAGGAGGCCGGGTTATGGGAAGCGAAGGAGCTCGGGCTCGAGGGGCTCCTCCCTCGATCCAGATCGGGCGCCACCACACGTGGACACGACGAACAGCAGCGCCAGCAAAACAGGGGGGTTTATGCAAAAAACATGCCACGTAGGCACCCGACAGGCGGGGCCCGCTGGCCAGATACACCGTCAATATGCGTTTATATGCTGTTTAGATCTTTTTGTAAACGGCTTGCCCCAGACTTGGTACTGACACGTAAAAATTACCAATCTTGGTACCAATCTGCTTCCAATGCCCCAGTTGTGGTACTTCTGTGCAATTTACTCCAATAAAGTGTAGGAACTTGTGGATGTCGATCCAGTCAACTTCAGTGCCATTAGTAACAACCGAGTTATTACAGAGTAAAAAACGAGCAGACTGCTTAACTCTGAAAAACCTACACGTGCCACTAATTATTATAAGAAAATATTAGTTAGAAGTAGCATCTTCATGAGAGATTCGTTGCTACTTCTATAGTTAAATTGTGATTAGTTAGACAGAATAGGTGGATTAAGAAGTAATCGAGGCAACAAGCAAGAACCAGATACAAAACTAACATGGATGAACAATTGGAATGACGTCGGGGTGGAAGATCGCAGTGAAGATGAGAGCAGGTTCTGCTATTTCCATCAACATTCGTGCGCCAACTTTCAGTCCGTAACACTTGAGAAAGTTTATCCAAGTTCGACCATAAAAAAGCAGCGATCTTCTTGGTTCATGAACCCAACTCGGAAGTAATATCCATGGCTTGTCTTCACTGTGACCATTAAACTAGTGTATTCAGTTATGGCAAGGCCGAGCATCTTGAGTACATGTGTTCTGGCAGAGCAAATAATACACTGCAGGAAAAATGATATAACAACACAACATGTTCAAAAAAACCCCACCCTCCCAGATAGAGAAGAGGATTCTAGGAACATACTGTGCGCGTTTCAAAATGTTGTGGTAGGATGAGAAGGAACAAGTGTGGCGCTCACGAGGGCGCAGAAATCAGAGGGTACTCAGACTTTGTGCAATCGCAACTCAAACACACTAGATTCAAAGACGAAGAAAATGCATCAGCAACGGCGGCTGCCATCCTAGGATTACCTGCGACCAAGGGACTTGGATTTATCGGGGATGGATGAAGAATTTGTACCTGGTTCTCCATGAGAAAACCCTATGCAATCTCCGAGCGGGGTTTTCTCGAACAAGGTGACGAGGGAGAAGGGATTCGTGCCCAAAGTGAAATATTGCTGCTTCCTCTGCCAACTTACTGCTAAAGCTGGAAAGGGGGGGGGTTGTGATTTGACGGCTCATTGGGCATTATTGCGGTGCTACGACCGGGGTGTGTCTACCGTGAAGTTGTGCACTCTAATTTGTGCATATGGCACGTGGCCCCGCTGCGGTTGCCCCACATATCAAATAAAGGAAGTAGAAAGACAGGAGTAACTAGTTACACATAAATATTTTTTGACAGAGAGATATTCCCTCTGTAAAGAAATATACAAATCTTTTATATCACAGGCTCACCTTGCCGAGAAATATACTCCCTCTGCAACGCACGGGCATTATGGGGGTTCAGCTTTTTTTTATGGGGGGTCAACTTAGAATATAATACTCAGATAGGCTCACGGTTCTGGACTTTGGGCCGCAGGCCGACCCTGCATGTTTGGGGGCCCATGTGTTCTACCTCAGCGCTTTTCATATTGCAAGCGATCGGTACTACGCTGGTTTTAGATGCTGTCGCAAGGCGAATACACAAAATTGAATAAAGCACGGAAGCTGTTGGAATGAAATCGAACGACAGTTCCTAACCAGCAATCAGAGTTGCAATTCTATCAAAGATATACGATGTGATAAATAATACTATCGTACTACTTATACACACAGGACACTTGTTTCACCATGCCAGATTATTACATCAAAATCTCTCGGAGGATAGATCAGTTCAGCAGTTGCATGCTGCTACTGAAGAATTTCGGAGTTGATTTGGACCAGCTCTCCTTGCCGAGAAAGTTTGATTTTGACATCATCCCCTACCGCAAGATATGATTTAGATTTAACCTTGACCATCCTTTAGCAACAATCATCATGCGACCATCCTTTGTACTTACGGTATATTGTGCAGGTTCATTCAAACCAAGGCTGCGCATGGTAAGAGAAACTTGGCCGCGGTCGCCCGGATAGTTGAACGAATCCCTCGTTGCTCTAGGAATTCTCTGTTTGCAAACAAGAAGACATACCCAAATAGTTAGATCAACACAGTGAATCATGTGAAACAACATGGAAAGAAAAAAGAACGAAGCACTTGGGCGGCCAATGCTTACCAAGAAGGTGGGCATGTCAGTTTTTGTAAGGGCTTTGGTATATGAAGTGCGAACTGCAGCCCAGTCTGTTGCCGGTGCAACTGCATGGGCCAGACCAAATGCAAGTGCAAGTGTTGGTGCAGGTGCTGGAGCCGATGCTGCTACCGGAGATGGTGCTCCTTGTAGAGCTGGTGCCGGTGTCGATGCCCGATCCTCTGGTACATCAGACTGATCCGCTGACGCGGTCGGTGCCCAATCCTCAGCTGGATCAGACTGAGATGCTGTCGTTGTCAGTGCTAAAGAAACTGCCGGTGCTCGATCTGTGTGAGACAGCGGCGATCGTGTCTGGTCTGCTATGATCAGCTTTATAACTTGACTAGGATCCGTGATTGTGATCCAGTTTTTTCTTCATTTCTTTTAAACGCGAGAAGGACTAATTGTGGCATTTTTGTTAAACCAAACTGCAGTTCATCATAGGGATTCAGCTTGTACTCAGACAATGAATTTGGTCCAATTTTTTCCAAGAATACAAGTGATGGATGCCTTCAAGCATCGACACGACATAAGAAGTGAAACCTGCAAAATAGCCATCGAGAGAAAACCAAACGGTTTATTCTGTGATGAATGTCACATGGCAAAACCTGCATTGTAAAATTGCAGGAAAAGAAAGAAAACATGACATTAAATCAATAAGATTTAGACAAGAAATCAATAAGATTTACTTGATGTGACACGAGTGAATCCTTACCAGGAAATCACTATGTTGAAGTACTAAATGTAAGATTGATCGTCCAACCACGCGTGGCATGCAGGGCCCCGCTTACTCCCACAAGCAAGACAGTCCAAAGGTCGTGACAAATCGTATGGACCGAACATCCATGGACCGGAAATCCTGGTGGGTGCGATAAACCCTGCAATGCATACAGATATTGGAGTGTAACCATAATTGATAAACCGTCCTCACAAAAAATATGATCTGGATACTTCAAAATGTATGCATCGAATTGAGTGGATGACATTAACATAGACCGCTCTCACGATCGACCACACACCAAAAGCGGCAGTACTAATAAACAATACAGGGTTCACAAACACAAATCAAGTAATCGAACAATAGTACTTACAGGACAAGCAAAGTTGCACTAACTAAACTCAGAGACTATTTCTTGCCACCGACTCTACGGGATGAACCCCGCATAACCCGATTAGGCCATGGACTTCGTGTGAGATGTCTACATGCACCATCACCATCTTGTCAACCTTGGAGAACCTAACAGAGTGGTCTTTCCACTCATAAACATGATGATGAAGACATGCCGCATCAGATTTGTTGGGAAGCTTTACAAGAACCACACCCTTCGTAATTGAAGCCACAGCCAGGAAATTGTTGTGGTCAAGTACAGCCTCGAGAACACGCCTGACAACAATGCTACAGGAAAACACTAGTTCAGGACACGTGGCGACATGGACACGAGCTGGATAGTTCAGCAAAGAGAACTCATCATCGTGTCTTCTAGTTCACACGGCATGACTTTGAGAACTTCATCTCCACCGCTGGACCTGGTTCTAATTCAAATGTAGAAACCATATTTCATTACTGCCTCCGCTCAGAAATATAAGATGATTTTTGATATTATACTCCATATATGACTACATATACGCACGTAAATGAGTGAACAAAGACACTAGAACATGTCTTCAAAGGCATGAGAGCAGAGGGATTACATGCAATATCCATAACACAAGTTATCGAGGCAAATATACCCTCTTAAAAGGTAGCATTGATGTTCATAGTATTTTCTCCGTCCCAAAATTCTTGTCTTAGATTTGTCTAGATACGGATGTATCAAGTCACATTTAGTATTAGATACATCCGTATCTAGACAAATCTAAGACAAGAAATTTGGGACAGAGGGAGAAGTAGAAAGTAATCTATAAGAAATCAGTGTCAACCTCTCGCATGTTTTGGTCAAAAGAGGAATTTAGAATCGTCATTTGGCACACTAAAATCACATGCAAGATCACCCAGAAAGTTGTACTACCAGTACTAGTACTGCGTGTTAGATGAAAAAACACGATCAAGATCGAGAAAAAGATCGTCAACAAGAGACATTACCTGGACTTGCTTAATGAGGGATCCCGGAGAGGGGGGCTTGGACAGGGCGATGGCTTTGAGCTTGTCTGCGGTAGTCTCGGCAGGGTGCTTGCGCTTCTTCGTACCATGAGCCTCGACGGTTTTGGCCAGAGCCATAGACATCACGTTGGCGGTGCACTCTGCTGGCCCATCCAAGAGAGAGGAACCTAAGAGAGAAGAGTGAAAGGAGGAACGAGATGAGGGAGAAGTGAAGCGAGTGGGGGTTTACTTCAAGAGAGGAAGCTGGGAGAGAAGAGTGAAATGATGGTTGCTTCGTCCGTCCAACTTACTGCTGGAAAGGAGGGGGTTTTGTGATTTGACGGCTCATTGGGCATTACTGCGGCGGTTCGATCAGGATAGTCTACCATCACTCTACTACGGAGTAATTTAGTGCATGGCTGGTGGACCTGTGTGCCGGGCTGTCCCACACGCCGGGCGAAAGTGAGTAATTTAGTGCATGGCTGGAGGAGGATCCGCATGGTAGAGCGTGTCCACTGCTTTTTCATTCTCAAGAAAAATGATTACAAAGAAGCGCTTTCCACTCTTACGACGGAGGAGTGCTAAACACGGCAGCCACTTGAACATACACAATGCTCCTACTACTAGGCATGTGCGTGGTTCATACGCCAAGATTACACAATCTTGTTGCTAGTGTAGTAAGATATGACGATAACAAATGATGTTGTGCGATGTCAACTACTCCTATATGTAACATAGTACCGCTTTTTCGATCGTCCGGTCGAGAATGAACAATGAAATCAATGTTAATGTAACTAGGTCCATAGTGCACGGAGAGTACGGTGCTACAAGACTCACTTAAATATGAACCATATGAAGCACATCCTATAGTGTTAGACAGGGTGTATGAAGGGTGCACGGGATGGGAGCAAAAGTTCCCTTCTCGACCCACTTTTGGGTGTTTGGCACAGTGCATGAAGTGTGCATGAGTCCACACTAGTAGGTTGACAAAAATACACGAAGAAGAAACAACTATATTGAGATGAGAATGCAACCAAACACACCCACACGCTTTGTGCTACAAAGGATCGATCAAGACCGTCTGAGTTTGATCCAATGGTCACGTTGCACCGAGACATGGACATGCCCATGCAGAGGGCGCCTAAACACCACCGAAGTCCTCTCGCTTCTCGAGGCGCACGACGTTGGTGATGGAGGGTGCAACCGCCGCAGAGCCCGCTCCTGGCCGACGGAGCCAGCTCACAAAGACGGCGCCCAATGGCACGTAATGGATTCCGTGACGGAGCTCGAAAGGATTCGCCTAAGCAACGGCGACGGTAGCGGACAACCCCTCCTTGTCCAGCTCAGCCCCCACCATCGCGCGGAGACGGCTCAGCTCCTCAGAGATATAGGTGAAGGAGACCAGGTCAGGAAGCCGCAACTCGTTGAAGTCGACCGGGTTGTCGAACGGGTTTAGCCTGACGGCCGCAAGTATCGCTATACCGGGCACGACGGTAGGCATCGCGCAGCCGCAACACGGCGTGGCAACTTGGTTCACCAAGTGGCCGAGGAGATCCTGGACCGCCACGATCGGCCCCAAGGCCTAGCCGGCTCCCCGACGGCCTATCATATCTCCCGCTTTATGCAGCAACGCTGCTAACGCCGAGCATCTTTGTGGTGGACGCCGCTTTTGAAGCTCGTGAACTCGCACATGATGGAGGAGCATGGCACTCCTCTCCTCCTTGAGCTCACGGAGCTCCACGCCCTGGCCCCGAGCTCCGCATCCTTGGCATGGAGCTCTGTGTCAGCGCCTCACCTCCGACTCCGTGATCTGCTGCGCCGCCATGGCACCAGGTAGAAGCAATGGGGAGAGGAAGCAAAGGGGTGAAAGCGGCTGAAAGGCAATGCAATCTACGGGAAGGCGGAGGGAGCCAGCCGAGTAGCGGGGAATCTTTTGGTTTTCACCACGGTAAAACACCAGTCGACGACTTCTCACATCAGGGAGCAGTGGGTTTTTATAGGCGGAGTCATCATGACTAATTGCTAGCGCTACCGCTGCTCCGTCCAATCAAAAAATTAAAAATCCTGCCGCTACCGCTTCCCATCAATCAAAAAAATAAAAATCCCGCCGCACCCAAACACCAGAGCAACGCCATGGTGGATATTTAAATTTACCCGCCAAAGCAAGTAGATAAAAAAAGGGGTGAAAAACAAATGTGGCGGCGGCTAGCTAATCCATTTAACTAGCCCAACTAGCTAGCCACCGTGCTTCACTTATGTACTCGGCGGGAAAGGTGGTCTTTCGTGTTTTGACGACTCATTTACTTGCTTCGGCACTACGACCGAGGAGGACCCAGAAAACGCGCGGTAGGGCGTCCCATGTCAGGAAGAATATATGCATGCACCGCCCGGGAGGACCCTGAAACCGCGCGGTAGGGTGTGCCACGTCTTGGCACAGAGGAAAAATGTGTGTGTAAAAATATATTGTATCAGACGTAGTACCTATGGTTCGACCTCGGGACCCAGCCAGTCGGTCGAAAACACCCCACTAGCCACACAGCTTCATCATGCAAACGTGACACGGTTAGCTCCGTCTCGACCAGCCACAACGTCTATTGTTCTAGGCGATTCTTCTATTTTCCAAGCTTTTTTTAGTTATAATAACACCACGGCAAGCTAGCGCCGCTCCTCATGTGCGCCCATGCAAAGGTTAGACGATGGAGAGAAGAGAGATTGAGATTGCAGACCTGGGACCCACCCGTAAGTGAGACAACGGTCATGCACGTGTTGACGAGGCACTCCCTCTACTCTACTCAACGCAAGTACTGTATAAAATCAAGTTATGGGACAAAGCCAACAACCGCTCGCTTTTTCTGTGCTATCGACTTATGCTTTGTAGTCCAGGTTTCCATTCAATCTCATCTTTCAGATTTGTTAGTTTTAGGTCCAAATTTGATTAATGACAAGTGGGACCCCCGTGTGTTGTTCCAATATTTCAGTGTAGGATGGTTTTTTAAACAAACACTTTGCGCGGTTAGACAAGTAATGGCACGAGTTACACGTATTTTGCAAGTTTATGAACAAAAATGACAGTGGCATAGAATATCACATCCACCCCGCAGCTTAGATGCTATGGTGATACGAGTTTTTACACCGTTGGAACTGAGATCCAATGGCTTGGGAGTAGTCTTTGTAATTATGCGCAATTTCCAAACTCTCCAAAGTTTTTTTTGCAAATAAAACATTCAGGCCTCGTGTGTGCCGCTGCATCTTCGATCCAATGGCTCCCCGGTGCTCATATTAGGTGCTCCCCGTAGCTTAATTACCCGCTACGGTGATATAAGCATCTAGGTCGTATGATGAGTGATCAAATGGCACATGCATAGTACTTGTACTTTCTGCGCATTTCCCAAACTCTATCAGCCGTATATTGCAAAAACATTCAAACCTCCTATTGTAGGCCGTTAGATCTCAGTGAACTCGTATCACCATAGAATCTACAGTGCGGGAGCACCTCATACTCTCCCATGCGAGAAAACATAAGGTGCTATCGCAGCTTGGATGCTACGGTGATACGAGCTTGGAGGTATTTTGATCTGAGATCCAATGGCATCTGAGCAGTCTTTGTGCTTGTAAGCAAAGTGGTCGAACTCTTTTGGCGGCTTTTACGCAAAAAAACCATTCGAACCACCGAGGAGGTGTTGGGTCACAAATCCAACGCCTCCGAATAGCTTGTATCACCAATGCATCTAAGGTGTGGTAGCACATGATATTCTTACATATAGGAGAATATGATGTCCTCCTTCATCTTAGATGCTACGGTGATACGAGCTTCGAGGTCGTTGGATATGGGATCAAAGGGCATCTAAGTAGTTTTTGTACAAATTGTGTGCAATTCTCAAACTCATCAAGGTTTCCTGAAAAAAATTAAGACACATCATGTGAGCTGCTATATCTCAGATCTACAAGCTCCAAGCAACTCAGATCAAGATATAGCATCTAAGGTATGGGGGTACATGATATTCTCCCGGGGAGGAGGAGTGGGGGTGCACAACCAATCGGTGGTTGGGAGGGTGGGGACAAATATAATCTAAACAACCCTTAACAGAGCTCCAAAATTTTATCTAAGGTCGAGGGGTTGACCCCCGACAATCATAGCTCCGCCTAAACACAACATTTGCATGTACTGTAGTACTAGACTTAATATTCATGTTTCAGTTTCATGTTCATTTTAAATATTGAATGGAGGACCATGGATGTCTTACATTCTACTCTTCGTTCCTAAATATTACTCTTTTAGAGGCTTCAAATGGACCGGCACATACGGATGTATATAGACATATTTTAGAGTCTAGATTCACTCATTTTGCTCCGTATGTAGTCACTTGTTGAACTCTCTAAAAGACTAATATTTAGGAATAGGAGTATTTTTGAGCTCGTGTCATACATGCATGGGTTGGAAAAATAGATGCACTATACTTATTGGATTGTTGTTGTGTTCGTGCGTGTGTGTGTGTGTGTGTGTGTGTGCGTGTGTGGTCATATGCTTGATACATACAAAGTTTTCTCACCTCCATATTGTTCATCTTTTAAATTTGAATTTGTATTGGAAAACTTACTAGGGATACCATGAAATGTGAAATCCACGTTGAGATCACTATATCACAAATTCACTCTAATTCAACAACTCGTCATAAATCAATTACCACGTTGAGATTAGTATTTGCAAGGAAAATACGGGTATTGTAATACACATAGATTCGTTTGGCAATTTAAAAGGTTCCTTTCATATTCTCAAATGGTAGGACCCAACGGCGTACCAGCCAGACCTTGGCTCGTGTTGATCCTAAAAAAATGGGCTCGTGTCCTTCGGTGGCGTGTGTGGTACGCACATTAGGCAACCCCAACCCGTCGAGCCTCAGCGTTTCAAGTCAAAATATCTGGCGGCCAGAATTCCAGCCCTAGGAAATTCCCCTCATGTCCCCGGTCCATAATGACTACCAATGAACAACGGATGGATGCTTTAGTAACTAGACAACGTTACCTACCGTGCCGAGCACGGTTCAATTCCCTCCGTCGCTGCTCATCAAGGTCACCCGTCAACTGCATTGCCTAGTACTACTACTACTACACCAGGATGAGCATGTAATTGAGCCCGCTTTGTTCGTGCCTCAGTACTTGAGTTAATATATCGTGCAATGCACTGCACGTAAGGGATTATCCTTTTACTCCCTCCTTTCCGGTTTATAGGCCTTATCTCAAAATTTTAGTTTTCCCATTTTATAAGTCTCAATTTGGTTGTTCCCCATCACATGTTCAGATTTCAAGGTGCAATAAATCATTACATGCAAGTATTAAGAGAAAATTGACCAATGCATGTACTTTATGCATGCATGCATTGCAATTAATGCATTCAGAAACACAATTTTTGAGGAAAACAAGCGCATTAATTGAGTGGTTTTGCAAAGTACAAAAATTGTTCCACCACTCACCATCTACCTTGGTTGGTGAGATTTTGAATTGAGCCCTATAAACCGGAAACGAGGTTTAACTAAGCAAAATGTTTGACCAAATCCTTTCTTAAGAAATACAACAGACAGATGTACGGCTTAAAATTTATTGCATGATGTAGGTTTTGATATTGTTTCAATCCTCGGATCTTAATTTCAGAAAATCCAAAAGTGAGCATAAATTCTTGAAATCGAGCATGGTCACGTGCTATGGCACAAATGTTACTGTAAGTTTTTTCTTCAATTCGAGACAAGCTGCTTATGACAAGTTGCACAAATGAAGAGCCAAGGTATTTTGGAAGAAAGACCTGTCACGTTAAGGCTTAACGCTTTCACTATCGAAACCGTATGCCACGTGCCGCCACGAGTACCCGCTTCTCATCGGCAGTGCCGCCCCAACAAGCGTGTGAGTCGACGGGAGGTGTGCGAGCAGACCAACTGCTGGCTGTCGTGGAAGCGTGGCGAACCGTTATCGCAGACTCACCAGGAGGCGATCCCTTTGACCAGGCTCCGCCGCCCACCGTCGTCCCAACTGCTCCCACTTTTAATGTCGTCGGCGCCGCAGTTTAAAATCAAACCCGCACTACTCGGGATCTCTACAATCCTCTCTCTTCCTCTCCGATTCTCCTGTCTTCTACCTCCAACTAGCTCGACCTAAACGCACGCCATGCCGCATCACGATGGTCTGCCCTTACTGCTCTGGGGCTTTCATGAGGAAGACACCCAGCTGGAGTCTCAAGAACATAAGGCGCCGGACGAGCTTGAACTGCCTTGCGGGAAGACGCCGCTACCGTCCCCCGCCTGCTCCGCTCCTGCCGCCCGATTGCGGCAGCACCCATCCCTGGCATTGATGGGCTGGGAGCCGCACATTGTCGCCGAAGCTTGATGCCACGGGGTTCCACGAGGTCCTCGCCGACTTTCACGCTACTTCGCACTTGCCAACATGCGCCACAGCACCGACGCCAAGACGCCTGCAAGCGTTCGTGCACTCGCCAACAGAGAAGAGCTGCGCAAGGCAGACCGACGCGGCGCTGCGCCGGTGCTCGTGCACACGAATGTCTCCGTCGCGCCGTTGACAGCACCTGCCCCCGCGCGGGTGCCAGTGCCCCCCTCAGCGGCATGGATGGCCGCCATCGACCGCTTCCCTGCACCAACGCCAGTCGCCTCCTCCCGCCAGTTGACTCGCTCCGAAGTCCAGAACATTTTGGCCTTCCTTGAAGCTAGGCCAACGTCCAGGAGTACGCCAACAACGGCACAAGACGCCGCCGTCGCCGTCGGTCAGTGGCCTGATGATACACAGAGCACGGCAGAGGAGCCGCTTCCCACCGCGAGATGCCCTCGCTGCTGCCGCGTAATCTAAATTTGCCATGAAAAACGTTCGGATTGTAATGATTAAAATCTGAACATTTATCATTTCCGTTTATTTTATATCGATCGTCGTATAATTTAAAGTCGGAGTTAGACTGAACGAAATGTATGGTTTGATCTATTGAATGTTCTGCTAGAGCCGTATCAAATTAAATATAAAACATCATCAAGCCACATGTATTCCTTGTCATGCAACGACCTAGACTGCTTTAATGTCGAGCGCTCAACACGTTTAGCGTGCAGTTAATTTCGTGCCAAAAATAGTGCTAATCACATGACAACATGCAAATAATATCCTAGTATTTAATATCCGCATGCACTTAATATACTTCCAAATTAACGTGCATTGCACGTACACACTGACTAGTGCTGCTAGTACGTGAAACTGGTGCCGTGACTTGTGAACGCGTCCAGTTATGGTCAACGGCAACATCGCCTCATGAAGTTCTTCCTGTTTGCCCGCAAGGCCTAAAACGCAGAAGGGGAGGAGAGGGAGAGAAAGCACACATGGAACCCACCGGTAAGTGAAGGCGAATAGTACTAAAAATAATATTACATGTTATCCATTAATTAGGTTGTGGTAATATAAAAACATTATGTGAACAAAGGGGATACAACAAAAATTGTATTCTACGTATGTTGCCTATTAACGTGCAGCTTGAAGGCCCGATCGCATGTTCGATCCTTGTCCTTTATTTTTTAATTTGTATATGGGTCCAAATTTGTTTCATGACATGTGGGCCCCTCGGTGTGTAGTTTGTAGCACTTTAATTTGTGGGTCGAAATTTGTTCCATTCCAACTGGACTATCGGTGTGTAGTTTTGTAGCTTATTTATAATAATTAAAGAGAACAACATAGTTTTTTCAATAATACCATGGTGCGACGTTGAAGGCGAGAAAGGACGTGCGAGAGAGCGATGACCGAGCCAGAGGGAAATCAACTATGGGAGTTATGGGTTGAAACGGCGCTTGGAGTAGTTGTGGGCAATGCTACTTAAAATATAATCTAAACCGACCGGAATAAATGCCTACACAAATTAATCCAAGGTTGGAGTGCCCCTCGCAATGTAAATAGCTCCGACTTTGCGAGGGATGGAGAGGTAGTAGCTTCAACGCGTGGAAGATATGGTATGAGAAAGCGAGGTCAATAGAGAGACATATAGATAGAGAGACAAAGTGAGTGCGATCTGACATTCATTGAACAAATATATATGCTCTGGAGAGATATTGTCCGATTGAGCTTTTGGTAAGGGTGAGGGCTGTAAGATAGAGCTTGAGAGATGATCCAGTCACAGACGTGTAGATATATTTTGTGCGTGGGAGGAAGCAAGGTCAACCGACCACATAGGGTCGCCGTGAGATCGAAAAAGTGAGACGGGTTGGAGAGAGTGACCTAGATAGACGATGTGCGTGAGAGAGTATACAATGTGAATACGTCGAATTGGGCTCAAACATGGTGATATATCGTTTTTGTCCGAGAAAGAGCGAGGTAAATCGAGACATACGGAGAGAGAGATAGAGATAGATAGATAGAGAGAGAGAGAGAGAGAGAGAGATTGAGTGAGCGTGGCCCACCATGAGGTCGAAAGAGTGGCGGCGGCTTGGATGGACTGACCTAGATAGACAATCTGCGTGAGAGAGTATAGAGTGTGTCGATCGAGGCCCAAATAGGGAGATATAAAATTTGTGCATGAAAGAAAACGAGGTTAAATGAGACTCAGATAAAGAGAGCTAGATTGAGCGAGTGTGGCCCGCCGTGCGGAAGAAAGAGTGAGACAGTCTCGAGGGAGTGACCTAGATATACAACGTATGCTCGCGGCGCATTTAGAGGTTGGGGGGGCTAGATAGGCAATGCTCGTATTTAGCGCGAGAGGGTGAGAGGGAGAGGGGGGGACAGAGAGAGCTCGACATGGGGTGCAATGGCGGGTGTGTGAGGTAAGTACATTTGGTAACAGGAGTGGAAAAAGGGGTTGTGTAGTTGAGACTTAGAGATCGAAACATGGAGAGAAAGAATGAACGTGTGTTGGAAACCGATAGCTTGCTAAGGTGGTTAGGAGAGGAAGATTGACCGACACAGAAGTATGTTGCGCTTGTGCGCTGGGGGCTAGAAACAACATTTGAATGTACATAGTACGAGACTTAATATCGATGTTTCAGTTCGGTGTACATTGTAAGATTTCAACCGAGGACCAGGCATACAGGTAATTATTTCGGATTCGTGCCATACTAAGTTTCGAAAAGTTGACATTGGCTCAATTTGTTGTGCTATTTTGTAGGTCATATGTTTGAATCCATCCAAAAGTTTTCTCACTACCATGGTGTTCATCATATACATATGAATTTGTATTAAAAAAGTAGCGTGGATACAGTGAAATGCGAAATCCACGTTAGAATTGGAGATCGCTACGTCACACACACATTAATTCAAATAACTAACTACATGACACACACTCTAATTCAAATAACTAATCATGTGACACACTCTAATCCACGTTAGCGTGGGTACCATTTCGATTTTTTTCAAATAACTCCCCATTAATTAATTTATAGTACTCCCTCTGTTCACTTTTATAAGACCATGAAGACATTTCAGACAATGTGCAAAACAATTCATTTTAAGTTGTCTGAAACGACTTACAAAAGTGAGCGGATGGAGTATGTCGTTTCGAATGACTAATTATTGCAAGGAAAACACGGGCATGGTAATACATACAGATTCGTTTGCAAATGAAAGAAGATTCGTTTGCATTCTCAAATGTAGGCGCACCAGGAAGACCAGGGTCGTGTCGGGGTGGACGCTGCTTCGGTGCCTTAAAGGCAACTGCCCTTGGGTGACTGACATGTGGGCCAGCCACCTGTTGGGCCCACATGTCATGGACACAAAGGCAGGTGCCTGAAGGCACCGAAGCATAGTCCTGTCGGGGTGGTCGCGTGTGTCGGACGGACGCGTAGCACCCAGCCACCCACCCCCCCTCCTCCCAAAAAAAGGACGCATTTACAATATAAGTTCGCGCTTCCATGTTTCGAATTGAAATATCTGGCGGCCCCAATTCCAGCCCTGCAAAATCTCTCTTCTCCACCGTCCCCTTCCGCGCCCAGATTGCTCAAATCCCTCGAATCGCCCCTCGTCTCGTCTCTTTCCACACTGTTCCCCACCTCTGTGCCAAATGACGACGACGAAGACGACGGTCGCGCTTCACCACCACACCGGAGCTACCTCATCTACGTCCTCGTGCACCGCACTGGGTGGTCCACCGACAACGTCGGCCGCCGCAACCGACGTGCCTCACAGACACCGAGTTCCACCGCATCAGGTGCGCTTCACCGACGCCGTCTCCCAGCTCACCGGGGCTACTTCACCGAGCACATCGTCACACCTTCGCCCCCCGAGGCCATTGGGGCTTCACCAACGGTCTCGTCCACCGCATCCGTGCGCGGCCAGCCAACACCAGCGCATCACCCTCAACGGCTCTGAAGTGACCCGCACTCTAGCTAGGCGAGCATGCCCAAATGCCGGCCCGAACTAGGTATCCACACATCACTCCCTTGTGCACTGTTCCGATGATGTTTGGATATCCTTTCACTGCTCTCTTAGCTTACACGCCTATGCAACTCTGGCTTTAACTCTTATTTCTTCTAGAGATATCATCTGAAACAAGCAAATCCATTTTTTAGCGAAGCATGACGGGGCTACGGGATCTGGTACCCATCATGCACACCCGTATAACCTTGTAAGTATTCCGTCCTCCCAGACAACATCAAGGTCGATTCCTCTTATATGATCAACCATTCGCCGTGTCAAAAATGCAGAGGGGGATGCAAGGAGCACAAGGCCTGCACATCCAAGCAAGTGGTAACATGGACTTGTACATGGAACATCCCAAGCGCAAGAATAGATTGAAAAGAGCTTGTACAACGAGCTAGCGTAAGTCCATGCATTTCATTTAATTCATACTGGCATTCGTGTATGATTTGTGTGCAATGGCTGATCCACGAATTCAAGTTACCAGTGGCGAACATTTAACTTAAAAAATACGAAGGCACTTGCACTCCGGAAATCAACATAACTTGAGAAATGTGAAGCTACATGCACTTTGAAAACCAGCTAATGATCCAAAGTAGTTCAGATTATAAACACTAAATGATGCAAGCTCCAAAAAACACAAAATGCAACATGGTGTACAAGGACTACAAACATGGTTTGTACCTGCTTGAATTATTTGTTCTCTTGCTGAAAATATCGAAGTGTAATTGCACGTATAACCAGTCCACAAACTGCATATCAATATATCTATCCTGCACAAGTATGCCAATAGTTTCAAACAACAGATTAGAAAAGTATTTATGCTATGTTGTCATGATACAGGGACTTTCTGGTAGATGGCCTCGACGCTTCCTCAAGCTATGAAAATGCACTATAATTTGCTTGTCATTAATGCCTCGCAAATCTCTGTCTCTCTCAACATAGTAGATCATCATTAGACACTAAATCCTTCAATGAGCTTGCAAAATGCTTGCATTAGATCCCTCATTAGACACTATATGTTCATCACTGTGAGCATGTAAAATGTTTGCATCAAATCCTTCATTAGCAAATTGCTCATTAGACACTTCTGTGCTCAAGAACAACATGAGCTTGTATGTTTGCACCGGAAACTTGATTAGATACATCGATTCAGTCGGGCCCAAGATTGATTGGGGGAGTTATAAAATAAGTAGAAATTGTTTTCATTTTCTCATAGATTCCTACATACAAGCAGTTTTACAACACCGTAGGTTTAACTATTGGCCAGAAATTGAAGAGTTGAATTAGATATAATCAGGGATGTGATGTACTGCTCGCTATGCATGCTACTCTTGCAAGTCGCGATCGTCCGCTTGGCGCAAGCTCGATGCCATGCCCGTGCTGCCGCCGCCGCCTCCCACGCAGGCTACACCCAGGGTTGGATCTTCATCTTCTTGTTCTTCCGTTCGCTTGAAGCCCGGCGACTGCCCTCTAACGAGGGTGCGAGGAAGTGCTGTGTCGGTCTGTCCAGCGGCGGCTAGGTTAGGAGCGAACCAGACTGGAGGGTGAAGCGAATGAATTGGGATTTTTCCTGCTGTCGATCAATATGGGAAGTGCTCGTTTGGGCCACGAGCCTACTATAGGGCCTGCCTTGCACTTATTTTATTGGCCCATCCAAGTTGAAACATTTTTCTTCATTTTTTACATTGCCTGCTCGTGCGTTGGGACGAACAAAACTAGCATGGGCCAACCTGGATGACTCAAACTAGGTGCACACTTTCCAGCCACCTGAGGCGGCCGTCCATACCAGCCTCTATGGTGGCATCACCCCTTTTTGCGTGTATGATTGGATAGTGAAAAATATTCCAGTGGAGCTTTTGATTTACCCACAGAATGATTGAATTGCTTGTTTCTACGAACTGAGTTCGCCAATAATGTGAAGGATGCCAGTCTTTTCATCCTATTGTAGATTGCTTAGATCTTGATATGCCAAAACTAATCGCATGAAATATACAGTAAAGCCGCAGTGATGTGTTTGGCTACAACTAGTTCGACTACACGCCCTCATATAACATATCAAGGACGCACCATCTTACCAGATTAATCATTCGACTTACCCATGCAAAGGTGGGAAGAAAGAAGTATTGGGATCATGATCCAAGCAATTGATGCCATGGACTCCTTTGTACAACCTTGTGTTTAAAAAAAGAAGTTGTAGTGTGCCTATACAAAGAACTAGCGTAAGTTCAGTTACCTGCTTCTCGGAATTTTAGTTAGCCACTTATTGCAAAATTGTTCAATTACGTTGCTTGGCTTTATTTAGTTTGCTACTGATTACATAATGGCACAGCTTGTTAATCATATTGTAGCCTATCTATGTGTTTGATACTTACTGTTAAGAATTACCTGTTTGCCTTAACATAAATATCTACTTGTTTGTTTAACTGCTTTGCTGCTGCAACAGCGGGTTACAATGATAAAGACATTCATTCCCTCCATCCCATAATATAGGAAGTTTTTTGACACTAGCATAGTGTTAAAAACGCCTTACATTATGGGACGGAGGGAGTACTTTTCAAAGATCCAATTGGAACTCTTTAATTCCTTGTTTGTTTAACTGGTTTGTTGTTATAACTCCCAGCTTGAGATGTTTTGCTAAATTCAACTTTTCTCAATCCAATCGGAACTTTAATGGCAAAACAGGTTAGCCCAAGATCAAAGAGCGAGGTCCCCATGGACGTTGCATCATCCCACAAAGAAGGGCACCGGCCCAATCGTGCATTATGAATTGCCAACTGCTGATGCTCTAGAGGCTAAACTAGTAGTAGAAAGAGATTCTGCTTCTGCACTTAGAGATGAAGTTGACATGTTGAGGAAGCAAACAACACAATCACACGAAGTACTCAAGACAACTATTAAATATTTGGTGGATTTCAAAACGAAGCAAGTTGAGACTGACCAGATTGTTAAGGTCCTGAAGGAAAAAAGGAATTAAATTCCTACTTGGTAAATCATAGGTGAAATGTTCTTTCCATAGTTGAATAACCTTTGTGTTGTCTGTTGATGTAATCAATCAAACCATTTGTTTTAGGGATCATGTAATAATTGTTTTTTTGTTTTTTGGTTTGTAATTTTATTTGAGCACAAGTCTGTATTAATTGATAAGATTCGGAGACATTTCATTTGGATTGTCGTGCTGCACCTACAAATATGTTAATCGGGCTGAATGTGCATTCAGCAATAGTAGTAGTATAGATGGACCATAAGTGGCACGATCCTAAAAGGGCCAAGATGCTGGCTAAAAAAAGGATGCTGTTGTAGCCAAAAAAAAGTACAATGGCCTGGCTTATGTATGTTAGTTGATATTATTGATCCATATACTCTATAAGTGTTTATATGTCTGTTAGTTCTGTACATTCTTGGTTGATTGACTCGGTATTTGAATCTTGATACATCGCTTGTGTACATATCTAAATGGGAATACACATTATGCTGCGTGTGACATTTGAATTGGACATGAAGTGTTCCAAACATTCGAATTCACCTTAAACTGGATACTAGTTTCTAAATTTGAGTATCGGCATTTGTAAACCATATTCATATATGACAGTGGAATACATCTTTGTCGTCCTTTTGAAGATATATAAAAACACATAGAATGATTTATAAAGATTCATATAGGAATACAAAATGGATTCAAATTTTAGTTGCCAGGGTAAACGTGGATGCTTATTGTCCCAAAATTCGAAAGAAGCAGCAAAATGTCCACTCCCACGTCGGCTGCCCGAAGCCAAGTGTTTGGGAGATGGAAATTACTGTCTACCCACAATCCATCGGCCCGATTTCCACTGCTCAAAATGGGGTTAGGTTAGTAACTTCGATTGGACGTGACACGACAGCCTCTAAGCCCATTCCGACACGGTGGGCGTCAAACATGGGCGGCAAAACACATTTGATTCAAGCTCGTCTGAAAGACCTCTGTTTCTCCCTCCATTCCCCATTCATACACGGTGGGCGGCAAAACAAACTCGACTCGGCCAAAATCGATGTAGGCAAATATTTTCAATAGGGGCAGGTTTGTAACTTCACTCAGACGTGGCACAACCGCCCTACCTGTCAGCCCCATTCATACACTGTGGGCGCCAACCATGGGTGCCAACCACCCTCTCCTCGCCCGAAATCGCTCTGGGCAAATATTGGCGAGATGCGAGATTACCGTCCTATCCCCAACCGACGAGATGTCCAAATTTTAAACGGGGGCTAAGTTCGTAACTTTCCCATATTTCGCATAAAGGCCCCAAAACATGGTTCCCGTGACCTCTCTCTCCATTTTCCCATTCATACACCATCCGCGCTAGAACACCCCATCCCCACACTAGCCTCCGTCCGCCACCCCATCCATCGCCGCCGTCCTCCACCACATCCATCGCCACCGTCCTCCACCATGCCGGAGCACCTACCAAGACCGCTTCGTCCACTGCTAGAGATGGACGTTTCTCATCCACGGCGATGGACCAATAGCCTTGCATCGCATCCTCACGCTTCATCGGCGTCGTCGTCCTCTTTGCCGGGGCCGCTCACACCACCTTCTCTTCCACCGCAACGGGACTTATCCCCCGATGCACCCGTCTACCGTCGCAGATCTGCTTCAACGCCACCGACAGCCATCGCACCCCCAATGCCTACGTGGCGCCGCAAGAGAGGTGGTACTTCATATCTCCTCAACTTTTTGATCTCAACCAGAAAATAGATCTTAACTTTGTTACTCTACTTTCTTTTCAGCTCTTAGAATTTAGTTCTTAGTTCAAAGCAAACAATGGATGCTAAATATCATTTATCCGGTTTGCAGCTTCAAATCTGCCAGGGCACAGCCATAATACGGTTTAATTGATCATGCTTAGGGTTTAATTGATCATGTTGGTTACGTGGTGGTTTCTTTAATAGAAATTGGAGGGGAAACCCTCTTTTGCTAAAAATATGCTTAGAGTTTCCCCTTTATGATCACCATACGATCGTAATACGTGCTTCGTGTCATAATAACATCGCTTCCATGCATCAAGCTAAACAAGCTTAGATGTTCAAATACGAATCTGATATTATTAAAACAGAGTTGTTTAATTGGTCAGCTAAATGTTCCTAAATTAGTTTCAAAAATGCATGTTAGCCGCTCGGCTGTGTATCTCTACAGGGTGCCCACTGTGGGCCGGCCCACCCTGGGATTTTGGGTCGTCCCAGGCCCCGATTCCCCTCTGT
Source organism: Aegilops bicornis (assembly GCA_021605145.1). Classification (NCBI taxonomy): domain Eukaryota; kingdom Viridiplantae; phylum Streptophyta; class Magnoliopsida; order Poales; family Poaceae; genus Aegilops; species Aegilops bicornis. The sequence goes on along the minus strand of CM038670.1, from coordinate 475,584,860 downwards.
TCTACTCCGCGCTCTGATCTCTACTTCTAGCCGCTTTGCTCGGCCGGGCGACTTGTCCGTCCCCGGATGGCATGACTCTAGGAGGAGACGCCGACTAACAGGAGGCCAGGAGCCGCCGCCCAACAGCGTCACCGCTGCCGCGCGCCGCCAGGCCTACCTTCCCAGTTCATGGCTCAAAGTGCGGCACCCACCAAGCCAACCTGATTTATCCCGAGATACGCCCTCAACACTCAAAGCAGCCCACCTCATCACCCATTTTCTAATTGATTCATTACTCATTAGGCAGGACTGTCATTAGGGTTTGTTGTGTGCTCTGCTACCTACACTTAATGGTTCAGATGTATTTCGCAATCTTTAGTACCTCTAAAGTTCATGTGGTTTTCAAAATTCGCCCTCGGAATGTAAACTAGTCATTTTGGATTGTTGGTCGTAGTGACATTGACCCACATTACTATCGCAAGCCAGGTTTGTTGACAGTTTTACTTGTCTTTCTTACTCATTCAATATAATATCCAATTATTCACGCCGATTAGTTGCAAACAATAAGTGCTAGACAAACTTCTTCATTCAGATTTTGGACGGTCTCTTACTGCAGTTACAATTCTGCATACTTGTCCTAATAAGCTCACAAGTAAATGATTGATTCACTACATCTATGATTTCCTTGTCATATTTGTTGTCAATATTCTTTTAGGGTGGACCACCCTGCTTTCTAAATAATCGGAACCATAGACCTGAGTGAATAGTATTTCTCTATGTGATCTCTTCCATCATGTGTGGGTAACGAACACCGCATTGTATAGAAAGAAAGTGTCATTTCCAGCTTTTACATAGGTTTCGATCTTTTACATGGAATACAATCTGCCTACTTGCTTTGTGTCGCACTACCAACACTCCACCCTTGAAGCTAAACATTACGCCACTCATAATTGCTTAGTTTGTTTGTTCAAATACGAATTTCATATGATTCTAATGTTCCTACTTCAGTTTTGAAATGTGTGCCTGCCTGTTATAGAGACATAAGGGGTTTGTATTTCTGTGTGTGGTCTGGTCAGCACGGTTGGGGAGGTGAACTTTGCATATGCAGGGGTTTATAGGGAGACACTCTCCGAGTTGAATCTGCAATGCATTCCATAGATAATCTGACTACTTTTTATGTTTTCATGAATCTCAGATTCTGAACAGCATCATAATGCTTATGAGCTTGCGCGCATGAAAAGAATAAAGTAGAACAATCCCATGGCTGTCAAACTTGGCATTAAGGGACTGAAATCAAGTCTGGATATAATGCAATGCAAACGCTCTCCACCTACAGATTCATGCTCAGAATATGATCCTAACAGTGATTTTGAGCTAGAGGGAGACCTAAGTCAATGTAGCTCCCTAGTGGAGGAGTCAGAGGAAGATGCCATATCTTATTCGCCCATCAAGGTACTTGCTCTAACTTTCCAAGGTTACATTGCTCGCACATATCTTGCAACTGATGCTTTGCATTGCTTCTACTTTGTTGAACTGCCATTAGCTTAGTTTACACATCGTGTATGTGAATACGCCCGCCTATCCATTTTCAAGACATATTCCATCTGTCATCATACCATATTTATCCATTCAAATGATGTTCTTGTGTATCGACGCTCAAAAGGAAGAGGGCGATTGCTGATCGTGGAGGAGCACAAGCAAAGTATTTGGAAAAGGTAGTGGCACCGATAAATCAAATAGCCCATTAGGTGTAGTTGCAATATCACCGACCCACAAAATACCCCAACTCTAGCAGACTCTAGCCCTACTACACCGGGTCATTTCGATGCCCCAACTCACAGTAATTCCCCAATTGCAAAGAAACAAAGATGATTATGCCAGTTGACATAGCACCAAATTGCACGACGAAAACCCCATTCCAAAGAAAGAGTACACCAAATCTAGTTGCCGATCCCTTTTCGAACCAGAGAGAGCCCCAATTGCAGCAAATAGGACCCCTGTTCCATTTCTTCCCAGCTTTAGAAGACGAAGCTTATGTTGTTGTCAGAACTTTGTGCGCATCTTTCCTTCATGGAAAGACTATACCGCAGTATACGTAACAATTTCGATCTTCCTCCGCAACTTACGCGTAAGTAATGTACTAATGTTATTCATGGTCATTACTACATATGTTTCTGCTGACAGAAGACACAAGATTTCATTCTTTTAAATAGGCGAGGAAGAGTTGGTTGCGCTTTTCAAGCACTCGTTGAGGAAGTATCGTTCCTACCTGAGGCAAGCGCACTTCGATGGCAAGCCTCTGAATGAAATTTCTGTAAAGTCTCCGGTGCTACATTTATCCGACGGTGACTGGAATAATCTTGTTACACATTGGTCTCGGCTGCAGCGTAAGGTACCGCATCTATGATATCACATCACAATTTGAACTACATTTCTGCATTTTCCTTAATGTCTCACTTGTACAAAATCATAGCGTAATAACATTCGCTCTCAAGGGACCACGTAATCTCGCAACTATACCGCATAATCGCATTGCTCTTGTGAGTACCTCTTGCCTGTATGACCATACTTACTTTCATAGCTGTTTGATTATGTAGCATCACTGCACATGTTAGCCTCAGAATCGTCCATTTGGTGGACATTATAAGATCCGTATGGACTCTTACACAAATTTAGAATCAACCCAATGCTTTTGAAGAGGTTTAGCTCTGCGGTCCTCTTGTAAGGACTGAACGTGGTCTATCACCGTACTTACATTAACGGGCTACTCCTCCGTCCCTATAATATAAGAACGTTTTGTACAAGACACCAGTTGTTCAAAACACTCTTGTATTATGGGAAGAGGGGTTGGTTCATTTTGTAGCATTCGCATCTTATCTCCTCGCCCACCATTTACTAAAAAGATCAGATCTATATTTAATATTACCAACAAGTAGAATACATGCATAATGCCAAAGTGCGTAAGTGTAGCCCATTGCTCTTGTCAAGACATTTTGTCCCGTAACGCTTTGTACTTCCAGGATTGGTAGTTGATTATGTAGCATCAATCTGCATCTTATCTTCATTATCCTCTATCCCTTCCAGTATTATCATATCTATAATTACTCTCTACAAAATGTAGAGTACAGGCAATGCTTATGAAGAAGATTATGTGCTGAAATTATTGAGTTATCCTTCCCTTGACAAGGAGAAGGGCATTATAAAGCCGGTGTTAACTGTTAATGTAAGTCAGTCCTTCTAAAGCCCTTATCCTCACCGCTGTTTAATTTGCTCATACTCCCTATCGTTTCATCGCTGTTTAGTTTGCTGTTTCTACCAAAATGCATGTTCGTAAGAACCGTAAGTTCTAAATTTTACTTGTAAAACCAAATTTCTTGTTCATACCATGCACATTACTTAATACTCCCTATATGTATGCTTGGTTTTGTGGATGTATAATCCAAAGGTGTGGTGAAGCAGCCCATCGCTTGCACCTTGTCATCTCCTATTTTATCTTAATCGATGTGGCTGATGATATGAACAACATGCCATGCACATTATCCAAAATAGGTACAATGATTTTCTTTGCCCTTCATCTATGCTTGTTATGTTGACATGGTAATCCAGTAGTGTGATGAAGCTCCCCGCATTATGAACAATGCCAAATTATGCTATTGATATTTTGAACTTACTCTTTATTTTCTAATTTGAAATTGGATAGAATTGATGTAAGCAGTTATCATCTTTTGTTTATACACGTGCAAAACCTGTCATCTCTCTCGCTTTGTTTCAGGTGATATGCCTGATGGCATGCACAAGTCTGCTGAAGGCTGTGAGACAAACCCAACATATATTGCAGCAAAGAAGGCAAAACATCTTGAAGATAGCGAGACAACCCCAAAGTCTTGTTTTGATGCAGTGTTCAAGTTACTTGAGACTAACAGTCAGACATGCTCACATAATTCGTTGTCTGAATTAGTTCGACTTCTTGATCCCCAAGTTCTAGCAGTAAAGGCATTCTGCAACTCAACTTCGACTTGAAGTCCTATCTCTAAGAAAGATTGCGCAGAACACCAATGAGAACCTCATCGCTACACAGCTACACTGGAAGCTATGACCGACATGCTAGGCCGGGTCTCACAGCCTTCTTGCTCAAGAAATTTATGCGCAGCGCCTCTGCAAGGCTAACCTTTCTTGAACTGTCTTGGAAGTGGTCTCGGTTCAAGATTATTTTGTTACGCTGCAATGGTGCCCAGTTTTTGTAATCTGCTTCTTCGTTGCGCTTTATGATCACTGGTGGCGAACTTCGATGCCCAGTGGATGTAATATACCTTAGTTACTATGCCGTAATTTCTTTATTGTATAGAGTAGGTTTGTTCTTAATTCCTACTAGTTATTTCCATCATTCGCTATCTGAAAAAAATCAGATGTAGTCGACCGGGCCGAAACATTCGATAACGGGCCAGGTTTTTAGCGGGCCACAATTGGGCCGGCTGCGCCTTTCTTGGGCACGAATGATTGGGGCCTTTCACACATTGCGCCAGCCCAAACTTACACCGTCCTATATTTTAGTTGGGCCTTTTGTCGACTCCAGCCGCTTAGTTTGGCCTGTAGCGTTGGGCCATTAACAGCTGAATATTGTATCGGCCTATTACGGCCGAGATGAAACCACGGCCTTTAGCAGCCAAAATGCATGTTGGGCCTCAATTTTCACTAGTCGTCGACGGGCCTTCAAAGAGCGAAATGTAGACCGGCCGTTATGGGCCCAGTTAGCTCACGGGCGTTACTGTGCGAAACATATCTCGGGTCTTAGTTGCCCACTGATATCATGGGCCTTTAAGAGGCCGAAAGCTTAGTACATGCATCAACGGGCCGAATTACGCGACAGGCCTTTAACAGGCCCAAAGTCACGTTGGGCTTAACTGTTGCCACCTTTAGCACGGGCCGTTAGTGGGCCCGATGTCTCGTCGGACCATATATGGCCCATGGGCAGCACGGGCCATTCCCAGGCCGAAAATCACACCGGGCTGAAATGGGCCCATGTCTACATCAGGCCTCTAACAGGCCGAGAGTCACTGGGCTGTAGTTGGGCCCGAATATTCGGCGAACAATTAACGGACCAGATCTGGCTTCGGGCCGCAAATGGGCCCAAATATTGGGCGAACAATTAACGGGCCAGATCTGGCTTCGGGCCGTAATGGGCCCAAATATTGGGCGAAAAATTAACGGGCCAGATCTGGTTTCGGGTTGTAAATGGGCCTTTATTAAGCAGGCCGTTATTGGGCTGGCCCACTAGTACCTGATTAAGTTCTACGGGCCTTTGACTGGGCCGGCCTTTTTAACCTATATGGGCCTCTGTTGGGCCCACCACGTGTCGACGTACCGTAGGCATGTCTCCTCCAATAGACGGGCGACATCTGGCCCACTGACGACCAATCAGAATTTTACACGTGGAAATTTCCCATTGGTCGGGGCTGTTAACGGGTTATCGGATCCAAAATCCGACCCGATAGCTTAACGGCGTTCCGTTACGGTGGATGCCACTTGTCGGTCACCCTTGACGAAAGCACTTCTGTGACAGCGATTTATCGTCATGGAAGTGGACACTTCCGTGATGATAATTTTGGTAATGTCATGGAACACTTCTACGACAGCACATGTAACACCCCTAGTGTCATGCTACAGTAACCCTCTATGATTAAGCTAATCATTTACCCAAACAGTGCTTAATCACCATTGTCCAATATCCCATTTGAAATTCCAGTCAATTCAAATTCAAGTGAAGTTTGAAGTTGATCAAAGTTGCCGGAAAAATGTTCATCATCTGTCAAAAATTCCATAACAATTATTTGTTAAGGAACACAACATCACTTTGGTGCAAAGATGAACATTAGCAATTATAATAGCACCAATTCAGCATTTTTAAATGCTATCCTATTTTTGAAAAATACCAAATGAATTCTTCTGGTCTCTAAAATAATTGTGGCACTGTCTATGATCACCAGGGATTTAATGGGACACCTCCCAAATTTTTGCTAAGTGAAATAGTTGGCCAAATAATTCCCTTTCTCTCTCTGTAAAAAAGGAAACAGAAAAGGGCCTAGCTACTACTGTGCACTTGTAGCCCATTGCTACAGTGCACAGCCCAGCCCACTCCTCCCCATGGTCGTCCCCTTCCCCTGTTCACCCGACCGAGGCGCGCGCCCGCGCGGTCGCCGCCCGACCACCTCGTTACCCCGCTGCTCGCGCCGAGGGGATAAGGCCGAGCCTCCTGGCCTCGTCGCCTCCCCCACTCCCACTTGGCGCCTCTCCTCCCAGATCCACCTTTCCCTCTCCCTCATGCGCCACTCCTCCCGAAGGCCACGCCGTTTCTCCATCGTCACCGCGGCCACAACCACCACCTCGCTCCGCCGTCTTGTCGTGAAGCTCCGCCGGGGTCGACTCCGTCGTCTGGTGCCCCCAGGTGGAGCTGGGAAGCACCACTGACGTCGCACGAGCTCGCCCCCTTCCGCCCCTGTCGCCGGCGAGATCCCTCGATTTCGGCTTCCCTTGCGGTCCTAAACTACCAAGGGCCATCGGCGTGCCGCTCGGTGAGCTCCACCCCCTTCCTCTCCCCGTCCTTGATCTCTTTCCGCGCCGTAGCAAGCTCTGCGTGACGCACCACCATTGCCGCACCCTGGCTCCGCTGTTGAGCTCGCGGCCTTCGGCCAGAGCCCAGTCCGGCCGAGCTCACCAACGCGTCTGCGTGGCTTCGTAGTCGACGTAGGAGTTAGCGCGTCATCCTTTATCGCCGCTTGCCTCGCTGAAGCTCGCCATGCTTCAGGCCCCCGCCACTCTCGTCGCCGGCGCCGTTTCCGGCAGCTCCAGCTCCGGCCGGCCTCAGCACGCGACGTGACGGGCTCTCCCCGTTCGAACGCGCCAGCCCGCGCCCGTGTTGGCCCTCAGAGGCGAATCCCGCCGCCTCCCAGATCGGGCCATGGGAGAGGTCGCCGAGCCTTCTCCGGCGCCATGCCGACGTGGCGGGTCGGGGCCACCCTGGTCATCGCTAACGGCCTCAAGGGCCTCGGCTGACTAAGTTGACTCAGTCGACTTTGCCGTTGGGCATCCCTTGTCAATGACAGTGGGCCCCACTCGCTAATTAACCTTAGTGTAAATTTAAAATGGTAAATTAACCTAAGCAGCCACTGACACCCGGGGCCCACCCCCCCTTAATTAGCTCTGCTTAATTAAAATGAACTCAATTAGCTCTCTCTATGACATGTGGGTCCCACTGGACCCACAGGTCAGTTTGACCTGGTCAGCGAGTCTGTTGACTGCTGACGTCATCAGCATGTCATGCTGACATCATATTTCTATTCTTGTTAATTTAGATAATTCCATAATAATGTTTAAATCTTTAGAAATTCATAGAAAATAAACCGTAACTCGGATGAAAATGTTTTCTACATGAAAGTTGCTCAGAAAAATCCAACGAATCTGAATATTCGGTCCGTTCATCTGTCACATGCCTATAGCATGCTGAACATGAAACATTCCCCCTCCGGTCATATGTCTGACACAGGTCCGGAACCGGGAATACATTCCCGGTTGAATTCCCCCTTCACCTATATCGTGTAGCCATGCGTTAGGTCACACCCGGCGCATCATATTGCCATGTTACGCTTTGTGATGCTATGCTTGCTTTATATTTACTGTTTCTTCCCCCTCTTCTCTCCGGTAGACCCCAAGACCGATGTTGCTTCTGTGGATTTACTCACGCCGACGACGACCCCCTCCTTGCAAGAGCAACCAGGCAAGCCCCCCCTTTGATCATCCCGATATCGCCCATTCCATTCTCTTATGCTTGCATTAGATTTTGCTACTGTTATTGTTTGCTCCTATTCTCGCTGTATAGCCTCGCTTTTGTATCTGCATTTGTTGTACCTTACACCGCTTATCCTAAATCGCTTAGTATAGGTTGGTTAGTGATCCATCAAGAACCCCACCTTGGCCTTGTTGCCCCTGCTTCATCATTGAAGATCCGATCAACGGGATCGAAGACCAGGCCCCGACACCGCACATCACTTTCCCCTTAGTTGCTCGACAATACTAGGTTACTATCGAGTACCGAGGGTGAGTCCTCATCAGTACTTCTGTTGTTAACCATGTAGTGTAGCTATTTGGTCGTGGTCATCGAGGGTGATTTCCTCTTTAACCACTTCTGATACGACTCTGTCGTGCAACCCCTCAAGTGTGGACTTCGAGGGTGAATCCTCTTACGTTCACCTTGATGATTACATTGAGTGGAATTCACCGGGGGTGATTCCTTGGGCTTTCCCCTTGATGTTTAGACACACAGTTACTATGATTACTATGACTTTACACTGAGCCATGTTACTAAAGACGGTCGACCACGAGGGTTACCTGTATGAGCTTAATTGCAGTGATGTGGAGACGGGTTGACACGGAGGGTGCCCGCGAGATAATTACGAGGCGTGGCCGGGCATTCCTAGCCCTTGCCGCAAGTCCTCGAGACGGGGCAACGAGGTCACATCTTTCGTGAGTCTCTGCTTGTTACCGCGTGTTCCTAATCCACTATGATTTGGATATTTGATCCGAGGGGCCTCTGGCCTGATAGCACTAACCATCACGTGGGCATAGTATGGGCGTTCTGCGTCGTATACATCAGCCAAGCTTAATAGACGTCGGCCGATCGAAGCGGCGCGCTGGCCGGGTTGGACTGCATAAGCGCTTTGTCAAGGAGGTAGCTAGGTCTGCTCACCGTCACAGACGCAACGTGCAGGAGTTCCCGGGAGATGGCCCATGACCCCGGGGCATAGGTTTAGTTCGGCGGCCGACCTCTCTATTAAGCCTAGGTCAGTTGCGGGCGTATTGTTTGGCCGAGGCCGGGCATGACCTCGGAAAGTGTGTCCCACGGAGTTAAGCGAGCGTGGTGGGTAAGTTGGTGCACCCCTGCAGGGAAGAAAACATCTACCGATAGCCTGTCCTACGGTAACGGACACTTGGAGTTGTATCCCGATCGATACAACTTGAACTGGATATTTGTGGCGAGAATTGGATGGTGATGAGTAATGGATTGTGATGATAACTGGATAGTATGGCTCTGGGATTTCTTTCTCGCAGGGAGTCGAGAAAGGATCTCCGGCCGAGGTTGATAACACTGCTACTACTTTACTCTATGCTACTCTACTCCCTCCTGATTGCTGCAAGATGGTGGTTTTCCAGAAGATGCTAGTCTTCGATAGGACTAGGCCTTCTCTCTATTCTAGCATTTCGCAGCCCACCACATATACAACCCATTTCACCGATACCGATGCATATGTAGTGTAGATCCTTGTCAAGCAGTACTTTGGATGAGTACTCACGGTTGCTTTGCTCCCCTTTTTCCCCCTTTCTTCTTCTTTCCGGTTGATGCAACCAGATGTCGAAGCCCAGGAGCCAGATGCTACCGTCGATGCCTACTACTACATGGAGACCGCCGATGACACGGAGTAGTTAGGAGGATCCCAGGCAGGAGGCCTTGCCTTTTCAATCGTTGTTGCTTTTGTGCTAGTCTTCTTAAGGCAAACTTGTCTAACCTATGTCTGTACTCAGATATTGTTGCTTCCGCTGACTCTTTTGTATTCGAGCTTATGTATTCGAGCCCTCGAGGCCCCTGGCTTGTAATATAAAGCTTGTATTATTTTAATTTGTGTCTAGAGTTGTGTTGTGATATCTTCCCGTGAGTCCTTGATCTTGATCATACACATTTGCGTGCATGATTAGTGTACGATTGAATCGAGGGCGTCACAACACATGTATGACTATCTTGATTCTGTCATAAATTTGTCATGGATGTACATGCATGACAAAAAAAGCGACATACTATGACAAACACGTATCATCACGGAAGTGTATTTTTTTTGTAGTGTTTCCACTTGTTTTGCTTTACTAGCATGCTTAAACCTGCACACTGAAGCTATCTTTTGGAGATTATTTTGTCTACCATGGATAATTTTGGTTGATGTTTAGCTTGTTGTGCTTAACATGCTTCTCGATGTACCTACACAGGACAATTTTGGGAACGACTGCTGTTTTCCGTCGAGGTTAATTTCATCCCATGGCTTATATATGCTCACTGTTCAGGATATCGCTAGCTGGTACCATATAGGACGGGGGCTGATAAGGGACTAATCGGTGAATCGGACTTTTAACTGAATATATCTGCAACCCATTTATCGTTAGGTTAACTAGGCCCATATGTAATATATCTGAGGCTACATAGCAACATGCATTGTACTTAATGTCTAAATATGAAATCCTAGTCAACATAGCAACAAGGAAGAGTGTTACATTAATGTTCTAATGATGTCTTGATATACATAGAAGAGCAGCAGCAACAACAACAACACAACCCTGTTTGGATACTCAACTTAGCTAGAGGTTAGAGTTAGTTTCTAGCTCATGACTAACCATGAACTAACTCCATCCAAAGAGTTGTTTGGATGGCAGGGTTAGATTGACAATAAATGCACTAGGAGAACTAGCTCCAATTAGCACCTCTTGGGTTGGATAGTTTTTTTTTGGTGGGTTATAGATGCAACTAGCTCAAACTAGCCCTCATGTTTAGATATACTTTAGGGCTATTTGAGTCCGAACTAGCTCAAACTAACTATAACCCATGGATATAGCAGCAGTTAATCAACCGATAATTTGTAAGAATGCACTAAACTCCTTCCGTCCCATAACATAAGATGTTAATTCATCTAATATGTGACTATATTGGATGTTATAAGATATTATAAAAGAGTGTTGTACTACATCATTGTGCAATTGATGTTTAGATTCTAATATTAACTTGGTGCTTTTAGGTCCATATATCATTGGTAAAAATCCACGCTTCGACCCTTTCTGCGTATGGGGCAATGAGATATCGATGAACCAGCATCAAGTGAGGAAGCTGATAAAGATTGTTAGTAAAATGGGTCAAAAGATGTCAATTAAACTATTTGTTTACACTTTATCCAAGACAACAGCGAACTGTAGGATGGTAAGTAAGAACTCTGCAGCCTTCTTTTTGCTGCCCATGATTAGTTGTGTTAGATGACAATGTCTGAATGTTTTTCCTTTGCAGTGGTTGCCAAAGAAGTTTACCCAAGATTACCTCTCAAACTACATGATTGGTGGGCATGCAAAGGTTAAAGTATTTCTACTAGACCACGATGATTATCTAGATGTTTTCAAGAATACCGTGAAGGATGGGCGGTCGGCCATCACAAGGGGTTGGACTAGAGTCGTATGCGTTTTCCTCGCATGGAGGAGGGCACAATATGGGCATTCCACTTCACCTTCTTCAGCAACCAGAATGTATTTCGCCTCTTTCTTTACCGTCGTAAATAGTACATTTATACAACTGTGGTTCATCATTCTTTATTTGGGTCTTATGTAATTCTTGAACATATGTACCTATGAATCGAATAATGCATTGGTTGTTTGAACTTGGTGGATATGAATAAAGTTGTAGCATACATTCAAATTCAAATTCAAATCCGGTACAATTTGAAATAGCAGCAATTAAATTACGGTGGAATTGCGCTCTCTAGGTCCTTACGGCACACATGGTTGGTAAAACACAAACATTTGCGATATACACCATAATCCGAGACGGTTCACAAAGAGGAAACATGTGCAAGCATGCACACAGTTGTCGTTTGCAAAGCGTGTGCGATGTCAGACAATATCACAAATGGTGTGGGAATACTAAACGTTTGTGTTAGTTGCCTTATCGTACATGATTCACAACCATGAACTGTTTCTGATGAAGTATGCATCGTAAACGTTGCACTACAGAATAGCGTGTGCGATAGTTGTCATGTACGATGATGTTATGATGGTCTGAAGTGTCGTAATCCTGTCTGACACTCATATGATGATTAGCTAATCTTCTTAATTAGTTATAGCATAAGGTTTGGGAAAAGAGAATGTGTGTGATTGTATGCTTATCATACATGTTCTATAATAGCGAACCTTTTGTGATGGGCCGCACATCATAAACGTAGCACCACAGAATACCGACTGCGATGGCAATGCAAGCACAAACGAGTAGTTGTACTGTAGGGTCCCTATCCCCGACGATTTTTGGGTCATGTGGGAAGGACCCTCCTATCGTCGTCACTCACTAGGCGACGGTTCCAAATGCCATCACGGAAAGGGGTTAAAAACCGTTTGTATAGCACCAACGCGTACCAGTGATAGCTCTATTCTCTGAGTCACTTGGGATTTATATCCGTTGATCACTATGAGGAATTTGAAAGATCAAAGAACCAAGATTTTTCTCTCAACTACGAGTGGAGGTAAGGAACTGCCATCTAGCTCTGCACTTGATTATCCTTCTGTTTTGAGTAAACTTACAACACCTACACCTGCTATTGATTCTAATATGTCGCATGTTATTGATGATGCCACTTCTACTATGAATGATGCTTATGATACTACTTTTGTGCTTGATGATACTTTGCCATTAGGTGAATTTCTTGATGAACAACTTGCTAGGGTTAGAGAGAATGAAATATCTCAAACTGATGATATTATTGAAGATTATGATTATGACTCTCCCCCTAGATATGAATTGCCTGTTATTCCCAAGGGTTATGTTATGGATGAAAAAACTGCTAGAGACTTCTTTTCTTGCAATGATAGACAGGATCTTAAGAAATTGTTAGTTAAGCTGAAAGAAAAATCCTTGAATGCTAGAATGAAATATGATCCTGCTTTTGCTACTTCACCTATCTTTGTTACTGATAAGGATTATGAATTCTCTGTCAATCCTGAGTTAATTACTTTGGTTGAATCTGATCCTTTTCATGGTTATGAATTTGAAACTGTTGTGGCACATCTTACTAAATTAAATGATATAGCCACCCTATTTGCTCATGAGGAAAAATGCGCTATTACTATATCCTTAAATTGTTTCCTTTCTCATTAAAGGGTGATGCTAAGATATGGTTTAATTCTCTTGCTCCTGGTTGTGTGCGTAGTCCCCAGGATATGATTTAGTACTTCTCTGCAAAATATTTCCCTGCTCATAAGAAACAAGCTGCTCTAAAGGAAATATTTAATTTTGTGCAAATTGAAGAAGAGAGTATCCCACAAGCTTGGGGGAGGCTTCTCCGATTACTTAATGCTTTGCCTGATCATCCTCTCAAGAAAAATGAAATACTTGGTATCTTTTATAATGGACTAATCGATACTTCCAGAGACCACCTGGATAGTTGTGCTAGTTGTGTTTTCAGGGAAAGAACTGTTGAGCAAGCTGGATTACTATTGAATAGTATATTGAGTAATGAAAATGATTGGACACTTCCTGAACCAACTTCGAAGCCAACTCTGAAGAAAAGGGTATTCTATTTCTCAGTCCTGAAGATATGCAAGAAGCAAAGAAATCTATGAATGAAAAAGGTATTAAAGCTGAAGATGTTAAGAATCTACCACCTATTGAAGAAGACCAAGGGGTATTCTATTTCTCAGTCCCGAAGACATGCAAGAAGAAAAGAAATATATGAAAGAAAAAGGTATGAAAGCTGAAGATATTAAGAATCTACCACCTATTGAAGAAATACATGGTCTTGATAACCCGACACAGGTAGTAGAGGTAAACACTCTTCGTAGATTTGATGAAGGTGATATTCCTCATAATAAGTGTGCTAGTCAATGCTTTGATGAGTGCTTATGTTAGTAGACAACTAAAACATAATGCTTACATGCTTGATCACTTGAGTAATTATATGAATAGTATTGTTAATGATCTTAAGCTTATTAGTAAACATGCTTCCATGGTTACGACTCAAGTAGAACAAGTACTTAAAGCTCAAGATGAATTGCTTAATGAGTTGAATAGTAAGAATAATGATAATGATGTTAGGGTTATGTAACATCCCAAATTTTCATTTTGGAATGTTATACATAGATCATCATTTGCATAGCATATTTTATTGCATTTTGGCTCGATCCTAGAAATTTAACACAACTCAAGGACCCACGGAGAGAGCTGGAGATTTCATTATTTTCATATTTGAGTTTTCTCGAATTTTGAAAATAGGATCATTTGATTTTATTTATTTTATCTTAAATTATTTCTACTATCAAATTATGAGAGAGGGAATAAAATGACTTTCCCAAAATAAAGGAATAATGAAGATTTAATAAAAAATCAAATAAGATTTTATTTTGGAGTTTTCGCTATTTTATTTGAATTTAGGAAAAATTGCATGTTTCCAAAAACTGCATTTTAGGGCCAAGAAAATGTTCACCTCGTTCTAAATATTTTATTTAGGCGGTGAAAATTTGTTTTGGCATTTTTAGATTCTTATTTATTTTTCTAGAATCTTTCTAAGTATCGGCGGAATTGTTTAAAAAACACAACCGCGCTACCAAGATGGGGTCAAGGCCCAACTGAAACCGGCCCACCGCTGCGCCTCATGGGAGACCGCCGCCACGCCCGAGTCCGGGCCGGCACGCCTCCGAGGCCGACCCGGCGCCCCTTCCCCAAGCCGCGCCTCCCCTTCTTAAATAGCCTCGCCACGCCTCTTCTCACCTCACCCCTTGCCGCCGCCCGAGCCGCCTCACCATACGCCGAGCCGCGCCACCCCGCCGAAGTCGCGCCCAAGACCACCGCCACCGCCGAGCCGGAGCTTCACCGGAGCCCGAGCCGAGGTAGCTGCCGCTGCCGTTTTTTTTTGTTGAGAAAAACCGCTTCGGTTTTTTTAAAGAAAATCCTAGTTTTCGTTTTTTAAATAGATCGGTTTTTCCCGGTTTATTTATTTAGCGAGCGTTCGCTCGTTCGTTCGTCTTAACAAACACATTCTTCGTTTAGATTCAGATAACGAACGTTCGTTCGTTAATCTGTTCGTCGTTTTTCTTTTTTCTCGGATTTATTCCGCGATTTTTGATCGCGATTTCTGATCCGATTTTTGATCTAGTATAACTTTTCGCTCGTTTATCGGAATCAGGCGATTCAAGCGCCTAGGGTTTCGTCTCGAAACCCTCTTTACAAATAATCTACTAAAACAAGTTTTTGCCTGTGTAAAATTTGACTTAGGTTCAGATTAGTAAAACGAAGCCTGTTTCTTTCGCCGTTTGACTTTTGTTGTCTCGTTCGATTTGATTCTTTTTGCAAACCGGAGTTCTTAAGTTGAGCTTTCTGGTTGGATCTTTTATTTGAGTTTTACCTATGCATTAGTTGAGTACTTATTGTGTGCTTGTTTGTTTGCGATAGAGTACCCGGAGTGCGCCGCTTGCTACTTTGAATCTCTAGGTTTCACGGATCATCAGCAAGACAAGTAACACTTTGATCATATCCCTTTTCATACCCAGTTTTTATGCATTAGATCAATCCCCAAACATTGCATGATTAGGATCTAATTAAACTGTGGGTTTTGGGGAAGTAGTTGAGGTAGTACCTATTACCTGTTTCATTTCAAACCCTTGGGAGTTACTTCTACGTTTGATTATTATTGCCATGCTATGCTAAGTAGACGTGGATTGGGTGAGTGTATCCATGACAGATGTGAGACTGTTAATTAATGGTTTACTTAAGGTGGCAACTAAAACACACATCTGGGTGGATTGAGGTACTTGGGTATTCCAGGATTGCCTATTTTTCTTTTTGGACCGCCACCCAGGCTCAAAGGGATCATGAGATTATTCATGCTAGAATCTTCCGTGTGGAGCCACAAGCTACTATGGGCTCTAGCATAGTTTACCAAGTCGTGCGAACTCTTATAGTGGTAGACTAGCAGATGTAGAGGGGTGTAGGTGTAACTGTCTACCCGTTCGTAAGGTGCTAGCGCTTCTGAAAGACTATTTCTCGGTCATTCGTTTCTCAAACACCATATTGTGCGAGAATCCCAACGGAGGAGATCGAGTCTTGTGGGGAAAAGTGCGCAAACCTCTGCAGAGTGTAACAAACTAATCATGGTTAGCCGTGTCCCCAGTTATGGACATCTTGAGTATCTAGTACTTGGATTATCATGTGAATCCCATCATGTTACTTTAAATTAATATTGTTGGGTTTTAATGATAATGTTTAATTGGGGTTGAGAATGCTGTCAACCATTCTCAATGTTTAACAACCACCATGATAGTTAAACAAAATTTATTCCTTTGCAGTAGGGAAAAATTGGCTTTACGCAAAACTGTAACCATAGAGCTTTCCACCAACCATATATGCATGTAGTATAGCATTACCCTTTTCATATTGCTCTCTATGTGTTACCTTGCCAGCATATTCCATGTGCTGACCCGTTTTCGGGCTGCAACGTTCATGTTGCAGACTTTTCAGACGACAAGTAAGGTGCCTTAGGTCGTGGTTCTATACTCAGTGATGCCGTTGGAGTTGATGGACTCGCTTATCTTCCAAGCCTTCCGCTGTTATCATTATTAGATGGCCTTAAGCCATATTTATTGTAATAAGTTATCTTTTGAGACAATCGATGTAATAAGTGTGTGATTGCTACTCTGTTATAAATCTGTCAAGCATGCGGCGTGTCAAGACATCGATCCAGTGGATGACACCGATGCACGTAGATCGTCTGCTTGAGGTCTGGTCGCCATGTGTTATGAATAGAGGTGGTAAAATGACCCAGGAACCTTTGTATCTTGAGGGCCATCCTAAGAGAGTTGAGCAAGATTCTCAGAGAATTAATACTGATGCACCTAGTCCTCGTACTAAAATGAAAAAGAAAACTGACAGGACTTTGCATGCTAGTGAACTTGCTATAGACACACCTGAGAATCCCAATGATATTTCTATTTCTAATGTTGAGACACAATCTGGTGATGAACAAGAACCTAGTGATAATGTTAATGATGATGTTCATGTTGATGCTCAACCTATGGGTTCAGAAACATGGTAAGAGAGACTTCGTTGCTAGGAAACATGGTAAAGAAAGAGAACCATGGGTTCATAAACCCATGCCCTTTCCTCCTAAGCCATCCAAGAAAAGGATGATGAGGAGTATTTTGAGCACTTTCTTTGAAATGATTAGACCTATCTTTTTGCGTATGCGTTTGACTGGTATGCTTAAAATGCCTCCTTATGCTAAATATATGAAAGATATTGTTACTACTAAAAGAAAGATACCGGAAGCTAAAATTTCCACCATGCCTATTGGTATTTGTGAGGATGTGCCTGTTGTGGTTGCAAATGTTACCATCTTAACGGACTTTGTTATTCTTGACATTCCCAAGGAGGATAGTATGTCAATTATCCTTGGTAGACCCTTTTTGAACACTGCACGGGCTGTTATTGATTGCAACAAAGGCAATGTCGCTTTTCATGTTAATGGTAATGAGCATACGGTACACTTTCCAAATAAACAACCTCAAGTTCATAGTATCAACTCTATTGAAAAAATTTCAACTATTACTATTGGAGGTTTTGAATTTCCACTTCCTACTGTCAAAAAGAAATAAGATATTCTTATTGTTGGTGACATGCATATCCCTGTTGAGGTAACCTAGTGTTATTCGAAAATTCTCCAGTTTCTTGTCATTCGGAAGAAGTTTGTTAATAAGACTCGATCAACCTTGTTAATGGATTCCTTTTGATGAGCATGAGATGGATGCATTTAGAAGTCACAACTCTCTGTAACCATCTTTTACTTTCTGTTAATTAGTTTAAATAAAGCAAAAATAGTATTTTCTATGTGTTTTCTGAATTATCCATGTAGTAAAAATGTACTGAAAATAAAAGTTCACCAAATGTCCTGAAAATTGGATATGATTTTTTAGAATATTTTAGAATTTATGGTGCAAAGAACACACCAGGGGGCCTCACCAGCTGGCCACAAGGGTGGAGGGCGCGCTCACCCCCCTGGGGCGCGCCCCCTGATCTTGTGGGCCCCACGTGCCCCCTCCACTTATTCGAGCACCCATCCGCTCCTTCTTCCTCCAGAAAAAGCACTCCATAGCTCAAACTCGTGTTCTTGCTCATCTTGCTGCCATTTTTTATCTCCTTGCTCAAAGTTCCATTCACAAAACTGCTTTGGGGGATTGTTCTTCGGTATGTGACTCCTCCAATGGTCCAATTAGTTTTCGTTCTAGTGCTTTATTCATTGCAAATTTGTGCTGCTGTGGTGACCATGTTCTTGAGCTTGCATGTCAAATTTGTATGGTCCAAAGTTGTTTTGATGCAAGATATAGCTTCTAGACACTTCTAGGAGTAGTTGCTATCAAATTTTTTGAGTTTGATTCACTTTTATTTTGAGTCACTAAAAAATTCAGAAATTTTGTAGAGAACAGAAAAATGTCTAGGAGAATGTACCAAGGTGGTTCTTCAAGGAAGCAAGCACCAAGGCGTGTGATACGCGAACCGGACTTTGAACTAACAAGGGAAGCTCAAGTGAGGCCGTGTGAATGGCCATTGGATGAATTCATGGATCGTGCAGGTTTCAGGATGAATTCTATGCGTACGTACAAAATGCTGGCCTTGAGGATTTCTTAGCAAACAAGTGCTTACAATATTATTATCTCACCGATTCCTTCGTACGGAGGTTTGAGTTTTCATCCAAGCGTAATACGATATCGTCTCTGTTTGATCTTTATGATGAATCTTATACCATGGACCTAAAAGATTTTTGTGATGCATGCAAAATTCCACAATGGGGTAGTCTTAATGAGCCTCACAAATCTGAATATAATGATTTCCTTGCTAGCATCACTGTAGGAGAAACTAGAAACATCACAGAAGCAACTGTAGGGAGCATTCACTTTCCTGCCATACATTATTTTGCTCTCTTTATCAGTAGATGTATTAATGGTAAAGATGAACAATGCCATATTTGTGTACCAGATCTTAGTATCCTTAAGTGTGCGGTGTTAGGTGATAAACGATATAATTTGGGGGCCATTATTGCTAGAAGGTTACATCTTAATGCTAAAGATGGAGATTTATTTGGTGGGATTTATGCAACTCGTTTAGCTAAATATTTGAATGTACCTATTAGAGGATATAATATTGAGTTACCACCTGCTTTTCTGGATTATGAGGCTATGGTACGCCACCAGTTTCTTAAGAGGAACGAGTAGACCCTCTAGTACTGACTAATCTTTCATAGACAGCGTGCCGTCCTTGTTACTCTTCCTGCTCCTTCTCTCTTCAACTTTCAGGCAATGGAAGATACTTTATTACTAGAGAGGAGGCAAGCGAGTATGAGATGACAGCTGAGGCTGCTCATCTTTAGGAGGCATCTCGCCGAGCGGTGGCTGCTGTCGGTGTCAAAACTGGCTGATCTCGGGTAGGGGGTCCCGAACTATGCGTCTGAGGATCAAAGGTAACAGGAGGCGGGGGACACGATGTTTACCCAGGTTCGGGCCCTCTTAACAGAGGTAATACCCTACTTCCTACTTGATTGACTTGGATGGATATGAGGATTACAAGAGTTGATCTACCTCGAGATCATAATGCCCTAAACCCTAGATGTCTAGCCTGTATGATTATGATTGCCTCTACTGACTAACCCTCTGTTTTATATAGACATCGAACGGGACTAGGGTTATATAGAGTTGGTTTACAGAGAAAGGAATCTTCATATCCGAATGCTAAGCTTGCCATGCACGCAAAGGAGAGTCCCATCCGGATACGGGGGGAAGCCTTCCATCTTGTATATTTTCGGCCCACCAGTCCGGCCCATATCACATAGCGCGGACGCCTGGGGACCCCCCTAATCCAGGACTCCCTAAGTAGCCCCTGAACCAGGCTTCAATGACGATGTGTCCGGCGTGCAGATTGTCTTCGGCATTGCAAGGCGGGTTCCTCCTCCGAAAACTCCAAAGTAGTTGATCAAAAGAACTATATCCAGCTCTGTACAATAGTTACAACCCTGAACTACAAGGGCAAAATAATTAAACAAAAATAGGTCATATCTTCTGACAGATTTTTCGGCGAGGCGTTATGCTCTGGCTTTATTATTATTTTGAACCGTTTTTTAGCCTCTCGCTTCATGTTTAGAGGCGCGGGCTTCATCGACACGTCTTGTCAAAGCAGAGATCGCGCCCCCTTATCACGGGATCCTCATCAATAAGGGTTTGGGTAATCCAACCGTGTCGTTTGCATGACCCCTGGGGAATAGGCGATGTTTAAGGCATGTGGGGGGGGGGTGGAAGCTCGATATTCACTGCCTTTATAAGAAGATTGGGATCCACCTTTTTACCTCACGCCTTCTTCCTCCTCAGCCCATCTATCCTCGAGCTCTAGCGCCCAAGTCTCAAACCTTCCCCTTGCCACCAACTACTCTGGCCATGTCTGGATCTGGAGCGCAAGGCAAGTGGATGGCCTCCTCCGTCATGGAGGGGAACATTTAGGAACTCCGGGAAGCGGGGTACTTAGCCCCAGGAATACTGTTAGCTGATGAGGCACAGTCGGGCGTCTCAGCGACACCACATAAACGGCTTACAAAGTAAATGAATAACAAGCATGCCACAGTCGGGCGTCTCAGCGACACCACATAAAGGGCTTATAAAGTAAATAAATAACAAGCATGCAATGCAAGGCCTCAAATGACACCACGTAAAGGGCTTATAAATAATCACAATGAATATCCAGGAGGTTGAACCATCCCAGGGATACTCGATAATTCAAATAATATAACGGGTTAGTCCATAACAAAATAATAATCATGGTCCTCACAAGTCACAAGTCGGAACCCAAGTTTGGTCTAACAGTTTCTCCTCCGAAGACTGACACTAAGACCAACACTTGACTCATCCCAGACTATAATCCTTAACCATGGACATGGCTAATCGAATAGGTTTAAACTCTGCAGAGGGTGTACTCTCTACCCACGAGTAATGGATTCCTTTAGTCCATCGGGACTAATTCCGTCTACGGTCTTTTAGTTGAAAACACACCTAACTTGCACATACCAGCTTAACTTACCGGTGTCTGGAATCACCCACGACGTCTGTCAAGCAAAACTCTAAGTGGGGAGGCTACAACCTCGTGTAGCATGGGATCAAATTTATATCGCGCGCTCTAAGGGGTGGCCTCCCCTCTCGGTCTCAACCGGAAACACCCATGCCCCCGGACTAGGTGGCCTGCCTACCAGCTACAACCGGTATCTTCCACCATGGCCTCTCTGTACGGTGTGTGCTAGAAAGGGGTTGACGACTTACTGAACTGCACCCTACTTGTTGTAGAGACAAGTGGTAGT
This sequence comes from Aegilops bicornis, assembly GCA_021605145.1. Lineage (NCBI taxonomy): Eukaryota > Viridiplantae > Streptophyta > Magnoliopsida > Poales > Poaceae > Aegilops > Aegilops bicornis. The sequence continues at coordinate 475,563,714 of CM038670.1, read as the reverse complement.
CTGAAAACAAGTATGGGGGTTCTTTGGAACAAGGCTCGATCTATGGTCGACTCAGAGGTTTAAGTATTCCCTGCATGATTAGCATAACTAATATATTTCATCAAATGCATGTAATCACCACTCATCATACCCCTCATGCCATGCCGGACACACTCGTCTCGACGAGGAACTAGGGTCAAGCTCGGGTCTACCCAAGACAGAGACTTTCCCGTTTTCCTTCCGGTAGGAACGAAAGGCATACGAGGATGATCATTATCACAAGCATGTCCATTTCCAACAGCAAGGAAATTTCCAATAAGCATTCATGCAAATGATCATACCGCCACATAAAATAACGAGTTCTACGTATTGAGGTGGTGTCATAATCGTGTGAAACAATGCATGCAAAATATTATGCTAGGGTTCAGAATGCTTGCCTTCAAGTTGTGGAGGGGTGAGGTGCTCTCCAAAACTTTTGAAAGTTTTCTTCTCTCTCTCCAAAATCCTATTTTTAAATAAATTTGAATTAAAACACAATTTCAAAACAACAACAAAAAATTGTTTGAATTTTTTTCAAATAAATCTTAAAATAAACTAGATTAAATTTGAGAGAGGTTGGAAAAAGAATAAACTCATTTGGAGTTTTATTTAAAAAGATATAGCTAGTCAAAGTTTAGTCAAATTTCTGGTTTTTAAATAAAATAGAAAAAGAAAACGTTTCGAAATGTACACGTCGAACACGTATTTTGGAATTACGTTTCCACTTATGCCTGCGTGGACTGCATCGGGTCACCGACAGGACCCGCTTTGCCCATCGGTCAGGTTTGACCGATCCACGCTGCCGCCTCCTCCGACCGAACAGAGGCGGAGCTCCGGCGAGGATTGCCAGCGAACGGAGGCGTCTCCTGGTGATCTGAGCACATGGGTGTGCTCAGGAGGTTGAGACGAACTCGTGGGTACCCGCCATGGTCGCCGACGTCGACGGAGTCGCCGGCGACGAGCTTCGCGGCGGAGGTGGTTTCGGGCACGATTGGGGATCCGCGCTACGGTGGCTCTCTGTCGAGGCTGAAGGTCTGGGCGGCTCCGCAAGATCGTGTGGAGCCTGGTGGTGGCTTTGGATGGACAAGAGGGGTTCTGGTTGCGGTGAACGGAGCTGGGGCGGCGGCGTCGAACTGGCGGAGTTGGGGAAGACGGCTTCCCAAGCGATTGCGGGCTGTGGGGGTGCCATGGGGGTGGCCTGAGGTCTCCTGCGTGCTCGGATGAGTTCGGGGGCCTCCTCTTATAGCACAACGAGGTCGGTTTGCGGCGGTCGTGGATTGGTTCATCGGCGACCGCCGTTCTGTAGCTTGCAGGGCATCGTGGTGGGGCTGGGGATGGCGGCAGGAGCTAGCGGACGAGCGGGCACTGCTCCAAGGGCGAGCTGGCGAGCGGGAGTGGCTCGGGCGGTGCCGACCAGTGCAGGGGCTATCGGGCGGCAGTGGTGGCTAGCTGCTGACTTGCCGGAGATGTGGGGAGGGGCTGCGGTGCTCATGGGGTGCAGAAGGAGGCGTGGCGTCTTGGCGGTTGGCCAAGGGCGAGCGGTCTTGAGGGAGAGACGCTGGCGGCTCGGTCGCAAGACGTGCAAAGCGCTGGGCCTGGCGCGCCAGAGCACTTGCGGGGCGTGCTCGACAAAATGCTAGGGCATGTTAGAGGTCTCGGGTGAGGTTGGGGTTTAAAAGACCTATGTTAAAGTCATCTAGAGGCTTAGTGGACAAGTTAGTTTTCCCAGGGGTGCAAGGTCTCAGTGCAAAACAAGGATCATGTCAAAATTGATCATGCCCATAAGGTGTTTGTCATAATGTCAGGGGCACCTAGGCATTTCTTGGAGTGGCCAAATTCTCCAGGCTAGTGTCTCTTTAATTGCAGAAGAGGGTGGTCAGGTCATTCGGGCAAAATAAGAAACTTGCTAGTGCAAGTTTTGCAAATCTTCAGTTCTGGACAGAAGGTAAAAGGCATCAATGCATGGACCAAAATCTCCCAATGGGTCCAATCTCCTGGACTTAAGGGTTTGGCAAGGTGTGCCACAAGTAGGAGAAAGCTCATGGGTAGAGGAGCAAGTTAGAAGATGGTTGCAGTACAAATCACCAAGTTGCACCAGAATGAAGATGAGGATGATTCACTCAAATTTTTCAAAGAACACCCCTGGATTTTTTGCATAAAGTTGAATAATATGCTCCCACTGACATCCCAAAATTTTGGTAGAAGTTTTAAAGAAATATTTAAATAGGTTGTAGTGCAAAAGTGAGATTTGACCAGATTTGAAAACTTGGTGTAGAACTCAAAATATTCAATGAAAGGAATATATTTTTGCATAAAAGTGGTTTGGTGACATCACATGACATATCCAAATTTTGGTGGAATTTTTGAATGAATTTATAAAAGGGTTGCAGTGCAAATGGGACCCTAAACTTATGAAAAACCAAATTAGAGAAATAAAGCTCAGGGGAAAATAATTATATAAATAATCCTACTGATAAAATAATTGTTTTATTTGACAGGGTAAAAGAGTCCAATAAAATTGGGAAGTTTTTTCACTAGGGGTAAAAACTCCATAAAAATAAAAGGGAAGAAAGGTTCTGAAATCAAAAGAAAATCCAGAAAATCAAAGTTTAAGTTTCCTGGAAAAAATTTAATAAACAAAACAAGGCTAAAAATTTTGGGGTGTCACAGCTAAGAAGCAGATCATCCCCACCCCGGAGCCCAATGAGAGGGTTGTATTCATCCCACACTTTCTCCGCGGGCTAGGATTTCCTCTCCACCCCTTCGTCCGCGGGCTCATGTTCTATTACGGGCTAGATCTCCACGATCTAGCCCCGAATTCCTTTCTCAACATCTCAGCATACATCATCGTGTGCGAGGCGTTTCTCTGCATCCCCCCCCCCCACTTCGGCCTGTGGCTCAAGGTCTTCAACGTGAAGCCAAAAGTGGTCGAGGGTCAACACGCGGAGTGTGGCGGCGCCAAGGTGAGCAAGCTCCCTAACGTCACCTGGCCCAAGGGGACCTTCGTAGAAACCGTGAAAGGGTGGCAACATGAGTGGTTCTATGTCACAAAACCCCGCGATGTCGCGTGGTCTGCCACCCCTGAATTCAAATCCGGGCCTCCAATGCAGCTCACTTCGTGGGTCAAGAAGGGCATGGACCGGGCATCGTCCGACGAGGTGATGACGTTGCAGAAGTGCGTCAAGGGCATGATAGAGAAGAACACCAGCCTCACCGACATGATCCAAGTGATGCTTTTTCGCTGAATCCTCCCCTGCCAGCGCCGGACTCTCCATATGTGCGAGTTCAATCCGGCCGGCCCTCGGACCCTGCAATGATTCTTCGGCACAACGCATGAAGAAATCTGGAAGCTGCCTTTCAAGGCCCATAAGTCGTGGCCGGGCACGACCGAAGACCTCGGTCTCGACTGTGCTCATCCGGCCACTCCGGTAAGTTTTCGGATTTCTAAATATAACCTCTACTCGGAGATTCTAGGAGTATGCTAAGCCTTCCTTTTCTTCTTCAGGTCTGGACGAAGAAAGCAGAGCGGATTAAATGTCCGGCTCCACAGCCGAAGACCCAGTTATCCCTTTGTTGTCAAAGATGTTGGTTCCGGCGCCGTACCAGGCGCCCGAGAAGAAGGCCAAGAAGAAGGGCAAGGAGGCTAGAAGTGGCCTCCATCGTAAGGTTACTTCGGACATAGCATCCGAAGATACCGAGGTTCTCTCCTCCCCCGAGGGAGATGAAGATGAAGAAGACGAGGAGGAGAGCAATTCTCCCCTCAAGGGGGGAGAGAAGAAGAGGGGGGCATCTGCAGACCTAGAGGCAGAAGCGTCCAAGAAGGGGAAACTCTCCCTTCCGGATGAACTGGAATCAGACATTGAGGCCGTCCCCGAATGGAACCCCGGGCCGAAGCCCCCGGCCGAAGCCCCCGGCCGAATCGTAAGTATTCAAAGATAACACATATATCCGGCTTTTACAAATTTTAGGGTGATATATCATCTATGTTTTCCAGTCCGGCCCGTGATCTACCCCAATAATCATTGTCTTCGGGGAATTCCTTGAGCGAGTCGCCTCCACTAACCTCCTCGCCACGCGCCACGGATTACATCGAGGTGTTATCCCAAAGGACCTCTCCAGGCAAAGGAGAGGTGCGGAGGGCCACTGAGACGGCGCCAGAGGGCAATGCCTCGGCGGTCGGAAAACATGGGGGGAGTGACCCCCATGCAGACTTGATGGCGGGGGCCTTGACTAGTCCGTCCCCCAGCCGAATACCTCTTCGGAGTTCCACACGGCTCCGGATCCGAGTGAGCGGCCCTCTTCGAAAGAGGGGGGAGTGCCGACTCCACCGACGACCTCCATCCATCTGGAGGCATCAGATACATTGAGGGAAGCACTTTGTCGTGCTTCCATCGTGGATGAACACCGTGCCCTGATGGGTACGGTGGTTGAAAAGGTTCAGTCCGCCAAAAGCAGACTGAATGAAGCGTTCACTAGCCTATTAATAGGTTTTGAGGTACGTGATGTAATATCTATGGTCGCTTTTGCCTGTATAATAATATGCTTGTGTATAGATAGTAGCCCCTGAGACTCTGTTCGGCCTTTTGAAGAAAGGGCCGCTGTCGGGGCAGGCTGATCTGGCCCACGAGCACCTATGGGACCGGCGGACCGAGCCCCTTTCGGTTCGGCGGGGAGCAGAGGTCGCACGAAGAGCAGATCGAGGCGAAGCACGCTAGAGGTTTACCCAGCTTCGGAGCTCTCCGGAGAGATAACACTCCTCACGCTGCATGTCTAGGTGTATTGCGTCCTTGCTCAGAGCACCGAAAAGTGCTACAAAGACACACGAAATCGCTAATCTAGATCGAGCGTGGGGAACTGACCGACCCCTTCTACGTTGCGCATGGGTCTCCTTTTATATGCTAAAGAGGTCTCCGACAGGTGGCAACGTAGACAAGGGTACAAATGGAAAAGTAGTGGTTGGTACACCTACTTGTACAGTGTACAGTGTATCATACCTAACCCTGACGGCAAGGGACAAAGGAATTAAATGCCCGTCACGCCGCCCTAATAAAGGCAAACAGGGGACCGTCAGGCGCCACCGCTTGCCACGATGGCAATCTTGTCAGCCGCTTGCCACCTCGGCGGCTGGCTACACAGCCTCTCGCCACGCTACCGAAAGGTCCTGTGGCGACACGTTAGTGGATGTGTTGGAGCCGTAGGTACAGAGAGAGGTCTGCGCGCAAGCGCCTTGCCGCGGTTGTTATCTTGTCGCGCCCGGAAGCTTGTCGCTTACCGGGCCTTCCCGGCAAGCTCCTCTTGACGGGGCCTTGTCTCTTAGGTGCCTTGGGTGGCCTTCCCGGCAAGCTCCTCTTGCCGGGGCCTTGTCTCCCTGGCCTGAATACTTTGTTCTTGAATGGCAGCAAGGGAACCGTGGAGGACCTTGGCGGTCATCCGGTAAGCCTTGCCGCGGAGGGCTGCGACTGCCCGTGCACAAGTTCGGGATACTAGGGTACCCCTACTCTAGTACACCGATAGGAGCCCCTGGGCCTGGGCCACACACGGTGCCGAGCGTTGTTGGGCCAGGCCCAAAACAGGGCACGGGCACACGCGGCCTGGGTCACACCATAACTCACCGCGGACCCACCACGCCCTCCACGAACGGCACGCATCGACTGCGGCGTCGTGTGAGAGATCGTGGGTGAGATCGTGGGGGGTTTCTTTATTCGGAATAACGGAACGTCCGCCTCCCCTTTATAAGCAAGGGAAACAGGGGCAGGCCGCCCATCTCGCCAGTTGCTGTCCCATCGAGAAACCACCGCTGCTCCCCCCTTCCTCCTCAAGGCTGAAGAGAGCAGCGCTCCGCCCCCCCCATCGCCACCAGCATCATCAACGCCGTCGACCCCCTCCACCGTCTCCGCCATGGCTCCGAAAGCCGACAAGGGGAAGGCCGTGAAGTCGGCCGAGGCGCAGCGGCTTGCGGCGCTGCGGAAGGAGCGGGCCCTCTTCCCCTCGGCTCGCCAAGGAGCCGAGGGAGAACTACTACCTCTTCTGGTCGACGGAGACGCGAGCGCATCCGCGCACGAAGGTACTCCCCGCCGCTGCCTCGGAATTGGCCCTAACTGGGTATCCCTTCTTCGCGCTCTTCTTCTACTGCGGGCTCTGCTCGCCTTTCTCTGAATTCTTTTGTGACATCATGAACACCTATGGGTTCCGCCTCCTTGATTTCACCCCCAATGCCGTTCTGACCATGGCAGTTTTCGCACATCTCATTTAAAACTTTGTCATGATCCACCCAAATGTAGCCCTTTTCCGCCACTTCTTTTACCCCGAGTTGAGAGAGGGGAGCCTCTTCTTGGGAGGAATTGCTTGGATCTCGAGGGTCGGCAAGAAGGAAGCCTATCTGGAGGGGGAGCTCCATAGCAAATGGGAGGAGTGGAGGGCAGATTGGTGCTGGATTGTTGAGGAGAACCCCCAGCCATTTACCGCCCAGCACCAAATCCCAGTAGTGCGCGGCAACGATTGGTGCTATCTGGCCCCAGAAGACGCTTGGCTGACGATCGCAGTCACCCGATTCCTTCGCCTCAGACTTGCCGGACTCACCGTAGGCACTTTGTTGGCGCAGACTTTCTTCGCCGCAGACGCTTCCCTTGCAGGAGAGGAGGAGACCTGCCTGGGAGTTTCAGAACGCGGCAGATATCATGAGGCTGCGCCCAGGCCTCAACTTCAACTTCACCATCTTGGAGCTTGAAGCGATGCTCCTAGAGCTGTTCAAGCCCGATTCTGATCATCCAGAGATGTTTAGGCTGCCGAGGGGCGTCGTTCCGCTGTGCAACAATTCGTCGCTCGACCGCATCCATGCAATGATGCCGTCGTGCGACTCGCATGGAATTGTCCCAACTTGGCAAGAGCCCGCGGATGACGTCGTGCGGCAGTTCTTCGACAATCTGGTGGAAATGCCGGTCTGCCCCGATGAGCAGAGGGGCCTCACCCGCGACGCCACCGATGACGAGATGCAGCACATCACCACCAGGCTGGAAGAGGCGGCAGCAGCCGCCGCCGCGGGCGAGTTTGGCTTCACCGTGGAGGAGGCAGAGGCAGCAGAGGCGGCAAGCCTTGTCGAGCGAAAGGAGTTTGCCGGCGAGGAAGAGCTTGCCGAGCCTGAAGCCGAGTCGAGCGAGCCCGCCGAGGGCGCATCCTTCCCACCTTCAAGCAGCTTGCCGCGAGCAGAGCCACCAGCTCCACCAAGAAGGTGTCTTCACAAGGCCGGAGACGTAGCGGGGCGGCAGACGGGCAGACCAAGGCCACATGACGGGCTCCACCGCGGCAAGCACTGTTGCCACGGGAGCACCTCACGCCGCTGCGGAAACTGGAGCGGGGCCCTCGCAGACCACCGGTTCCGGTCCCGCCAAGCGTCCAAGGGAACCCACTCTTCCGCCTCGTCGTACTGGAGGCGGGCCAGAATTTGATCTCTCCGCGCTCAGCTCCGACGAGGAAGAAGAAGAGTAAGATTCCTTGTTGTACTTGTAATTCTTCGATTTGTTGCTTTGTCTTGTATCTGACTTGCTTCATTCTGAACCCATTCCTTTTCAGGACGCTGGCCCAGAGGATGTCGAAGAGGGCCAAGACCCCGGTGGTTGTCATCGAGGACGAACCTACTGCGACAGCAGGAGGCGCGTCCGAGACTACCTTGCCAGATGCGGCAACTCTTCTTCAAAGCAGCCCCCAGCGCAGCCCCCAGCGTAAGTATATGGTCTACTTCTTGCTGTTCAGCGTGCATGGGTGCTCTTTTCTTTGCTGATATTTTACTGTTGATTTGTGTAGGAGCAGAGCAGCCTCCTTCTGCTTTGACCACGCCGCCAAGGGAGGATTCCCCGGCAAGGAGCCGCCTCCGGCAAGAGAGACTTCTCCGGCAAGGGGCAGTTCTCCGGCAAGGGACGGCACCAGCGATCCCTTGGCGGCGGAGACCATGACCGCAGACCCTGGCACAGGTAATCTTCTTGCCTGAAAAACTTCCCTTGTGTTCTTCTTCTTCTGATTTTGTTTTTGAATATTTGCTTGACTTTTCTTCATCCATCCGCCACAGAGCCAATGGAGACCGAGGTCGCCGGCGAGGAGGACGTGCGCGGCAACACTGATGATGCCGCTGCCATTGAAGAAGAAGCCGGCGCTGACGAGCCCGCCGGCGAAGAGGCCGCCGAAGCTGCCGCCGCAGAAGCTGGCGAGGGGTCCGGTGATCGCACTGACGGCCCTGAGGCCGCAGGAGCGCCAGGCGCTACGCCGACCGTCGATCCCTCCGCCGCTGCTGCAGCGTCGGGTTCCGAAGAGCCCCAACCCGGCGCCTATTTGAAGGCCGGCGATGGGGTCTTCATCAAGCTCCCATGGGAGTCGAGCTCCAGGGCGCCGGCCGAAGGAGAGACTTTCGATGAAGAGCTGCTCGCCTCCGCTGGACTGACGCTAGTCGACGCGCCAAGCAGCAGCAGCGGCGAGCCTGAGGAGGAGCAGCTGCTGCGGAGGCTGTTGTCGCTCTACCGCGCCCGACAAGCCAAACTGGAATCCCGGGAGGCGCTTGTCGCGAAGGCGGGAGCAGACATCGAGAAACGCGCGGAGGACCTTCGGGGCCGCAACCAGGAAGCTCTCCGGTCCTTGGAAGAGGAGCGGGAGCAACTCGCCGAGGAGCATAAGGCCTTCATCCTCGAGAAGGCTGAAGCTGAGGAGGAACAGCGGCTTGCCGCCGAGAAGCTGTCCGCGCAGGAAGGTGAGTTGGCGCAGCGGAAGGTTAACCTTGACAGCCACGAGGAGGATCTTGCCATGCGCGAGCAAACATTTGGCGGGGCTCTCAAGGAAGCAAAGAATGCTGCCGAGGCCGCCAAGAAGGAGCTGGAGACGAAGGTGGCGCAGTTGGAGGCCAGTCTCAAGGAGAGCGGCGAGGAGCTTGCTGCACTCAAGCACGAGCGCGAGAAGGACGCCTACACTCTTGGCGAGCTGCAGGGCCGTCTCGCCGAGAGGAGCAAGGAGCTCAGCGCCGCCAAGGACTCCAATGCAGATCTGGAGTTGACGCTAACTACTTTGACTCGGCAATGGACGGCGCCAGGAGCAGGTGGTGGCCTTGATGGAGAAGATCAAGGCCGACGAGGCTGCTTGGCGAGTCTTGCCGCCTGCAGTGCCTTGAGGGAGAACGTGGAGCACTGGACCGAGGGTCTCGTGGATGTTGCCGCAGCCATCAACAGGGAGCTGATGGAGCTGGGAATGTTGGATCTTGGATATTCCTCCGACGAGCACCTCTAACCCAGCGCCAAGCTCAGCTTGTTCTTCAAGGGCGTGGTGAAAGCCCTCCAGCGACTCCGGGAAGAAGTCCCAAAGCAGCTGGCCGCGGAGTCGCGCCAGATCTGCGCGGGAGCTCTCCAAAAGGTGCTGATGAAGGTGGCCTTCTGCAACCCAGGCCTCAACCTCACCAACGTCCTCAAGTCTCTGCCGCTGGATGCTGATGTCGAGGCGCTCAAGACCCTTGTCGCACCCATCGTGGACAGGGTGAGCGGAATCAAGAGGGTTGAGGCCGATCGCGTAGATTAGGCCGCCCGTTTTCTCTTTCTCTTGCCGCTGCTGGTCATGTCATAGGAATAATCCATTAGAGCTGCGGCAAGCTATCTTGTAATATAACTCTATTTTGGGTATCAATTGCTATGTTATTTCCTTTACTTGATTCCTCCCTTTGTATGTTTTGCCCTACGCTTTTAGGGAACTTGTCTCTGCTGGCACCGAGTCATGAAGCCGAAAAGTGCGGACGTCAAGTGCTGGCGGTGCCGCTTCCGACAAGCAACCTTGTCGCAACTAGTCGCAGCTCACTTAAGTTGTTGAGCAGACTTCGAAACAAAGTAAGGCGCAACTAGCTACGAGTTGGTTCCTCTGCGCACATGTGTTTTCCATACAAAGTACTCATTGCTCGAGGAAGATAACTTAAATTTTTTAAAACTGATTGCTCAAACTTTGGCAACTTAGCTTTTCTGACGTTTGCTTCCCGGTAAGGCTAGACTTCCTTGAGCGACGCTTGGTCCACACCATTATCTTCTCCTTTCCCCCCGGCAAACTTGTGTGCGAGGGAACCCTCCTTTCTTTGAGAAAGAGAAAGAAGAGAAAATAAAGATATGGAGCCTTATGGCTCGTTATTGCTTACCATGGGTAGGTGCTGCACAAAGTGTCAGATAACGCATGCAAATAGAAGTAAAAAGCATGAAATCGACAAGGTGTGCGAAGCACGCTAGCTTTACTTATGCACGGGGTCTGCGCCCGGCTTTGTACAAAGGATTACATGCAACAGCGGCAAGACTTGTACAAAAGGTGGTTGCCGGAACAGGTTCCGGCAACCGCCCTTCACGGTAAAACTTACGAACATGTTCAATGTTCCAGGAGTTGCTCACCGGAATGCCATCTTCGGTCTCAAGGCGGACAGCGCCAGGCCTAGTGACTCGTTTCACCCGGTAAGGGCCTTCCCACTTCGGCGTCAACTTGTTGGAATTCTTGGCGGACTGAATGCACCGAAGAACAAGGTCGCCTTCCTCGAGACTTCTGGCATTAACTTTGCGGCTATGGTAGCGGCGCAAAGCTTGCTGGTACCGAGCAGCTCGTACATCAGCTTGAAGACGATCCTCCTCGAGGAGCAGCGCGTCATCTTGTCGCAACTGCTCTAGCTCAAACTCATCATAAGCGAGCACTCGAGGCGATCCGTATACGAGTTCCGTGGGGAGAACTGCCTCTGCTCCATAGACTAGAGCGAAAGGTGTGCGGCGATGGCTCGATTTGGCATCGTCTGATCGACCAAAGAACCACCGGCAGCTCCTCAATCCAGTTTCTTCGGCACTTGTGCAGCACAGCCGAAAGTTACGGTCTTGAGCCCGCGCAGCACTTCAGCATTTGCCCTCTCCGCTTGACCGTTGCTTCTCGGATGAGCAATAGAAGCGAAAGCGGAACCTTGGCGCCAAGATCTTGGACGTCTTGCATGAAGGTGCGACTTCGTGAATTGCGTGCCGTTGTCGGTGATGATCCTGTTAGGGATTCGAAGCGGCAAACAATCGAGTGAAGAACTTGACCGCTGTCTTTGTCACCTTCCTCATCGCTTCCAATTCCGGCCACTTTGTGAACTTGTCGATTGCAATGTACAAGTACTCAAAGCCCCCGACAGCTCGGGGAAAGGGGCCGAGGATGTCGAGCCCCAGACCGAAAATGGCCAGGATAAAGGGATCGTCTGGAGAGCTTGAGCTGGCTGGTGTATCTGCTTGGAATGGAATTGGCACGCTTCACACTTGGTTACTTGTGCAGTTGCATCACGGAGGCTGTCGGCCAAAAGAAACCTTGCCGGAATGCTTTGCCGGCAAGTGCTCTGGCGCTAATGTGGTGACCACATATGCCTCCATGTATCTCTGCCAACAGCTTTTGTCCGTCTTCCCGGTGAATACACTTCAATTTCACACCGTTGAGTCTTCTTCTATACAGTGTGTTGTCAACAAACTGGTACATACTTGACTGCCGGGCTACTCTTTCCGCTTCTTCTTGCTCTTCGGGAAGTTCTCTGTCTGAAAGAAATGGACAATCTGCTGCGCCCATCTTTGGAGCTTGGCTCGACAACAAGGACTAAAGGCAAATCTCTGCTGCTTGGGAACATCCGCTTCTCTGGCGAGAACTGCGGCTCAGCCGAGCTTGACGCGTTCCCGGCAAGCTTGCCGGAGCAAAACTTGTCGGGAGCGTCTGCTTCAACAAAACAAACCCTGGGGCTTGTCGGAGCAGACTGCTCCTCAGCACTGTTGGTGTCGATCTTGAGGACCTTCTTGACGGTGGCTTCGGGAAGCTCTGGCGGAAAATAGTCACCAGAGATCAACTTCCTCTTCTTGCTCTGTCCAGCTGATGGCGTTACAGACGGTTGAGTCAGCTTGAGCACAAAAATCCCTGGTTCCACGGGTAGCTTAAGTGCAGCAGACTTGACGAACCATCGGCAATGTCGTTACGAGCTCTTGGAATATATTCCATCGTAGGCCGTCAAAGTGCTCTTCTAGCTTCCTCACTTCATCAACATAAGCTTCCATCAATGGACTACGATAACTCTTGTTCACTTGGCGGATAACAAGCTATGAGTCACCCACGACAATGAGCTTCTTGATCCCAAGGTCTCTGCGATCCTAAGACCGGCAAGCAAACCTTCATACTCTGCGGTATTGTTTGTTGCTTGCTCCTTGGGAAAGTGCATCCGGACTACGTGACTTGAGGTGCTCTCCGGTGGGTGCGACAAGTAGCACGCCAAGACCGGCGCCTTGCAGCGAGAAGGCACCATCAAAGTACATCAGCCACTCTTTGCTTGCTTCCTTGACGGGATGCTCGTTTACGGAATTTCTTCATCTTGTGTTGGCGTCCATTCTGCTATGAACTCTGCCAATGCTCGCTTTGGATAGTTGAAGTGCTCTCAAACTTGAGGCCAAAGCTTGACAGTTCGGTGCCCACTCGACAATCCTGCCTGTTGCTTACGGATTTTGCAGTATCCTCTTCATTGGAAAGCGAGTGACAACTGTGATCTCATGTGCTGGAAGTAATGGCGCAGCTTTCTCGAGGCCATGAGGAGGCCATAAAGCAATTTTTGCACACCAGAGTACCTTGACCTAGCCCCTGCAGAAGGGAACTGACAAAGTAAACTGGGGCTGCACCATTCTTTTCTGCATCTTCTCATGCGTCTGCGCAGATCCGTCCTTGTCGGGACCAGAGCTTGCCGGTGAAGCCCCACAGCTTGTCGCATTTGGATGCATCTGCCATGGTTGCTAGCTCATCATCCGCCTCCTCTCCGCTACTAACGCAGCACTAACCACTTGATTGGTTGCCGCTATATATAGCAGCAACTTCTCTTACTGACCTAGGTGCGACAAGCGTTGGAGTGGAGGACAGGTATCTCTTCAAGTCCTGCAGCGCAGCCTCCGCTTCCGGAGTCCATTGCATCAGACCTGCCTTTTTCAAAACTTTGAAAAATGGCAGGGCGCGCTCAGCAGACCTAGAGATAAACCTGCTGAGAGCAGCTACGCAACCGGCAAATCTTCGTACATCCTTGACGCGCTTCTGTGCTTCAATCTGCTCAATGGCCTTGATCTTGTCGGGATATGCTTCAATTCCCCGCTGAGACACGAAGAACCCGAGAAGCTTGCCAGAAGGGACTCCAAACACGCACTTCCCGGGGTTGAGCTTGAGGTTGATCTTGCGCAGATTTGCAAAGGTTTCGTCTAAATCTTGAATCAGAGTCGCCTTGTCCTTGCTTTTGACCACTATGTCATCCATGTAGGCTTCCACATTTCTGTGCATTTGCGGTTCAAAAGCGTCACGGACTACTCTTGCAAATGTTGAACCATCATTCTTTAACCCGAAGGGCATCCGTACGAAACAGTACGTGCCACATGGGGTGATGAATGCGGTCTTCTCCTCATCCTCTTCTGCCATGAAGATCTGATGATATCCTGAGTATGCATCCAGAAATGAAAGCAAATCACAACCGGCCGTGGAGTCAACAATCTGGTCGATGCGCGGTAAGGGAAATGGGTCTTTGGGACAAGTTTTATTGACATCGGTAAAGTCGATACAAAGCCTCCATTTCCCGTTAGCCTTGCGCACAACTACAAGATTGGCCAACCACGTAGGATGGAGCACTCCTCTGACAAGGCCTGCTGCTTCCAGTTTCTTGATTTCTTCTGCGATGAATTCTTGGCGCCCACTTGCACCTTCGACTTTACGCTGGCGGCGCGATGAGGACAAGCGGCAAGATGGTGCTCAATTACTTTCACGGGAACACGGGGATGTCGACGGTTGCCACGCAAACACGCCGACGTTTCGCCCGCAGGAAAGCAACGAGCGCCTTCCTATTTAGGATCGAGAGAGGCAGCGATGGTGAAGGTACCACCGATGCCGTCCTCCTGGCGGACACCTTCTTGGTCTCTGGTGGAGCTGCCATCGTCTTCTTACACTTGCCGGTGGAGCTCGATGGTGCGTCCTCGACGGTAGCGCAGCACTTCGAAGAGGTGCGCTTGCCGGAGTGGGCATCAGAGCTCTTGCCGGACTTGGTCTTCTTCTTCCCCCCGGGAGCTTCAGCGGCAAGTGGCTTGCAATCTATCGCAGCTGCTACTTCCCGGTAGATCTTGTCGGCACAGATAAGAGCATCCTTCTTATCGCCAGGGACTGAGATGACACTTATCGGGCCTGGCATCTTCAGCATGTTGTAGGCATAGTGAGAAGCCGCCATGAATTTGGCGACTGCTGGACGGCCAAGTATCCCATTGTAAGGCAATGGAAAGTCAGCAACGTCAAAAGTGACCCTCTCAGTCCTGAAGTTCAACTCGCTGCCAAATGTCACTGGCAACGTGATCTTTCCCTTCGGCTTGCTCCTTCCCGGATTGATTCCTTGGAAAGTGCCGGTCTCTTCGAGCTCGCTATCAGGGATCTGGAGTTTCTGGAGCACCGCGGAGGAGATCAGATTCAAGCCGGCCCCGCCGTCAACTAGCATCTTAGTGACCTTGAGGTTGCGGATAGTTGGTGAAACCAACATCGGCAAGCACCCGACCGCCGATTACATGATCAGGGTGGTCCTCAATATCAAAGATGATAGGCGTCTTGGACCATTTCGAGAGGCCTGCGTGACTCGATGGATGGTTCTGCTGCATTGACTTCCCCGCATCCATCGCTTGAGTTGGCGGTGTGAAGTATCTGAGAAGCTTGCCGTCAACGCAGGACCTCTCGTGGCTTCGGAACTCCTGCTCATCGGTCTCGTCATCATCCATGTCTTCATCATCGTCGTCGTCTTCATCCTTGTCGCGGCCGCGGGGAGGTCTGTCTCCTTGCCGCTGTTTGGCGTTGCCGCGGCATCCTCCTCGGCCGGGACATTTCTTGCTAGCTCCTCCAGCACCTTCCTGGGCCTTCTCCTTGTCGCGTCGTTCATATTCAGCCTTCTGCTGCTCGACAAGCTGCTCGACCTTCTTGCAGCTCACGGAGGTCATGGCCCTTGGTGCGGTGGATCTTGCAAGATCGCTTGTTGGAGCAAATCACGCTTGTCGGCGACCGCCACAGCCTGGCAGTTGGTGCCAGCGGCAACCTCCTTGCCGGAGCTACCAACTTTGGTTTTCTTGGCGCCACCTCCGTTGCCGGACTGCTCAACAACTAGCACATCTTTGCCTTTCTTTTTCCTGTTGCCTCGCTGCCGGCTCTTCCTTGCCGGAGCGGTCTCCTCACTATAAGATCCTCCACCTTGATATTCTCTCCGGGGAGTCTCCTCCCTTCCTCAGCACGTGCACACTTGTCGGCCAGGGCATATAGCTCACTGACATCTCTGATCTTGCACATCGCCATCTCCTCCCGCATCCTGCGGTTTTGCATGTTCTGATGGAACGCGTTGATCACCATGGCGGGGTGGACATCAGGATGTTGTCTTGTACACGGCTAAATCTTTGAATATACTTGCGCAGGGGCTCTCCTTCCTTCTGGGCGAGCAGATGAAGGTCACTTTCTTGGCCATGGGGCTTGTGGCCGCCTGTAAAGGTGCCGACAAACTGATGGCATAGATCTACCCAAGAAGATATGGAGTTGTCCGGCAAGTGCATGAGCCAGGATCTGACATTGGGCTTGAGCACTAGCGGGAAGTAGTTGGCAAGGATCTTGTCGTCTCGCCCCCCGGCAGCTTGCTCCGCGATGGTGTAGATGCTGAGGAACTCCGACGGATGCGTCTTGCCGTCGTACTTCTCTGGTACATCTGGCTTGAAATTCTTCTTCTTGGGCCCTTTGGACTTGCCGCAGCTCACGAGTGAACGCAGGGCAACCTACGCGTCTGACAAGTCGCTGGTTCTCTGGTGCATGCATGTCAACAGAGGGCCCAGCGCGCTTGTCGGGTTGACGCCGCGCTTCTCTTCGCCGCTCGATGCGAGTTCGAGCGTCTTCTTGTTGTCGTTCGTGAAGAACTTGGCGCTGATCGCGACGAGCTCGTGGATCGGATGACGCGGTGGAGTCGCTGTCGAGGTGGATCCGGCGAGTCGGCGATCTTGGCCTTCGGGGTGGAGAGTGCATGGTGGTTGCACCCCCACCGGTCTCGTCGCCACCAGCTCGTGTTTGGCAGTCTGTCGCGGCAGCGGCGATATGTACTCGGTTGCCGCGGAGCGTCGCCGTTAAGCGGCTGATGAGACTACGAATGGTGGCCCTCCATTCATCGACCTTGTCGGCCGTTGGAGGGTAATCCAGAGCGATTGCGCTCTCGCCAAAGCTTATGCTGGAGTGGTGGGTGGCAGTGGTGAACGGCGCGAGGAGCGGGATATGCTCGGACTTCTAACTATGTTAGAAGGAGCAGTATCCCATCCGGGCGACCATGCCTCGCTCGCGCCAACATGTTGGCGTGCATGCTGGTCTTGAGCATCCCGAGATCCTCCAGCTCGATCTTGGTCCAACGAGCGTACGGCATTGTGAATGCCATGACGCTGTCGGTCCCGCGCCTCTGAGACGGCGCGGTGCATGTCTGACGCCGAGGTCTGCGCAGCCTTGTCCTTGGACTTGGCAGCACCGTGAGCTACCCGTCACCGTCCATTCTTCTGCCAGCGTCTACCCCACCACCTGTTTGCTCCGGTGGCTGTGGGTTCGACGTGGACGGGGCTTCTGCCGCCGAAGCCTTCTTCTTCGGTGGCATGCTGATGAAGATGATGAAGATCTAGCTAGCGTGGTCGCCGGATCAGGTTCACACAATCTCGACGCGCCTAGGCTGATCTGGCCCACGAGCACCTATGGGACCGGCGGACCGAGCCCCTTTCGGTTCGGCGGGGAGCGGAGGTCGCACGAAGAGCAGATCGAGGCGAAGCACGCGAGAGGTTTACCCAGCTTCGGAGCTCTCCGGAGAGATAACACTCCTACTGCTGCATGTCTAGGTGTATTGCGTTCTTGCTCAGGAGCGCTGAGTGCTACAGTACACACGAGCTGCTAACGAGACTGAGCGTGGGGGGAACTGACCGACCCCTTCTACGTTGCGCATGGGCCTCCTTTTATATGCTGAAGGGGTCTCCGACAGGTGGCAACGTAGACAAGGGTACAAATGGAAAAGTAGTGGTTGGTACACCTACTTGTGCGATTAAGGTACGATGTACGATGTATCATACCTAACCCCGACGGCAGGGGACAAAGGCATTAAATGCCCGTCACGCCGCCCTAAAGGTAAACAGGGGACCGTCGAGGCGCCACCGCTTGCCACGATGGCAATCTTGTCGGCGCCGCTTGCCACCTCGCGCTACCGCTGCCTGACCTCTCGCCACGCACCGCTGGAAAGGTCAGGCGACACGTTAGTGGATGTCTTTGAGCGTGGGTACTGAGAGGTGATGCGCATGACAAGCGCCTTGCCGCGGTTGTTATCTTGTCGCGCCCGGAAGCTTGTCGCTTACCGGGCCTTCCCGGCAAGCTCCTCTTGCCGGGGCCTTGTCTCTTAGGTTCCTTGGGTGGCCTTCCCGGCAAGCTCCTCTTGTCGGGGCCTTGTCTCCCTGGCTTGAATACTTTGTTCTTGAATGGCAGCAAGGGAACCGTGGAGGACCTTGGCGGTCATCCGGTAAGCCTTGCCGCGGAGGGCTGCGACTACCCGTGCACAAGTTCGGGATACTAGGGTACCCCTACTCTAGTACACCGACAGCCGCACAGAGGGTCGAATATCCTAGAGGTAACGTACTTGTCTATTTTGGTGAACAGGCTTCGCTGCTAGCAGCTTCGGCCAAGAACGCGGAAGTTTCCGAACTCCAACGAAAACTGAAGCAGGCTGATGATGAGATCGGCCATATTAACAAGCGGTTCGATGAGGCCCAAGGTATGTTTTTAAAAGACCCCTTACAAGCCTGAATTATAATGCAAATTCAGAGTTTTTAAGCTCATGCATAACTATTAATGTTTGTAGGTAACGTGACCTAGGTCGAGGCCCTCAAGAGTGCCCTTGCCGAAGCCAACGAGGAGGCGAGGGTAAGCAAAGCAGCCGCAAACAAGGCGGCTAAGGATGTGGAGGCCGAAAAGGCCTCGCACCTTAAGTATGAGGTGAGGGTGACCGAAGTAGAGTAAGCGCTCCAGGAGGCCGCCACCAAATGTGAGTCCTTGGAGGAGAGGAACAAGGCCCAAGCGGCCGATCTCACCAAGGATCTTCAGGCTGTGAAGGAGGCGCGGTCCGAGTCTCGAGCTGCTCGCGAGGAGATCAAGCAAGCCAGACAGATAGTGGCTGGTAATCCTTTTCTTTTTTAGAGTATATCCGGCGGTCGAAGATATGCTTTGCTAAATTGACTTTGGAGTGCTCGAGACGCTTTCGCGGATCTCCCGAGGAGTACTGCTGATGCCACCCAATATTTCCGGGCCCAAGACGGGAACGCGACGGAGAAGCTATTCTGGTCGCAGTATTTGGCGCCGGAGCGGCCAGCACTGCTGAACAATCAGATGATGCAGCTGGCGGAGCTACACACGATGTCTGGTTTGGCCATGCAGGACATCATAGTCCGGTTATGGCCCACCGGGCCGATTCCGAGCAGCTACTTCGGTCTGGTCAAGCGACTAGGCGATGCCTTGCCCCGAATAGAGGCGGTGAAGCGCTCGGCATGCATTGAGGGTGCGCGGATGGCCTTTGCCAGTGTCAAAATGCATGGGCCAAAATGAAGGCCGCCAGCATAGCTGTTGTAGGTCCGCTTGGTGACAAGGCTCACCGCAAGCCGGAGCGCTACTTCGTCGATGTCCTTGAGGGTGCCCGTTTCATAGAGGGCCAATGCTCAAAGGATATTATGTTCGAGTAGCTGTGTCCAAGCGACTGTATCCGAGCTACCCAGACATTGTATTATAAACCGAGGCCTTTGTAATATATTTATGCCTGTTATCTTTAAATCAATTCTCCTCCTGTGCGACCGTTTATATCTTTGAGAGCTTGCCAGTCGTCGGCTTTAGCCCCCATGTAGGTAGTACTGGGGTGTCCGGTATATCACATAATCACTCTTGACCCAGCATACTGGTCCGTAAAGGAGGTGTTAGTGCGGTGAGCGAGGCAATCGGACTATGTGGCTTTACCACTCTCACTTAGTCATAGGAGTTTGACAATGGGGTCATAAGATAGCCCCTGGTGCGTACGCGGCCACAAACTTAGATGCCTTTAGAAGCATGACTGAACACGACCAGCCCCTCGTGTAATACGGGAGAAACCGATAGGGATTTAATAAGTCGCCGAATTGCTGACCAGCTCTCGCCGCATCACGACAGTCTGTTTTCGACTTTCTCTACTGAGGTGTTTGACCGGGGTAGCCAGAAACACGATCGCAGTAGTTCTCCCTTTGCTACCTTAGCTGAAAAACGGAACGTAAGGTAGCAAGCATAGGAGCCGGGCAGCCCAACTACCAAAGACATGATTCGGAGCCGATGCATATAATGTAGTATCCGGGACGCCGAAGTGCACTCTAAAAGTGTGCAGACTTTCTATCGTTGAAGATGTGTAGATAGCTTGAATATGGCCCCTGGCGATTTAAGTCGTACCAAGGTGTAAATGCCAACTTGGACGTAAAGTGGGAAAACACAAAAAGTGCCAATGCCAAGCAAGGCTGGGTGAAGCTATTTCCATTATAATCTGATTGGTACGTCAAAACGTATTTTTACAAAAGATGCAATAAGCATCACGGCTATTTTACATGCCGAGAACAAGGGAAAGTTGTATACAGGTCCTAGATTTGAAAAGATGATCTAGAAGATCCTTTGGACGTCCTACTGCACATTGGCGCCGCTTTTCACCTTGGTGTAGGATCCTTTGAAAGGACCGATGATCAAGTATGTATAAGGGGCCTAGGAAGGGGCCCTTGTTAACTCTAGAAATTGATGCGGGCTTTTAAAGAACCTGAAAAAATGAAAACAAGATGAAAAAGGTGGAGCAGTATGTAGATCCGGATAGGGTCAAGCCGTATCGTGGACCCTATGTTTAGTATGCCTCCGTCCTTGCCCATGGTATTTTTAACGCGTAGTTATGCACGCGCGCTACGTATGCTGCTATCAGGCTAGGGCATTGGCGGAAGCCGACTTGCTAATCTAGCTCTATATGAGCCGGACTGTCGTTCTACAAGGTAGACCGGACTCGTTTAACAGTGTCTGGGGGCTTGACTGCCGGTGTGGTCTTCGGCTTAGCAAAGCCACCCTGCACCTTGGCCGTGAGGGCCGCGGTATGCTCCTCTGTACGGAGGGAGCGCTCCATGTTTCCATTGACTGTGATAACACCACGTGGTCCAGGCATCCTAAGCTTAAGATAAGCGTAGTGTGGGACTGCATTGAAACGGGCAAAAGCAGTTCATCCAAGTAGTGCGTGATAGCCACTTCGGGACAATGTCGAAGATCAAGTCTTCACTTCGAAAGTTATCCGGTGAGCCAAAGACGACTTCCAACATTATGGATCCTGTGCAATAGGCTTCTACGCCGGGTATTACCCCTTTATAGGTGGTTTTAGTGGGCTTGATTCTTGACGGGTCAATGGCCATTTTACGGACGGTGTCCTGATAAAGTAGATTGAGACTGCTGCCGCCGTCCATGAGGACTCGCATGAGGTGGAATACGTCAATAATTGGATCGAGGACCAATGCAGCCGAACGCCCATGACAGATAGCTGACCATGGATTAAACTTTGGAGCGATTGGCCCTAAGGCACAGACGTCCCTTAATGCACGCTTGCGCTCCTGCTTGGGGATATGAGTGACATAGATCATGTTCACTGTTTTGACCTTGGGGGGGGGGATTTCTTCTGTCCCCCTGTGTTCTGTGGGCAAGGCTCTTCATCATCGTCCTTGCTAGGCGGCCCCTTCCCCTTATGTTCGGCGTTGAGCTTGCCGGCCTGTTTAAAGGCCCAACAAGTTCTGTTGGTATGATTGGCATGCTTGTTGGGGGTGCCATGAATCTGGCAAGGACGATCGAGTATTCTGTCCAAACTAGATGGACAATCTCTGTTTCCTTTGAATGGCTTCTTCCATTGACCGGCTTTGGAGTCACTGAATCAGGCATTAACCGTCGTGTCTTCTGTATCTTGGTTGTTGCTTCGACGCTTGTGTTTATTGCGTCGTGGCTTGCCATTGCCATCCCTGGCTTCGGAACTGCCGGGGTCGCTAGTGTTGTTGCTTCTACGAGCTAGCCAGCTATCTTCTCCCGTGCAAAAGCGGGTCATGAGTGCGGTAAGGGCATCCATGGACTTCGGCTTTTCTTGGCCGAGGTGTCGGGCGAGCCACTCATCTCAGACGTGGTGTTTAAAGGCCGTGAGGGCTTCGGCGTCCGGAGAATCCACAATTTGGTTCTTTTTAATCAAGAACCTAGTCCAAAGTTTCCGGGCTGATTCTCTGGGCTGCTGGACTATGCGGCTAAGGTCATCGGCGTCTGGAGGTCGAACATAGGTACCTTGAAAGTTGTCTCTAAAGGCGTCCTCCAAATCTTCCCAGCTTCCAATAGAGTTTTCTATGAGGCTGTTCAGCCAATGCGGTGATGGCCCCTTGAGTCGTGAGGCAGGTACTTGATGGCGTGTAGGTCATCACCGCGAGCCATGTGGATGTGGAGAAGAAAATCTTCGATCCATACTGCGGGGTTCGTCGTACCATCATATGATTCGATGTTCACGGGTTTAAATCCTTCGGGGAACTGGTGCTCTATAACCTCATCGGTGAAGCACAAGGGGTGTGTGGCGCCTCTATATCGAGCAATGTCGCGGCGCAGTTGGATGAAGTCTGAATGCGGTTCTCGGCTTGAGTGAGGTTGTGCCTGTCATGCCAGGCCTGATGGTCGTCCTCTCGTGTCAGAGCACGTCCCCTTGACCCATATGTTGATCTTGTCAGACCGGCTCTACTGTCCAGGTCCTTGCGTAAGTCATAGGTATAGCCCGGGGCCGCTGCCTCCCTGCCTCATCGGCATAGTGGCGCAGGCTGGTGTTCGGCGTGGTTAGCCGGTCTGTCCCGTCCGTGCGGTGGTCGGTCAGGCTCGTCGGCGTTTTTATGCTTTGGCGGTATTGGCTCAAGGGCCTCCTCATCAAATTGAGGTAGTAGCTTACGCTTCGGATAACTCTTGGTTGGGCGCTCGAGGCCGTATTCCTCGGCTGCCAGGACATTAGTCCATCTGTCATTGAGTATATCCTGTTCATCTTGAAGTTGTTGCTGCTTCTTTTTCAGGCTTCTCGCAGTAACGATTAGCATGCGCTTAAAGCGCTCTTGCTCTAGGGGCTCCTCCGGCATGATGAAGTCTTCATCGCCGAGGCTCATATCCTCTTCGAAGATCGGTAGGTAGTTACTATCCTCCGAGTCCTCGTTCCCGATTGGATCATCGGGGTTAACTTGCCCGTCTTCCATATCATCCTGTTCGGATGTTGGCTCGACATGGGCTTCTGGGTCTTTGGCGTTCTCCGGAGTGTTGTTGTCTTCGGTGCCGGTATTGCTGTCTTTTTCGCGATGTGATTTTGAGTGACGCCGCTGACGTCGACGCTTGGGAGGTGCTTCGGCAGGCTTGGCCTCAGCCGGATCCTTCTTGCTGTCTTCGTCATCCTCTTTGGGTGTATCCACCATGTATACATCGTATGTGGAGGTGGCCGTCCACCGTCCGGTAAATGGAGGGTTTTGGCCTTGATCGTCTCCGGCATCGTCGTCCATACCGTCGATGTCTTCGGAGGCATAGTCCAGCATGTCGGTTAGATCCTCGACAGTGGCTATGAAGTGGGTGGTGGTTGGGACGTAAAATTCTCTGCTCTCAGCCCCTAAGCCGGGATGGGCATAATTCGGAGGCGATTCCTCTACGATGGCGAGGGATCGCATTAAGTCCAGGGCCTCGTTTATGAGTGAGGTTTGGACAGAGAGGCGAGGGTCTACTGGTCCAGCCAGGATGAGGGCCTCCTGGCCGCGCCCACTTATAGCGGACCTTGAGAGTTCGGATTCAGAGTCCGACGGAGAGTCCGGCGCTTTGGTGACAAGGGGGTTCAGTTTGTCTTTGGGTTTGCTGATGACGTCGTCCCCTCCGGATCTCCGGTAGCGAGCTCCATGACTGCAGAGAGTGCGGCGGGCTCTAAGTTCCCGTCTTCGGACCCGGTGGTCCGCTCCGGATCAAGTCTCCTGGGATATCAACAACATAGTTTAGGTTCCCGAAACTGATCCGATGACCAAGGGTGTAGCTGTCGATCTGCTCGAGGTGGCCAATCGAGTTGGTGCGTAGTGCGAAGCCATCGAATACGAATATTAGGCCAGGAAGGAAAGCCTCCTCCGAAACTGCATCATTGTAGACGATCGAACGAGCCATCGAACCTTCTGTCGACAACACAGAGGAACTCTCAATGAAAGCACTAATGTCGGTATCAAAACCGGCCGATCTCGGGTAGGGGGTCCTGAACTGTGCGTCTGAGGATCAAGGGTAACAGGAGGCGGGAGACACGATGTTTACCCAGGTTTGGGCCCTCTTAACGGAGGTAATACCCTACTTCCTGCTTGATTGGCTTGGATGGATATGAGGATTACAAGAGTTGATCTACCTCGAGATCGTAATGGCTAAACCCTAGATGTCTAGCCTGTATGATTATGATTTCCTCTACTGACTAACCCTTCGGTTTATATAGACACCGGAGGGGACTAGGGTTATACAGAGTTGCTTTACAAAGAAAGGAATCTACATATCCTAACGCTAAGCTTGCCATCCACGCAAAGGAGAGTCCCATCCGGATATGGGGGGGAAGCCTTCCTTCTTGTATATTTTCGGCCCACCAGTTCGACCCATATCACATAGCCCGGACGCCCGGGGACCCCCTAATCTAGGACTCCCTCAGCTGTCGCGGCACACTACGACCCCAACTTCAACTTTGGATATCCGTCAGGCCAGTGGTTGTAGACCAACTTAGGCCAAAAGCCTAAGCTTGGGGGAGTACGTATTTCTCACCGACATTATATTCATGTTCACACACATTTTAGTTGCCGGCGCTCATACTTTTTCATTATATTATCCATGTTAGTTTATTTCTTTTTCCGCTTTCTTTTTGTATGATTAAAAAACCTTAAGAAAAACAAATCAAAAAATTAGTTGTAGTTAATTTACTTTATATGCATGCTCAGTAGTAATATAAATAGAAAACCCAAAAAGATTTCTCGTGCTTGTTGGGAGCTTTCTCGTGTAAATAGTTTTTCTCGTTCTTGTTCTTCTTTCCTCCGAAAAACAAGATCTCCAAAAATATTTCAATGTTTTTCTTTAAAATTCTTTTCTTTTCTTTGGGGGTCGAGAGGAGAAGACCACGATAAAATTGTTGAGTGGCTCTCGTGCATTATTGTTGATCTGACAAAGAGCCCATATTACCTTGTCTTCTCCTTTGAATAAATGTTTGTATATTCCAGCTTAGTCCAATGCACGTGCACTATTATTATTATCCACATTGTTCGCCGTGCAAGTGAAAGGCAATAATGACGATATATGATGAAATGATTGAGATGAGGAAAAGCCGGTATGAACTCGACCTATCTTGTTTTTGCAAATATGATTAGTTCATCATTCCTGATTCAGCCTATTATGAATGAAACATGTTTGCAATGACAATTAGAGATTATAGTTACTCATGCCATGCTTAATCAGCTAGGAGTTTATAATGGTTTACCTTGCGTGCCAACATAGAAATTAAAATAGTTGTGATGTAGTATGATAGGATGGTATCCTCCTTTGAATGATTCGAGTGGCTTGACTTGGCACATGTTCACGCATGTAGTTGAAACAAAATCAACATAGCCTCTGCAATATTTATGTTCATGGTGATTTATATCCTACCCATGCTTGCACTCAATGTTGGTTAATCTCAATGCATGTTTATGACTGTGTCGCTCTCTAGTTGGTCGCTTCCCAGTCTTTTTCTAGCCTTCACTTGTACTAAGAGGGTATACTGCTTGTGCATCCGCTTCCATAAACCCCAAAGTTGTTCCATATGAGTCCACCATACCTTCCTATATGCGGTATTTACCTACCGTTCCAAGTAAATTTGCAACTGCCAACCTCTAAACCTTCAAATGATAATCTGTTTTGTATGCTCGAATTGCTCATGTACCAACTAGGGCAGTCAATATCTTCCATGCTAGGTGTGTTATTCTCACGATGAGTGGACTCCGCTCATCATTCACGAGAAAATGGCTGGTAACCGGGATGCCCAGTCCCATGCTTAAAACAAATCAAATCAAAATAATTGCAAACAAAACTCCCCCAGGACTATTGTCAGTTGGACAGTACCCATTGTTTTAGACCAGTCGTGGAGTTTGCTTGTTGGTGGTGGGGGAGTATAAACTATACCATTCTATTTGGGAACTGCCAATAATGTATGTAGCATGGAAGATACCGAGATCTCTTGGTTGTTACGTTGACAGTGAAAGCATACCGCACAAAATATTATTCAATCTCTATTTCAAAACTCGAGCTCAGGTACCTCTACAAATCCCTGCTTCCCTCTGCGAAGGGCCTATCTATTTACTTTTATTTCTGAGTCGTCATCCTCTTATAAAAAGCACCAGTTAGAGAGCACCACTACCATTTGTATGCATTGTTATTAAGTTATATTGAGTATGACTGTGACTGGATCTCTTTTACCATGAATTACAATCTCTAGTCAGTCCTCGATCTTCAGATGTGCTCTGCATTTATGTTTTGCGGTCTCAGAAAGGGCTAGCGAGATACCATCTTCTTATATCATATCATGATTGTTTTGAGAAAAGTGTTGTCATCCGAGATTTATTATTATTGTTCGCTAGTTGATTATGCCATTGATATGAGTAAATGTGATACTTAAGAGTTATTGTGAATATGGTTAGTACACAATCTTTGTTGAAACCTGAATGCTAGCTTTACATATTTGCAACAACAAGATCAAACAGAGTTTCTAAAAGTTTTTATTTATCACTTTTAGTTTATCAACTGAATTGCTTGAGGACAAGCAAAGGTTTAAGCTTGGGGGAGTTGATATGTCTCCACCGTATCCACTTATACAAACTCTTTTGCCCTTGTTTTGGACTCTAACTTGCATGATTTGAATGGAACTAACCCGGACTGATGTTGTTTTCAGCAGAATTGCCATAGTGTTATTTTTGTGCAGAATAAAAAGTTCTAGGATTGACCTGAAAATAAACAGAGATTATTTTTGGAATTAATAAAAAATATTGGCAAAAGAATCAGCACCAGGGGTCCCACACCCTAGCCACAAGAGTGGGGGGCGCGCCCACCCCCTGGGGCGCGCCCCCTGACCTTGTGAGCACCCTGGACCTCCACCAACCTCAACTCCAACTCCATATATTCACTTTCGTGGACAAAAAAATCAGAGAGGAGGATTCATCATGTTTTACGATACGGAGCTGCCGATAAGCCCTGTTCTTCCTCGGAAGGGCAGATCTAGAGTTCGTTCTGGGCTCCGGAGAGGGGAATCCGTTGCCATCGTCATCATCAAACATCCTCCATTACCAATTTCATGATGCTCACGGCCGTGCGTGAGTAATTCCATTGTAGGCTTGCTGGACCGTGAAAGGTTGGATGAGATTTACCATGTAATCGAGTTAGTTTTGTTAAGGTTTGATCCCTACTATCCACTATGTTCTAAGATTGATGTTGCTATGACTTTGCTATGCTTAATGCTTGTCACTAGGGCCCGAGCGCCAAGAACTCAGATCTGAACCCTTTATGTTTTCATGAATATATTTGTGTTCTTGATTCGATATTGCAAGTTATAGTCACCTACTACGTGTTATGATCCGGCAACCCCAGAGTGACAATAGTCGGAACCACTCCCGATGATGACCGTAGTTTCAGGAGTTCATGTATTCACTAAGCGCTAATGCTTTGGTCTGGTGCTCTATTAAAAGGAGGCCTTAATATCCCTTAGTTTCCAATAGGACCCCGCTGCCATGGGAGGGTAGGACAAAAGATGTCATGCAAGTTCTTTTCCATAAGCACGTATGACTATATTCGTAATACAGGCCTACATTACATTGATGAACTGGAGCTAATTCTGTGTCACCCTATGTTATAACCGTTGACAGTGTCCTGGACTAGGGGGTAGTCACCATGTCGTCTCCCGATTAGTTCGATTGGGCCGAGGACCCCCATGGCTGTTTGCTCATGGGCCAGTTCGGACAGCCGATGTATACACGAGGAAGATTCCACAAGACTTGGTGATCAAGACAAGGACTCCTCTCCACCGGCGTATTCGACTAGGCCTCTTGTTATCCTAGGCCTCTGGTACATTATATAAGACGACGCCAGGCTAGTCGATAGGGCATCATGACATTACTCATCATACCTCTAGGGTTTAGACCACAACATATGATCTCGAGGTAGATCAACTCTGTATTCATACGCATCGAATACAATCAAAAGCAGCATGTAAGGTGTTATCTCTTGAGAGAGCCCAAAGCTGGGTAAAATCCCGTGTCCATGTTACCATCGATCCTAAGACACGCAGCTTGGGAACCCCTACCTGAGATCTGCAGGTTTTGACACCGACAATGGTGCTTTCATTGAGAGTTCCGCTGTGTGGTCGGCAAAAGGATCAATGGCTCGCCTACAGATCAACTGCGACGTCGGCGTCTTCGTCGCCGCCTCGACTGGTCACCTTGGCTTGACCGAGGAATGTGCCCTACCTCCAATCATCATGTTCGGACGAGGGCCTTCATCAACATCAACTCCGATCTCTATCAATATCATGGAGGAATCATCCATGGAGCTCGGAGGCTCAGCGTCAACATTGCGCTCGGACAACCGTGCTGTTTCTACGAACAGCGAACTTGTATCCGCTACCACCACCTCCTCGAGCATCGCTTTGACGATTCCTTCGGTGGAATTATGGGGAATTGAGTCTACAACAACACTGTAAAATTTCGTCGCATTCTAATGGAGCAATCTCCGCCGGTCTCCGATTTACCGGAGCCCCGTCGAATCTGGATGGGAATCTGGACGAGTTTGGAGTGTGGTGTCCAGCACCTAGCTCGGACGTTGTTTGGAAGATCCAACCATTGATCGGCTGCGGAATTCCTATATCTACCACCCCTCAAAATTTCAGCTCGATCCAACCGTCCAAAATTCGGAAACCTTCTTATTAGTGCATCACTTTTCAGATCTGTTTTCTACGCGAGAATGAATCCGACCCGAGTTCATCTTTTTATAAACGGGATTTCGGACATCCTTTTTTAATGAAGTTTTGCATGGGGTATTGTGTTTTGTTGCCAAACACATCCCACTAATTTTAAAGTCTTTCGCAATATGATCTTCACCATCGCGCCGGTGTCAAACCAGCCCGACAACGTTGCTCCACGGCTGCCGACCTGCACTAGACACGTCGTCACTTTGTTGAGCCGAGCTCAACTTCTTGGGATCATCATCTCGGCAAGCCGAACAAGAGTTCGACATCGCAAAGGATTAATCATCACCAACCTCGCCGCCCCATGGATTACACGGAGCGCGCACATCGGCATCGTCGCAAGGTCACTTCATCACGCCGGCATTGACCACGTCACGAGTTATGACCTGCATCGGCATGGCCGTACCGTTGCTTCTTCGAGCCGATGTCCATCATGTCAAACTAGTTCAACACCTCGGGTGACGGGTGACATGGCAGCTGCAACGTCTCCTTACCGACCTGCTCCGTCACCTCGTCTGGACCGGGGGCTTCGCCATCCCTTCATCAACCTACTTCGGAGACTTCGGCGTCGTCAGCCGACCAGCTTCGTCAGGTTAGCTGGACCGGGGGCTTTTCCTCGGGAGCCAACCTTTACCAGCATCGCCATGCCGTCGCTCCGCTGCCCATCAGGCAATGGGTGTGTCGATCGAGTCCCAATTTTGGGAGTCACTTTTCTTCGAACTGCTATAACAAATAAACCAGGTGCTATTAATCCTAGCAATTTTTGCTTGTTTGGGTTTATTTTTTCCAAGTAATTATTACTCTGGTTTGTTTCATCATCTGTACATAGGTCTATCAAATGGCGGCCGCATTAACGATGATCACGTGGTGGTTCGGCCAGTTTCCGTACATAGTTCGGCGAACGTCGCATCCAGAACTCGGGGCGACCTCTAAATTCAGGCTTTGCCACGCCTTTACCGCATCACGCCGAGGCTCTGCATTGACATTGACTTCGGCGATAGGCCACATACTTTTAAATAAATTATCTTGCGTAAATTAATTACGCGAGGATTTTTATATATTTATATTATTATTGTTGGCCTGCACTATTTTACATGTGCAGGTAATGGACTTCGATTGCGTCATGTGGTCTCTTCGGCAAGCCAACGCCGTCGTCCCAATCGGCGTAAATCATCTCGCATGATCACCTTGTTGGTCGTGTTGCCATGCCGGCGTGTTCGGTTGCCTCGGGGACTTCGGCATCGCCGAGAGAGCTCTACCTCATCGAGCGTTCGGCGCACATGCCATATTACTTTGCATGAATTATTTATTATGCAACAATTTTTTTCATTTATTATTATTACTATTATCTCTGATTTGCACTATTTTTGTGCATGGGTAAATGATTCGGGTTGGGCAGTGTTGTCACCTTTGGCGTACTTACATACCACGTCACCTCGACTGGACGGGGGGCTTCGTCAACACTTGAGTAACCCACGTCGGGGACTTTGGCGTCACTCTGCCGGCCTGCATTGGCCATGCTATGTCACTTCGGAGTGTCGAGTTGTTCGCTCCGCCACCTCGGGACCGACTTGGGGGATGGAACCTTGTCCCACATCAAGCTCGGACTGTGTCATCAATGCCGAACACATTAACCAGCTAAGTCGCTTTCATGCTCAAAGTTTTAAATTTTTAACTTGTGTTCGGTTCGACCATGCTCACATATGTTGTTCGTTAAAAGAAACTCCCCTTACCCATGTTAACTAGGGGCTCTTAAAATTTACACGAGCCATTCTATAATAATGTGTTCCTTCTTGGTCGTCGTAAAGTCTTTTTCTACCGCTCCTTTTTCGACTCGAGTGTATGGTCAATAGCCGGATAGCCTAGCTTCTCTCTAAAGCTGCTCGAGTTTAGTTTGCTAAACTGGCCTCGAAGAAGCACTCCGCCTTCGGGATAAGGAGCTTGCAGCCGTAGGCTGACCCGCTTGAAGTCTTGAGATTGGATGTGTCATGTTAAAGCACGACAAAAGCACAATTTTTTTTAAAGCCCAATTTCCGGATTGGCACCAAAATCTCAGTTTAGTCCGGACGTCAAGCTTTTACATAAGTTTTTGGCTTTTCGAGCCTATGGCACTTTTAAACTATTGGTGTGTTTCCAGCATAAGTCTCGTAGTGCAATGCCGGGCACCTTTAGAGATTCTGCAAAAACATTCTCGGATATTGCTATATATGCATCGGTTTCGAATTGTGTCTTTGGTCAATAGTTGGGCTGCCCGGCTACTGTGCTTGCCTCCAACATTCCGCTTTTTTCGCCTAGGTGTGCAAAGCGAGAACCACTGCGATTGTGCTTCCAGCTCGCATGGTTAAGCACCTTAGTGGAGAAAGCCGAAAACTGACTGTCACAATAAGTGTAAACTAGTCAGCGATCCTATGACTGTGTTAAATGACGGGTCGTTCATAACATTGGCCGAAGTGTTTACGGCTTGACCTCGGTTGTCGCCGAACACTAACCAGGGGCTAGTGGCTGGCCTCCCAACTTTAAGCTCCTATGACTAAGTGAAAGTTATAAAGCCCGCATATCTAATTCCCTCGTTTCCGCTAACACAACCGCCTTCGGGCACCGAGATGCCGGCTAAGGGTTGTTTGTTATTGCGGAAACACCCTGCATAGCATCTACAAGGGGGTGGAAGCCGACGATGGGCCACTTTCAACTGATAAACGGTCGCAATAGAGTCAAAATAATCATATCCTCGGCATTTGTATTTAATATACAAGGGCTGCCTTCCGTAATCATCGTTATAAAGCCATAAATATGCATCAATTTGACTTAAGAATTCGGCCAAGCTGGGTTGCCTGGCTCCTATGATTACCCCTACGTTCCCGATTGTTCGGCTAGGAGGTAAAGAGAGCACCTCTGTGATTGTTACTTCCGGGTCATCCGTGTTAATACCTCAGACTGGGAGAAGCCGAAAGCTAGCCATCTTAAAGGATATAATTGGTCGGCAACGACGGAAGTGAAAATTTTGGTCCATTAAAAGCCACAGAGATCGGGAACTTACCCCGAACTAAATCCTCAATATTTTTCTCCTGCATCGATCGGAGTTGAGGTTTTATGATCATGATCGGCATGACAACCCAAAGAAAGGAACCGATAGCGGGATTATTTACTTTGGGAGATGTTTCTTACATCAAATAGTAATATAACATTCTCTCTACATACCTTTGTTTATAAAACCATATGGCCGGAATGCCTTGTTTGTCGTAAACCTTTGCCCTTGTAAAGGATTTATAAAGTAGGACAAACACTCCCCGGCCACTGGCCGAGGAGGTTGAAGCCGATGGTCGGTCAACAAGGTGTTGTACAATGCGGATCCAAGCATTCATGATGTAAAGTACTTGGATGCATAGAATCATTACACATAAAAATTGCGAGTAAAATCCATTTACTGCAATCCATCTTTTAAACCCCTTGGGGCCTACCTTGGCAAGCTCGGATTTCTACCAGCTCTAAGCTCCTTTAAGAGATCTTTATTCTCTTTCCGAGAAGTTTGTGTTAAACACAACAAATTTTTATGTCAAACGTATATCGACCCTTAGTTTGGCCATGCGTGCGCACATTAAGGCTCGAGGGCTACTGGCTTCGCGCTCATTATTTATAAATATTAAAGGGACACATCGATCCCCTGATCTGTTCTTGCCATCCGACCAGTGGCTCGGGCGCTACTGCATTGCCTATTCAATGCAGAAAATTCGAAGTGCTCAATGTTCGGCATGACCGAACTATGGACAAGCGCGTCCGGCATCAAGCTAATATATGCGGCGACTTCTCACGACCCTCTCTCAGGGGCCCATCCGTCGATCACTATTACCTCTAATATATTACACTGTGTTTCTATTCCTACGTATGCTGCCGAGCTAGGAGTTGATCCTCAGGTTGATTTCGTGAATCGATCTGAGTCTCAGGGGCTACTAGGATCAGCAGTTTTATGTTTTCCTTCAGGTGCATCTCATATTTTAGACCGACACACACCTTGAGGGCTATTGGATATACATATACTGGCTATATATCTCGGCAGAGAATAAATTGCACCAATCAAAAATATTCACACAAAAATCAGCCCGCGGTCGAGGTGGTGCACCACCTTGGAAGCAGTCCGGCATAAAGCTTGGGCGCCAGTGGCTGGTTCCATAGAGGGCATTTCTGGCATTAAGCTCGGCTGAATTCGTTCAATCTTTTAAAAGACCAAGGTAGTTTACGACTCCTCGGACACTGACCATCGTTGGAGCTCGGAAGTGGTCCGTCATAAAGCTCGGATTCGAATGGCTCGTTCCATAGAGAACTTTTCAGCGTTAAACTCGGATAACCTCCTTCAGACTTTTTCAAGCCAAGGTGATCTATGACACCTCAGATATAGTCCGGCATTGGAGCTCAGATATAGTCCGGCGTTGGAGCTCAGATATAGTCCAGCGTTGGTGCTCGGCTGCAAAAGATATCTCGAATGCAGTCCGGCGTTGGAGCTCGGATGCAAGAGGACACCGCCGCACGGGAACAACTTCAAACCCGAGGTGTGGCATAAAAAATAATAACAAGGCATTGATAAAGGTCGAGAACTTAAAGAGGCTCCTCGGATACCCGACGTGTAAACTCTTAGGATTCACTTTGGCGATCCTCAAGATCGAAGACGAGATGATTTGTAGAACCAGTTTTCAAGACCGGCGACCGAAGATGAAGAACAGTTCGAAAGAATCGAGGAACGTCCACAACTTGAAGACCGGTTCAGGGGGCTACTAACGGTGTCCTGGACTAGGGGGTACTCACCATGCCGTCTCTCGATCAGTTGGATTGGGCCGAGGACCCCCATGGTCGTTTGCCCATGGGCCAGTTCGGACAACCGATGTATACACGAGGAAGATTCCACAAGACTTGGTGATCAAGACAAGGACTCCTCTCCACCGGCGTATTCGACTACGACTCTTGTTATCCTAGGCCTCTGGTACACTATATAAGCCGAGGCCAGGCTAGTCGATAGGGCATCAAGACATTACTCATCACACCTCTAGGGTTTAGACCACAACATATGATCTCGAGGTAGATCAACTCCATAATCATACGCATAGAATACAATCAAAAGCAACATGTAGGGTATTATCTCTTCAAAAGAGCCCGAAGTTGGGTAAAATCCTGTGTCCATGTTACCATCGATCCTAAGGCACGTAGCTTGGGACCCCCTACCCGAGATTTGCCGGTTTTGACACTGACAACCATTGCATGATGAATGCCATCTGACATAATTATTCATCATTGATCCATTGCCTATGAGATTTTCACATATTGATCTTTGCTCCGTTACTTTTCCATTGCTACTGTTACAATTACTACCAAACTGCTACTGTTACTATTGCCACTGTTACAGTTACTTTCCTACTACTTTGCTACTAAATACTTTGTTGCAGATATTAAGTCTTTCAGGTGTGGTTGAATTGACAACTCAGCTGCTAAAATTCAAGAATATTCTTTGGCTCCCCTTGTGAAGAATCAATAAATTTTGGTTGAATACTCTACCCTCAAAAATGGTTGCGATCCCCTATACTTGTGGGTTATCAGACACTTCCTGAACCAACTCCTAAGCCAGCTCCAAAGAGAAGAGGTATACTATTTCTCAATCCTAAAGACATACAAGGGGCAAAGAAATCTATGAAAGAAAATGGTATTAAAGCTGAAGATGTTAAGAATTTACCGCATATTGAAGAAATATATGGTCTTGATAACCCGACATGGGTAGTAGAGGTAAACTCTCTCTATAGATTTGATGAAGGTGATATTCCTCATAATAAGTATGCTAGTCAATGCTTGGATGAGTTTGATAACTTTATTGTTAAACAAGAAAACTTCAATGCTTATGTTAGTAGACAATTGAAACGTAATGCTTATATGCTTGACTGCTTGGGTGATTATACGAGTAGAACTATTAGTAATCTTAAGATTATTAGTAAGCATGATTCCATGGTGAAAACTCAAGTAGAACAAGTACTTAAGGCACATGATGATTTTCTCAATGATTTGAATAATAAGAACAATGATAATGCTATTAGGGTTATGACTAGAGGTGGTAAAATGACAGAGGAACCTTTGTATCCTCAGGGTCATCCTAAGAGAGTTGAGCAAGATTCTCAGAGAATTAATACTGATGCACCTAGTCCTAGTAATAAAAAGAAAAGGAAAACTGGTAGGACTTTGCATGCTTCTAGTGAACCTGTTATAGACACTTCTGAGAACCCCAATGATATTTCTATTTCTGATGATGAGACACAATATGGTAATGAACATGAACCTAGTGCTAATGTTAATGGCGATGTTCACACTGGTGCGCGTCGGTACTATACAAACGGTTTTTCAACCCTTTCCGCGACGGTATTTGGAACCGTCGCCTAGTGAGTGACGGCGATAGGGGGTACTTCCCACACGACCCAGAAACCGTCAGGGATAGGGACCCTACGGTACTCCTACTCGTTGCTACTCGCATTGCCATCGCAGTCGGTATTCTGTGGTGCTACGTTTACGATGCGCGGCCCATCACAAAAAATTCACTATTATAGAACGTGTATGATGCGCGGCTAGAGAAACCCATCACAAACGGTTAACTATTAAGAAGATTAGCTAATTGACATACGAGTGTTGGACAGGATTACGAAACGTCGGACCGTCGTAACAACGTTGTACAACTATCCCACACGCTATTCTGTGGTGCAATGTTTATGATGCATACTTCATCAGAAACAGTTCATGGTTGTGAATCATGTACGATTAGGCAACTAACACAAACATTTAGTTTGCCTGCACCTTTTGTGATATTGTCTAACATCACACACACTTTGCAAATGGCAACTGTGTGCATGCTTGCACATGTTTCCTCTCTGTGAACCATCTCGGATTATGGTGTATATCACAAAAGTTTGTGTTTTACCAACCATGTGTGCTGTAACAACCTAGAGAGCGTAATTTTACCGTAATTTAATTGTTGCTATTTCAAATTGTATCGGATTTGAATTTGAATTTGAATGTATGCTACAACTTTATTCATATCCATCAGGTTCAAACAACCAATGCATTATTCAATTCATAGGTACATATGTTCAAGAATTACATAAGAACCAAATAAAGAATGATGAACCACAAATATATACTTGTACTATTAAAGACGTTAAAGAAAGAGGCGAAATATATTCTGGTTGTTGAACAAGGTGAAGCGGAATGCCCATATTTTGCCCTCGTCCATGCAGAAGGCACGCACGACTCTAGTCCAACCCCTTGTGATGGCCGACCGCCCATCCTTCACGGTCTTCATGAAAACATCTGGATAATCATTGTGTTTTGGTAGAAATAGTTTAACCTTTGCATGCCCACCAATCATGTGGTTTGAGAGGTAATCTTGAGTAAACTGCTTTGGCAACCACTGCAAAGGAAAAAGATTTAGACATTGTCATCTAACACAACTGATTATGGGTAGTAAAAAGAAGGCTGCAGAGTTCTTACTTACCATCCTGAAGTTCGTTGTTGTCTTGGATAAAGTGTAAACAAATAGTTTAATTGCCATCTTTGGACCCATTTTACTAACAATCTTTATCGGCTTCCTCACTTGATGCTGGTTCATCGATATCTCATTGCCCCATACGCAGAAAGGGTCGAAGCGCAGATCTTTACCAACGACATATGTACCTAAAAGCACCAAGTTAATATTAGAAGCTAAACAGCAATTGCACAATGATGTAGTACAACACGCTTTTATAATATGTCTATATACATCCTTATGTGGTAGTCCATTTGAAATCTCGAAAAAGACAAATATTTAGGAACGGAGGGAGTATCTTATAACATCCAATATACTCACATATTAGATGAATTAACATCTTATATTATGGGCCGGAAGGAGTTTAATGCATTCTTATAAATTATCGGTTGATTAACTGCTGTTGTATCCATGGGTTGCAGTTAGTTTGAGCTAGTTTGGGCTCAAATAGCCCTAAAGTATATCTAAACATGAGGGCTAGTTTGAGCTAGTTGCATCTATAACCCACCCAAAAAAACTATCCAACCCTAGAGGTGCTAATTGGAGCTAGTTCTCCTAGTGCATTTATTGTCAATCTAACCCTGCAATCCAAACAACTCTTTGGATGGAGCTAGAAACTAACTCTAACCTCTAGCTAAGTTGAGTATCCAAACGGGGTTGTGTTGTTATTGTTGCTGCTCTTCTAAGTATATCTAGACATCATTAGAACATTAATGTAACACTCTTCCTTGTTGTTATGTAGCCTAGGATTGCATATTTAGACATTAAGTACAGTGTATGTTGCTATGTAGCCTCAGATATATTACATATGGCCCTAGTTAACCTAACGACAAATGCGTTCCAGATATATTCAGTTAAAAGTCCGATTCACCGATTAGTCCCTTATCAGCCGCCGACCTATATGGTACCAGTTACCGATATCCTGAATCGTGAGCAGATATAAGCCATGGGATGAAACTAACCTCGATGGAAAACAGAAGTCGTTCCCAAAATTATCCTGTGTAGGTACATTGAGAAGCATGTTAAGCACGGCTAAACATCAACCAAAATTATCAATGGCAGACAAAATAATCTCCAAAATTTAGCTTCAGTGTGCAAGTTTAAGCACTCTAGTAAAGCAAAACAAGTGGAAAGGTGTGCTAACTACAATAAGCCTAACATTTAATAACAAGCAAACACAGTCATTCAAACTGGTATTGTGCCGGTCTAAGTACACTCGTTATTGTAAAATAAAAATGGAAAGGCGTGTTAACTACAAGATGCAGCAACCAAATGCAGTCATTCATGGTGGTATTGTTGAAACTGGTACTGATGAAATTGAACTGCACAGTTCATACTTGCACATAGAGAACATCACATTGTGAATAACTGGAATAAACAAGGCATACTACGAACAACCAAAGATAGCATTTGAAATTGGACATATGCTAACTACAAACAACCGAACAATCAAAAAACTTTAAAAGAGGCATATGCTAGCTATAACAGGCTTAACAGCAAGCAAATATATGCATTCCTATCGGTATGTTTAAAACTGGATTGATGAAATGTACTACACGGTAAATAATTGCACATATAGAGCATCACATTGTGAACAACTAAAATAAACAAGGCATACTGCAAACAACCAGATATAGCAATTAAAACCGGACATATTCTCACTACACTACAAAAGGGACTCGACAAAACAAATCATGGGTTTCCCCCTTTGAAGAGGCACGACAAAACAAATCATGGGTTTCCTCACTTGACACTGATTGGCTTGTTCCCGTGGGAAGAGCACGGACCCTGGATGCGCTCCATGTTGTCGCAGATGGGCTCCTTCCCCTTGGAAGAGCACGGCTGTAGGGTGCCCTCCCTGATGTCGCAGACGGGCGCTTTCCCCTTGGAAGAGCAGAGGGCTCTTTCCCCTTGGAAGAGCCGGAGAGGGTGTCCTCCGCGTGATCGTCGTCGATGAGGTCTGACTTGGAAGGTGTGGTTCCCAAGCCAGCGTTGAAGAACGTGTCCTTCTGAAATGACAAAAGGGGCTTGATGGCGATGTAGAATCGCAAATTGTTGACAGCGAGCCAGAGGAGATCAACGGCGGGACCATGGACAAGATCGATGACGGTTGAACCGGAGGGGTTGGAGGTGGGCCACTTAACCTGTGACATAGCCCGCCTCAGGTTGTCGCTGTCGATGACCTCGATGTCGTAGCCCGCGGCCGAGACAGGCCTGCATACTCTAGCCCGATGCTTGAGTGCCTGCCGCTAGAAATGGTCGTCAGCTTCCTCGGCGACGTCGGGCGAAGAGACCGCTATACACCTCTTTTGGGCCAGGCACTCCTCGAGCTCCATGGGAAGCGTAGCAGGGCTTAGGCTGTGACGCTTTGGAGTGGGGGGTGGGGATGGGGATCTGTGGGAAAGGGGGCATTTGACAGGCGTCACCTAAGAAACTCAGGGCGGCCGAGGTATGGAGATCGGTGGCTAAGCTGCATGGGCAAACCAGAAGATGTTGACAATGGAGGCCTTGCGGTGGCGACAACGACGACGGCTGCAGCGGGGGGGGGGGGGGACCTTGCTAGGGTTTCGAGGGAGGGAGGGTGTGTGTGTGTGTGTGCGCGCACGCCCGAGGAGGTTTTGGTGTGTGTGTGTGTGTGTGTGTGTGGAGGGGGGACGGGGGTGTTTGAGGAAATGACGCGGGTACTGAAAATTGTAATACGCGGGAGTCAAACGCGGGAGTGAAATGCCCAGGCTATTGAAAATTTTGATGATAGTGCATCACACACGGTCCGGAGATAACAACCGTGTGTTATGAAACAGAAAAACCCTCGCGGCGGGTAGATATTTTCTAGGGATGCACGCACGATTGGGAACAAGAAACATCGCACACGGTCCGGAGATAACAACCTTGTGTAATGAAAAAGAAAAACCCTCGAGGCGGGTAGATATTTTCTAGGGACGCAGGCGGGATTGGGAACAAGAAACATCACAGACGGTCCGGAGATAACAACCGTGTTCTATGAAACAGAAAAACCCTCGAGGCGGGCAGTTATTTTTGAGAGGGGGAGCCTCGTGGAGCCCAATGTACTGTGCGGATGTGTGTGTGACCGGGGCACCCGCGTGGTACACGGTTACTTTGACTGAACCGTGTCTGTTGTGTCATCCGACTTGTCTAATGTTCATAAATTTGGCAAAAAATGACGCTGGAGAGGGTCCGAACACGAACACACTTGCATGTGGACAAAATTTATGTATCAAAAGGGTGGTTTGATTTTCAGATACGAAATGCAACTTCGATGGGCACCTCTCTCGCAAAGCGCATGGCATTGCTTGCCCCCCCTCTTCTCGGCACGAAGGGAATCCTAAGCTATGAATCCATGCCCCCCCCCAACCGAGGTTCACCTAGCAAAGTGTGAAGTAGCTAGCAGCCCCCCTCCTCCCTCGTGTCGGCACGAAGGAAATCCTAAGCTATGAATGCATGCCCCCCCAACCGAGGTTCACCTAGAGCAAAGTGCGAAGTAGCTAGCACCCCCCCTCCTCCCTCGTGTCGGCACGAAGTGAATCCGAGGGTATGAATGCATGCCCCCCCAACCGAGGTTCACCTAGCAAAGTGTGAAGTAGCTAGCAGCCCCCCTCCCTCGTGTCGGCACGAAGGGAATCCTAAGCTATGAATGCATGCCCCCCCAACCGAGGTTCACCCTAGCAAAGTGCAAAGTAGCTAGCAGCCCCCCTCCCTCGTGTCGGCACGAAGGGAATCCTAAGCTATGAATGCATGCCCCCCAACCGAGGTTCACCTAGCAAAGTGCGAAGTAGCTTGCAGCCACCTCCCTCGTGTCGGCACGAAGGGAATCCTAAGCTATGAATGCATGCCCCCCAACCTAGGTTTACCTAGCAAAGTGAGAAGTAGCTAGAAGCCCCCCCCCCCTCGTGTCGGCACGAAGGGAATCCTAAGCTATGAATGATGCCCCCCAACTGAGGTTCACCTAGCAAAGTGTGAAGTAGCTAGCATCCCCCCTCGTGTCGCCACGAAGGTAATCCTAAGCTATGAATGCATGCCCCCTAACCGAGGTTCACCTAGCAAAGTGTGAAGTAGCAACCCGCCCCCCCCCCCCACACACACACTTTCAGTCGGCGGGCCAGAGAGGCATATGTCACCAAGATGGATCGTAAAATGGACCAAGAATAATCCACCTTGGTCGTACAACCTCTCTCTTGTTGTTGGTCAGAGTGATGGCTGTCCATGCGACCCCGAAGATGGGCTAGCTCGCCAATAATCACACAAGTAGCTAGTCCCCGAAGACAACCACCGCATGCATGTGGCCCAAACATATGTCTGGCGAGGTGTGTTTTTGAGTAACAATGGAACAACTTTGATGTGGCATCGTGATTTCGAACTAGAAATCCCCACACTGAGTGAGGGTTAGGTTGACGATGCATATGTACGTTACACCACACTTCAAGCCAACGATGGGGATTCATGCATGCGTGCATAGTATATGCGCTCAAACTTAAGGTCTGAATCTCACAATGACCTATACTAGGATAACACGAACCAAATGAAGAATCTGCCATGGTAACCTATCTTGTTGTTGGTCAAGTTGATCATGGATGTCCATGCGGGCCCACGAATATATAGGCTTGTCGCCGATAACCACGCTAGGGAGTGTACCATTCGAAGGCAACCACTACATGCATATGTATGGAGGTGATGCGTGCGTGCATGTTTGAATACCATTTCACAACATTGATGTGGCGTGTGCGCCAAAAATCGTACACTAGCTCCCCACACAGAGCGAGATCGGTTCATGATGTGTTGTTGTACTAGCCACTTCGACTCAATGGGAGGGATTCATGCGTACACATGCATGTGTGTGTGCTCAAACTGTATCATGCATGTCATCCCAGAGCGAAAATAATAACCCCCTATTAAGTCAAATTAACCTCTCTTGTTGTCAGGCAAAAAGTAGTGATGGACCAAGCGGGCCCATAGATGGAAAGCATTGCTGATAACCGCTTAAGTGGGTGCGAGAGGACAACCACCACCGCTTTGCATGTGGGCTAAACATTTATATGTTGAATACCAAAAATGCACAATTTTGATGTGCCACATGCCTCAAAACCATAAACCATGCACCCACACAGAGCGAGGTTCATGAAGCGTACTACATATGATGGTCCCCTTCCCCCCTCTGCCCCGCATACTATATGCTCCTGTCGTAATATATGTACAACCCAAAAGAATCTTCATCGATGGTGAAATTAATTAACCTCTCCCGTTGTAGGTCAAAGTGATGCATGCATGCATCAACGATGGCCTCGTGGGCCCATAGATGGAAGCGTCACACATGAGTGTCCTATCTAGGATAACCACCGCTTGCATGTGAAAGCACAAGTGCTCCCTGGGTGATTTTGGTAATTAATGTCAACATATCTCTTGTTGGACTAATGCTTCTACCTAGTATGTTTCAGATAAGTTCAACAATGGAGTCGCATGGACAAGAGGATGTGGAACCCCTTCAATATGCTAAGGACAAAGGATTGGCTCAAGCTCAAAGCTCAGGACTCTACATTTTCTATTTAGTGATCCAAGATCACATTGAGTCCATAGGAAAAGCCAATACTATTAAGAAGGGATGAGGTGTTGCTTAATGGCTTGCTTGCTCAAAGTGCTTAGTGATATGCTCCAAAGCCCTCAACCACTTTCTCACTTCCACATATGTCCTAATCTAAAAAGTCAATCTCGGCCCCACCAAAAGTTCATATCCGGAGCCACCGAGTTCAGTTGACATAGCCACTGCCAGAAACCCTAATCAGTTTGGTCTCACCGAGATGGGCTTGCAAACTCTCTGTTGTCTGTTGCAATAATTTCGGTCCCACCGAGATTTGCAACCGGCCCCACCGAGTTTGCTTGGCCAACATTCTGTTTCACTTATTACCCAAATCGGTCTTACCAAGTTTAAGTAATCGGTCAAACCGAGTTTTGGATTTACCCTAACCCTAGCACTTCGGTCCCACCAAGTTGATCCAATCGGTCCCACTGAGAATCCTAACGTTCACATTTTGAACTAAATTGGTCCGACCGAGTTTCATGATTTGGTCCCACCAAGTTTGGTGATTTGTGTGTAACGGTTAAATTTTGTGTGGAGGCTATATATACCCCTCCACCCACTCTTCATTCGTGGAGAGAGCCATCAGAACATGCCTACTTTGAACACATATTTTCTGTGAGAGAACCACCTACACTTGTGTTGAGGTCAAGATATTCCATTCCAACCACATGAATCTTGATCTCTAGCCTTCCCCAAGTTGCTTTCCACTCAAATCTTCTTTCTACCAAATCCAAATCCTGTGTGAGAGAGTTGAGTGTTGGGGAGACTATCATTTGAAGCACAAGAGCAAGGAGTTCATCATCAACACACCATTTGTTACTTCTTGGATAGTGGTGTCTCCTAGATTGGCTAGGTGTCACTTGGGAGCCTCCGTCAAGATTGTGGATTTGAACCAAGGAGTTTGTAAGGGCAAGGAGATCGCCTACTTCATGAAGATCTACCCAAGTAAGGCAAGTCCTTCGTGGGCGACGACCATGGTGGGATAGACAAGGTTGCTTCTTCGTGGACCCTTCGTGGGTGGAGCCCTCCGTGGACTCGCGCAACCGTTACCCTTCGTGGGTTGAAGTCTCCATCAACGTGGATGTACGATAGCACCACCTATCGGAACCACGGATAAAAAATCTCCATGTCTCCAAATTGCGTTTGCACACTCCAAACCCTTCTCTTTACATTCTTGCAACTCGCATGCCTTACTTTACGCTGCTCATATACTCTTTGTATTCTTGCATGCTTGCTTGATATGTATTGTGAATGTTTAAACTTGTGCTAATACTCCACTTCAACTCAAGAGATTAAAAAACTTCAACTTTTGTTGATTAGAGTCTATTCACCCCCCACCCTCTAGACACCTCTTCTCGATCCTTTCAATTGGTATCAGAGTATTGGTCTCGGTTGCCTTGGTTTAAACACCTTTGGAGGAAGATGGATGTGTCTACTTTGGGGAGTCTTAGATGCAGAGTGCCTATTCTTGATGGAGAATATTTTCATGAGTGGAAAAATGAAATGCTTGAGATTTTCAATGAATATCTTTTGAACAAGTACATTACTAGCCCTTGTGCACCTCATATTGATCCTTTGCATCCCACACCCGAAGAGGATCTTGACATGATTTGCAATCTTAGAACTATCAATCTTATCATAAGAGGATTGCCCAAAAATTTGATTTCTAGTTTGCCTACTCTTTATTGTGCCTATACTATATGGAGATTTCTTGAGGAATGATTTCCAGATTATTCCTTGAAAAATTTAGACGAAATTCTCCATAAGTCCATTGCCTTGAGTAAGATGAATTCTAGTGATCCTAGCTTTGGTGATTGTCTATTTGAGCTTACAGCCTGCCATAGGAGATGTTGGGATCATTAGCAATATCATTTCCGAAGCTATTAGAATCCATAAAGATAACCATAGAAGTGATCATTTATATAATGAATTACCCTCTCTGGGAATTGATCAATCACAAGATGATGTTGAACATGGATACTATGATGAGGATGATGATGATAGTGACTATGATCTTGATAATGCAATGAGACACTTTGGTCTTATGGCAAATCTTCGCGGCTACATGGCTGGAGGAAAGGAATGGGTCCTTGATAGTGGATGTACCGATCATATGACCGGAGATAAAGATATGTTCGGTGAGCTTGCTGAAAACGACTGCCCTCGAAAATATGTCACTTTTGGTGATAATTCAAAGGGTAAGGTGGTTGGCCTCGGTAAGGTGGCCATCTCACATGATAGCTCCATACAAAATGTCATGCTCGTTGAATCTCTTGGGTACAATTTACTTTCAGTTTCTAGACTTGCTGATTTCGGTTTCAATGTCCTATTCAATCAAGTAGATTGCCAAGTGTTTCATAGAGACAATCGTAAAATGGTCTTTACCGCTATAATAGAGGTGATCTTTACATTGTTGATTTCACTAAAAAGGCTCAACCTAGAACTTGCTTAATTGCTAAATCTTCTAAGGGTTGGTTGTGGCATAGAAGGCTAGGTCATGTGGGTATGTGAAATCTTGATAAGCTTATTAAAGGTGATCTATCCTTGGAGTAATAGATGTCATATTTCACAAGGATAGACTTTGTAGTGCTTGTCAGGCAGGGAAACAAGTTGGAGGAAGTCATCGCGCGAAGAACATCATGACCACGAGAAGACCACTTGAGCTACTTCACATGGATCTCTTTGTTCCAAATGCCTACAAGAGTCTCGGTGGTAACTTGGTTGGACTATTCATAGTTGATGATTTTTCAAGATTTACGTGGGTGTTCTTTCTTGATGACAAATCGCAGGTCCAAAAGATCTTCAAAAACTTTGCTAGGAAGGCCCAAAATAAATTTGACGTGTAGATCAAGAAGGTTCGGAGCGACAATGGAACGGAGTTCAAGAACGCAAATGTGAATACCTTTCTTGACGAAGAGGGGATTTCACATGAGTTCTCGACTACGTACACACCTCAACAAAATGGAGTCGTTGAGAGGAAGAACCGGACTCTTATTGAGATGGCAAGAACGATGCTTGATGAGTACAAGACTCCAAAACACTTTTGGGCGGAAGCGCTTGAGACAGCTTGTCATGCAACAAATCGCTTGTATCTTCACAGGCTACTCGGCAAGACGGCATACAATCTCCTCACAGGTAACAAGCCCCAAGTTGGATACTTTCGAGTATTTGGCTCAAAATGCTACATTCTTGATAAGCATCG
Organism: Aegilops bicornis; assembly: GCA_021605145.1. Lineage (NCBI taxonomy): Eukaryota > Viridiplantae > Streptophyta > Magnoliopsida > Poales > Poaceae > Aegilops > Aegilops bicornis. Next base: position 475,519,244 of record CM038670.1, on the reverse strand, counting down.
TCGTTCTAAATTTGCTCCTAAATCTCATGAAGGTTTCCTACTTGGTTATGGCTCCGACTCTCACACTTACCGTGTCTACAACAATTTCACCCGAAAGGTTGAAGAGACGGTAGATGTGAAGTTTGATGAATCTAACGGCTCGCAAGTAGAGCAATTGCCAATTGATGTAGGAGACAAAGACCCTTCGGAAGCAATCCAAGACTTGTCTATTGGCAAGATTCGTCCAACGGAGGTGAAGGAGAGTACCTCATCCATCCAAGTGGAAGCTTCTACCTCACGACAAGGTGAACCAAGAATTGATACGGAAGCATCCACAAGTGGGACACACGAAGACAAAGAAAACGAGGAAGCACACCAAGATGAACATCAACAACCTACTTCTCCACCACGAAAAGAGAATGACAATGTCAACAATGAAGAAGGCCAAGAAGAAGAACAAGATGAGGAAGATGTTCCACCCCGAGCCAAGCCAAAGCTCCCACCAGTTCGAGCAAGAATCGCCAAAGATCATCCCGTCGAGCAAATCTACAATGATATCCAAACCGGGAGAATAACTCGCTCTAAAACTCATTTGGCTAATTTTTGTGAACATTACTCATTCATCTCTAGCATTGAACCTATGAAGGTTGAAGAAGCATTGGAAGATCCGGATTGGATAAACGCTATGCATGAAGAGCTACACAACTTTGAGAGAAATCAGTATGGACATTGGTCGAGAAGCCCAATAACAACCACAACATCATTGGTACCAAATGGGTGTTTCGCAACAAGCAAGATGAAGATGGTCAAGTCGTCCGCAACAAAGCACGCCTAGTCGCCCAAGGCTACACTCAAGTCGAAGGTATGGACTATGGTGAGACATATGCTCCCGTTGCTAGACTTGAGTCCATTCACATCTTACTTGATTATGCTAATCACCATGATATCACCTTGTACCAAATGGACATTAAAAGTGCTTTTCTAAATGGTGAAATTGAGGAGGAAGTTTATGTTAAGCAACCTCCCGGCTTTTTGAATCCTAAGAAACCTAATCATGTCTACAAACTTCACAAAGCCCTTTATAGTCTTAAACAAGCCCCTAGAGCGTGGTATAAATGCTTGACCAAGTTCCTTATTGAAAAAGGCTTTGAAATTGGTAAAATTGATTCTACTCTTTTTACTAAGAGGGTTAATGGAGAACTATTTGTGTGCCAAATTTATGTTGATGATATTATATTTGGTTCGACTAACCCTCATTTTAGTGAGAAGTTTGGAAAGCTAGTGTCAGAGAAGTTTGAGATGTCTATGATGAGTGAACTCAAGTTCTTTCTCTATTTGCAAATCAAGCAAACTAAGGAAGGTACCTTTGTCTCTCAAACAAAGTACACCAAGGACTTATTCAAGAAGTTCAATATGCAAGAATGCAAAGGTATGTCTACATCCATGCCTACTAGTGGACATCTTGATTTGACCAAAGACGGTGATCCGGTGGATCAAATAGTTTACCGCTCTATGATTGGTTCATTGTTATATCTATGTGCTTCTCGTCCCGATATTATGCTAAGTGTGTGCAAGTGTGCACAATATCAAGCGGCACCTAAAGAATGTCATCTTAAGGCTGTGAAAAGGATAGTGAGATACATAATACATACACCAAATTTTGGCATTTGGTATCCTAAGAGGTCTTCTTTTGATCTTGTTGGCTACTCCGATTCGGACTATGCCGGAGACAAGGTGGATAGAAAGTCCACTTCGTGTACTTGTCAATTCCTTGGTAGATCTCTTATGTCTTGGTCCTCGAAGAAACAAAACTCGGTATCCTTGTCCACCGCCGAAGCGGAATACATTGCTGCTGGATCATGTTGTGCTCAATTACTTTGGATGACCCAAACTCTTAAAGATTATGGGATATATGTGAAACATGTTCCATTGATGTGTGACAATGAAAGTGCTATTAAGATTGCTCACAATCCCGTGCAACATTCTCGAACTAAACATATTGAAGTTCGTCATCATTTCATTCGAGACCATGTTGCCAAAGGGGACATTAATCTTAAGCATGTTCGCACCGATAAGCAATTAGCAGATATATTTAACAAACCGCTTGATGAGAAAGTCTTTTGCCATTTGAGAGGTTAATTGAACATCATTGATGCTTCAAACTTGGAGTAGGAACTCCATTTGGATACATGCAAGGCATGAGCCTTTGACTAATCCTTGATATTTCTTTCATGATGCTATCTATATGTCTTGGATACTTTTGCACCCTTGCATGCTATCTAACCCTTGAAGGTACTTGGATGAATCTAAATCCATGATATTGCATCTCACTCACATCTTGAGCAATCTCTACATCACCAAGTCTCTATACAATGGTGGCTGAAGTCAAGGAAGCACAAAACCCCTCAAATGTATCCTCTGACTCATTCTATGTTAAATTTTATGATTGACATTTTTGATACACAAGTGATCTTCCTTGTAAATCTAACCCATGTACGAAGATGAACTCAAACTCCAAGTGGTGCTCCCAACTCTTGATGAGCTACATAAACCTTGAGCAACCCACACAAGTTCGACTACATGATCAAAATCAACACCACCACCCAAGGTATGCTATTCCATCTTAGAGAAGCTTTACTCCAAGTCATGGGATAAAGCAACTCAACAAGATATGAATACATCAAGAAGCTTAAACAAAAAATGGTAACCCCATTTTGAGCTTAAACGATGAGTATGACCAAAGATCAAGTGATCTCACTTGACTCCTAAGTCAATATACTCTAACATAGGTGACTTTGTCACCGACCAATTCTAGATGAAGTTCTCTTGCATTTCTCCGTGCTCTTGCATTTGCATATTTGTTTCCCCTTTAAAAAAACTTCATCTAGATTTCTTCTCTTTTTGTTTCTGCTCTGCATTCTCTGCATCAAACTCATTGCAAATCTTTCAGCTAATTCCTTGCAAATCCTTGTGAGATCTTAAAGTGCCTAGTGAGCTGAGGTGACAAGTGTTTCACTGTGATGAACTCGGTCACACCCGTACATTTTCTTCGCCCAATCAATTCTCTCGGTGCCACCGAAGCACACAACTCGGTGATACCGATTTCACTACAGGAAAGACAACTTGCCACTTATTTCTGCAATCTTTTTGCTCCAGCTCCACTCAATGACTCGTGTTCTCTACCAGCATCACAGTCGCTTTGCTTTGTGACTCAAGGACCAAACCCTTTTGCAATAAAACAAAAATCCAGAAGATCCCTTCTTGGAAATTGATGTCAAAGGGGGAGAGAGGGATCACATCAAAGCTCTATGCTTAATCATTTGTATAGGGGAGAGGATACTGTGGGGAGTGTGTAAGAAACCTCAGACCTCAGATGCTTGGTGTTCAAGAGGAGAGAAATTACATGTCTTTAAGGGGGGAAAGACATGTTCATATTTGATCATATTTGATTGCTTGCATTAATTATGTTGTTTTTTCTTTTTTTTCTGTTTTTCTGATCCCTATCTTCTCCCAATATCCCATGCAAGATTCAGGGGGAGCAAGACATCTAAGGGAAGGAATCTGATTTTATTGCATATCTTTACCTATGGGACATGTCTATAGCCAATGGGGTACTCAGTACTCACTCTATACATGTCATCCCAGTCTTGGTTCTCTTGTGGTTTCTTTTGTTTGCTCTGGCTAGTAGGTGTATATGTGTCGTCTAACCTTGTTTATTCAGGTTCATTCCTTCCTAAGCCAAATCAAGACCACAAGGTAAGTATATGCATCACAGTCATGTGTATGAGGATTTCTTGCTGATGTACATACTGTTTGCAAGAAGGACTCATGGGCATGAAGGTACATTTCCTATATTCACATCATTTGCTCTGATGCATATAGCCAAGATACATGTAACACATGGCTTACTCTATCATGCTTATGCATTCACATGCTCCTATGTTTCATATTTACATGATTGCATACATGAAGGGGGAGCCTATGCATGTTACATTTCTTTCCAAAGCTTTACTTTTTATTCTCAATATCCTTATCTAAAAGCTTTGATGAATGTTGTCATCAATTATCAAAAAGGGGGAGATTGAAAGCACAAGTGCTCCCTGGGTGATTTTGGTAATTAATGTCAACATATCTCTTGTTGGACTAATGCTTCTACCTAGTATGTTTCAGATAAGTTCAACAATGGAGTGGCATGGACAAGAGGATGTGGAACCCCTTCAATATGCTAAGGACAAAGGATTGGCTCAAGCTCAAAACTCAGGACTCTACATTTTCTATTTAGTGATCCAAGATCACATTGAGTCCATAGGAAAAGCCAATACTATTAAGAAGGGATGAGGTGTTGCTTAATGGCTTGCTTGCTCAAAGTGCTTAGTGATATGCTCCAAATCCCTCAACCACTTTCTCACATCCACATATGTCGTAATCTAAAAAGTCAATCTCGGCCCCACCGAAAGTTCATATCCGGAGCCACCAAGTTCAGTTGACATAGCCACTGCCAGAAACCCTAATCAGTTCAGTCTCACCGATGGGATCTCGGTCTCACCGATATGTTCTTGCAAACTCTCTGTTGTTCGTTGCAATAATTTCGGTCCCACCGAGATTTGCAACCGGCCCCACCGAGTTTGCTTGGCCAACATTCTGTTTCACTTATTACCCAAATCGGTCAAACCGAATTTTGGATTTACCCTAACCCTAGCACTTCGGTCCCACCAAGTTGATCCAGTCGGTCCCACCGAGAATCCTAACGTTCACATTTTGAACTAAATCGGTCCGACCGAGTTTCATGATTCGGTCCCACCGAGTTTGGTGATTTGTGTGTAACGGTTAGATTTTGTGTGGAGGCTATATATAACCCTCCACCCACTCTTCATTCGTGGAGAGAGCCATCAGAACATGCCTACACTTCCAACACATATTTTCTGAAAGAGAACCACCTACACTTGTGTTGAGGTCAAGATATTCCATTCCAACCACATGAATCTTGATCTCTAGCCTTCCCCAAGTTGCTTTCCACTCAAATCTTCTTTCTACCAAATCCAAATCCTGTGAGAGAGAGTTGAGTGTTGGGGAGACTATCATTTGAAGCTGTAAGAGCAAGGAGTTCATCATCAACACACCATTTGTTACTTCTTGGAGAGTGGTGTCTCCTAGATTGGCTAGGTGTCACTTGGGAGCCTCCGTCAAGATTGTGGAGTTGAACCAAGGAGTTTGTAAGGGCAAGGAGATCGCCTACTTCATGAAGATTTCCCCGAGTAAGGCAAGTCCTTCGTGGGCGACGGCCATGGTGGGATAGACAAGGTTGCTTATTCATGGACCCTTCATGGGTGGAGCCCTCCTTGGACTCGTGCAACCATTACCCTTCGTGAGTTGAAGTCTCCATCAACGTGGATGTACGATAGCACCACCTATCAGAACCACGGATAAAAAATCTCTGTGTCTCCAAATTGTGTTTGCGCACTCCAATCCCTTCTCTTTACATTCTTGCAACTTGCATGCTTTACTTTTCGCTGCTCATATACTCTTTGTATGCTTGCATGCTTGCTTGATATGTATTGTGAATGTTTAAACTTGTGCTAATACTCCACTTCAACTCAAGAGATTAAAAAAACTGCAACTTTTGTAGATTAGAGTCTATTCACCCCCCTAGACACCTCTTCTCGATCCTTTTAGCATGCATGTGGCCCAAAAAGGTGTTGTGTGATGTTTGAATAGCCAATTTCACAATTTTGATGTGGCACGTGGCTCGGAAACCAAAAAGTCCCGACACTGAGTGAGGTGTACTTGTTCACGGACACATACGTAAAGTATATATGCTAGTCCCCTCCCACCTCTTCGACACGTACTATATACCACCATAACACAAACAAAAAAGATTCTACCTTGCTGGTCAAATTAACCTCACTGCCGGCTATTCGTCAAAGTGATGGACGACAACCTCACGGGCCCACAGAAAGCGTCACACGCGAGTATCGAGTGTCGTGTAGGACAACCATCGACTGCATGTGGCCAAAACATGTATGTATGAAAGGGTTGTGTAATGTTTTAGATAACGATTTCACGACTCTAATGTGGCACCGGCCTGCCTAACAAAACGGCCAACCCACACGGTGGCTCACAACTCGTAGTGTACTGCGAGCCACCCGCCACCCCCAGACGCACACACACTGCGAATCCACCGCAACTACGATGCATGTTAAATTAATTATCCCGCGGTGAACATATGTTACCAAAGGAGGGACGTTTTAATTTCAAAAAAATCATAGAGATCATTAAGACGTTTTTGTACATTAATTGATTGATTTTCTACGGGTATAACGTGCAAAAATCAAATTTGAGCTACATGCACATGTGACAGTGCACCTAAATGGATTGCAAAAACACATGTGCCTCACTGGGTGCATGTTTACTCCACGTGTAACAAATTGCAAACACTGAGAATCTTGATTTTTAAATTCTAGTACATCCAAAACTTATTTGAAGTTCATGAAACTTATCGTGTTGTCATATGGACACCAATACAAAGTGGCATTGTACTTCTTTGTCAAATTTGAGACCAGTTTTGATGTAATCTTTATCTAATTACAAACGGGAGATTATTAATAATTGGGAACCAATATCCCAAACGAATTATTTATTCGAACCATGAGCGTTAGATTAACAATGTATACATGTCATGCTTTGGCTAAGCAATAAAGCGGCAGCATTAATCATCCAAATAGAAAAACAATATACGTGCCGCCGCATGACCCATGTGCCGTTCGAGCAGGCGTGAGTTGACGGTACGCATGCGAGTAGTCCGCCGCGCAGGCAGACTGGAGGCGTGCGTGCAGGTGTGTGAATTGATGGAGGCGTGTTCGCTGCGCGGTGTCATCAGGAGACATGCGAGTAGCTGTGTGAAACTTTGGTAGGCAGGCCAGCAGTCCGGTGCGCAGGCTCACCGGGAGGCGAGCCATTGGTTTGACCACCGCCCACCTCTCTCCCACAACTCCCACTACTCCATATTAATGGTGCGCCCAAGCGGCCGCACCCCCCATCCTCGCCACACACACAATCTTCTCTCTCTCTCCGCTTGCATCCTCGACGCTGCTCTCATTCCTCAAAGTTGTCAGTGTATGAGGATGCCGCCGAAGCGCCCCATCAAAGGGAGTGGCAACACCGGGGCTGCTAAAGCACCGGTGTATGGCGTGGAGATGGAGACAGAGGTTGCCGTCATCACCGGCGAGTTATCACTGCACCCTGACGTCGTCGACAGCGTCGTGCTTCCACAGCCAGAGGTAGAGTTCCACACCGACTCTAGTGAAGACCCCGGCGATGACTCCGACGATGATGGACAACTGGTTAGTCATCTATACCCATTTATGTGACAAACAGATCATATGGTTTCTCTGGTTACTCCTGCCTCCCCCTTTTTGGAATAGAAATCCTATGGTTATGTTCTCCCAATCCATGAAATCTGAGTAAGTTTTGTTAGATCCGTGTAGTCTATTGATTGTTTGAATGGTACAAGTGATAAGTGATTTGTTGTTTCATCTATGCAAATGATTTCTGCTAGTAATCCGACTAGGGTTAGTGTTCGTGCTAATAATTCCTAGCCAGGACTTGACAATTGATTTTCAATGACCTGCATATGTTTGTACCATTATTTTCTTCAAGATTTGTATGTACATAGACGACTGTGCTTAAAAATTGAGCCATAATATCTGGATATGTATAAATAAATAAATAGCCATAAATTCATAATCCTACTTCACGGCATGTAATCATTGATTTGATGCCAAATTTGTTTTACAATTTGTATAGGTGATGTCTGACGATGTGGACAGCGAGGATGAAGATCGCCAGAGTAGGTACAAGAGGCAAATCCCGAGGGAGCTTTATGCGGGAATGCATAACAGGCGTATTAGGACACGAACGCGGCTATCGATGCCCGCTTTTGCAACCGTAAGCTTCATGACGCATATCTAAGTGTTACGCATGCAAGAGGATGGGCTGTTGGCTCCTTCAAGGTAAGTATTCTCGCAGGTGGTGGCGACGGTGTACGCCGGGTACCGGAGAAGCTTCAGGATTGTGCCGGCATGTGAGATGAGATGTGGGATGGATCGAACTATGTACGCTTGAGTATGCTTAATGATGGTTGAACTATGTACTTATGGTTGAACTATGCTTATGTACGTGTACGCTTATTATCTATGTCTGAGTATGTTAAAATATTTGGTAAAAATTACAAAGGGGGACCAATAAACCAGGACGGAGGTAGTACGTCAATCACACACGGTTCCCAAAATTGGAACCGTGTGCAATGACTTTCATTTTTCCTGTTGCGTCAATCACACATGGTTCGCTCTCGCAAACCATCGCCCCCAAAATTCTTTGTGGGACAGAAAACCCGCCCGCCACCCCCTCCGGTACGTTCCCTCACACCTGCACAAGATCCTCCGCGTCTATGCCATGGCACCGCCTATCGTGGTGATAAACACTTAGCTCGATGCAAGCTGCCGCCACAAGGCTGCCGGCAAAGCCCACCGCATTTCGCCACTTCCGCTTGCCGCCGCCTATCGCCATCGACTTTCTCGATGCTGCTCGCGGTCGACCCAGCTCCGCTCGGTTGGGGAATCTTCCATACTGAGGGTTCTTTCTCATGGACGACAAGGTAACTAATTTAATGAGATATTATCTCATATCTTATCCCAGTTCATCTGCCTCCTTTAATCACCCGGCGGAAATCACAGTGAATTCATTTTTATTCGAGCTTATTTGAGGGTTTTCTTCCATTCATAGAATGTACAGTGCGCCGACACTTCAGGACTTTGCGACCTCCGCCAGTGATTCCATCTCACTGTACCAGATAACTTGAGGACGCGCGCGGTATGATCAATCTCACCCTAAATTGGTTGGCATGGCCTACTTTCTTGAACATATTCTAAATATTGCTACATTTGGATAAAAGGTGCCACACGCACCATATATGTTAAAGGGGATTTTCCCCTCTTCTTTCTATATTAGGCAAATTGATGATGTATCGTTCTTTCGATTACTCTCATATTTCCATGACATCATGTTTACCCTATCTGTTTAATTATAAATTTTTTCCTTCGATTTCAACTGTTGTACAGTTGTTTCAATTTGGGCCCATATTTGCATTTTACCATATTTTCTTTAACAATCCTACTATTTTTCTGCAGCACATCCCTTGCTATGCAACAAATTATGTAGTGCACAATTTTTCCCTTTACATAGATCAAGGCTGCACACATGTCATACTGCACACAAACCATGGATTTACAATCGTTTCTACTATAAGACTTGATGAACGTGGTGACTCCTATTTTTGCACTGGCTTTTGGAAAGAAATTTCAAGTTTTATGTACTGAAAGCTGGCACTAAAATTGCACTGCACATAAAGGTCATGAGATATACACTGGTGCGCGTCGGTCCTAAACAAACAGTTTAAAACCCCTTTCCGCGATGGCATTTGGAACCATCACCAAGTGAGTGCGGGCGATAGGGGGTCCTTCCCACACGACCCAGAAACCTTTGGGGATAGGGCCTCTACAGTACTCCTACTCGTTTCTGCTCGCATTGCCATCACAGTCGGTATTTTGTGGTGCTACGTTTATGATGCGTGGCCCATCACAAACGGTTCACTATTATAGAACGTGTATGATATGTGGCCCATCACAAACGGTTCACCGTTAAGAAGATTACCTAATCATCGTACGAGTGTCGGACAAGATTACGAAACATCGAACCGTCGTAACATCGTCGTACACGACAACTATCGCACACGGTATTATGTGGTGCAACGTTTATGATGCATACTTCATCAGAAACAGTTCATGGTTGCGAACCGTGTACGATAAGGCAACTAACACAGACGTTTAGTTTGACCGCACCATTTGTGATATTGTCTGACATCGCACATTCTTTGCAAACGGCAACTTTGTGCATGCTTGCACACGTTTCCTCTCTGTGAACCGTCTCGGATTATGGTGCATATCACAAACGTATGTGTTTTACCAACCATGTGTGCCGTAACAACCTGGAGAGTGTAATTTCACCGTAATTTAATTGTTACTTTTCCAAATTGTACCGGATTTGGATTTGAATTTGAATGTATGCTATATCTTTATTCATATCCATCAGGTTCAAACAACCAATGCATTATTCGATTCATAGGTACATATGTTCAAGAATTACATAAGAACCAAATAAATAATGATGAACCACAGTTGTATACTTGTACTATTAAAGACGGTAAAGACAGAGGCGAAATATATTCTGGTTGCTGAACAAGGTGAAGCGGAATGCCCATATTGTGCCCTCCTCATGCAGAAGGCACACACGACTCTAGTCCAACCCCTTGTGATGGCCGACCGCCCATCCTTCATGGTCTTCATGAAAACATCTAGATAATCACCGTGTTCTGGTAGAAATACTTTAACCTTTGCATGCCCACCAATCATGTAGTTTGAGAGGTAATCTTGAGTAAACTTCTTTGGCAACCACCGCAAAGCGAATAAGATTTCAGACATTGTCATCTAACACAACTCCTTATGGGCGTAAAAGAAGGCTGCCGAGTTCTTACTTACCATCCTGCAGTCATTGTTGTCTTGGATAAAGTGTAAACAAATAGTTTAATTGCCATCTTTGGACCCATTTTACTAACAATCTTTATCAGCTTCCTCACTTGATGATGGTTCATCGATATCTCATTGCCCCATACGCAGAAAGGGTCGAAACGTGGATCTTTACCAATGACATATGTACCTAAAAGCACCAAGTTAATATTAGAAGCTAAACAGCAATTGCACAATGATGTAGTACAACACACTTTTATAATATGTCTATATACATCCATATGTGGTAGTCCATTTGAAATCTCTAAAAGAAAAATATTTAGGAATGGAGGGAGTATCTTAAAACATCCAATATACTCACATATTAGATGAATTAACATCTTATATTATGGGCCGAAAGGAGTTTAGTTCATTCTTAAAAATTATCTGCTGCTGTATCCACGGGTTACAGTTAGTTTGAGCTAGTTCGGGCTCAAATAGCCCTAATGTATATCTAAACATGAGGGCTAATTTGAGCTAGTTGCATCTATAACCCACCCAAAAAAAACTAGTATCCAACCCAAGAGGTGTAATTGGAGCTAGTTCTCCTAGTGCATTTATTGTCAATCTAACCCTGCCATCCAAACAACTGTTTGGATGGAGTTAGTTCAGGGTTAGTAATGAGCTAGAAACTAACTCTAACCTCTAGCTAAGTTGAGTATCCAAACAAGGTTGTGTTGTTGCTGTTGTTGCTGCTGCTCTTCTATGTATATCTAGACAAAATTAGAATATTAATGTAACACTCTTCCTTGTTGCTATGTAGCCTAGGATTGCATATTTAGAAATTAAGTATAGTGCATGTTGCTATCTAGCCTCAGATATATTACATATGGACCTAGTTAACCTAGGGAAAAATGGGTTGCAGATATATTCACTTAAAGTCTGATTCACCGATTAGCCCCTTAAGAGCCGCCGGCCTATATGGTACCATCTACGGATATCCTGATCAGTGAGCAGATATAAGCCATGGGATGAAACTAACCTCGATGGAAAACAACAGTCGTTCCCAAAATTGTCCTGTGTAGGTACATCAAGAAGCATGTTAAGCACAACAGGCTAAACATCAACCAAAATTACACATGGCAAACAAAATAGTCTCCAAAAGATAGCTTCACTGTGCAGGTTTAAGCACACTAGTAAAGCAAAACAAGTGGAAAGGTGTGCTAACTGCAACATGCCTAACATTTAACAACAAGCAAACATGGTCATTCAAACTGGTATTGTGCCGGTCTAAGTACACAGGTTATGGTTAAATAAAAAGGGAAAGGCGTGTTAACTACAAGATGCAGCAACAAAATGTAGTCATTCATACTTGCAACTGGTACTGATGAAATTGAACTGCACAGTTCATACTTGCACATATAGAACATCACGTTGTGAATAACTAGAATAAACAAGGCATACTACAAACAACCAAAGATAGTATTTGAAACTGAACATATGCTAACTACAAACAACCGAACAATCAAAAAACTTTAAAAGAGGCATATGCTAGATATAACAGCTTAATAAAGAAGCAAATATATGCATTCCTGTCGGTATGTTTAAAACTGGATTGATGAAATGTACTGCACAGTAAATAATTGCACATATAAAGCATCACATTGTGAACAACTGAAATAAACAAATCATGGGTTTCCTCATGTGTCACAGATGGGGTCATTCCCGTGGGAAGATCACGGACCCTGGATGTGCTCCATGTTGTCGCAGATGGGCTCCTTCCCCTTGGAAGAGCACAGCTGTAGGGAGCCCTCCCTGATGTCGCAGACGGGCGCTTTCCCCTTGGAAGAGCAGATGGGCTCTTTCCCCTTGGAATAGCCGGAGAGGGTGCCCTCCTCGTGGCCGCCGTCGATGAGGTGTGACTTTGAAGCTGTGGATCCCAAGCCAGCGTCGCAGAACCTGTCCTTCAGAAATGACAAAAGGGGCTCGATGGCGATGTAGAATGGCAAATTGTTGACAGCGAGCCAGAGGAGATCAGCAGCGGGGCCATGGATGAGATCGACGATGGTTGAACGCAAGGGGTTGGGGGTGGGCCACTTAACCTATGACACATTCCGCCTCAGGGCATCGCTGTCGATGACCTCGATGCCGTAGCCGGTGTATGAGACATGCCCGCATACTCTAGCCCGCTGCTTGAGTGTCTGCCGCCAGTAATGGCCGTCAGCTTCCTCGGCGACGTCGGGCGAAGAGACCGCTATACACCTCTTTTGGGCCAGTTGCTCCTCGAGCTCCACGGGAAGCGTAGCCGGGCTTAGGCTGCGACGCTCTGGAGTGGGGGATGGGGATCTGTGGGAAAGGGGGCGTTTGGCAGGCGTCATCTAAGAAACTCAGGGCGGCCTGGGTATGGAGATCGGTGGGTAAGCTGCACGGGCAAACCGGCAGATGTTGACAATGGAGGCCTTGCGGCGGCGGCGGGGACTTTGCTAGGGTTTCGAGTGAGGGAGTGTGTGTGTGTGTGTGTGTGTGTGTGTGTGCGCGCGCGCGTGCATGCTCGAGGAGGTTTTGGTGTGTGTGTGTGTGTATGTGTGTGTGGAGGGGGCGCGGGGTGTTTGAGGAAATGACGCGGGTACTGAAAATTTTACTATGCGGGAGTCAAACGTGGCAGTGAAATGCCGGGCTATTGAAAATTTTGATGATAGTGCATCGCACACAGTCCGGAGATAACAACCGCGTGTTATGAAAAAGAAAAACCCTCGAGGCGGGCAGATATTTTCGATGCACGCGGGATTGGGAACAAGAAACATCGCACACGGTCCGGAGATAACAATTGTGTGTTATGAAACAGAAAAACCTTCGAAGCGGGCAGATATTTTTGAGAGGGGGAGCCTCGTGGAGGCCAATGTATTGTGAGGATGTGTGCGTGACAGGTGCACCGGCGTGGCACATGGTTAGTTTGAGTGAACCGTGTCTGTTGTGTCATCCGACTTGTCTAATGTTCATAAATTTGGCGAAAAATGACGAGGGAGAGGGTCAGAACACGAACACACTTGCATGTGGACCAAATTCATGTATCGAAAGGGTGGTTTGATTTTCAAGTACCAAATGCAACTTCGATGTGGCACCTCTCTCTAAAGCACATGGTATTGCTTGCTCCCACCCTCATGTGTCAACACGAAGGGAATCCTAAGCTATGAATGCATGCCCCTCCCCTCAACCGAGGTTCACCTAGCAAAGTCTTGAAGTAGCTAGCACCCCCTCCTCCTCGTGGTCAAGACGAAGTGAATCCTAAGCTATATATGAATGCATGCCCCCAACCGAGGTTCACCGTAGCAAAGTGCAAAGTAGCTAGCAGCCCCCCTCCCTCGTGTCGGCACAAAGGGAATCATAAGCTATGAATTCATGCCCCCCATCCAAGGTTCACCTAGCAAAGTGTGAAGTAGAGCTAGCAGCCCCCTCCCTCGTGTCAGCACGAAGGGATTCCTAAGCTATGAATGCATGCGCCCCCAACCGAGGTTCCCCGAGCAAAGTGGGAGGTGGCTAGAAGCCCCTCCCTCGTGTCAAGACGAAGAGAATCCTAGCTAAGCTATGAATGCATGCCTCCCCCAACCGAGGTTCACCCTAGCAAAGTGCAAGTAGCTAGCAGCCACCCTCCCTCATGTCAAGACGAAGGGAATCCTAAGCTATGAATGCACATGCCCCCATCCGAGGTTCACCTAGCAAAGTGCAAAGTAGCTAGCAGCCCCCCCTCGTGTGGGCACGATGGGAATCCTAATTTATGTCCATGCCCCCTCCCCCCCCCCCCCCAATCGAGGTTCACCTAGCAAAGTAGGAAGTAGCTAGCAGCCCCCAGCCCCCTCATGTGGCCACGAAGGGAATCCAAATTAATCTTTTAATGCATACCCCCCCCCCCCACCGCGGTTCACCTATCAAAGTGCGTTGTTGTAACCCCCCCCCCCCCCCCCCACACACACACACACTCACACACTTTCAATCGGCAGGCCAGAGAGGCATATATTTCACCAAGATGGATCGTAAAACGGACCAAGAATAATCCACCTTGGTCGTACAACCTCTCTCTTGATGCTGGTCAAAGTGATGGCCATCCATGCGACCCTAGAGATGGGCTAGCTCGCCAATATTCACGCAAGTAGCTAGTCCCCGAAGACAACCACTGCTTGCGTGTGGCCCAAACATTTGTATGGAGAGGTGTGTTTTTGCGTAACAATGAACAACTTTGATATGGCACTGTGATTTGGAACTAGAAATCCCAACACTGAGTGAGGGTTAGGTTGACAATGCATATGTATGTTACGCCACACTTCAAGCCAACGACGGGGATTCATATATGCATGCATGCGTGCATAATATATGCGCTCAAACTTAATTGGATCTGAATCTCACAATTACCTATACTACGATAACACGAACCAAATGAAGAATCCGCCATGGTAACCTATCTTGTTGTTGGTCAAGGTGATCATGGATGTCCACGCGGGCCCACGAATAGATAGGCGTGTCGCCGATACCCACGCGAGGGAGTGTATCGTTCGAAGGCAACCACTACGTGCATATGTATGGAGGTGATGCGTGCATGCATGTTTGAATACACAACATTGATCTGGCGCGTGTGTCAAAAATCGTACACTAGCTCACCACACAGAGCGAGATCGGTTCATGATGGTGTCGTTGTACTAGCCACTTCAACTCGATGGGAGGGATTCATGCGTACACATGCATGTGTCTGTGATCAAAGTGTATCATGCATGTCATCCAAGAGGAAAAATAATAATCCCCTCCTAAGTCAAATTAACCTCTCTTTTTGTCAGGCAAAAAGAAGTGATGGACCAAGCGGGCCCATAGATGGAAAGCATCGATATCGCTAATAACCTCTTAAGTGGGTGCGAGAGGACAACCACCACCGCTTTGCATGTGGGCCAAACATATATATGTTGAATACCCAAAATGCACAACTTTGATGTGCCACATGCCTCAAAAACCGTAAACCATGCACCCACACAAAGCGAGGTTCATATCAAGCGTACTACATATGATGGTCCCCTTCCCCCTATTCACTGCATACTATATGTCGGTGGAAAACGACACCTATGGGATCACTGGAATCCCTTCTACGGTTGGCGGGCGCGGGGTTGTGAGAAGGGCAGGTTTAAGAGCTAGCACAAGGATCGTTTACCCAGGTTTGGGTCACGAAGATGCGTAATACCCTAATCCTGCTTTGGTTGATGTATTGAGTGTTCTTGAGCTCTTGAACTAGCTATGGTGGCTGAGTAGTTCCAAAGAGCCGAATCCTTCTCCTGGTCGCCTCGGGCCTCCTTTTATTGGAAAAAGGGGTTGCCACAGTGGCACACAGGAGGTGGAAAGGTGTACAGTGCGCGAGCTTATCGCTCGGCATTACGGGACAAAGTGCATTCAATGCGCTACTTAGGTGTACATTAGCTTTATCGGGGGCGGGAATGAGGCACGCCCCTTCCATCGCCGCTCCGCCTTGCTTCGATACGCGCCCAGGCCAGCGATGCGCGCAGCGCCATGTAGGCAGGCAGGCTGCTGAGGTGGCGCGGTGGCAGGGCCTTCACGAAGATCTGCATGCCACTACGCAGGTGCTTGCTGGGTCGGTGTAGAGGTCGCCCGTCGCCACGCAGGTGCCTGCCCAGCTGGTTGAGCTAGCAGCTGCTTGGGGACGGCAGTGGAGTCTTGGATGGTGCGGGCTTGGCTGTGGCCCCACTAATGCCTTCGGCAAGGGTCTTGCCGGGGGCCCGGCAAGGGTCTTGCTGTGGCATCGCAGTCGTCCCCGGCAAGGCGCCTGCCGGGGAGTGTTGTGGATTTCCTCGGCTAGGATTCCGCCGAGGGTCGCGGTCTTCTGGCATCTGATCCTGTGTATTTATGATCTTGACAAAGATCTCCATGCCACCACGGAGGTGCCTCCCAAGCACTGGTTCCAATGTAGTTGTTGATGGCGTTTGGAACCCTTGGGCTCAAGGGTGGCTCGCTTTGCTGGCGTTGGGCAAGTTGCCCCGGCAAAGCCCTTGCCGGGGCCGCGGAGGTCGTCCCGGCAAGGGTCTTTCCGGGGAGGTCCACCTCGCCCCTTTGCTCTTTGTGTTTCTGGTCTCGGCGTTGCTCCTAGTCACCTTGTGCTTCGGTTTCCCTCCTCTGCCCTGCTTAGTGTGGCCGTGGGCGCGGCTCCGACTGTTCGTGCACAAGTAAAGGGGTAAAAAAGAGTGCCCCTACTTTTCTACACCGACAGGAGCCCCCAGGCCTGGGCCACATATAAGCGCGACACATTGTTGGGCCAGGCCCAGAACGGTGCGTGGGCAGTCGGGGCGGGATTTTTACAGTGGTAACCTTTCGTCCGCTGCGCTTCCCCACGACCCGTGTTGAACGCACAACATGAAGGGTCGTGCGTGATGTGGGGGTCATGCGTGTGGCGGTTCCCGCACGCATGCGTCACATCGCAGTAAAGAGGCGGCTCGTGCCTTACCAAAAAAGAGGGAGACGCAGAGGCGCGGATCATTTACTCGGGTGGACTCGGGTCATGGCCTTCAAGGCGTCTGTGCCCCACGATCACGGGGTGGGGAACGGTCGCCTCACCCGTTCCCTCAATTCTGCTTGCTCGCCACGTGTTCCCCATGCAGGTGGAAGGCAGTGGAGGCGAGAAACCGGGCTGTCACTGATTGGGGCAGCGGGTCGGTCTCGATTCCCTGCGCCCCCGATGGCCGGATTGGCCGAGCGGGGCGGCCGAGCCCCGACCCCGCCCCTTTATAAGAAGGGGGAGGGGGACGACATCCCACACCCTTCCTTCATCCATCCCGTTCACTTCGCTCCTTTCTTCCATCTGCCATGGCGAGAGGGGGCGCCAGTACTTCAACGGTGGCAGCAAAGGTCACTTCCTGACAGCACATCCCTCCTTCCCAAGAGCTCGCGGCGGTGGAGCCAGCCACGAGAGGAAGGGGGAGGGGCGAGGCCGAGGTCGCCGTGGCGCTCGGGGAAGAGGTGGACGGGGCGGTGCACCGGCCCCGCCTCCGCCGGCGATGCCTCCCCCGATGGAGGGCCATGTTGGGGACCAGCCTCGTGAATTCTTCATCCGGCTGCGCTGGCCACCGCGTCGTCTTCTTCGTCTTCCCACCCCATTTGCTCGGGAGATGGAGCTCGATCTGCCCTAGACCCTCAAGTTGCACATGAGGGGCTGCGGGAGCGGCGGCACGCGGGTCGACATCGACTTCCCCGCTCCTCATGTCATGTACCTCTGTCGCGGATGGAAGACGTTTGCTCGCGTCCACAGCCTGACGGCAGGGCTCGTCCTCAACTTCAAGTTAATGGAGAGGGCGGCCTGCTCTCCGTCAATGTCTTTGGAGATCTTGGAACTCGCCTAAAGTGCTGCGTGGAGAGCTCCTCCAATGATGAAGATTCCTCCTCGAGCGGGAGTGACGAGGAGGACAGCGACAGCGACGACGAGGGCGTCGAGCGGCGGGACGCTGACCTCGACTCCGACTGACCGCGTCGCCCCTCCCTCGGCCATGCGCCCTGCCGAGGGCCTTCCTCGTCAAGCTCTCCATCGGTGCGTTCCTCATCGCATCCTTGGGCGGCTGGCATAGGAAGGCAGGAGGAGGTGAAGAAGGCGGGCGGCGGCCGTCAAGTCGGAGTACGCGGGCACCGACGCCTTCGTCGCGTATTGTCGGGCCACGGCCTCATCTTCCAGCTCTTCCGCCGGCATCGGGACGCTCTTGGTGCCTTCTGCTTCTCGCACCTCGCCTAGGCGCTCCTTTCGCCCTCCTGCTACCTTGTTCCATCTCCTGAGGAGAGGGACAAGAAAGGGATTACGAGCATCTTATCCTTTTTTAGTTTGTAAGCCTGCGGGCACTTGTTAGATTTAAAACTTGTAATCCCCTTTCTCATGTTTTTTATTCCGTACGAACTATACCTGTATGGGACGTTTTTAATGAAAAATGGTGCTTGCCGGGTTCTTTGTGCGTGAGCGAGGCCCATGCCAAGGAACAAATCCTTGTTATTTTAAGATAAACATTGTCGCCCGGCAACAGGCCTTGCCGTCCCCCCACTTCAGTCGACCATTCTCAAGCTCTTGGCAGAGGCAGGGGCGAAGTAGAGTTAGGCCCCTCGCTCATTTTCTTGCCATCGCGACTACGACCAAGTTCCGACCAAGGGGATAGCTCTTGGGTACAGGAAAAGGGGAGCACGATGGTTTAAGAATATAAAGGAGGTTTCACATGTCCCTGTTCCATACGGAAATGCATAACAGGGGATGAAAGACTTATCTGAATCCGCAACCCCCGGCAACTTTGGCTTGCCGTGGTTGGATCCTTGTGTCTTCAGCCCTCGGCAGTCTTGGCTTGCCGGACCGGAGCGCCGGTCCGTTCTCTTTCTTCCAAGTGGCTCACCAGAAGTGTCTGCGTGCCCTGCGAACCAAAGAGGACAGACAGACGCACACTCGACCTCTAGGCTAGGGGTTAGTCGCCACTAAGCACTATCAACCCTAACCGAGGGAGTGACTTAACCTAGCATGCATGCTATAACTTAGGGCGCCGGTGCTTCATTTATTTATGCTCAGGGTCTGTGCTTGGCTTGTACAGAGGGTTACATGCCTTGTTGGCAAGGCTTGTGCAAAAGGTGGCTTGCCGGGGGGCCCGGCAACTGTGCCTTATGGGTAAAACTTGCAAAGATGTTCAATGTTCTAGGAGTTGCTCACTGGAATAGCATCTTTGGTCTCCAGGCGGACTGCGTCGGGCCTGGTGACTCGTATTACCCGATAAGGGCCTTCCCACTTCGGCGTCAACTATTTGGATTTCTTGGCCGATTGAATGCGCCGAAGAACAAGCTCGCCTTCCTCAAAGCTTCGGGCATGAACCTTGCGGCTATGGTAGCGGCGCAAGGCTTGCTGGTAGAGTACTGCTCTCACAGCCGCCCGAACACGATCTTCCTCAATGAGCGTTGCGTCATCTTGCCGCAATTGCTCAAGCTCGTCGTAAGCGAGCACTCGAGGTGACCCGTATATGAGTTCCATGGGGAGAACTGCTTCTGCCCCGTATACCAGGGCAAAGGGTGTCTGGCTGGTGGCTCGATTTGGCATCGTCCTGATCGACCAAAGAACCGCCGGCAGCTCATCAATCTAGCACCTTCCGCTCTTGTGCAGCCTGTCAAAAGTATTTGTCCTCAGGCCTCCCAACACTTCAGCATTAGCCCTCTCCGCCTGGCCGTTGCTCCGTGGGTGTGCCACAGAAGCAAAACAGACCTTGCTGCCGATGTCTTGGATGTATTGCATGAAGGTGTGGCCTGTGAACTGTGTGCCGTTGTTGGTGATGACTCTGTTTGGTACACCAAAACGGCAAACTAGCCCCTTGAAGAACTTGACGTGACGGTCTTGTCACACCTTTCCTCATCGCTTCCACCTCCGCCACTTTGTGAACTTGTCGATCGCAACGTACAAGTACTCAAAGCCCCCGAAAGCATGGGGGAAAGGGCCCAGGATGTCGAGCCCCCAAACCGAGAATGGCCAGGAAAGAGGAATTGTTTGAAGGGCTTGAGCTAGTTGATGAAGCTTCTTCGAATGGAACTGACATGCTTCACACTTGGTTACTAGTGTCGTTGCATCCTAGAGGGCAGTGGGCCAGAAGAAACCTTGCCGGAACGCCTTGCCGGCAAGGGCCCTCGACCCTATGTGGGAGCCACATATGCCTCCGTGTATGTCTGCCAACAGCTCGAGTCCTTCCTCCCGGGGAATGCACTTCAATTTCACACCGTTTGGTCTCTTCCTGTACAAGACGTCATCGACGAACTGATACATAGCTGACTGACGGGCTACTTTCTCCGCTTCTTCTTGCTCCTCAGGAGCTCCCCTGTTTGGAGGATTCGGACGGTATCTTGTGCCCATGCCAGAGCCTGGGGCTCGACAGCAAGGACCAAAGGCATTTCTTCTACCAAGGGAGCGGCCGTCTCTATGGCCAGGACCTGACAGCCTGCCGGAGTTAGTCACTCCTTGGCAGTCTCAGAATCCACGGCAACACCGGCGGCCCCTGGGGGCTCAGCGGGAAAGTACTTGCCGGGGTCTAATTTCCTCCGTTTGTTCTGCTCCGTTGATGGTTCTACGGATGGTTGAGTTAACCGAAGCAAAAAAGTACCTGGTTCCATAGGTAGCTTGAATGCAGCGCGCTTTAACAGGTAATCGGCGATGTCGTTCTCCGCTTGGGGAACGTGCTCCGCTTGTATACCCTCAAAGCACTCTTCCAGCTTCCTCACCTCATCTTTGTAGGCCTCCATCAACGGGCTCTCTTAATCTTAGTTGACTTGTCTCACGACAAGCTGCGAATCACCCCTGACGATGAGCTTTTTAACCCCGAGGTCTGCCGTGATCCTGACAACGGCAAGCAACCCCTCATACTCAGAAGTATAGTTCGTTGACATCTTCCTAGGGAAGTGCATCTAGACCACATACTTGAGGTGCTCTCCGGTGGGTGCGATGAGCAGCACACCAGCACCGTCGCCTTGCATCGAGAAAGCCCCGTCAAAGTACATAATCCAGTCGCGAGCTGTTTCCTTGCCGGGGAGAGTGGTGTCCTAGATCTCTTCATCAGGCGTTGAGGTCCATTCTGCAATGAACTCCGCCAGGACTCTACTCTGGATTGTCGAAGTACTTTCAAACTTCAACTCAAAGCTTGATAACTCCAAGGCCCACTCCACAATCCTTCCGGTTGCGTCTGGGTTGTCCAGTATCCGTTGCAATGGGAGGCGGGTGACGACAGTGATCTCGTGGGCTTGGAAGTAATGACGCAGCTTCCTCGAGGCCATAAGTAGGCCGAAGAGCAATTCTGCACACCGAGTACTGGTGACCTAGCCCCTGCAGGAGGGAGCTGCAAGTAAAACCGGTGTCAGATCATCTTCTTGTTCTGCACCACTTCATTTGATTGCATGGGCCCAGTCCCGATGGCGTCAGACCCTGCCGGGGGCCTTGCCTTGTCGGCATCAGGCCCTGCCGGGGGAATCTCTAGCTTGCCATCCGGCAGTCCCGCTGAGGGAGTCCTGAATTAGGGGCTATCCGGACAGCCGGACTATATACAACGTCCGGACTATTGAAGCATGAAGATACAAGAATCAAGACTTCGACCCGTGTCCGGATGGGACTCTCCTTGGCATGGAAGGCAAGCTTGGTGATCCGAATATTGTATTTCTTTCCTTGTAACCGACTCCATGTAAACCCTAGCCCTCTCCGGTGCCTATATAAACCGGAGAGGTTGGTCCTTAGAAGGCCGATCACAATCACAATCATGCCATCATAGGCTAGCTTCTAGGGTTTAGCCTCTACGATCTCGTGGTAGACCTACTCTTGTACTACCCATATCTTCAATATTAATCAAGCAGGAAGTAGGGTTTTACTTCCATCGAGAGGGCCCGAACCTGGGTAAACATTGTGTCCCTTGCTTCCTATTACCATCAGCCTAAGACGCACATATCGGGACCCCCTACCCGAGATCCGCCGGTTTTGACACCGACACTGGTGCTTTCATTGAGAGTTCCTCTGTGTCGTCGCTACAAGGCTCAATGGCTCCTCCAGTCATCGTCAACAACACGATCCTGGGTGAGACCTTTCTCCCCGGACAGATCTTCGTGTTCGGCGGCTTTGCCCTGGGGCTAACTTCGCTTAGCCGCCATCGGAGCAGATGGACAGCTACCCCACGGCAACCAGATCAGGTTCGGAAACGAACTACACGGGCGGACATTCGCGGAGACTTGATCTTCGATCGATTCGGGCCTATGCCAGAGCACCGGGCGATCCACAGCGAAGCACGTCTTAGACCCGCTGTCGGACAAAGCTCGGGGTATCACCCCTGCAGTAGCCCCGGACCTAAATCCGGAGCACGCTGCGCTACCTAAGGACGGAGGGATGGACCCCGCCCCGAAGGTCGCACACTCATCGGCGGTGGATCCGAACACGGGTCTCACCTCTATGGTGGCCTGTGACTCCGGACCCCCGGATTCGTATCCGGACGTTGATTCCAGTCCCACACTCCCGAGCCAGTCGAGCCAGGTTGGGCTCCGGTAATGGAGTTCACCGTTGCGGATATCTTCCAGCACTCGCCCTTTGGCAACATGCTGGACTCATTAAAGTCTCTCTCTTTGTTAGGAGGCTCTTGGCCGAACTATGTCCGGCTGGAGTGGGAGGCAGGCGATGGAGGAATTTGTTGCCCACCCACCACCCACTTCATTGCCACGGTCGATGATTTAACCGAGGTACTGGACTTCGACTCCGAAGACATCGACGGTATGGACGACGATGCAGGAGAAGAACATGAACCACCGCTCACTGGGCGGTGGACAACCACCTCTTCCTATGATATATATATATATATATATATATATATATATATATATATATATATATATATGGTGGACACTCCGAAGGAAACAAATGGCAATGAGGCAACGGAGGATAAAACCTCAGGGAAAAAAGCAAAGAATGGGCGTCGTCGACGCCACTCCAAGCCCCGGTGAGGGAGTCCTGGATTAGGGGGTATACACACAGCCGGACTGTCTACAACGTCCGGACTATTGAAGCGTGAAGATACAAGACTCAAGACTTCGACCCGTGTCCGGATGGGACTCTCCTTTGCGTGGAATGCAAGCTTGGAGATCCGGATATTGTGTTTCCTTTCTTGTAACCGACTCCATGTAAACCCTAGCCCTCTCCGGTGTCTATATAAACCGGAGAGGTTGGTCCTTAGAAGGCTGATCACAATTACAATCATACCATCATAGGCTAGCTCTTAGGGTTTAGCCTCTATGATCTCGTGGTAGATCTACTCTTGTACTACCCATATCATCAATATTAATCAAGCAGGAAGTAGGGTTTTACCTCCGTCGAGAGGGCCCGAACCTGGGTAAACATCTGTTTCCCTTGCTTCCTGTTACCATCAGCCTTGACGCACACATCGGGACCCCCTACCCGAGATCCGCCGGTTTTGACACCGACATGGGTTCTTTCATTGAGAGTTCCTGTGTGATGTCGCCACAAGGCTCGATGGCCCGTCTCATTGTCAAAGACGACATTACCTCGGAGGGGGCTCTGGCTGTAGGCCAGACGCTCCGGCTCGGCGGCTTCATTATGGCTGCCCCATCGTCGTTGGCGCCGATGATGACTTCTCGGGTCATCAATCATAACCTTCGCGTCAGTTCAGAACTTGCCGAACAGATGGATCCAATGGAGCTCTCCTCCCTGAACGAACTCTTGGATCGTGACGCCATTCGGGAGTCGCTACATGCATCACGACCGGATTGGGCTTAAACCCGACCAAAGGGATATCAGGTCCCCGCCGGCCACCCGTGAGGTAGCGATAGTGGAGGAACCACACGCGGATTGCCCCTCAACTTTGACGACAAGTTATGTTCGGATCAACGAACTCCTTGAGCCAAAGATCTGCTCAAAGGAAAACCTGGCCCAGGTTCCGGACTTAGAATCGGGCATTGGGCCGAAGAAATTGGGCACTCCGGACTCTGAGCTGTTGAGCTCGGGACCACCCGCGTCCTGGAACGTTAGATCGGATAAAAATCCGGAATCTGCTAACAACACCTTCCTGGACCTAAACTGTCTCTCCCGCATCAGGCAAGAGCCCCAGGAAACCGTACATCACTACTGGGCCAGATTCCTCCTTGCGCTTAACAAGGTCGGGATCGCCGCGAAGAGAACATGGTCTCACTTTTTTGCAAAAACTGCACGGACGAAAGACTCCTCAACGCTATAAGCCGCCGTGACATAGTACGCTTCGCGGACTTGGCAACCATAGTACGGAAGTACTGTGCGATAGAGAGCGCTTGGAAGAACCAAACAGAATTTTGGGATAGTACCGCTCTCACCAAAACCATTGTCCGAACTAAACGAATGAACTCTCGTAAGTCATCCGACCCAACCCCCAAGAAACCAAAGCCCACCCCAGGGCGGGGATCCGTATTGGAAGAATGGCTCGACGGGCCATGTAATCTCCACAAGATTCGGATCTGACACCTACTCATAGCCTTAAGGCATGTTGGATACTCCGGCAGGTGGCAAAAAGTGGCGAGGATCTTCTTGTGGGCCATAAAGCGGAACAACATCCTGCTAGCAAACACAATACGGTACTAATAGTCTTCGAGAATTTTGCCTCGAACAATAGGCGCAAGCGAGCTCGTCGAAGCTCCGCTGAAATTTACCATGTGGCAAAAATAAAGCCTTGGAAAAACACGGCTAGAACTTTTAATGCCAGTGATGAACCTCGATTCCGGGCTGCCCGGGCACCAGCCGCTCTGCTCCTTAGTCCGATTGTAGATGGCTTTCGGCTCACTAAAGTACTCATGGACGGCGGAAGCAGATTAAATCTGATTTATGAAGAAACACTCAGCAAGATGGAGGTTGATAAAAGCCGCATTGAACAAAGAGGCACGACCTTCAGGGGAATTATCCCTACTCAGGAAGCGCGGTGTGCAGGAAAAATCACACTCGATGTGGTATTCAGCACCCCAGAGAATTATAGGTCCGAGGAAATCACATTCCAGGTGGCTCCCTTTAGCAGCGGATACCACGCCCTTCTAGGGCGGGACGCATTTACAAGCTTTCAAGTTGTACCCCAGTATGGGTACATGAAGCTTAAAATGCCCGGACCCAATGGAATCATCACTCTAGCTAGTGATCCGGACGTTGCACTTCGCGCCAAAAATAAAACTGCAGCTTTAGCCTTGGAAGCATTATCTGAAGCCCTAGCAGCCGAAGAGTTAACAACACTGTGGGCCACCGTGGATAGGGACGACATGATACTAGACAAGCGACCCAAGTCCGCCTCATTTAAGCCTGCAGACGAGATAGTCAAATTCCAGGTCCATCCAACGGACCCCAGGAAGACAGCTTCCATCGGGACACAGCTGAGCCCCGCGATTGACGCCGCACTACGAGATTATTTACGCGAGAATTGGAACATTTTCGCCTGGCACCCATCGGACATGCCAGGCATCCCACGCAGACTGGCCGAACACAACCTCAATATTCTAAAAGGATATAAACCAATCAACCAGACCCTAAGGCGATTCTCAGAGCCCAAATGACAAGCAATGGGGGAAGAGTTAGCTGTTACCGAGGCCGGATTCATCGTAGATATCAAACATCCGGATTGGCTGGCAAATTTGGTGATGGTACCAAAGAAGGACAAATCTCGCGCCTATATGCGCGCCGACATCAAAGACCTCAACAAGGCTTGCCCCAAGGATCCCTTTCCCCTCCCTCACATCGATCAAATCATCGATGCCACAGCTGGACACGACTCGCTTTGTTTTCTCGACGCATACTCTGAATACCATCAAATAAATATGGCAGAGTCTGACCAAGCTGCAACAACTTTTATAACGCCATATGGCCCTTTTTGCTTCAACACTATGCCCTTCGGGCTCAAGAATGTCGGCGCAACCTATCAACGAATGATTAAACATGCCTGGAAAAACAAATCGGCAAAACAGTGGAAGCATATGTGGACGACGTGGTCATAAAAACTAGACACGTCGAAACCCCGATAGATGACTTGAGGCTCACATTCGATAACCTCTGGACATACGACATTAAGTTGAATCCGGAAAAATGTTTCTTTGGCGTCCCATCGGGGAAACTGTTGGGCTTCAATGTTTCCAATAGAGGAATTGAAGCGAACTCGGCAAAAATCGGAGCTCTATCTTAGTTGGCTATACCAACAGACCTCAAGCACATCCAGAAGCTAGCTGGATGCGTGGCCGCTTTGAGCCGCTTTATCTCCAGACTAGGAGAAAAGGCATTGCCTCTTTACCGCCTCCTGCGGCGCACCGAACACTTCGTATGGGCCGGATGCAGCCGCCGCCGTACTTCGATGAAATAAAGACCTTTATCGGCCAGTAATCCAGTCCTAATAGCGAACACCGGCGAGCCTATGCTATTATACATAGCGGCAACACACCAAGTTGTAAGTGCAAAGACTTGCCGTCCGAACGAGAGGTTGACGGATACAAATTCCCGCTCCAAAAGCCGGTTTATTACATATCCACAGTCCTCACCCCATGCAAATCCCGATACCCACACTATCAAAAAATAGCATACAAAGTCTTCATGGCATCCCGGAAGCGGCGACACTATTTTCAAGAGTGTTCGATTACAGTAGCCTCCGAAGTACCACTCAATGACATAATAAACAACCGCGATGCTACGGGCCAGATTGCTAAATGGGCCATCGATCTCCTTCCATTCGACATAATGTACAAACCACGGCGGGCCATCAAGTCACAAGGACTGGCCGACTTTGTCGCCGAATGGACGGAAGCCGAACTCCCTAAAGAGTACGGCGCATACTCCAACTGGATCATGCACTTTGACGGCTCTAAAATGCTGGCCGGACTGGGAGCAGGTGTAGTCCTGACGTCTCCCACCGGAGACACGGTCCAGTACGTCCTCCAAATACTTTACACAGACTCCAACAATGCAGCCGAATATGAGGCTTTGTTGCATGGTCTTCGGATGGCGGTCTCTATGGGCATCCAACGCCTGGAAGTGCGTGGGGATTCGAACCTCGCAATATCACAAATAAACAGAGACTTCGATGCCAAGGATCCAAAACTGGTGGCCTACCGTAATGCCGTCCTCAAAATATCAGCTCGCTTCGAGGGGCTCGAATTCCACCATGTGGCTTGAGAAAATAATCGAGCGGCGGACGTCCTTGCCCGCATCGGCGCCAAACGCGACCCTGTCGCACAACCATATTCCTGGAAAGGCTGTCCAAACCATCTGTAGTATGGGAAGGGGAGTCCGGCAATACTAGCACGGACCCGAACACATCCCCAGATTCCGAACCATCAGACACAATCGGAGGCTCTGCCACTGAAATAACATCTTCGGGCCACGAAATCATGGCCGTAATTGCCCCGTGGACCGAGCCTTTCTTGGCCTACCTAAATAGGCAGGAGCTCCCCGAAGACCAAAACGAAGCACGCTGCATAGTCTGGCACTCTAAAGCTTACAAGGTCCACGAAGGGGAACTCTACAAGAAAAGCGCGACCGGAGTGCTCCAAAGGTGCATCTCCTAAGAGGAAGGGCGGCAACTCTTGGCTGAAATCCATGCCGGACTAGGCGGACATCATCTTTGCTCGGCGCTTAGTCGGCCAAGGCCTTCCAGACAGGCTTCTTTTGGCCAACGGCCCGAGCAGACGAACAAGACCTTGTCCAACATTGCGTCGGTTGCCAGCTCTTCGCCAATCAGAGTCACATGCCCCCTACCGCTCTCCAAACAATCCCCATAACTTGGCCCTTCGCGGTCTGGGGGCTCGATATGGTTGGACCCCTTAAATGGGGAAGTCATAAGAAAAAATACCTACTGGTCATGGTGGACAAGTTCACCAAATGGATAGATGCCAAACCAGTCAAAACGGCCCAATCCGGACCTGTGATAGACTTCATATCCGGGGTCGTACACCGATACGGTGTCCCCCATAGCATCATCACTGATAATGGCTCAAATTTCATGGTCGACAAAGTGAAAACTTGGTGCGGCAAAATGGGCATTAAGCTCGACTACACTTCCATCTACCACCCCCAAACAAACGGCCAGGTCGACCGGGCAAACGGTCTCATCATGAGCGGCATCAAACCCAGACTAGTGCGATCTCTAACAGAATCGGATACGCACTGGTTAGAGGAGCTTGACTCCGTACTCTGGGGGCTGCGGACCACACCCAATCGCACCACCGGATACACACCATTTTTTATGGTGTACGGTGCGGAAGCGGTACTACCTTGCGACATAATACATGATTCGCCACGCGTACGCATGTACGAAGAGAAGGAAGCTGAGTTAGATCGATATGATAACTTGGATGCCCTGGAGGAGGAGCGCGATGTCGCAAAAGCCCGTTCCGCATTCTATCAGCAGCAGGCTCGACGATATCAAAGCAGAGAAGTGCAGGCCAAAACTTACAGTATTGGCGAGCTCGTTCTATGCCTACCGGAGAAGAAGAAGGACAAACTCAAACCCAAATGGGAAGGTCCCTTAGTCATTGACAAAGTTCTCACCGGAGGAGCGTACCGTCTGTAATGCATCCGATAACAGACTCGAGCCGAACCCATGGAATGCGGCCAGACTCCGGAGATTCTACGCCTAGCGCCGAACTCAGTGTTCGTCTCCTTACCCCTCCTTTTTAATTATGCTCCATCCCTTTTTCCTTTCTCGACATTTCTCTCTCTTCACACAAAGTATTCAATACAGTGTGGATTTCCGGATAACTCCGGCCGCACTAAGTGTGTAAGCCATACCTGGGGGCTTCCTATACGGAAGCTAAAAGTAATTACTCACATGGCTTTCTGCCCATCACATATGCATTCCTTTTCCATATGTGCCTTTTCTTCACCATTATATGCATCGATATGACTTAAGATGTTGCCAAGCTGGGTTGCCTGGCTCTTGTGTTTATACCCTACGTTCCCGTTCATTCGGCTAGGGCATCAGGGGAGCACCCCTGCGATTGATACTGCCGGTTCAGCCGGATGTGTACCTCAGACTGGGTGAAGCCGAAAGCTAGCTTCCTTAAGAGAATATTCGGTCGGTGAACAAAATATGTATTCGTTTATTATAACGCAAATCCCCAGAAGCTTTGTATCCTGCGCAATCGTTCGCAGTCCGGCCATGTGCATTGTTGCATGCTTACCCAGGGAAAGGAACCCCTAATGGAACTATTCTCCCTGGAAGATGTTTCTTACTATCCATGTAATATAACATAACTAGTTGGGTAATTTTCTATTCAAGCACTTATGACCCATATGCCTGGTGTCCACGCATACCCCGGTTTTGTATAATTGAGTGGGTATTCGGACACACCCCGGACTATAGGATCCGGGGGCTGAAGCGAAAAGGTCCGCCATGACAAATGATTTTAATCCGGCTAGGGACTAATTATGTCCATTAACTTACGCAGTCATTTGGACTGACTATATTCCTCCTCTATACCGTCCAACAGGCTATCTAGCTTACAATCCTGTTGCGAATACTTAGCGGCTAACGCTACCTGGTCATATACCAGACTCACGGGAATTTCTTGCCCATCGGGCCCCGCCGGTCCTACTTCGACCATATGGTTCGGTCCACTTTGGTGTAGCGTCTTAACCATAGCCTAGGCTTCTCTTGCGCTGTCGGGCAAGCCGGACACCTTCCACAGCCGAAGCGCCCGTGCGTTCTTGAAGCATATCCACGAGCTCCCCCATGCCATTCGGGCAAGTAAGCTTGATGGCCACAAAGCTTTGAGCTACACCTGCATCACTTGCCGAGCTCGCTCATGCGATTCATGAAAGGTCTTGTAGTAAATCACTTGCAGATGAGGACATCTCCTCCTCAGGGCGACCCGTTAACATTCCTGCAAGTAAAATTCTTTCAATATACTTCCTCGCCGAACTATACTACAGTTCGTCTAGGCACTCACCGTAAATGCCGCGTCGAAGCCTTTTGTTCTCCTTCACGGAGTCCGCCAGCTGAGCGCGGAGATCTTTTAACTCCACGTCCAGCTGGACTTTGGCATCTTGAAGGCATTAAAAGCCTCTTCGGAAAAGATGTTGTTCCAGAGCACGGCCCTCCGGCGCTCTCCACTTCGGAGTTCGTGGCTGAACGCATATCCGCATCCTCCGTCGGGGAACTATGCGGTGCTGGCCCCGTGTTCGCCTCCGCCCCCGAAGCCGGTTCTGGAACCCGGCTGGTGGAGGCGTGATTGGTAGGGTCTCCGGATATAGTCCGGTTATTCCTCTTCCTGCCAGACACAAAGGGCGCTGTCATATTTCAAATTCTATAATTACAGGACAGGTTATTACTTTACCTCTATAGCGGTGAGTCAACCCTTACAGCCTTCCTCTTGAGCCTGCCCAATCCGGACGCCCGTGGTTGACGAGTCCCTAGGGGCTCGGCCCCTCGCTCCGGCCATCATTTCTGCAAATAGAACGACGCCTCAAGGGTAAATTATAATACCTGGGGGAGTCCTCTTTGAAGGATAGGGTTTTTTAGTTCGGCTTACACGCGACGCGGGGAGCAATCCAGGGTGGTCGGCCGTAATGGCCACTAGGGCGCCATCCCATCTCGCTTGATAGAATACCCCGTTGACAAGCTCCACAGTGATATCCGGATCCACTTTAAGTACCGGATCTAGGGCCCTTCCAGGTTCCTATGGTTGCGGGGAGGGGCTGAAGATTCCTTCTACGACCCTCCTTAGTTCATGCTCAGAAGCATTGATGCAAGTAATCTTAGCAGAAGAACGCTAGGGTGAGTAAAGCAGGGAAAAGAATGACAACTTACCCAATTTGGGGGGTTGTACATGGAGAATCCCTCTCGCGTTTTTATGCGAAGGAATTCCTCCTCCTCCCCTTTGTACAAATCGGACAATATCCTAGCCAAAGCGGCAGCGGAGTCCGGACCCTTACGGCCGCAGCGGGTGGCGTCATCTTCCCCGTTGAAATGCCACATAGGCTTCCCCCGATATTGGAGCAGTTGCACTCCCCGTCTTATGCATATCGCCATAACCTCAGCTATCGTCAGTCTGGATTTGACCAGTAACTTTATCATGTTCATCAGGAGGAATATTTCCCTTGTGTCCTCTTCTTGAGGGCCCCGGGGGCGCCAGCTTAGGCGTGCCCTCGGCGGGGCGTTGCTGAACTTGGGAAGACCTGTCCGGACTGGATCCGGAAGGGGGACGTCATCTATATAGAACCACTCCGAAGGGCAGTTTTCTGGTGCCTTCTCAGGAGTGCCGGACAGGTACCCGGTCTCGGCAATGCGCCATACTTCGGCCCCGCACACTTGACATAGGGACTCCCCTGGGTGCGGGGGACGAGGCAGAACAGCTTCCTCCATAATCCAAAGTGTGGCCCGCAGCCTAAAAACAGCTCACAAAGGGCAACATACCCCGCTATAAGCAGAATAGAGGCAGGGGTAAGATCGTGTAACTGGAGGCCATAGAACTCCAGGAGCCCGCGAAGAAACGGATGGATTGGGAACCCGACGCCCCTCAGCAGATGTGGGATGAGGCATATACTCTCCTCCGGAGATGGGCTGGGAGATCCCTCAACTTTTTCCCCTCCGACATAAGTGGCTATTCCAGCTCGGACGGGGTCCATGAACGCATGTGGGAGAAACCCTTGGATTTGAAACTCTATCAGGCGGCTATGAGGAACTGAACACTCTCCCCAATCCCCCGACTTGGAACGGGAAGGGCGAGCAGAAGAGCTGCGACGGTCGGCCATCTTTGGAATGGCTTTTCATGAGCGCTTCATTTGGATGCTGGCTCTGGGAGGGAGAGTGAGGTTTGGATCTGAGAATCCCCGTCCCTTCAAATAGACGGTTAGCCCGGAGGATCGAGGGTGGCAAATGCAAAAATGCCTCGACTCCTCGCATTCGCTCGACATGTGGAGATGGTCATCACTGAGGCACTGAAGCCGAGGGGCACAACATTGATTGGAGGCCAGACACTATTCGTCATAATAGGTACTTTGGAGTATTCGAAGAAGGAACCCGCCTTGCAATGCCGAAGACAATACTGCACACAGGACTCATCGTCATTGAAGCCTGGTTCAGGGGCTACTGAGGGAGTCCTGGATTAGGGGGTATCCGGATAGCCGAACTGTGTACAACGTCCGGACTATTGAAGCGTGAAGATACAAGACTCAAGACTTCGACCCGTTTCTCGATGGGACTCTCCTTTGCGTGGAAAGCAAGCTTGGCGATCCGAATATTGTGTTTCCTTTCTTCTAACCGACTCCATGTAAACCCTAGCCCTCTTTGGTGTCTATATAAACCGGAGAGGTTGGTCCTTAGAAGGCCGATCACAATTACAATCATACCATCATAGGCTAGCTCTTAGGGTTTAGCCTCTACGATCTCGTGGTAGATCTACTCTTGTACTACCCATATCATCAATATTAATCAAGCAGGAAGTAGGGTTTTACCTCCGTCGAGAGGGCCCGAACCTGGGTAAACATATGTGTCCCTTGCTTCCTGTTACCATCAGCCTTGACGCACAGATCGGGACCCCCTACCCGAGATCCGCCGGTTTTGACACCGACACCCGCCACAGCAATACCGGCCCAGGAGACGAAAACAATCCGAATGGTGCCGAAGAAGAATACAACCCTGATCAGCCCGCCTTCGAGCAGGCCGAACAGGAGGATGAGCAGGTCAGCCCAGAAGAACAGGCGATGGACGAATACCCGGAGGAGGATAGCTACATGCCCCCCTCTGAAGACGAGATTAGCCTCGGCGATGACGAGTTCGGCGTGCGTGAGGATCTCGTAGAGCAGGAGCGCTTCAAGCGTCGGCTTATAGCCACTGCGAGGAGCCTGAAAAAGAAGCAGCATTAACTCCAAGCTGATCAAGACCTGCTCACAGATAGATGGGTGAAGTCACGGCGGCACCGAGAATACGGACTCGAGCGCCATACGGCTGACCGGCCACCTCGTGGCCGGGATAAAACAACGTATCAGTCCGCATACCAGCCAACACCCCCACGCCAACATACTACGGCCCGGGGCAACAAAGCAGGGCAACCAAGATCGATCTACGGATCGTGGGGTCGCGCCTCAGCACGCGACGACGACCATCACGCCGGATACACCTTCAACGAGTCCGGCCGGGCCGAACATAGCCACCCAGAGCAATTCGAACTGCATAGCCACATAGCCCGGCACAGAGGCGCCGCTCACCCCCTCTGCTTCACCGACGAAGTGATGGATCATGAATTCCCAAAGGGTTCAAACCCGTAAACATTGAATCATACGATGGCACAACAGACCCCGCGGTATGGATCAAAGATTTCCTTCTCCACATTCACATGGCTCATGGAGGCGATCTACGCATAATCAAGTATCTTCCCTTAAGCTCAAAGGACCAGCCCGGCAGCGGCTAAGCGATCTGCCAAAGAAATTCCAATGGCATCTCGGGAAAACCTGGAAGACGCATTCTTCGACAACCTCCGGGCACATATGCGACCACGTGACGCCGATGACTGAGCCACATTACTCAACAACCCGGAGAGTCGGCCAGGAAATTCGGACTCGGTTCCTAACTAAAAGAACCAAATAATCGGTATTGTCACGGGCCTTGAAGCCCTGGCGGCTTTTAAGCATAATATTCGTGACGAGTGGCTCGCTCGACACCTCAGCCAGAAAACCCAAGTCCATGGCAGCTCTCACAACACTAATGACCCGCTTTGCGGCGAGGCGAGCCTTGCTTGGCTCGCGGCGAAGACTACGCCACATTACGGCGCCGGATGGCCGCGACAATAACGGCAAGCCACGGCGTAACAGACATAAGCGACAGAACAACGGTGACAGCACTGAAGACACGGCAGTCAACGCCAGATTCAGTGGATCCAAGCCCGGTCAGCGGAAGAAGCCGTTCAAAAGAAATAATCAGGGACCGTCGATGCGGACCCTCTTTGGGCGCTCATGCCAAATTCATGGCACCCGGACAAGCCAATAACCACACCAATAGAGGTGCTGGGTATTCAAGCGAGCCAGCAAAATAAACACGAAAACAAGGACAAGGGCTGCACGGCAATGATGACGAGCCCGGCGTTCGAACACGGGGACGAAGAAATCCCTCCCCGGTGAAACGTCAACATGATCTACGCCACGCACATCCCCAAGCGGGAGCAGGCGGGCACTACGGGAAGTCTATGCGATGGAGCCAGTCGCCCCCAAATTCAACCCATGGTCAGCTTGTCCGATCACTTTTGACCGTAGGGATCACCCTACTAGCATCCGTCACGGCGGCTCACCCGCATTGGTCCTAGACCCAATCATTGACAGATTCCACCTCATGAGAGTCCTTATGGACGATGGCAGCAGCCTGAACCTGCTTTATCATGACACAGTGTGCAAAATGGGCATAGACCCTTCAAGGATCAAGGCCACCAAAACCACCTTTAAAGGTGTGATTCCTGGAGTAGAGGCCCGTTGCACGGGCTCTATAACATTGGAAGTGGTCTTCAGATCTCCGGATAACTTCCGAAGCGAAGAGTTAATCTTCGATATCGTCCCTTTCTGCAGTGGTTACCACGCACTGCTCGGACGAACCACATTCGCTAGATTCAATGCGGTACCACACTATGCATACCTCAAGCTCAAGACGCCAGGACCACGCGGGGTCATAACAGTGAACGAAAATATGGACCGCTCTCTCCGACCAGAAGAGCATACTGCAGCCCTCGCGGCTAAAGTACAATGCAGCCTCCTCCGACAAACCAATCTGGCGAGAACAACTTCAAGCACCGTCAAGAGAGTCCAGAGCACCCCGCAACAGGATCATAAGGCACGCCAAGAGCGTGACTAGCAGTCCGGCCTCCGCTTAAGCCCCATCAAAGCAGCACTCGTGCCACGCGTACACAATTACGCACTCAAGATACCATGGTCGTAGGTGGAGGCGCAACAACGACTCAGTCAACAGTGCGGGATAACCGCCACATACCTTCATAACCCATCCTTCTTCTTTTTCAGGACATTGCTTTAGAGCAGCCTCTTCAAAAGAGCCGGATTGTCGGACTTACATAGGAGAGAAAACCAAGGAGGCAATAGGCTTCGCACACGGAAGGAAACACCCAGGTGGAATCTATTTATGATCATTATACCTGTTTTATATATCCATACGCGGCCTGCCCCTGGATAGGACATGTTAAATAGTCCTATTTATCTCCGCTTAACGCATTCATTGTAAACATACGCTTAAAAGTATTTTCATCTATGGGAGATTATATATAGCGTCAGCTCATTATTCTTATTTGAACATTTCTCTTACAAATGTCCGTTTGCATCCGTACACTTTGGTACGGTCCGTTTGCCAGGGGCATCCTATGGTGCCCCGTTCTCACGCAAGTAACTAAAGTAATTTAACACTTTAAGCAAAGGCGGCGCCCGAACTTATAGCACTATATGCATCAACTACTGAATCATGTCTTGGGTCTCTGATTGGGTTAGCCCGGCTCCCTTGTTTTGGTACCTTACGTTCCGTTATACCGCTAAGGTAGCGCAGGAGAACTCTGCGATTGTGTCCCGGTTCTTCCGGACGAGCACCTCAAGAGAGAGAAAGCCGAAAACTGACCGGCATGATGTGGCGAGAGCTGGTCGCTGTTCGAGAGGTCTTAAAATCCTTAAAGATTTTCCACTTTAGGCGATAAATCGGCTTCGTCCGATCTAGGCTTGCATAGCGCCCCAATTCGGCCTTCCAGATCCTAGGGGCTTCACCGAAATTTAAAATTGTAGACTTCTATGGCTAACTGAAAGTTATAAAGCCGCATAGTCCGATTGCCTTGTTTGCTGCGCCAGATACCTCCTTAAGGGACCAAACATTTGGATAAAGAGTATCCGGGTTTTTCCAGGAACACCCCGGCACTAGTTGCGTGGGGCGGAAGCCGACGACTGGCCTACTTTCAGTATTCTATAAACAGACGCACAGAAGGTAATATTTTAAATCAAACAGTGCTACATAGCACAAGTAACTTCGTCTTTAAATTACAACAGCGGCAGAGGTACAATTATTCAAAGATCTTGTCCTTGGAACACTCATCGGCCACGAGATGAGCGCCCTTCATAACGCCATCATAGTACTTCTCGGGATGGCGATTCACCTTGCCCACCGGCGGCCCGTCCTTCACCAGCTTCTCCGCATCCAGCTTGCCCCAATGCACCTTCGCACGGGCAAAGGCCTGGCGGGTACCCTCAATGCAGATGGATCGCTTGATTACTTCAAGCCACGGACAGGCATTCACCATCCGCTTGATCAGGCAAAAGTAGCTAGTGGGCAGGGGCTCACCAGGCCACATCTGGACTATGAAATCTTTCATAGCCACTTCGGCCGCCCTGTGGAGTTCGACCAACTTCTTCAGTTGGTCACTCAGAGGCATCGGATGTTCAGCCCCAGCATACTGGGACCAGAACGGCTTCTCCATTGAGCTCCCCTCCTCGGCATGGTAGAACTCTACGGCGTCTGAGACGCTGCGTGGCAGATCTGCGAATGCCCCTAGAGAGCTTCGAATTCGGCTAAGTAAAAGAAACGCCTCCTCCACATGTTTGCTTTGCATAAAGAATTTCTTACCCGCCGTTATCTTTTTGGCCTCCTAGATTTCCTGCTATGCCTTCTCGGCTTTGGCCTTGGCGTCTCTCATACTCACAAGGGCCTTCGCAAGCTCGGCTTCTTTCATCTTCAGATCATGCTCCACGGACTCGAACTTCTTGCCGAGGTCCTGGAGCTCTTGCTATACCTCGCCCACTCTAGCACTTTGCTTTTCACGCTCCTTGCATTCCAAGGCCACCTTGTCTTCGGCCTCGGATAGCGCTTTCTTCAGGGATGCCACTTCGGCGGTGGACCTGTCACCTGATCCTGGCAGCCGTCGTCGAGACTAAACAACTTTATCTATCTTTACATACATAAGATCGGAGAATCACTCACCTTTGCTCTCTTGAGCCGCCTCTTCGTGAGGTCGAGCTCTCCTGCGCCTGCTTCCAGTCCCGCTTTAGTTCGGCAACCTCGGCTGTGCGGGCAGCGGCAAGCAAAGACGACCTACTTATTCAGATAAACACTTATTAGACTCCTGCGGATTATAATTGACCCTCCGTTTGGCTTTTCTTTCCGAACACCAAAACAGAGTATCAGGGGCTACTACCTATCGGGTGGTAATTTCACACATTTTTATTACTTACTGTCGGTGTCAAAACCGGCGGATCTTGGGTAGGAGGTCCTGATCTGTGCGTCTAGGCTGATGGTAACAGGAAGCAAGGGACACAGATGTTTACCCAGGTTCGGGCCCTCTAGATGGAGGTAAAACCCTACTTCCTGCTTGATTAATATTGAAGATATGGGTAGTACAAGAGTAGGTCTACCACAAGATCGTAGAGGCTAAACCCTAGAAGCTAGCCTATGATGGTATTATTGCAATTGTGATCGGCCTTCTAAGGACCAACCTCTCCGGTTTATATAGGCACCGGAGAGGGCTAGGGTTTACATGGAGTCGGTTACAAGGAAGGAAATATAATATCCGGATCACCAAGCTTGCCTTCCACGCCAAGGAAAGTCCTATCCGGACACGGGTCGAAGTCTTGAGTCTTGTATCTTCACGCTTCAATAGTTCAGACGATGTATACAATCCGGCTGTCCGGATACCCCCTAATCCAGGACTCCCTCAGTAGCCCTTGAACCAGGCTTCAATGATGATGAGTCCAGCGCGCAGTCTTGTCTTCGGCATTGCAGGGCGGGTTCCTCCTCCGAATACTCCAAGGTAATTATCGAACTCTTGAACCGTGTCCGGATCCACAAGATGATCTTCACATGCCACCGTAGAGATAATGATATTTCACAAATGCAATCACGACAACTTTTTAGGCGACGCAACGTGTCATCACGGTCGGGTAATCATTCGAACCGTTTTCGCACAACCATCCACAGCGCATATTGCGAGGCGGTTTCCTTGACACGTCTTGTCAAAGCAAAGATCATGTCCCCTTATCACGGGATTCTCATCAATACGGGTACGGGTAATCCCACCACATCATCAATCGTGGCGCTTGGGAAGCAAGCGATTCCAAATGGGAAAGTGGGGAGGCGCACCGCTTTCATCGCCTCTATAAAGGGATAAGATTTCCCCATTTTCACCCACGCCTTCTTCCTCCTTTGCCCACTCTTGCCCCCTCGAGCTCCAGCGCCCAAGCCCAAGTCTTCTCCGCATAGCTAAACATGTCCGGAGCAGGAGGCAAGTGGGTGGCTTCCACCGTGAAGGAGAAGCATATCGCAAATCATCGGGCGGCCGGATACTTGGCCGCAGACATAGAGCACCGGCTACCGGACGTTGGGCAGGTCATTCCGACCCCGGGACCCCACGAGAGAGTCGTGTTCATCGCCCACTTCGCCCGTGGACTAGGGTTTCCACTACACCCCTTCGTCCGCGGGCTCATGTTCTACTACGGGCTAGATTTCCATGATCTAGCCCCGAATTTTGTCCTCAACATCTCGGCGTTCATCGTCGTATGCGAGGCTTTCCTCCGCATCTGGCCTCACTTCGGCATGTGGCTGCAAATCTTCTGCGTGAAGCCGAAGATCGTACGCGGCCAGCAAGCGGAGTGCGGAGGGGCCATGGTGGGCAAGATGCCTAACGTCACCTAGCTGGACGGCTCCTTTGCGGAGACCGTAAAAGGGTGGCAATAGGGATGGTTCTACATCACCCAGCCGCGCGGCGCCAACTGGGCGGCGGCCCCCGAGTTCCGATCCGGAGCCCCCATGCGGCTCACCTCCTCGGAAAGGAAGGGCCTGACTTGGGGAGAACCTACAGAGCTGACCGGACTCCAAACCTGCATCAAGAGCATGAAGGACAAGAACATTAAGCTCGCTAACGTGATCCGTGTCATGCTCGTCACGGATTCTGCCATGCCAAAGGCGGGCATTCAATCTGTGGGAGTTCGTTACGGCCGAACACCATAAGCTTCAGAGGCTCTATGGCATGAAGCACAAAGACGCGTGGAAGGAGTTGTTTAAGGCCTCCGAAGTACCTTCACCCACATCAGAGGACTGCGGACTTCATGCAGCGCGGCCCCCGCGTCCGGTGAGCTTTGGGACTACCACCGGATTCGCTTTTTCCCAATACATTCATGAGGGAGTCTTAAGTATTTGTGTATATTTGATCAGGACTATGTGGAGAAAGTGGAGCAGATTAACTGTCCGACTCCGTTGCCAGAAGATCCTGCTGATGCTCTCTTGACAGAGATGATGATCCCGGCGCCCTACAAGGCACCGGAGAAGAAGGCCGAAAAGAAGGCCCCGGGACGGGAAGGGTCTCCGGCGAAGGTTAGGCCAGAAGCCTCGTCCAAGATGACGAGGCGCCTCTCCCCAAGAGGAGGAAGAAGAAGAAGAAGAAACCGCCCCATCCGGAAAGGATGAGAGGCCTGAGGAGACGGGCTGTGGGGCCGGGAGAGGCCCTCGACGCAAGGCCGTCATACCCACTTCGTCCGATGATGACGAAACAGATTCCTCCCGTGGAGGCGGGGGGAAGCAAGAAGAAACTCTACCTCCCCGCACTGGGGAGGAGAAAAAGAGGAAAGCGGCCCCGGAGGGGGAGGCTGGGACGCCCAAGAAGGGAAAGACGTCCCTTCCGGACTACTCCACCACGGCCACTCATAGCAACGAAGGGTGGCTGCCCAGGGGGAAGCCCCTGGCGCGATCGTAAGTGTCCATAATCTACCGTGATTTTACTTCATAGTTGTTTAATAACGCCGAACATATATGCAGTCCGGCCAGGGCTTATCCGGAGGTGTCGTCTTCGGATGGGTCTCTGAGCGCTTCAGAGATGAACTCGCTCCCGACAGCCACCATTCCTCAGCCTGCGGATGACACGGAGGTGTTGTCCCGAAGGTTCCCGAAAGGGGAGGTGACCCTGGAGAAACCCCAAGGCAGAGTTCCAAATGTCAGACACGCGGGGTTCAAGATCCCTGCGGATCGCGTCGATGAGAGCTGCAGCAAGGCGGACTCTCGTCGAACATCGCTCCGGAACCCTTAACGGTTCCGGATTTAGGCGGCAGCCCTCGTTAGCGAGGGCAAGCCGCCTGCCGAGGACTTCCGCTGCGCCAGCCGGGCGCCGGATAGTCTGGTGGAAGCGCCGAGGCGCTTCCTCGATGACGCAGCACCGCATTTTATGAGTGCGGTGATTCAAAGGTTATGTCCGCCAAAAGCGGACTAACTGAAGCTCGCGCATAAGCCTCTCCCGACGGGCTTGAGGTAAGTAATAAAATGTGTGAAATTACCACCCGATAGGTAGTAGCCTCGATACTGCTTGGTGTTCGGAAAGAAAAGCCAAACGGAGGGTCAATTATAATCCGTAGGAGTCTAATAAGTGTTTATGTGACTAAGCAGGCCGTGCTGCTTGCCGCTGCTGCCCGCATAGCCAAGGTTGCAGAACTAAAGTGGGACGTGGAGCAGGCGCAGGGAGAGCTCGATCTCACGAAGAGGCGTCTCGAAGAGAGCAAAGGTGAGTGATTCTCCACTCTTATATATGTAAAGATAGATAAATTTGTTTAGTCTGACGACGAAGCGTCGTGACTGTGTGGCAGGGTCCAACGCCGAAGTGGCGTCCCTGAAGAAAGCGCTATCCGAGGCCAAAGACAAGGCGGCCTTGGAATGAAAAGAGCGCGAGAAGCAAAGTGCTAGAGTGAGCGAGGTACAACAAGAGCTCCAGGACCTCAGCAAGAAGTTTGAGTCCGTGGAGCATGATCTGAAGATGAAAGAGGCCGAGCTTGCGAAGGCCCTTGTGAGTATGAAAGATGCTAAGGCCAAAGTCAAGAAGGCACAACAGGAGATCCAGGAGGCCAAAAAGATAGCGGCGGGTAAGAAATTCTATGTGCAAAGAAAACATGCGGAGGAGGCATTTCTTTTACTTACTCGAATTCGGAGCTCTCCAGGGGCATTCACAGATCTGCCACGCAGCATATCAGATGTCGTGGAGTTCTACCGTGCCCAAGAGGGGAGCTCAACGGAGAAGTTGTTCTGGTCCCAGTATGCTGGGGCCGAACACTCAACGCCTCGAAAGTGATCAATCAAGCAGTTGGTAGAACTCCTGTGTCGGTCAAGTGGCTATGAAAGATTTCATAGTCCGGATGTGGACCGGTGAGCCTCGCCCACTAGCTACTTAAGCCCGATTGCCGGATGGTGAATGCATGTCCGCTTTGAAGTAATCAACTGATCCGTTTGCATCGAGGGTGCCCGCCGGGCCTTTGCCTGCGGAGAAGCTGGCGAAGGACGGTCCGCCCGAGGGCAAGGAGCATCGGCATCCCGAGAAGTACTATGATGGCGTTATGAAGGGCGCCTGTCTTGTGGCCGACGAATGTACTAAAGACAAAATCTTTGACTAAATGTACATCTGCCGCTATTGTAATTTAAGGACGGAGTTGCCTGTGCTATGTAGCACTGTTTTGATTTAAAATATTACCTTCTCGTAAGGCCTCGCTTATCAAATTCTGAAAGTAGGCTACCGTCGGCTTCCGCCCACGCAACTAGTGCCGGGTGTTCCGGAAAACCCGGATACACTATATGCAAATGTTTGGTCCCTTAAGGAGGTATCCGCGAGTTAACAAGGCAATCCGACTATTCGCTTTATAACTTTCACTTAGCCATAGAAGTCTACAATTTTAAATTTCGCAAAAGCCCTAGAACTGGAAGGTCAATTGGGGCGCTTATATACGCCTTTGATCGAACGGGTTTATTTATTGCCTAAAGCGGAAAATCTTTAAGGATTTTAAGACCTCTCGAACAGCGACCAACTCTCGCCACATCATGCCGGTCGTTTTCGGATTTCTCTACTAAGGTGCTCGTCCGGAAGACCGGGACACAATCGTAGTAGTTCTCCCTGCGCTACCTTAGCCGATATAATGGAACGTATGGTACCAAAACAAGGGAGCCGGGCTAACCCAACTGTAGACCCAAGACATGATTCGGAGCTGATGCATATAGTGCTATAAGTTCGGGTGCCGCACTGCTTAAAGTGTTCGGACTTTAGTTGTCGAGAACGGGCGCCATAGGAAGCCCCTGGCAAACGGACCGAACCAAAGTGTACTGATGCAATATCAAAGAAACATTTGTAAGAAAAATGTTCAAATAACAATAATGAGCTGATGCTATATATAATCTCCCATTGATGAAAATACGATTAAGCGTATGTTTACAATGAATGCATTAAGCTGAGATAAATAGGACTATTTAACATGTCCCATCCAGGGAAGGCCGCGTATGGATATATAAAACAGGTATAACGATCGTAAATAGATTCCACTGGTGTTTCCTTCAGACGCCAAGCTTCCTGCTGCCACCTTGGTTTTCTCTCCTATGTAAGTCCGGCAATTCGGCTCTTCTGAAGAGGCTGCTCTAAAGAAATGTCCTGAAAAAGAAGAAGGACGGGTTATGAAGGTATGTGGCGGTTATCCCGCACTGTTGACTGAGTCGTTGTTGCGCCTCCGCTTATGCCCATGGTATCTTGAGTACATAATTATGTACGCGTGGCACCAATGCTGCTTTGATGGGGCTTAAGCGGAGGCCGGACTGCTAGTCGCGCTCTTGGCGTGCCTGATGATCCTGTTGCGGGGTGCTCCGTACTCTCTTTACGGTCCTTGAAGTTGTTGTCGTCGGATTGGTTTGTCGGAGAAGGCCGCATTGTACTTCCGCCGCGAGGGCTGCGGTATGTTCTTCTGTTCGGAGAGAGCGGTCCATATTTCCGTTCACTGTTATGACCCCGCGTGGTCCTGGCATCTTGAGCTTGAGGTATGCATAGTGTGGTACCGCATTGAATCTAGCGAATGCGTTTCGTCCGAGCAGTGTGTGGTAACCACTGCGAAAAGGGACGATATCGAAGATTAACTCTTCGCTTCGGAAGTTATCCGGAGATCCGAAGACCACTTCCAATGTTATAGAGCCCGTGCAACGGGCCTCTACTCTAGGAATCACACCTTTAAAGGTGGTTTTGGTGG
The DNA here is from genome assembly GCA_021605145.1 of Aegilops bicornis. Classification (NCBI taxonomy): domain Eukaryota; kingdom Viridiplantae; phylum Streptophyta; class Magnoliopsida; order Poales; family Poaceae; genus Aegilops; species Aegilops bicornis. Next base: position 475,476,188 of record CM038670.1, on the reverse strand, counting down.
CCTTGATCCTTGAAGGGTCAATGCCCATTTTGCGCACTGTGTCTTGATAAAGTAGGTTCAGGCTGCTGCTGCCGTCCATAAGGACGCGTGTGAGGTGGAATCCATCGATGATTGGGTCTAGGACCAATGCGTGCTGTCAGCCGTGATTTGGATGCTAGTAGGGTGATCCTCACGATCAAAGGTGATCGCACAACTTGACCATGGGTTGAATTTTGGGGCGACCGCTCCATCGCGATAGATGTCCCGCGACCGCCCGCCTGCTCCCCGCTTGGGGATGTGCGTGGCGATGATCATGTTGACCGTTATCACCGGGGGAAATTTCTTCGTCCCCCGTGTTTGGACGCCGGGGCTCCTCGTCATCGCCGCCGTGCGCAGACCCTTGTCCTTGTCTTCGGCGCTTATCTTGCTGGCCTGCTTGAATACCCAGCAATCTCTATTGGTGTGGTTGGTCGGTTTGTCCTGGTGCCATGAATTTGGCACGAGCACTCCAAAGATGCGGTCCGCATCGGACGGTCCTCGATTATTTCTTTTGAACGGCTTCTTCCGCCGACCGGCTTGATCCGCCGAATCCGCGTTGATCGCCGTGTCTTCAGTTGCCGCCGTTGTTCATCACATATGTCCGTTACGCCGTGGCTTTGCCGTTATTGTCGCGCCATCCGGCGTGCCGTAATGTGGCGAAGTGCTGCCGCGAGCCAACCAGTTGTCCTCGCCGCGCAAAAGCGGGTCATTAGTGTTGTGAGAGCTGCCATGGACTAGGGTTTTTCCTGGCTGAGGTGTCGAGCGAGCCAATCGTCGCGGATATTATGCTTAAAAGCCGCCAGGGCTTCGGCGTCCGGGCAGTCGACTATTTGGTTCTTTTTAGTTAGGAACCGAGTCCGCACTTCCGGCTGACTCTCCGGGTTGTTGAGTAATGTGGCCTGCGTCATCGTTGTTCCGGTGGTCGCACATAAGTGCCCTGCAAGTTGTCGAGGACTGCGTCTACAAGGTTTTCCCAACTGCCAAGGGAATTTGCTAGCAGGCTGTTTAGCCAGAGCTGGGCTGGTCGTTTGAGCTTAAGGGGAAGATACTTGATGGCATGTAGATCGCCTCATGGGCCATGTGAATGTGGAGAAGGAAATCTTCGATCCATACTGCGGGGTCTGTTGTGCCATCGTATGATTTGATGCTTACGGGTTTCAACCCTTCTGAGAATTCAGGATCCATTACTTCATCAGTGAAGTAGAGGGGGTGCGCGGCGCCTCTATGCCGGGCTATGTGGCTATGCATGTCGAATTGCTCTGGGTGGCTATATTCGGCCCGGCCGGACTTGTTGAAGGTGTACCCGGCGTGACGGTCGTCATGCGTCGAGTAGGCGCTCGCCGATCCGTAGATCGATCTTGGCTATCCTATTTTGTTGCCCCGGGCCGTAGTATGTTGGCGTGCGGGTGTTTGCTGGTATGCGGACTGATATGCTGTTTTATCCCCGCCACGAGGTGGCCGGTCAGCCATATGGCGCTCGAGTCCGTATTCCTCGGCTGCCAGGACTTCAGTCCATCTTTCTGTGAGCAGGTCTTGATCAGCTTGGAGTTGCTGCTGCTTTTTTCAGCTCCTCGCAGCTTGCTATAAGCCGGGCGCTTGAAGTGCTCCTGCCCACGGGATCCTTAGGCACGCCGAACTCGCTGCCGCCGAGGCTAATCTCGCCTTCGGAGGGGGCATGTAGCTGTCCTCCTCCGCATTTGTCCGTCACCGCTCTTCTTCTACCGACCTGCTCATCCTCCTTTTCGGCCTGCTCGAAGACAGGCTATCAGGGTTGTATTCTTCTTCGGCACCATTCGGATTGTTTTCGTCTCCTGGGCCGGTATTGTTGTGGCGGGGCTTGGAGTGGCGCCGACGACGCCCATTCTTTTCTTTTTTCCCTGAGGGTTTATCCTTCGTTGCCTGATCGCCATTTGTTTCCTTCGAAGTGTCCACCATATATATATCATAGGAAGAGGTGGCTTTCCACCGCCCAGTGAGCGGTGGTTCATGTTCATCTCCTGCATCGTCGTCCATACCGTCGATGTCTTCAGAGTCGGGTTCAAGACTCGTTAAATCGCCGATCATGGCAATGAAGTGGGTGGTGGGTGGGCAACGAATTCCTTCATCGCTTACCTCCCACTCGAAGCCGGACATAGTTCGCCAAGAGCCTCCGACAAAGAGAGAGAGACTTTAATGAGTCCGCATGTCACCAAAGGGCGAAAAGGAAGATATCCGCAGCGGTGAACTCCATTACCGGAGCCCAACTGCTCGACCGCTCAGAGTGCGCCGGATCGAACCAACGCCTAGATACGTAATCTAGGGGTCCGGAGTCACAGGTCACCACAGAGGTAAGACCCAGTTCGCTCCATCGCCGATGAGTGCGCGACCTGCGGAGCGGGTCCATCCTCCGCCCCAGGCGCAGAGCAGCTTGCTCTTGATTTAGGTCCGGCTACCGCGGGGTGATACCTCGAGCTTTGTCCGACAAAGAGGTCTAGGCTGCGTTTCGCCGTGGATCGCCCGGCGCCCTAGCATTGGCCCGAACTGGCCAAGATCAAGTCTCCGCAATGACCGCCGGTAGTTCAGGTTTCAACCTGATCCGTGGCTGGGGCGAGCCGCCGAATCGCTTCCAGATGGCTAAGCGAAGTTGGTTCGCAGGGCTAAGCCGCCAACACAAAGATCTGTCCGGGAGGGAGGTCTCACCCGGATCGTGGTTGTTGATGATGACCGGAGGAGCCATCGCACCCTATGGCAACGGCTATGCAGGAACTTCCTCAATGAAAGCATTACGCGATTCGACTGAGTTTGGGATCTGATCAGCCATCGATGGTAGCCGACATTCACGTTAGCGCCTGTCGATACTTGATTCAGATTCACAGTTTAAAAGCTGTCAGATGCTTGTGCAGTTTGCTAGTCCGTTTTTGGCAGAAAAGACCTTTTAAAACCGAAGCCTGCACAAGCATCCTGACGGGCTTTAAGGTAAGTGAGGGAGTCCTGGATTAGGGGGTATCCGGACAGCCGGACTATATACAACGTCCGGACTATTGAAGCGTGAAGATACAAGACTCAAAACTTCGACCCGTGTCCGGATGGGACTTTCCTTTGCGTGGAAGGCAAGCTTGGCGATCCGAATATTGTATTTCCTTCCTTGTAACCGACTCCATGTAAACCCTAGCCCTCTCCGGTGCCTATATAAACCGGAGAGGTTGGTCCTTAGAAGGCCTATCACAATCACAATCATGCCATCATAGGCTAGCTTCTAGGGTTTAGCCTCCACGATCTCGTGGTAGATCTACTCTTGTACTACCCATATCTTCAATATTAATCAAGTAGGAAGTAGGGTTTTACCTCCATCGAGATGGCCCGAACCTGGGTAAACAATGTGTCCCTTGCTTCCTGTTACCATCAGCCTAAGACGCACAGATCGGGACCCCCTACCCGAGATCCGCCGGTTTTGACACCAACACCCGCCATCGGCACTGCCTCTTCATCGACCTCCCTCTGCGCCACTAGTGTGGCGCTGACCACTTGATTCGTAGCCGCCAGATACAGCAGCAACGGCTCTTGTGGTTTAGGCGCCACCAGTACCGGTGTAGAAGAGAGGTATTTCACAGATCTTGCAGTGCTGCTTCGGCCTCCGGGGTCCACTCCATCGGGCCCGCCTTTTCAAAATCTTGAAAAAGGGGAGGGTGCGCTTGGCAGACTTGGAGACGAATCGGCTCATGGCGCTTTCCTATTAGCTGTCGAGGGTGGAGCTTATGGTGAAAGCCCCTCAAGTGCCATCTTCCTTGACAGACACCCTATTGGTCTCTGGTGGTGCAGCTCTAGATTTCTTGCTCTTGCCGGTGGAGCTCTCTGGCACGTCCTCGACTGTAGCACAACACTCCGAAGAGGTGCGCTTGCCGGAGTGGGTGCGAGAGGAGATGCATAATACCCTAGTCCTGCTTTGGTGAATGTATTGAGTGTTCTTGAGCTCTCGAACTAGCTACGGTGGCTGTGTAGTTCCAAAGAGCCGAATCCTTCTCCTGGTCGCCTCGGGCCTCCTTTTATAGGAAAAGGGGTTGCCACAGTGGCACACAGGAGGTGGAAAGGTGTACAGTGCACGATATTTTCGCTCGGCATTACGGGACAAAGCGCATTCAATGCGCTACTTAGGTGTCCATTAGCTTTATCGGGGGCGGGAACGAGGCCCGTCCCGTCCGTCGCCGCTCCACCTTGCTTCGACACGCGCCCAGGCCAGCGATGCACGTAACACCATGTAGGCAGGCAGGCTGCTGAGGTGGCGCGGTGGCAGGGCCTTCACGAAGATCTGTATGCCACCACGCAGGTGCTTGCTGGGTCGGTGTAGAGGTCGCCCGTCGCCACGTAGGTGCCTGCCCAGCTGGTTGAGCTAGCAGCTGCTTGGGGACGACGGCGGTGGAGTCTTGGCTGGTGCGGGCTTGGCTGTGGCCCTGCTGATGCCTTCAGCAAGGGTCTTGCTGGGGGGCCGGCAAGGGTCTTGTTGTGGCGTCGCAGTCGTCCCCGGCAAGGCGCCTGCCGGGGAGTCTTGTGGTCGGCTAGGATCCCACCGAGGGTCACCTTCTTCTGGTCCTAATCTGATCCTGTGTATTTATGATCTTGACAAAGATCTGCATGCCACCGCGGAGGTGCCTCCCGAGCCCTGGTTCCAATATAGTTGTTGACGACGTTTGGAACCCTTGGGCTCAAGGGTGGCTCGCTCTGCTGGCATTGGGAAAGTTGCCACAGCAAAGCCCTTGCCGGGGCCGCGGAGGTCGTCCCGGCAAGGGTCTTGCCAGGGAGGTCCACCTTGCCCCTTTGATCTTTGTGTTTCTGGTCTTGGCGTTGCTCCTGGTCGCCTTGTGCTTTGGTTTCCCTCCTCTGCCCTGCATAGTGTGGCCGTGGGCGCGGCTCCGACTGTCCTTGCACAAGTAAAGGGGTAAAAAAGAGTTCCCCTACTTTTGTACACCGACACTATATGCTCCTGCCGTAATATATGTACAACCCAAAAGAATCCTCATCAATGGTGAAATTAATGAACCTCTCCCGATGTAGGTCAAAGTGATGCATGCATGCATCGATGATGGCCTCATGGTCCCACAGATGGAAGCGTCACACATGAGTGTCCTAGCTGTAAGTGCATCTAGTGCCACCCCTAGTTGGTTTTGGAGTGTTGACGACAAATTTGGTTGAGGGACTAATGTGTTTGTGAGAATTGCAGGATAACACAGGTAGTGTCCCTCATTGATTCGGTTTACCTATAGGAGATGACCCCTAAAAATGTATGAAGACATTGACGACAATGGTGGTATGTGAAGATATTCATATTGAAGACTATGACATGAGAAGACATTGAGTGAAGACTATGGAGCGCGAAGACTGTGTCGTTTTGTTGTTTCCTTTTTCTTCTTTGTTGAGTCATAGGAACCAACGCATCGTTAAGTGGCGTCCAAGTGAACAAAGTCGTAATGATCAAGTGATGCTCAACCCAAATCCTATGTCTTCGAGCGAAGACAATGAGAGCAAATCTTATCCAGAGCTGGATGAGTTAGCTTTGCTTGTAGCCCAAGTAAAGTTGCCGTGTGTGTTTGAAATCTGACCGTTGGAACACGTGTCAGTTCCTTAGTGACCCAGGGTCATTTCGGACATATCAAGTCGGGTTGCCTAGTGGCTATAAATAGCCCACCCCCTACACCATAAATTGGTGGCTGCTCAGAGTTAGTGCACAGCTTTTGTTGTTTGAGAGCAACCCACCTCGAAGCCTTTGAGAGAGAGAAATCCTTGCGAGGACAAAGCCCAAACACCCAGAGCCAAAGAGTGTTAGGCATCATCGAAGTCTTTCTGCTCAAGGTGACCTCAAGACTTATTACACTTGAGGACTGTGGAATCCTCCAGCCGGTTAGGGCGTCGCGCTCGAGCATCCAAGAGTCATTGTGGATCGCGGTGAACGAAGTCTGTGAAGGTTCGTAAGTCTACCTTGAAGACTTACCAGAGTGATTGGGCAAGGACTGTGTACTTAGCTCAAGGGGAATAAGGTGAAGACACGGTCTTCCGAGTTGAATCTCAGCCTCCCTAACCGTGACGTAGAGTTGTCACAAAGAATCGAACTGGTCCAACAAATCCTGTGTCTTCATCAAGTGATCGGTTCTATCCTCTCCTCCCTTTACTTAGAGTTAGTCTTCGTGAAGTCATTGCCTATTTGTCGTACTGCTTGACTTCATTGCTTGACTACTATCGTTGGTTGGCTTCATACTATCTTCCATCCTGATCCTTACTACTAAGCTGCTATTAGTCTTTGTAGTTTCACATTACTGCATATTTGACTATGGTTTGCTTGTTGTAGTTTATCTTCCGTTGCATATCAATTAGGTCATTTCTATTGTTTGTCTTTGAAACTTCCATGTTTTGAAGACTTTCATGAATATCGCCTATTCACCCCCCCTCTAGTCGATAACTAGCACTTTCAATTGGTATCAGAGCAAGGTACTCCCTTGTTCTGTGTGATTCGGTTTAACCACCTAGAGTTTTAGCTATGTCGATCGCAGGATAATCAAAGTCTCCACTGCTTGCCCGTGTTCGATGGAACTGAATATCCCTACTGGAAGAATAAGATGTGCATGCATCTTGAAGCCATTGATGTCAACCTCTGGTATGTCGTCAAGAACGGCGTTCCTAAAACTGGTGAAGGTGTCACCTTCGCTGATGTCAAGAAGTTCATTCAACTGGACTCTACTGCCAAGAACATAATCTGTGGTCATCTGACCAAAGGACAGTATGGCCGCAGGAGTGCTCCGAAACGCCGGGCTAGTCCGGGACTGGCTATCCAAGGTCAACGAAGGCGTCTCAACCCGTAGAGATCAAAGGATCGTTGTTCTTCGCAACCTCTTCACCGCTTTGGGAGAAACGACAATGAAAATGTCCAGCTCACGCTTGATCGCCTCACCGACATCACAAATGAGCTTCTTGCTCGGCGCCACCGAGATTACCAAGCATGAAATCGCTAAGACACTATCGAGATCACTTGACAGCTCCTTTGACACCCTTGCCCTCATGATACAAGAACGCCCTGACTTCAAGACACTCGATCCGTCTGATATACTTGAGAGGCTCAACACACATGAGTTCCAGCTTTCTGAGAAAAGAGATATCTATGGTCCCAACTATGGCCGAACTCGCACTTTGAAGGCAAAAGTTGTTTCCTCATCTGAAGAAGAATCTGACTGCAGTTCTGATGATCCTGAAGACATTGGAAAGGAACTTGCTATGCTTGTGAAGAAGTTCCAGAAGTTCACTAAGAAGAAGGGCTTCAGAAATTCTTCACGATCTAGCTCAAGAAATGATGAAGCTTCCACTCATGACTACAAGAAGAGAACATGTCACAAGTGCAAGAAACCTGGACACTATATCTCTGAGTGTCCACAGTGGGACAATGAGAAGAAGAAGAAGAGGAGCAAGGAATATGATTCTGATGACAAGAAGAAGAAGAAGAAATCTTCAAAGTCTTCTTCCAAGTCCTCATCAAAGTCTTCATCTCATAAGAAGAGCTCATCTGCAAGGCTCGTGCTTTTGTTGGCAAGGAAATGGATTCAGAGGAGGAGTCCGCTCGAGGAGGCGGAGGTGGAGTCTCAAGAGGAGTCCGACCGGCGCTGTAAGTCCGGCTCTAGCCACAGCCTATGTTGCCAAGTCCATCTTCAACATCAAGACAATGACTTCCACACCAACGCTGAAGCCGATGACAAGGACGACCCTGCTCCCACCTCATCGCTTCATGGCATGTGGTGCCAAGGTAAAATCACGTGATGCTTACTTTCAAACATCAAGTGAAGATGACTCGATTATGAATCCAAGCCCAGCTACAAAACACTTGCTAAAATTGCAACTGAACAACAAAAAGCTATGGAACATACTCAAAACTGTTAGAAAAAGCGACGACCTGTTGGACGCGAATAGGACACGTTCTCAGTCCTTAGTTGAAGACATATAAAATCTTCATGCTAAGTACCAAGAACTTGAAAGTCGTCATGAACCGCTCTCTACCACTCATGAAAAGCTCTCCTATGATTATCTTCAAAGGAAGCAAGAGCTTGAGAAATTGAGAGCGGCTCATGAAGATCTTCAAAAGAGAATGAGTCACTTCATGCTCAACAGATCAGTCCCTTCAGGATGGATTTGAACCACCATGTCTAAAATGCCTTGAGCGTGATAACGCTACCTCATTCTTTGAATGTTCCACTTCGCTACATCGTTGCATTGTCTTCAACTACCGATGTGGTAACTAACCCCTCTGCGGAGGATACCACTACTATTCCGATGAAAATGCTAGGTTGAAGATATTGCTTGAAACAGGATGTATAAAAGTCTCGAAAGGACATCGGACACTTCTATGCGATGTCCTCAAAGAAGATTCTGAACCGAAACCCTAGGAAAGAGGGTGTTGGGTTCGAGAGGAAAATGGATGTTGATGGTTCCTACTGGAAGCCTGAGCAGTATCCCAAAACCACATGGGTTGCTGCAAAGGGACCTTCAGTGGATTCATCCACCTTATCTGGCTTTACCTATGCTAATCCTATTATCGTTGATGAATCCCTTGATGCAAACTATAAGATGTTCAAGAATCAGAATGGTGAAGTGTTTGCCAGGTATATTGGTACTAACTGCAGGAATGGACCACCTATGAAGAAGATCTGGGTTCCCAAAAGTTGTCTTGAGAATCTTCTAGTAAATGTGATCATGACACCACCGGGATGAAGACAAACCCTGCACCTAAGGCGTCATATGGTCCAAAGGCTTCAAGCAGACGGAGGACTCACACCGAGTCACCCTAACGCCAATGTTTTGCAGGGAAATCGTACTCAAACTTATGAATATGAGCGTGTGTCTTCAAACCGCTATGTTCATAGAACAAAGAAATTTTCTGCTTATTCATATGAGTATCATTCATCTCCTGCAAGGCTATTTGCTAGGGCTCCAAAGCCTAAGTTCTCAGATGCTGCACTTAGACTCATTGCTTCTAAGCCACCCCTGAAGATGTGGGTGGTTAAGAAGAATTAACTTTCTTTTGCAGGAAGGGTCTCCACCGAAAATCAAAGGCGTCGATGCTATTGTCGGGACCTAAAACATCTTGTAGGGCACAAGATCAAATGCCCAAATGGTCTCACTATGTATTTTGTTCCTGAATTGTTTACCATTCATCCTATCTGTCCTAATCTTGATCTGAGCTTCAATAATCCTCTTGCCCGTCAAATGTTTATGCTTCACAATACTCTTGGTGAAGCCTATCCCCCTAACTGTACTGTAGGGTATGACACCTCATGCTTCAGAATGGATTATGGATAACGGATGCACTAATCATATGACTAGTGATCGAAGTCTTCTCATGGACTCAACCCTACGTCCATCAGACAAGAGTCACATCACATTTGCTGACAATGGTAAAAGCAAGGTATTGGGTCTAGGTAGAGTTGCAATCTCAAAGGATCAACACATGGATAAATTGATGCTTGTTGAATCCCTTGGTTTCAACTTAATGTCTGTCTTGATGCTTTGTGACTTGAACATGATTGTGCTATTCGGAAAATATCGTTGCCTTGTACTAATGGAATCTGATAAGTCTCTAGTCTTTGAAGGGTATCGGAAAGATGATCTATACATGGTAGATTTCTCAGCAGGTCCACGACTTGCCGTATGTCTTCTTGCAAAAGCTTGAATGTTGGCTCGCATCGGAGGCTGGGGCATCTTGGCATGAGGAACTTACACACACTCGCCAAGAAGAAGCATGTCATAGGCATCGAAGGTGTCAAGTTCAAGAAGGATCATTTGTGTGGTGCTGCGAAAGCTGGAAAGATGACTAGGGCAAAGCACCCCTCGAAGACAATCATGACGACATCTCAACCCTTCGAGCTGTTACACATGGACTTATTTGGCCCTACTCACTACTCTACCCTCACAACAACTGCTTGTCTCTATGTCTTCGTCATTGTTGATGACTACTCAAGATATACATGGGTGCACATAATTCTGTACAAGACTGAAGTGCAAGATGTCTTCAGACGCTTCGCCAATCGAGCCATGAACAATTATGGCGTCAAGATCAAGCATATCGAAGTGACAACGACACCGAAGTTCAAGAACACCGGACTTGATCTTTATCTGGATACAATGGGAATCACTCATGAGTTCTCTCGCTCCATACACACCTTGGCAAAATGGCATCAGTAGAACGCAAGAACAGAACCCTCATTGAGATGGCTCAACAATGCTCGACGAGTAAAAGACACCAAGAAAGTTACGGCTGAAGCTATTGATACAACATGTCACGTCATCAACCGTGTTTACATCCATAGGCTTCTGAACAAAACATCCTATGAGCTCCTTACTGGCAAGAAGCCAAATGTCAGCTACTTCAGAGTATTTGGAGCTAGGTGCTGGATCAAGGGTCCCCATCACAAGTCAAAATTTGCACCTAAAGCTCACGAAGGCTTCATGCTCGGTTCTGGAAAGGACTCGCACTCTTCAGTAGTCTTCAACCTCTATCTCTACAAAATCGTCGAAAGCGTGGGACGACGATTTGATGAAACTAATGGTTCACAAAGAGAGCTCACATAAGTACACTAGTCGAAGCTCGCCCAATGAATCTATCAAAATTTGAACAATGTTTGGGAACTTGTCAAGCGTCCACGACCCTCGTAAGCATAACATTATTGGCACAAAATGGATATATCGAAACAAGAAAGATGAGCATGGTCAAGTCGCCGTAAAACAAAGCACGCCTTGTGGCTCAAGGATATACTCAAGTTGAAGGAATTGACTTCGATGAAACATTTGCTCGTGGCTAGGCTAGAAGCTATTCGCATCGCTAGCCTATGCTAACCACCACAACATCTTGCTATATCAAATGGATGTGAAGAGTGCATTTCTCAATGGCAAGATTGAAGAAGAAGTATACGTCGCTCAACCACCGGCTTTGAAGATCCAAAACATCCAGATATGGTGTACAAGCTAAACAAAGCCTTTGTATGGCTTCAAACAAGCTCCTCAAGGCTTGGTATGATACGATCAAAGACTTCCTGAAGAGCAAAGGCTTCAAACCTGGATCCCTCGATCCCACACTCTTCACGAAGACATATGATGGTGAACTGTTTATATGCCAAATATATGTGGATGACATTATGTTTGGCTGCACCAACCAGAAGTATAGTGATGAGTTTGGATACATGATGCAAGAGCAATATCAGATGTCCATGATGGGTGAGCTAAAGTTCTTCCTTGGTCTTCAAATTCGTCAGCAAAGGAATGGCATCTTCATATCTCAAGAAAAATACCTCAAAGATTGTCTGAAGAAGTTTGGAATGCAAGATTGCAAAGGCTACACGACGCCAATGCCGATAAACACCATCTGGGTCCCGACGACAATGGTAAAGAATTTGATCAAAAGGTATACCGCTCCATGATTGGTTCCTTACTTTACCTATGTGCATCTAGGCCAGATATTATGCTTAGTGTTTGCATGTGTGCTCGATTCCAAGCGACACCAAAGGAATCGCATCACTTAGCTGTGGAGCGTATTCTTCGATATTTGGCTCACACCCCAACACTCGGATTATGGTATCCAAAGGGCTCAGAATTTGATCTGGTTGGATTCTCTGATGCTGATTATGCTGGTGACAATGTGGATCGCAAGTCTACATCAGGCACATGTCACTTTCTGGCACGATCACTTGTCTATTGGTCTTCAAAGAAGCAGAACTGTGTATCACTCTCAACTGCTGAATCTGAATACATTCTTCTTGGATCTTCTTTGCGCTCGACTTCTATGGATGAAGCAAACTCTTAAGGACTATGGCATCAATCTGAAAGAAGTACCTCTCTTCGGGACAATGAAATCGCCATCAAGATTGCCAACAATCCAGTCCAAAGACTCGAAGACAAAGCACATTGAAATTGGCCATCACTTTCTCAAAGATCATGTCATGAAGAAAGATATTGACATCATTCACGTCAACACTGAAGAGCAACTGGCAGATATCTTCACAAAGCCCTTGGATGAGAAAAGGTTTTGCAAGTTACGGTGTGAGCTAAACATATTGGAATCCTCAAATGTCATGTGATCAGGCACACATCCTATCACTTATGCATGTTGATGACTTAGATGTGCAACACACGAAGTAAAGTATATCTTCAATCAATGAAGACTTACATTCTGAGTGTGAAGACATTAATGTGGAATTTGACTTCGGAACGCCACGATAATTGTGCGCCGTGTCTGGGTCTAATACTTCCTATACGTGGGTAACGCCACCACCAGATTTCTCTGTTTGAAGTGTTTCACTCATGGCGTTATTTTTGCTATGTCTTCGCATTTGGTTTGTCTTCAAATTTCAACTTACCTTCATGATTTTCTTCACTATGTTGATTTGAATGCTTTCTGATATATATACTAGTGTTCTGTCCTCTACAGCATTCACTTATAGCTATGTATTCCTAGTTGAATCTTTTGAACCAAGTGAATGTGATCGGACCCTAATCTCTCTATGCTTTCTATCTCAAACTCTATCTGTCCAAATCATATGCATTCTATTGAAATCGTCGAATGTCTTCTCTGCGTCCTTGTCGCCAGAAGACACAGAGACAAACATTAAGTCTGTTTTAAATGATTCATCCTTATTGTTTGAAATCCGGAGAAGCCGGAGCGACCATCCGACAAACCTGGCGAGCGTGGGAACGTGGGACAACTCTGAGTATGTTGCATGCTTGCCACGTGCCCCTCAGATGTGAACCGCCAGGGGCACCTGAGTAATTGCGTTGTGCCGCACACTTCCTTATAAATACATGTCCCTTGCGGTAAAGAAAACCTTCTTCCACCTCTCCACCTCGTCAAAACCCTAGCGCCACTGCTAGCTCTCGATGACGCCGTCGATGAAGCGCATAGCTGCGCGACTTCTCCGACACCGTCCTCACGCCGGCCGCGGACATCGTCCTCTCCACCGCTGCCGTAGGTGTCCTACGTCGCCAAGTTAGGGCACGGTGGATTGAGCTGCTCGGTCTCCTACTTATCCCATCTAGCAGTTCTTCGTGTGGTAAATACAACTCTATTTTTACCATCTTTTTTATCCTCAAAGATTCATCCTATTTACCAAAATGGGTTTCTGCCTATACAATGTTAGATCTATTCTGTCTGCATCTCATACTGCCTAGTTATTCACTTAAGCTTCATATCTAGTTAGATTCCTCACTTGTACTTATTCACGGATTAGTACAAATCTGGAACCAACTCTCAACATATAAGTGAATGTCTTCGCATCATGAGGTCAATGTCTTCAAACTGATTTATCTTCAAAATCTTACGAGAATGCATATGACCTCTTCCCTTCCCTCGCATCTCAAATCTTTGGCACACAGTACATGTCCGTGGGAGAATCCCTTGGTTCTCATAGTGCGCATTCGTTTGCGTAATTCTTACAACATCACATTAACTCTCCGAAGCTAGTTCCTGTTTGTCCGATAGCGAAAGCCTTTGAAGCCTTTGAACGTGTTGAAGCCATTCAGTTTGAAGTTCATGGCTGCGGAGAAATCGATAAGGAAGGGTGGCAGACAACATCGTGGGGGAACATCAAGAGATTTGCCTGATGACCTCTCAGAGCTTTACAAGACAGATCCTGAAGAGAATTATAATCAGCACAAGACACGAATCCAATGGATTCAACGATATTGGGCTGAACAATGGTTCAAATACAAGTTCGTGACCCAGGAATATGCTGAGAAGAATGCTATCAAAAAAGTCCTTGGGGTGATATTCTCTTTCGAGGCCTTCCACCCAAGAACAGAGCTGAAGCTATTGCTCAGGGTTTCTATCCTTGTATGGTCCGTGGACCTCAGCCTGAAAATGCCGACCCATCGTCATTGCTCTGGTGTCGTGATGATAATCTCTTCAAGCGCAACTTCCAGCACGCAAAGGCATCAGCCAAGGAAAACAAGAAGTCATTGGGATTAGACTTCAACCATGGTCCCTCTGCTCCCGTGCTGACGGCTCACCTGATGCAGAACCCAATGTCATCGGTCCTTTCTACAACCTTGATGGCCTCATCACTCACATCTCAGTCCAAGGTGCCAAAGTTGATCATTCTGATGATGATACTGACACTGATGAAGCCCCAGCTCCTACTCCAAAGCCGCAGAAGCCAAAGGAGGCTAAGGCTTCAAGATTAGCTGCTCCTCCAAAAGCTTCACGTGCGAAGCCACTAGCCGCTGCACCTCCTGAAGATAGTGTACAGTCTGAAGATCTGTCACGTATCTCCAAGAAGACGGAGAAGAAAAAGAAAATCGTCAAAAATATTGATCAGACATTGACTCCTGCTGCCATTCTGCGAGAAGAGCACATTGATCTATCCAGCGATGAAGATCTTGTAGATGATGCTCTTGAGCAACTGATCAAGAGCAAGGAAGAAGCAGAGATCTTCAATGATTTGCCTCTCTTTGATGTGGCAATCATCCATAACTTCATTGATGAGTGGTTTGACACCCCAAATCTCAGCTTTGAAGATCTGCAACTTCCCATTGGCCTCAGCTTCTCCTTCAATGGCGCCATTGCTTCTGAGCTAGCTCTTGCTCAGCGCCTCGTTGAATTGAAGCACAAGATCGACTATGAGAAAGCTCAGTTCAAGAAGCATGTGGCAGAACTCAGCGTGCAAGATGTCAAAAACTTCAAGATCATGTTGCGCGAGCTCAAAGAAGCCTTTCTCAAGAAGCCTTGAAGAAGCTAAAGGCTCGTGAGCGCATGAAGAGTCTGGTGACAAGTGTGTGCAAGCCTACAATGAAATTTGAGAAGCGCAAAGGCTCTTGGTCGTCCTGGCATTGACCCCAGAATGGCTGCAAAGAAGAATAAGCAATCAACTGACCAATCTGCACCTTCAAGGCAGGAAGAACCTCGCATAGTCTTCCCAAGCAGCATGACTGGCTCGAAGCCAAAGGTTAGGTCAACCGCTTCAGAACTGAAGAAGACGAGGACTGCCGAGGCTGAAGCCAGAAAAAGGAAAAATCCTGAAGCCTATGATGTTGCTCCCTCCAAGAAGAAGCGCAAAACCAAGAAGAATCGGGCTACTCCCACAGAGCCCTTAGTTGTTGAACCTATCTCAATGGTTCACCCTGCATCTGAACACCAAGAATGACGGATGATAGTTAATGAGCCTGCTTCCACAGAGGCTTATGAAGCTGAAGACATTCCAACAGTTGATCCCACCGCTGCTAAAGACATTGGTTACAATGACAATGTTGAAGATGATGTAGTTCTTCCTCAAATCGAACACAACTTGGTATCATCGCCTGTTCTCACGAACAGCGAAATCATCAGCATTGGTCATCCTCTGACGCCAATTGCTCAGGATACATCATGGGCTGATCACCCACAACAACAAGACTCCTCGAGTACTCCCCAACAACAACAAGTCACACCACCTGTGCAAGAAGAAGAGGCTGACTTTGAGGACCAGCCAACTCCATCTCCAAAGGCGTCACCAGCATTTCGCAGGCTTCGCAAAGGACCAAGGCCTCAAGTCCCTCTTTCGAGCGTTCCAGAAGGAGAAGTGCACCACCAATCTGTTGCACGTCAAGTGTTTCCAGAAGCCACTCCAACTATGAATGTCTCCGTGTCTGAAGCCAAAGCTGTTGAAGACAATCCGGCTGCATCAGCCGCTGACAACCAAGAAGAAGAACGTGTCCCTACTCCCCCCATTACTGAAGAAGCTGTTCCTGAAGTAAACGTGCCAGTGCCCGACCCTCCAGCTCATCAAGTGGAGGTTGAAAATATTGAGGCTACCACCACCAACACAATTGAAGCCAACGACGTAGTCATGGCTGAAGCAAATGTGGAGCCTGCACCAACCAATGTGCCAGAAGCCAATGATGCAACTGCTCCTGAAGCATCTGTTGTGCAGCCTGACGCCTCTGTTGTTGCCACTGCTCCTGTTCCGCCACCAAGGCCCCATAAAATTAAGCAAGCATACAACTATGGTCAGCTCATCACTGTCAAATGGCCCGTTCTGGTCCCTCCGCCTAATGCCTCTGGTCCTCAGTTTGATTATCATGTTGAGCATAGGCCTCTGGTCCAGAAACCAAAGCTAAGACTGCCAAGGTTCCTGTGTAATCGCCACCTCTACTGGTCCTTCAATGCAAATGGCTTCAAAGCCCACAACACCTTCTTTGACAGAGCAAAGAACCCCTACTCAAGGTCAAGAATATCATCAGATCGTTTCTGGAGCTATCAGCAGCGAAGCTATTACTCCTGCGTTATGTATGATCAAGGGCGCATTTCCCTCATATGCGCCTCGACACTGAAGCCATTGTTGGACTGCCATGCTTAGAAGAAGCACTTGACTGCTTTCGTGATGCAGGTCTGCTCAGCTTTGTGACAGACAAAGAACATTGGAATGAGGAACTTTTGCTTCAATTCTATGCTACACTCTACATTCGCGGCTACTACAGGGATACAAAGACATGGGTTCTCGAGTGGATGATAGGAAATATTCATCATGAAGCCAAAGCTCTTGACGTCATTGAGCTTACAGGCCTACCCACTCCCGGAGAGCTGTTCGAACCTGATTGTCAACTCCACCTCAATGCACTGGAGAGCATCTTCCATAAGCCAGAGCCCAACATGAGCCAGATGTTGAGCATGATGAAGCCTTTGCCACCTGACGCTGAATACCCAAAGGAGTTCTTTGTTGATGACCTTGAGTATCTGCCTCGCACAATATGTCACATCATCAGGCAAACTCTATGGCCTATCAAAGGGCATTCATCATCGGCAAAACTTGAAGAAGCCATGAAGACATTGGTCTTTTACATCCTCAATGGCATCAGCTTCAATACACAAGAATTCTTCATCCCACAGAATCGGCTGCGTCTAGATCGACCTTTTGGCCTGAAATTCTATGCTCCATGGGTCATGCGCCTCATCAAGCTGCACTCTGCTATCAACTATCAGCCCTCTGCTCGCAATCATCTGATCTTTCTACCAGAGGTTGATATGTCAGTTGAAGCCATATACCCTGAGCCTGCCAAGAAGCCTCTTTGTCTTCAAAATGCTAATCACCAAAGCTTCACTCAACCCACGGAAGGAGTCCAAGCAGTAAATCGTGTCTATCCAATGGCTGGGAACACTGCTTTGACCGTGCATAAGCCGAAGCTCTTGAGAGCACAATTTCCCAAAGGCCTAAGCGCTCTCGTGTCCTAAATGACCGAGAACTTCTTGTGGCTCGCATCGAGAAAACAAGACAAGCATCACTTCTGGCTCAAGCGACAGATGCAAAGCCTCTTGGTGGACGTCAGTCGCATTCGAAATCTAGCCACCAAGAATGCTTTTGTCACTCACGAGACCTGTCAGCGATCATGGAAGAGTTTGATGCTGCTCAGTGTTGAAGCAGATCTTCAAGATGATGGCTTCACTGAAAGATTCAAGTTTGACTCCACTCCTCCATGGAATGCTGTCCTACGTCGAACTCCATCCCTTGAAGACTCTGACTATTCTTCCTCCGCGGCAACTTTGATTGCCAAAGTGATCGATGATGAAGACGATGCTACTTCACGCCCCCTACTTCGCGCGCGCATCGACCTTTGCACCAAGTTCGTCTCACAAGAGCCAAACAACAACGACAACCCTGCTGCTTCACCTACTCCTCATGAGAACGAGTAGATGCTCTATGTCTTCAAACCTTTTTGGTCCTTACTGACAAAAGGGGGAGAAGCATATGAGTTTGATAGTCTTCAAGCGGGTTCATATGGGCGGTTGCTCTATATTTTGCCTAGTGTTTACAACACTCGCTTTTGATACATTTGGTTCTTTGAGTTGTAACACTTAAACTCGATGGTCCTCTACTACTTATTTGCTTTTCTGTGATGCGATGATAAATTCCGCATGTGCGATGATAACTTCCGCACTTAGATCATTCTATGACGTCCATTTTTCATTATGCATGTCATTCTCTTAGTTATATCATTTCATGCATGATGAATTATCTTCATAAGTTGAAGAGAATCTCCACAAGTACAACCTGACATGTGCATTTGCATTCCAAAAGCAAATTACTTATATGTACATCTTCAGGGGGAGCCTTTGCCACTTATGAAGACAATACCCTATCCTTTACAATTTCACATACTTTATCCCCGTTGAAAACTTCAACCAGTTTGTCATCAATCACCAAAAAGGGGAGATTGTAAGTGCATCTAGTGCCACCTCTAGTTGGTTTTGGAGTATTGACGACAAATTTGGTTGAGGGACTAATGTGTTTGTGAGAATTGCAGGATAACACAAGTAGTGTCCCTCATTGATTCGGTTTACCTACCGGAGATGACCCCTAAAAATGTATGAAGACATTAACGACAATGGTGGTATGTGAAGATATTCATATTGAAGACTATGACATGAGAAGACATTGAGTGAAGACTATGGAGCCTTGAAAGTATGTCGTTTCGTTGTTTCCTTTTTCTTCTTTGTTGAGTCATAGGAACCACTTTGTCTTGTTAAGTGGGGTCCAAGTGAACAAAGTCGAATGGTGAAGTGATGCTCAACCCAAATCCTATGTCTTCGAAATAAGACAATGAGAGCAAATCTTATCCAGTAGCTGGATGAGTCAGCTTTACTTGTAGCCCAAGTAAAGTTGCCGTGTGTGTTTGAAATCGACCGTTGGAACACGTGTCGGTTCCTTAGTGACCCAGGTCATTTCGGACATATCAGGTCGGGTTGCCTAGTGGCTATAAATAGCCCACCCCCTACACCATAAATTGGTGCCTGCTCAGAGTTAGTGCATGGCTTTTGTCGATTGAGAGCAACCCACCTCGAAGCCTTTGAGAGAGAGAAATCCTTGCGAGGACAAAGCCCAAACACCCAGAGCCAAAGAGTGTTAGGCATCACTGAAGTCTTTCTGTCTGCATGACCTGAAGATTATTACACTTGAGGACTGTGAATCCTCCAGCCGGTCAGGCGTCGCGTTCTGAGCATCCAAGAGTCATTGTGGATCGCCGGTGAACGAAGTCTGTGAAGGTTCGCAAGTCTACCTTGAAGACTTACCAGAGTGATTGGGCGAGGACTGTGTGTCCTGAGCTCAAGGGGAATAAGGTGAAGACACGGTCTTCTGAGTTGAATCTCAGCCTCCCTAACCAGACATACAGTTGTCACAGCAACTGGAACTGGTCGAACAAATCATGTGTCTTCATCAAGTGACTGGTTCTATCCTCTCCCTCCCTTTACTTAGAGTTAGTCTTCGTGAAGTCATTGCCTATTTGTCGTACCTGTTTGACTTCATTGCTTGACTACTATCATTGATTGGCTTCATACTATCTTCCATCCCGATCCTTACTACTAAGCTGCTATTAGTCTTTGTACTTTCACATTACTGCATATTTGACTATGGTTTGCTTGTTGTAGTTTATCTTACGCTGCTTATCAATTAGGTCATTTCTATTGTTTGTCTTTGAAACTTCCACGTTTTGAAGACTTTCATGAATATCGCCTATTCACCCCCCCCCCCCACCTCTAGTCGATAACTAGCACTTTCACTAGCTAGGATATATATGCATGTGGCCCAAAAAGATGTTGTGTGATGTTTGAATAACCAATTTCATAGTTTTGATGTGGCACGTGCCTCTGTAACCAAAAAGTCCCGACACTAAGTGAGGTGTACTTGTTCATGGACGCATACGTATAGTATATATGCTAGTCCCCTCCCACCTCTTCGACGCGTACTATATACCACCATAACACAAAAAAAAAAGATTCTACCTTGCGGGTCAAATTAACCTCACTTGCCGGTTGTTCGTCAAAGTGATGGACGGCGACCTCATGGCCTGAAAGCGTCACACGCGAGTATCGAGTGTCATGTAGGACAACCATCAACTGCATGTGACCAAAACATTTATGTATGAAAGGGTTGTGTAATGTTTTAAATAACGAGTTCACGACTCTAATGTGGCACCAGCCTGCCTAACAAAACGGCCAACCCACACGGTGGCTCACAACTCGTATAGTGCTGCGAGCCACCCGCCACACCCAGACGCACACACCCACACACACACCGTGAATCCACCGCAACTACGATGCGTGTTAAATTAATTATCCCGCAGTGAACATACATGTTACCAAAGGAGGGACGTTTTAATTTCAAAAAAATCACAGAGATCATTAAGACATTTTAGTACATTCATTGATTGATTTTCTATGGGTATAATGTGCAAAAATCAAATTTTACCTACATGCACATGTGACAGTGCACCTAAATGGATCGCAGAAACACATCTGTCTCACTGGGTGCATGTTTACTCCCCGTGCAACAAATTTCAAACAATGAGAATCTTGATTTTTAAATTCTAGTACATCCAAAACTTATTTGAAGTTCATGAAACTTATCGTGTTGTCATATGGACACCAATACAAAGTGGCATTGTACTTTTTTGTCAAATTTGAGACCAGTTTTGATGTAGTCTTTATCTAATTACAGACAGGAGATTATTAATAGTTCGGAACCAATATCCCAAACGGATTATTTATTCGAACCATGAGCGTTAGACCAACAATGGATACGTGCCATGCTTCGGTTAAGCAATAAAGTGCAGCATTAATCATCCAAATAGAAAAACAAGATACGTGTCGCCGCACGACCCGTGTGGCGTGCGAGCAGGCATGAGTTGACGAGACGCATGCAAGCAGTCCGCCGCGCAGGCAGATGGAGAGGCGTGTGTGCAGGTGTGTGAATTGACGGAGGCGTGCTTGCTACGCGGTGTCATTGGGAGGCATGCGAGTAGCTGTGTGAAACTTTGGTAGCCATGCAAGCAGTCCGGTGTGCAGGCTCACCGGGAGGCGAGCCATCGGTTTGACCGCCGCCCGCCTCTCTCCCACAACTCCCACTACTCCATATTAATGGTGTGCCCGAGTGGCCGCACCCCTCATCCTCGCTATGCACACAGAATCCTCTATCTCCGCTTGCATCCTCGATGCCGCTCTCGGTCCTCAAAGCCGTCAGTGTATGAGGATGTCGTCGAAGCGCCCCATCGGAGGGAGTGGCGACGCTGGGGCTGCTAAAGCACCAGAGCACGGCATGGAGATGGAGACAAAGTTTGCCGCCACCGTCAGCGAGTTATCGCTGCACCCTGACATTCGACGACGTTGAGCTTCCACACCGACTTCAACGACCACTCCGGCGATGACTCCGACGACCACTCCGACGATGACGAACATGTGGTTAGTCATCTATACCCATTTATGTGTCAAATAAATCATAGGGTTTCTCTGGTTACTCCTACCTCCCCCTTTTTGGAATAGAAATCCTATGGTTATGTTCTCCGAATCCATGAAATCTGAGTAAGTTTCGTTAGATCCGTGTAGTGTATTGATTCTTTGATGGTACAGGTGATAAGTGATTAATTGTTTCATCTGTGCAAATGATTTTTGCTAGTAATCTGACTAGGGTTAGTGTTCGTGCTAATAATTCCTAGCCAGGACTTGACAATTGATTTTGAATGACCTACGTATGTTTGTGCCATTATTTTCTTCAAGATTGGTCTGTACATAGACGACTGTGCTTAAAAATCAGACTATAATCTCTGAATATGTATAAATAAATAGCCATAAATTCCTAATCCTACTTCACGGCATGTAATCAGTGATTTGATGCCAAATTTGTTT
Source organism: Aegilops bicornis (assembly GCA_021605145.1). NCBI lineage: Eukaryota > Viridiplantae > Streptophyta > Magnoliopsida > Poales > Poaceae > Aegilops > Aegilops bicornis. The sequence continues at coordinate 475,454,524 of CM038670.1, read as the reverse complement.
TACTATATGTATAGGTGATGTCTAACGATGTGGACTGCGAGGATGAAGATGCCCAGAGGAGGTACAAGAGGCGAATCCTAAGGGAGCTTTATGCGGGAATGCATAACAGTCGTATTAGGACCTAGAACGACGGCTATGGATGCCCATTTTGCAACCACAAGATTCATGACGCCTATCTAAGTGTTTTGGCGCATGCAAGAGGACAAGCCGTTGGCTCCTTCAAGCAGAAGTATTCTCATTTGGATGGCGCGCTGGTAGCGTCGAGTACACTGGAGAAGCTTGAGGATCGTGCGGCCGCATGTGAGATGAGATGTGGGATGGATCGAACTATGTACGCTTGAGTATGCTTAATGACGGTTGAACTATGTACTTATGGTTGAACTATGCTTATGTACGTGTACGCTTATTATCTATGTCTGAGTATGTTAAATATTTCACGAAATTTTGGTAAAAAATTACAATGGGGGACCAATAAACCTGGACGGAGGTAGTACGTCAAACACACATGGTTAGCAAAATTGGAACAGTGTGCAATGACTATCATTTTTCCTACTGCATCAATCATACATGGTTCGCTCTAGCAAACCGTCGCCCCCAAAATTCTTTGTGGGACAGAAAACCCTCACCACTTGAGGGAGTCCTGGATTAGGGGGTGTCCGGATAGCCGGACTATAGCCTTTGGCCGGACTCCTGGACTTTGAAGATACAAGATTGAAGACTTCGTCCCGTGTCCGGATGGGACTTTCCTTGGCGTGGAAGGCAAGCTTGGCGATACGGATATGTAGATCTCCTACCATTGTAACCGACTCCGTGTAACCCTAACCCTATTCAGTGTCTATATAAACCGGAGGGTTTTAGTCCGTAGGACGAACAACAATCATACCATAGGCTAGCTTCTAGTGTTTAGCCTCTCTGATCTCGTGGTAGATCTACTCTTGTACTACCCATATCATCAATATTAATCAAGCAGGAGTAGGGTTTTACCTCCATCGAGAGGGCCCGAACCTGGGTAAAAACATCATGTCCCTTGTCTCCTGTTACCATCCGCCTAGATGCACAGTTCGGGACCCCCTACCCGAGATCCGCTGGTTTTGACACCGACATTGGTGCTTTCATTGAGAGTTCCTACGTGTCGTCATCTTTAGGCCCGATGGCTCCTCCGATCATCAACAACGATGCGCTCGAGGTGAGACTTTTCTCCCGGACAGATCTTCGTATTCGGCGGCTTTGCACTGCGGGCCAATTAAGCAGCCATCTGGAGCAGATTGAAAGCTTCGCCTCGCCACCAGGTCAGATTTGGAAGTTTGAACTACACGGCCGACGTCGCGGAGACTTGATCTTGACGGGTTCGAGCCACAGCCAAGCGCGCCGCCTTTATCACGAGGGCATGATCTAGCTCTGCCGGCCGAACAGTGTCCTGGAGGCCGCACCAGTGTCGCTCCGACTTTCAGCTCGAGCCGATCGCCCGATCGAGGATGGGTGGTTGGACACCGCCTCGGGGCTGCGATCTCACGGCGATTGAGCCGCACGTTTACCATTCTGGCCCTTTGCGGCTTCGTAACTCCAAGGTGCGGACTCCTCTCCGGACTCCGAGCCTTCGCGCCCCGCTTAATCGAATCCAATTGGGCGCCCGATCATGGAATTCACTGCGCGCACATCTTTCAAAGACTCGCCCTTTGGCGACATCCTGAATTCACTAAAGTCTCTCTCTTTATCAGGAGAGCCCTGGCGGATTATGGTCGGGAAGGTTGGGATGCGGACGACGAAGAAATTCAAAGCCCACCCACCACCCGCCGTAGCCACTATCGATGATTTAACCGACATGCTCGACTTCGACTCAAGACCTCGGCGATGCAGACGGCGATGTAGGGAGAAACATGAACCAGCGCCTACAGGGCACTGGAGAACCACCTCATCTCACGATGTATACATGGTGGACACACCTAAAGGAAGCAACGATGAGGAACAACGGGACGCTACGAAGGATCATTCCCTCGAAAAGCAGTCAAAATGGCGACGTAAGCGCCGCTCAAAGTCCTGCCTCGACAAAGACAACAACCATACAGACCCAGCCATAGAGTAGGGCGAATCGGTGGACGATGAACATGCTATCGAGCAACCGTCCGATCAGGACAATCTGGATAAACAACCCGTCCCCGGCAAAGATAACAGTCTGGACGATCTCACGCCGAACAAGTTGCTGGAGCAGAAGAACCTCCACAAAAAGCTCGTCGCCACTGCGTGTAGCCTGAAAAAGCAGAAGCGGAAGCTCAAAACAGCAGAAGATGCACTTAGAATCAGATGGAGCAAAGTACTCAACATCATGAGACAAAATGCGGCGGCGATCGCCGAACGAAGAGCTACCCCAAGCGAAAACTACTACCTGAATTTGATGAGGAGGCCGTAGAGCCCCCGCAATCAAAAAACAAAGAGCCCACCTGGTCGGATGGACGACGCCATGGCAAACAGAGAGCAGCAAACGGCGCCGCACACAAGCCGGCACGCGATCCGCACAAGGATTCGCATAAAAAAGATGGCCCAGTTAGATCTATCTACGGGCCAAGAAAGCAAGCTCCAGTAAGCAATGCAACACATCAAGTATCCGAACATCACGGTACACCTAGATATAGGGGTGCCGCACATCCCCTATGTTTCACCGATGAGGTGCTGGATCATGAATTTCCTGCGGGATTGAAGCCCATAAACATAGAGGCATACGACAGAACAACAGACCCTGGAGTCTGGATTGAGGATTACATCCTCCATATACACATGGCTAGAGGAGATGATCTCCACGCCATAAAATACTTACCCCTCAAGCTCAAAGGGCCAGCCCGTCACTGGCTTAAAAGCCTTCCCGAAAACACCATTGGAAGTTGGGAGGAGCTCGAGGATGCCTTTCGGGCAAATTTTCAAGGGACCTATGTCCGACCTCCGGATGCCGACGATTTAAGTCACATATCTCAACAACCCGGAGAGTTAGCCCAGAAATTTTGGAACAGATTCCTTACTAAAAAGAACCAAATAGTCGACTGTCCGGATGCCGAAGCCTTAGCAGCTTTCAAACACAACGTCCGAGATGAATGGCTCGCCAGACACCTCGGCCAAGAAAAGCCAAGAACAATGGCCGCATTAACAAGCCTCATGACCCGCTTTTGCGCGGGAGAGGATAGCTGGCTAGCAAGATGCAGCACCAGCGACCCAAGTACATCCGAAGTCAGGGATGGAAACGGGAAACCACGACGCAGCAAGGACCAGCGTCGGACCAAGGGAAACAGACCGAAGAGCACGGCAATTAACGCCGGATTCAAAAGCTCTCGACAGAATCATAAAAAGTTGCCCCTTAAGTATAATAGGGACGAGCTATCTAACTTAAACAAAATCTTGGACAAGATATGCCAAATCCACAGTACTCCCGGGAAGCCTGCAAACCACACCCACAGAGATTGTTGGGTCTTCAAGCAGTCTGGCAAACTCAACGCCGAACACAAGGGGCTCGACACACCAAGCGAGGACGATGACGAACCCCAAAAGCAGAGCACCGGAAAACAAAAGAATTTCCCACAAGAAATCAAAACAGTGAACTCACTTCACGTGACAAAAGGAAAAATAGAGCGGCGCCCATAGAGGTATCGCGCCAGACGGCCTATCCGGAAGAGTCCCGCCCTTTGGTTGTTTAAACCAATCACCTTCGACCATCGGGATTACTCTAGAAGTATCACGGAACGCAGGTTGGACTGCCTTGATATTAGATCCGATAATTGGCGGACTCCAATTTTCACAAGTCTTAATGGACGGCGGCAGTGATCTAAACCTGCTATACCAGGACACAATCCGCAAAATGGGGATAGACCCAACCAAATTTCGCCATAGCAACACTTCCTTTCAAGGAGTAATGCCAGGCCCATATGCCCATTGTACGGGCTCTCTACTGCTACAAGTTGTGTTCGGCTCACCCGACAACTTCCACCGTGAAAAGTTAACCTTCCACCTTTCCCCATTTACAAGTAGCTATCAAGCACTATTGGGACGCGAAGCTTTCGCCCGCTTTAACGCAATACCGCATTACGCATCTCTTACACTTAAAATGCCCGGTCCACATGGCATCATCTCATTAAAGGGAAACATTGAGGGTTCCTCGAGTCCGGAAAATTGTGCGGATGCCTTGACAGCCCCACAATAAACCGGCTTCACCAATACAAGCACTTAGACAGGTCGTCCAGACCTCGGACACGGCTGGACGAGTCCGGCGTAAACATACAAGGGCTCGCTAGACGCATACCCCCGTACAAGGGGCTCCGCGCATCCACAACAAGATACAATAAAGCTCAATTTTGTTCATTCTTTGAATTGTACTTTGTTTATTTAATATAATGTACATTTTTGCATGATCTTTTTCAACTAAGTTCCTCTCTTTTATAGATGAACACCGTGCTACACCCGTCCAGGATACGGCACTGTGAGACACCGTATGAGCGTGCAGTAGGGACCCGTTGCAAGGATTCTTTTCAGATTAAGACCCTGCATAAACCTTTTTCACTGTCTCTTGTTGATACACATCCCCCGGTTTCTTGCTATAACCGAGGAGGAGGCTTGCGTTTTAGCATAGGCCACGTTAGAATTTCACGCGTACCTGGACACCAGGGGCTTTTTACCAAGGGTGATTGTTCGACCCGTTTTCATAAAGACCGAATACCTTAGGGAGTGTTCGGCATCTCGAGTTAGGCCTTATGTGCATCAGCTCCGAATCATGTCTTTGGTCAAATGTTGGGTTTGCCCGGCTCCTGTGTTTTGCTTCCTTATGTTCCGCTCTATCGGCTAATGCGGCACCAGGAGAACTCTGCGATTGTGCCCCGGTTCGCCAGGGAGCACCTCGAGAGAAAGCCAAAACTGATCATGATATAGCGTGAGACTGGTCAACCACTCGATGACCCCTGGAATCTTTAGAATTCCTCCGCATTGACGAAGGGCCGTTTCCGGCCAGGCACATCTGGCGCCCAATTCGGGTGAGCGTGGTGCCCCAGAACTATATAGTAGCCCCACTGTCGAACTCCTATGGCTAAGTGAAAGTGATAAAGCATTATAGTCCGGTTGCCTAGTTTGATGCGCTATCACCTCCTTTGTAGGACCAAGACGTTGGATCAAGTGTGAAAATGCGTTTTCTGCAAACACCCCCGCATTATATGCGTGGGGGCTGAAGCCAAAGACTGCCATCTTTCAGGTTATATACACATATACATTAACGGCCGCACATGAGGTATTTTTCATTATTGAAGGCACAAGTATAAAAAAGCTTTTCTATTCCATCGAAACATTGTTTCACAATAATACATGTTATTCGAACATAATATCCTTCAAGCACTGCGTCTCTATTAAACGAGCGCCTGAGAACTTCACGAAAATAGTGCTCGATGGTACTCGGCTTCCGTCTCAATCTTGGGATGCAACATCGGTAGCCTTCATCTCCGCCCGGTATGTCTTGACACGGGCAAGAGCCATCCGTGCACCCTCTATGCATCTTGACCGCCTCATTGCTTCGATATGCGGCACCGCACCAAGGAACTGCCGCACCAAGCCAAAATAACTCTTCGCTCGGGCCTTTTCGCCACAAATGAGTCACGACATTCTTCATGGCAAGTCCGGACAACCTATTCAGCTCCGCCCATTCGGCTAAACGATCGGTTAATGGAAGTGGACGCTCTGGACTACGGAACTGCGACCAAAAAAGCTCTTCCATCTCGTGATCCTTTTGATCTCCGAAGTGTTCGGCCGTGTCCGCGGCACTCGCCGCCAAGTCCATATAAGCATCCTCACTACTCCACAGCCGGTCCAACTGAGCATATTTAGGATCCGTGAACTTCCTCCGCAGCAGAAAAGGCTTTACAGCCGCGATATCTCCGGCCTGACGTAGCTCCTCCTTCATAGCTCTCATCGCAGAGCGAGCATCCTTGGCCTCGGTGGTGGCCTTCTTCAGGTCCTCTTGCTCCGCTCGACCTTCTTTTTCAAGAAGCTCGCAGCGGTCGGTAGCATTCTTCAACTTCACGGCCATTTCGGCCATTTCCTTTTAGCTTCGGCAGTGAGCAGCCTGTTCGGCTTTTAGCTCTTCGGCCGCCTTTAAGGCAGCCGCATCAATTTTTCTCGCCTCCTCCTTGGCTCGGGCAAGCTCTGCCCAAAGGTTCTCCATGGCAGAGGCACCATCTGCATCAAGCATACATGCTGTAAGGCACGGGCATCAAGATCCCTTACCAGGTGTCCGCGGAGAAATCGCATACCTTGTGACTCATCAAGCCGCTTATTGGCAAGCGCGATGTCGGCATCCGCCGCGTCAAGTTGCCGCTTTAGTTCGGCAAGATCATCAGTCCGGCTAGCCACCGGACGCTCCGCCACCTACATGTGAAGGGCGACATATTATAACCTGGGATTATGATCCTCGGCACGCTGTCATTTTTGACAAACGCACCGAGTCTCAGGGGCTACTACCTACACAGGACGCATCTTATATATGCGGAACCGTCAAAAGGTACATCATTGCACGTACCTCAAAACCTGTCAGTAAACTTCTGACGGCCTCGTACAACCCGCTTTCCGTGGACGAAATCTTTTCGATCACCGTACCCATCAATGCACGGTGATCCTCTGAGATAGACAATCGCCCGAGCAGACCCTTCAACTCCTCCGACCGTGCATTATGAGGTGCCGGACTCATCTGATGGCCTTTTTCGAAGGCCGGACACGGAGGGCTCTGGGGGGCCCTACGACCGCCCTCCACCCCTGCCGGATTCGGGGAAACCCTCCGCGACAACACCTCAGGATCGCCCGCCTCGCTAGGCGGTACGGCAGGGGGAGGCGTTCCGCTCTCCATCATCTCCGGACAAAGATCCCCCGAAGACGAGCTCTGCTGAGAAGGGCTGAGATCCGAACTACAAGGTAAAATTTCGGTCATCTTCAGAGATAAAACGGGGATGTCTCTTATTTTAGGAAAAACTCCCCTCTCTACTTACGGCTCGCTGGAGGGCTGATCTCCTTGGGGAAATAATGCGGTCGGGGCATCTTCCGACGCAGGACCCTCTGGCGAGGATTTCTTCCCGCGCTTTGAGGCCTTGGTCTCCGGATCTTCAGAGGCGGTCCTCTTATCCCCTTGGATGGAGGGATTCTCGATCCCTCCTTGCTTGATAACCTCCCTCGCGGAGACAGTAGTTTCCTTGTTCCCCCCTTCGCCTTCTGCTAAAGGCGCAGCCTCCAGCATCTTGGTTAACAGGGGATCCGGCGTGGTCTCAGGGAGGGGGGCCGGACACCTGATCAGTTTTGCTTTCGCTATCCAATTCTGTTTAGGGGACAACTCTTTTAAGGGCAATTTATGATAAATATACGGATAGCGTGTCCGGGTACGGGACTACTTACTTGAGCATCCGGGCGATTGCAGCTCAGAGCTGCGTCCTCGGTCAAGTCCGGACACATTGCTTGTGATCCGAAGAACAGTTTGTACATCTCCACAGGCGTTGCCCATAAAATGTTGGAGAGCTCGTGGTCCCTCGGATTGAACTCCCACAGCGGAGGGGGCGACGGTTGCAGGGCAGGATGCGACGAATCAGCATGACCTGCGCTTACTACGACAGTGATTGATCTCTCTCTCTAGGAGGTCTCGAATACGGCCCCGCAACAAGGGCATGTCCTTGGACGGCCCCAGTCAAGCCCTTTATTGACCCATGACGCCAGCCGCGGTGGAGGACCCGAGCGAAAGGCAGGTGGCGCCACCCATTTGGTGCCCCTGGGAGCTATGATATAAAACCACTCTTGTTGCCATAGGCTGAGCTCCTCTTGAAAAGAGCCCTCGGGCCATGGAGCGTCAGCATTCTTGCTTATAACAGCCCCTCCGCACTCTGCCTGTTGCCCCTTGATCATCTTCGGCTCCACCTTGAAGGTCTTGAGCCATAATCCGAAGTGAGGGGTAATGCGGAGGAAGGCTTCACACACGATGATGAATGATGAGATGTGGAGGATGGACTCCAGATCCAAGTCGTGAAATTCCAGCCCGTAATAAAACATGAGCCCCCTCACGAAGGGGTCCGTCGGGAAGCCTAGCCCCTGAAGGAAGTGAGACGCGAACACCACGCTTTCACCGGGCTTGGGAGTGGGAATAACCTGCCCTTGAGCAGGCAGCCTATGCGAGATTTCGCCGGTTAGATACCTGGCATCTCTTAGCTTTAGGACATCTTCTTCCGTGACGGAGGAAGGCATCCACCGGCCTTGGAGGTCGGAGCCGGACATCATCGAAGGTCCGAAGCGCCTGAATCTGGAGCTTTGGGTGTTGGAACTCGAAGCGAGGGGCGGATTCAATGGAGATTGAGAAAAGGAGCGGGCCTTGGTCTCTTTATAAAGAGGTTGAATACTGTGAGCCCTCCCGTGACCGTTCGGGACTCGCCTTCGATAGAGGAGGCGTGCCAACGGGCACGATTGGGTTACCCACGCCCGTATTGATGAGAATCCCAGAATAAGGGGACACGATCTCTGCTTTGACAAGACGTGCCAAGGAAACCGCCTCGCTAAACGCGCTGAGGTGTTCGAATAAAGGCTTGGCCGTGGTGTGATGTCACGCCACGGAATACGTCAGCAGATTGAACTTGTGTAAATGTTATTCTCCCTAGGGAGGTATGTGGAACTTATTTTGCAGAGCCGGACACTATCCTTGTGTTCAAAATCTTCTATGAAGTATTCGGAGGAGTAACCCGCCTTGCAATGTCGAAGACAATATGCGCGCCGGACTCGTCGTCATTGAAGCCTGGTTCAGGGGCTACTGAGGGAGTCCTGGATTAGGGGGTGTCCGGATAGCCAGACTATAGCCTTTTGCCGGATTCCTGGACTTTGAAGATACAAGATTGAAGACTTCGTCCCGTGTCCGGATGGGACTTTCCTTGGCGTGGAAGGCAAGCTTGGCGTCTGGATATGTAGATCTCCTACCATTGTAACCGACTCGTGTAACCCTAACCCTATTCGGTGTCTATATAAACCGGAGGGTTTTAGTCCGTAGGACGAACAACAATCATACCATAGGCTAGCTTCTAGGGTTTAGCCTCTCTGATCTCGTGGTAGATCTACTCTTGTACTACCCATATCATCAATATTAATCAAGCAAGAGTAGGGCCTCCATCGAGAGGTCCCGAACCTGGGTAAAAACATCGTGTCCCTTGTCTCCTGTTACCATCTGCCTAGACGCACAGTTCGGGACCCCCTACCCGAGATCCGCCGGTTTTGACACCGACACCACCCAATTCAAAAAATAAAAAATAAAACCCTCACCATCCCCATGTCACAAAAACCCTCACGCCACCCGCCACCCCCTTGGCCCCTCCGGTACGTTCCCCATTCACACCGGCACAAGCTCCTCCGCGTCTATGCCATGGCACCGCCTATCATGGAGGTAAACACTTAGCTCGACGCCTGCCGCCGCTGCCAGGCTGCCGGCAAAGCCCACTGCATTTCGCCACTTCCGCCTGCCGCCGCCTATACTTCAGGATGCGGCAATACTTCAGGACTTGGCGACCGCCGCCAGAGATTCCATCTCATCGTACCGGATAACTTGAGGACGCGCGGTATGTTCAATGTCATCCTAAATCGGTTGGCATGGCCTACTTTCCTGAACATATTCTAAATATTGCTACATTTGGATAAAAGGTGCCACATGGACCATATACGTCAAAGGGGATTTTCCCCTCTTCTTTCTATATTAGGCAAATTAATGATGTATTGTTCTTTCGACTACTCTCATATTTCCATGACATCATGTTTACCTTATCTGTTTAATCATAGACTTTTGTCCTTCGGTTTCAAAATCTGTATAGTTCTTTCAATTTGGACCCATATTTGCATGTTACCATATGTTCTTTAACAATCCTACCATTTTCTGTAGGACATCCCTCGCTATGCAATAGATTATGTAGTGCACAATTTTTCCCTTTACATACATAAGGCTCCACGAATGTCATACTTTGCACAAACCATGGATTTACAATCGTTGCTACAGTAAGACTTGATGAACGTGGTGACTCCTATTTTGGCACTGGCTTTTGGAATGATAATTGCAAAGTTTTATGTACTGAAAGCTGGCACGAAAATTGCACTTCACATAGAAGGGCCTGGTCATGAGATATATGCTAACTTCCCCGACAAAATCATCCGTCCAGACTTTGTTTGAAGTAAGTTTTATTTTCAACTATCTGCATATGTTGTCTTACCCAGCAATGTCAAATGAATTGTGTAGTATTTAAGCAATCAATTTTTATTCCCTTATCTTACTATATTCCTACCTAATAACTTCTAGTTACCATTACACTTTTCTATTACCCTGTTTTAACTAAATATTCCCTGTACTCAAGCGTCACTGACAAGGAGACTCCAGAGGTGGAGAATGGGACTGCCCACAAGTGGAGGCGGGGCGAGCTCATCGACCTCCAGCCCTCTCGACCACATCGACACCCACGAGCTCTGCCATGGCTATCGCAAAAGCTTGGATGCGTTCTCCAAGATCCTCTGCAGTCACCTTGGCCCAACCAAAGGCCTTAGAATGGCAAGTTCTGTTCCAACGGCAAGGACCGAGCCAAGCTTGACGACTGGTTCTGATTCCCCGCCCTAGATCAGCTCGAGGAGCTCACTTTTGATGATGGGCATATGTAGTCGCTGCCAACGTCCGCACTCCACCTCGGGCCCACGCTGCGCATCGCCAAGTTCAGGAACTGCCATTTCCCGCCCCTTAATGACGCGCCAACTCTTATTCTACCACGATTGAAGCACCTCGAGCTCGTCGACGTCTACCTCTCAAAGGGTGACATGGAGCGCCTGCTCCGTGACTGTACTACAATCGAGTACCTTCGTCTTCAGGCGATCAATGGGTTGAGTACCTTCCACATCACCTCCATGACTCTCCGGACTATTTATGTGTGTTGCTGGTGCGGCAGGAAGACATCACAAAAGGTGGACCATGGTATGGTCATCCAGGACACACCTGCACTTGAGATATTACTTGTAGTTGATCAAGAAGGTCCAACAGGAATCAATGTCATTTCTGCGCCGAAATTGACAGTGCTTGGCTACGCGTCTTACAAATACTCCGAACTTGTTATTGGATCCACACCCGTTCAGGTACAACAGCCGCCTTCTACCTCTCCTTCTACAAATTAAAATTATTTCTAATTTTGAAGATGTTTGTTCGTCTGTCGTTCAGAAAATGATTCCGACAAGCTTGACCCGGAAAGTGCGCACAGTGAAGGTCTTGGCACTAGAATCTATCAGGCCCGACCTAGAGCAAGTTGTCAGTTTCCTGAGATGCTTTCCGAGCCTGGAGAAGCTATATATCGAGGTGATGTTCCTTTCCTGTTAAATGTTAACCATAAGGGAGTTCAATTTGTGACACCTTTTTCCAAGTTTACAATGACAACGCATTTCACGATTTACGAAGGTTCTTTTGGAGGATTTCAGTACATACATGCCCCCCCCCCATATTGGTTGCTTGATCCATATGGTTACAATCAATAAGCATTTCTCCTTTGGATTCATCTGTACTAGTTTTCTTAGGGAACTTTTCATCCACTGCAACCTCTTGTGAAGAAGGCTACATTTTTCTAGAATTTAATCAAATGCCCATGTTAATCATGTCGATCGAAGATGGCATGTTAGTGCATTTACAAATCCTCTGAGACCAAATAGCTAGTCCTGTAGTAATGTTCAAAACTGCATGTAGGAACTAACACGTTTTCTTCTTTTGCAGATAAGATTAGGCCCAGTGGTGGATAATGTGATACAATATAACAATCACGTCGAATGCCTAGATCTGCATCTCTCAGAAATTACTTTGAACTGGGACCTTACCAGAGATTATATTCGCCAGGTTCTTTGTTCTCAGAGCAAGGGTGCTGAAGGAAATGAGGTTTTCCCTATATTTATTTCGCAAAATGAATGGTCTGTTGATCAGCGCCGGTGCCTGCGGCAAAATGGAGTAGGCTCCAAAAATACTGAATTTCATTTTCGAACTTCAGATGACAGAGTAATCTAAAGTCATCGGGTCAACCCCATACATGACTTCTCAGTGGCTGACCCCTTTGCAAAAGTTGTGAGGTTTCGAAGCCAGACTTAGAAGCGGTGATATTAGTTTGAACCTCTCTGATATCCATGTTCAGTGCATCAACACGAGCGTTTGCAGCTGATGAGCTGAATTTCATTTCTAATATCAGTTTGAACCTTGTAATCTTTGAATTTGAGCCATATAACTCTGGAATTTGAACCTTGTAACATTTCGAGCTTTAGTGGTACTGTCGTGGATTTGTCACGGCAGATGTCCTTAGTGTCAGGACTTAGTCGTGAGGCCAACGCATCTATGTGGTAGCTTGAGAGGGGTTGAGCGGAATCGAGAGACGCAACACAAGACAAGGGTTTAGACAGCCGGGCCCCGGGAAACATCATCCGTAAGAACCCTACATGCTGTTTGAGGTTAGGTCTCATTATCATCACGAGGGAGTCGCCAGAAACCGGCTCTCCTCTTTGTGTCTAGCCCTAAGATTGTTTCTTCTTGCTTGTAGCCTCCCCTTTGGGAGCCCTGCCCCTCCTTATATATGTTGAAGGGGCGGGTTACATGTGGAGTCCTATTAGGATTAGGACTAGTCTATCTCTAATGCAAACCGGATACAAATCCTGGTCTTAACTCCTTGTAAGGTAAATATTCCTCATGCCTTTCCTCTTAAACCGGCCCACAATAGTTGAACCGGCCTTCATGAACCGCCAGACGGGCCACCGGGTCTTGTCGCTCCTCTGACTCGTCCCGGGTCACCCGTGAGTTACAACGTCTGGCGGGTTCTTTGGTAAATTTCCAAGTCTGGGCGGGTCACCAGATGAATATCGCCAAGTGCCGCCGGGGACCTCAAATAAATCGCCAAGTCCGCCGGTTAACTTCCGCCGGTTTACACCAAGGGTATATCCTCGACATTAGCCCCCAAGTTTAACTTGGATTTATCCATGGTAAACTTATGTTGCAAAATAAACACCGTAACAAATTTGGCAGGTTGTGCTCTGTGTTAAGAATTCTTGTAGACCGCACCGATCGTCCTTAAGTCCTTTGTCATTTCCTCCTTCTAGAAAATCCGGGTCAATAACCAGCTTCATACTCAAATTGCTGATGTTGGCTTCTTATAGAAAAAATATTGTGAAGAATAATCCACTTGAGTCGGCTTCCAAAGCGCCGGTTTAAGAAATATTGGTCTTGAAATACTCATCTGATATTCAACCGGTTTGAAGATGCAGAACTTGCCGGTTTTATCATTGCCAAAGACTGTCGGGTTTATAAAAACTTGATAATTTCGAGACATGATTGTTGCAGACACCGGTTCATGATTGTTGCCAACGCCGGTTCATGATTATTAATGAAGCCGGGTTGCAGCCACAGGGTCATAATGATTGGTGACGCTGGGTCAACCTAGTTTGCTCAATCAGAGAATTTGACAATATTTCTTCGATAATAATATAATACCTGTAGCCCCCAAGTCTTTGAGCAGAACAAAGTGGTGGCTTAAGACTTTGCTTCAATATAAATAAAGCCACTTTCAAAGAAATCCATGTTGTTCATCCCAGTGACTAGTAAAAACTGAATACTCCATACTATGTAGCCCCCAAGTGCCGGGTTGCCATGCTTGCAGCAACCTGGGACTTGTAATTGTCTTATACTCATAAAACTTCAACCAGTGTAGCCCCCAAGGGCCGGGTCATTATGCAATAATGAGCAGGGACTTTGTAGGTATAATCATGTAGATTTGAGCAATGATGTGTAGCCCCCAAGGGCCGGCTCAGTAAGATAATATTGAGCTTCAACTGTTGACAGGAGCAATTGGTAGCCCCCAAGGGCCGATTCATTATAATGTGATGAGTCGGGTCTTCAATAATATGAGCAAAAAATTACTTTGCATTAGCCCCCAAGTGTCATGGTGCATGCTTGCAGCGACATGAGACTTGCATATTTGATATAATCTCAACTTAAATAATGTAGCCCCCAAGTGCCGGGTCGTAAGGCTGCAGCGACTCGGGACTATTCCCTCCATTGTAGAATAAATCATACCCCTTGATGAAATAATAGCCATTCTTATTTGAAGCGACTTTGAAAACCTCAATCATAATATTGGTTATTGATAACCATAATAAAAATCTAGCCATGTTGGCTTATTCAAGATAATATAAACTGGTATGAAAAACCTTATTCATTCAATATCATAATGAAAATTCAGCCAAGTTTGGCTATTTGAACAATATAACCCAATGATTTATAAGCGCATGATTCCAATGGCGCAATCCAAATATGTACTGGCGACTTATAGCCCAAAAGCCGTGCCGGGTTAACAAACACCGGATAATTTCTCATCATATACTGGCGACTTATCGTCTTAAAGCCAGGCCGGTTTAATAAACACCGGATAATTTATCATCATGCCTTATTCAACCTGTCTCTGCATACAACAAGTTTAAAGTGTCCTGGCGGTTCCGCCGGACGGGTCATAATGCCCAACATATAACCCAGGTTTATAACCAAGGCTGCACTTAAGAATAATCAATGAAGTATATCATACCTGTGACACTGAATCATATCATTGGTTTACCAACTTTTTGTAGTAAGGGTGATAACCCCAATCTTGAGTAATGATAACTCCTTTCATACTGTGTCGGTTTATGATAAAACCGCATCGGTTGTGATAATCACCGGTTTAACCATATATAATACTGGCGACTCGTAGTCAAACCAGACCGGGCGGGTAGTCTCCGGATTATGATTTGATCATGTACTGACAACTTGTAATTAAAAGTCAAGCCAGGTTAATGAACACCGGCTTACTCCATAATAAGATGGTAACATAAAATCAAACCGGGCAGATAGTCTCTGGATTAAGATTTGACCGTGTCCCGCCAATTTGTAATTGACAGTCGAACCGGATTAACAATGTCGGTTTAAAAAACGCAACAAAAATCAAATAACAGTTATGAAAAAATATGGAAGCAAAGGCGATGATAAAACCGTTTGCAAAAAGAGGTTTACTGAGCCGATCAGATAGTGTTACCATGGTCGGACACGACCAAGCTCCCAATAAGGTGTAGCTATGGTTCAAGTCAGCCAGGTCCCCAACTGAAACCGTGGCATTATGCCGATCAAGTGGCGTGGCAATGGTTCGGGTTCGACCAAGCCCCAAGTGACTCTATGGCCTTAGGCCGATCAAGAGGCATGACTGGTTCAGACTTGACCATGTCCCCAAGTGATCTGGTGGCTTTCGCCTATCAAAAGGTGTTGCATTGGTTCGGACACGACCAAGCCCCCAAGTGATATTGTGGCATTGCGCCGATCAAGAGGTGTGACTATGGTTCAGACATGACCAAGCCCCCAAGTGATCAATAATATGATAAGCCAATAAGGCATGATACCCATGTTTAAACCACGCATCATGGCAGCAGTCCTCTTTGGCACCCTTTAACTTTTGCAAGAGATAAATCCTTCTTGAACCGGAATTTTGAACCGGATATTGAGAGCTTCAAAGCTTTGTGGGAGACATCTTTCCCTTGAACCGGATTGTAAACCGGAATCTTCATTTTCAGCCGGAAATTTTCTGATGGCCTTTCAACTCGAACTTGCGAGAAGTTAATTCCTTTTTGAACCGGACATTTTTTAAACCGGATTTAAGAGCTTCAGAGCTTTGCAGGAGAACAGATTTCCCTTGAACCGGATTGTAACCCGGATATTTGAAAGCTTCAATGAGACTGACTTTCCTTGAGCCGGATTTTAAACCCGAATCCTTTCTGATGACCCGGGACTTCTTCATTGAGCCCGGATTTTGTAAATGTCATATACTTTCTAAAGCGGAAATTTTCTGGCGGCCTTTAAATTTTCATCAATATAACAGGAGCCTCCGGGACCGGGTTATCTTTCCCTCCATCGTCCTGGGGTTTTTAACTTTGCTGAAACTGGCAAGATTTGCTGAGTTATGTCATCGTAGCCCCCGAGTCTCAAAGGTGACTCGAGGAGTTGGCTTGAGATTCTTCATGTTTGACCATGATATAAACCGGCATAACTTGTATATCATTGGTGTTGATAGCACGATGTGAATCCACAGAAGGTTGAGGTGACTGCGGCGGGTTATAAACGATCCCGTATGAGCCGTGTCAGCAACTCGGCCAATGGTTCCTTCCAACTGGCGATTTGAAGTTAACCAAAACTGTAGTGGCGACGACTTGTGTGCCTGCTCATTGAGCCATCCAAAGGCACGGCGGTTGATGATAATTCGCCTCCAATTTATTGAAAGAAAACCGGGCTACCCAAGCTGTGATTTGCTCATACTCAATAAACAGCTCATGCGCATAAAAAGCGGCCCGGTATGTTGATGTAGACCAGGCCGCGAGAGACGGACGGAAAATACGACCGCAGCATCAGAGGGGGCACAGACAGATGAGTCTGTCGCGGCATTGTAAACCGATTCGGACGGGCGAGTCAAACGCAGGCACGGTCCCGACAAGCTGATGTAAACCGGGCCATAAGGGCGGCGTCTTGCACGCGTCCATTCACCGTGTAATGCGGCACGGACGAACACCGGGCAGGACGTTGCCGGTAGCGTGCTTCGTACCCATGGTATAAACCACGTTTATAATGAATAATTGTCCTGCACACAATATTGCAGACTAAGACAAAGATAAACTTCTCTTTGACAAAAATAATATGTGCCAATAAAAGATATTTTAGATGGATATCACCTGATATTTGTGAACGGCAGATGAGCCGTATATAGACTATGTGAATCACCTTCAGTAATTTCAACAGTGATTTAGCTACTCTTGAGACCGCGGCGGCTTGGAATAAGGCCGACAGAGGGTGACTTAGCACAAGGTCGCAGTGGCGACGATGGAGACGACAGCTTGAAGCGTGACCACAAGAGAGCATAAAACCGGGGGGTTCAGAATAGATACTCTGGTCATTCTTCACTAAGTCCCCTTTCCTTCTGCTGTTCTTTTTGAATGAGCTCTCAAACAGGCGGTGAGGTCCGCCACATAGATATCCTCAGATCATTTTTAGGCAATTGGAAAATCCAACCACATCGGTGTCTATGCTGGTTTCCTGTTGGCTTCATGGATACACCGAGTGTAATGGGTATGACCTGATCCGACTACTCAAATTTCGTTAGACTCAGATCGCTGAATTCTGTAACCTACAGCTGTTATCTCTGGACAGACAAATTATGCAGCCAATAGAGTGGTTTCTGCACTTTCAGATTAAGCACTGGGTAACAACGACCCAGAGAATAAACACTCCAATGCACTGTATTTGGACAAAAACTGCTTGAAATCTCCTCCCGACTTGTGAACATCCTGGTGGTTCAACACTCCTAGCTTCACAAGGCCATAGACATCACTGGGTAGTTTCAAAGATGTAAAGATGAGCTGGAATTACTCTGCAAAATATCCCCTGACTGCTAAGCATGTGAGACAGCAACGTGCATGCATGCTCCCATTCAGATGATATCACGGAACCCTTGTAAAAACGGGGAATTAACCAATAGCAATCTCAGACGCCCTAGAGCTGAAGATGAAGGCGGGACCTCATGCTTGGTGCAGTAATTCGTGGCAGAAGCCAGGCGGAGTTGCAGCCGCAGGGGCGACTTGCGACGGCGGTGGGTCGACAACGCAGGCCAGCTCGACGCAATGCGGCGGAGACGAACCACCACGGCGGGGGCGAACACCAAGATGAAGTGGTGAGCCCGCGGCAAAGAGGCTGCTGATGAGGTGCTGCCACAGTGGTTAGCGAGGGCCCGACGGTTCGGCGTACAGTGACCCAACGCGATTTGAGAGCAGGGGCGCAGGGCCAGCGAGGATCGGTGGCTCGATGCGCAACCAGCAAGGAGGCGCGCGGGGAGCGGCCACAACGGCTGGTCAACCACTTGGCGGCGGCGGCTCACGGCGGACGCGGGCAGCTCAAGGCCGGAACATGGTGTGCCAACAACGGCTCATAGTGGACGCACCCGTCCATGGCAAAGGCGAGAGACCGTGGAAAAGGATCTCTAACACGGCATGTCAAAGGAGGTGCTCAGATGCGAGCTGGATCGCCGAGCGCACACACGCACGCGGAGTAGAACAAAGGTAAGGGAGGCCAATCCGGGTTGAAAACAGAGAGAGCCAAGGTGGCCCTTGAACCAATCCGAACAATCTTTGACTTTCTTCAGGTAATGAGTAGTAGCATGAATTGATCTAATCCCCTCGTGACTTGCTAAAACATAGGATCATCTTGGGACCTCAGTTTGGCCTCGCTTTGGTTGATGTTGCTGTATCACACAATGGCTGGTAGGAACAGTAATTCATTTGAGAAAAAGGGAACCCTAGTCCTTGGACAACTCGAGGATGCTCGACTTGACAACTCCAATCTTGACAGCAGTTACCGTTCGGAACTTGACGATTCGGAGAAACAGGCTGCAGCAGAAAACACCGGGTCTCGGCGACTTTTTAAGAAAAACGGTGGCGGAACGACCCGCAAACGTAATCCACTCTTTCTCAAAATTTGTTCATGTCGTCCTGGCTGCCACCGAAATTACTTCTTTGACCTTTCAATCTTGATCCAAGAACTCGTAGTCAATGTACTTTTGAGCCGGTTCTTCCCGATCTGCCTGATCGCGAATTTCTCGATCCTTTGAAGAATTCCCTCCAAGAACTCATCATCACTGCGCGCAGGCCCCACTTGGGCGCCTAATCGTCAGGATTTGTCACGGCAGATGTCCTTAGTGTCAGGACTTAGTCGTGAGGCCAACGCATCTATGTGGTAGCTTGAGAGGGGTTGAGCGGAATCGAGAGACGCAACACAAGACAAGGGTTTAGACAGCTTCGGGCCCCGGGAAACATCATCCGGTAAGAACCCTACATGCTGTTTGAGGTTAGGTCTCATTATCATCACGAGGGAGTCGCCGTAAACCGGCTCTCCTCTTTGTGTCTAGCCCTAAGATTGTTTCTTCTTGCTTGTAGCCTCCCCCTTTGGGGAGCCCTGCCCCTCCTTATATATGTTGAAGGGGCGGGTTACATGTGGAGTCCTATTAGGATTAGGACTAGTCTATCTCTAATGCAAACCGGATACAAATCCTGGTCTTAACTCCTTGTAAGGTAAATATTCCTCATGCCTTTCCTCTTAAACCGGCCCACAATAGTTGAACCGGCCTTCATGAACCGCCAGACGGGCCACCGGGTCTTGTCGCTCCTCTGACTCGTCCGCCGGGTCACCAGTGAGTTACAACGTCCTGGCGGGTTGCTGGTAAATTTCCAAGTCTGGGCGGGTCACCAGATGAATATCGCCAAGTGCCAGCGGGACCTCAAATAAACCGCCAAGTCCGGCCGGGTTAACTTCCGGCCGGTTTACACCGCGGGGTATATCCCCGACAGGTACAATCGTTGAAATGGCATCGTATGAGACTCGTATATTGCTAGCACTATTTTGACCTTTATATGCAATGGTCTTAGATTTTGTTAACCATTCTCGAATCAGTTTACCTTGTCGATCTCACAGCACACGATCTGTATAGCTAACTCGACTGCGATCTTCGACATTATTGCACACAGTTGGTTTCTTCCACTGTGTGCACTGTAGAGCGCAGAATTAATTATCGCACTCGAGTGTCCACGCCTGGGGTGTGGTGTTGTCACGCGTGCACTGGATTCTGGAATCCTCCACTATGAACACTGTGACAAGATGTGACGATTATAGGCTGACCGGCCCCCATTTATTATAGCGGCCATTTAAACTACCCTTGTGTATCTTCAACCTTTCGATCACGCCCAACCATTGCAAGAAGCACACCCACCACGAGAAATTATTAGAGGGTATCCTGCGCGGCTCCAATGGCGCTCCGAGCGGCTTCCGACGACGAGCAGCAGTTCACCATGTGTGTCGTGGTGGACACCCACAGAAGGTTCATGGACCTCTTGGTGGTGTACACCAACGACCCGGTCTGGGAGGAGCACTCCATCTACATCATGGAGCAGTTGCTTGCCGAGGAGAAGTATAAGGTGGTCTGGTTCGACCTCGAGTACACCCGCGCTCGTGCCGGGTCTCATCCCAAGGTCGCCATCGCCCAGATGTGCGTGTGCCACCACGTCCTCGTCTACCACTACTGCCTGGCTTGTTTCGCCAGGTTTGTCAACAACCCCCACTACATGTTTGCTACGGTGGACATCACCAACGATGTAAAGGCGCTTGAGAGTTCGGGCATCGCCTGCCAGAATCTTGTCGACATCCAGGGCCAATACAAGATCTGGGGCAGCAAGGAGCATGAGAAGGACTCACTAGTTCACCTCGCCGAGGCCATCATTGACCCCTACTATAGAGACATGAAGGATTCGTGCAACAAGGACAAGCGTGCCTAGCACTCGGCCTGGATGGAGAAACTTGAGAAAGCTCACGTCGTGTACGCGTCCAAGGAGGCGTACACGAGCTACGACATGTACCAATGGATCGTTGACATGGGGAAGTCCCTCCTTCCCCAAAACGGCCAAGGATCCAGCCGGAAGCAGAGCAATGGCAAGCGTCGTCGCAACAATAAGTAGATGATTAGATCCTCGTTTCTCCTACTTTAGTATGCATGTAATTTCTTACTTTGGTGTGTGCAAATGTTATGTGTGTAGTCAGTTGTGTAATTGTATGCTTAATTTGGTTATGCAATGTTGTCTTTTTAAGTATATATATTGATGCTCTATAGACAAAGCGTAGATGGTGTGCGGACAAAGAAAATCACATCTCACACGGACTAAACAATGGAACCCATCGATGATGTTTTTATCAATCACTCACAATTGTATACCAGCAATCGTTTGCTCACAACACACACAGCTTGTTAGCAGTAATAGTATGAGTTCTTATCGTTCTTCGCACACTTTCTGATTACAGACCTGTTTGCCTCGTATCACACACATCTTGTTAATTTGAACCGTTTCTGTTCTCATGTCTCAACACAAACAGTTCATCCGAGTGAACCGCATGCCGTATATCGCACACACCTTGAATCTTGCTGACAGTTTCTTTTGTGTTGCCTAATCACAAATAGTTCATCCGAGCGAACCGTATCTTGTACATCTCACACACCTTCATCTGGCTGCCAGTTTCTTTTGTTCGTCGTCATCGCAAACGGTTAATTGAGCTGAACCGTATGCCCTGCCTCGCACACGCAACTAAAATCTAAACCGTGTTTGATGCATCCTCTATCGCAAACGTTTTGCATCATTTCTGACGGTTTTCATACAGCACCGTTTGTGATTATTCCATTGCACACAGTTTCTCGAAGGTTCTCTGATCGTAGTGTCGCGTTAGCAGCATCCTGCAGTAGTGATATGCTAACTTCCGCGACAAAATCATCCGTCCAGACTTTGTTCGAAGAACTTTTCTTTTCAACTATCTGCATGTTGACATACCCAGCAATGCCAAATGAATTGTGTAGTATTTAAGCAACCAATTGTTATTCCCTTTTCTTACTATATTCCTACCTAATAACTTCTAGTTACCAATACACTTTTCTATTGCCCTGTTTTAACTAAATATTCCATGTACTCCCATTTCTATCAGACAGCGCCGGTGACAAGGAGACTCTAGAGGTGGAGAACGGGGCTGCCAACAAGCGGAGGTGGGGCAAGCTAGAACCGCAAGCGACTCCAGCAGGCCTAGACTCATCAGCAGCCTCCCCGATTATATAATGAGAGTCATCATCTCCCTCCTCCCAATAAAATATGGGGCACGGACAACCATCCTTTCCTGGCGGTGGCGCTCCCTATGGAACTCCAGCCCTCTCGACCTCATCGACACCCACGAGCTCTGCCATGGCTATCGCAAAAGCTTGGGTGCATTCTCCAAGATCCTCAACATTCACCTTGGCCCAACCAAAGGCCTTAGAATGGGCAAGTTCTGTTCCAACGGCAAGGACCGAGCAAAGCTTGATGACTGGTTCCGATCCCCCGCCCTAGATCAGCTCGAGGAGCTCACTTTTGATGATGGGCATATGTGGTCGGTGCCAAAGTACGCAGTCCGCCTCGCACCCACGCTGCGCATCGCCAAGTTCAGGAACGACCATCCCCCCTTAATGACGCGCCCGCTCTTATTCTACCACGACTGAAGCACCTCGAGCTCGTCGCCGTCGGCCTCTCAAAAGGTGACATGGAGCGCCTGCTCCGTGGCTGTACTACACTCGAGTACCTTCGTCTTCAGGCGATCAATGGGTTGAGTACCTTCCACATCACCTCCATGACTCACCGGACTATTTATGTGTGTTCCTAGTGCGGCAGGAAGACATCACAACATGTGTACCACAGTATGGTCATTGAGGACACACCTGCACTCGAGAGATTACTTGTACTTGATCAAGAAGGTCCAACAAGAATCAATGCCATTTATGCGCCGAAATTGACATTGGTGGCCTACTCGTCTCACAAATACTCCGAACTTGTTATTGGATCCACACCCGTTCAGGTACAACAACCGCCTTCTACCTCTCCTTCTACAAATTAACATTATTTCTAATTTTGAAGATGTTTGTTCGTCTGTCTGTCAGAAAATGATTCCGACAACCTTGACCCCAAAACTGCGCACAGTAAAGGTCTTGGCACTACAATCTATCGGCCCCAACCTGGAGCAAGTTTTCAGTTTCCTGAGATGCTTTCCGTGCCTGGAGAAGCTATATATCGAGGTGATGTTCATTTCCTGTTAAATGTTAACCATAAGGGAGTTCAATTTGTGACACCTTTTTCCAAGTTTATAATGACAATGTACTACGATTTCGGAAGGTTCTTTTGGAGGATTTCAGTGCATACATGTCCCCCCCCCCCCATATTGGTTGCTTGATCCATATGGTTACAATCAATAAGCATTTCTCCTTTCGATTCATCTATACTAGTTTTCTTAGGGAAATTTTCATCCACTCCAGCCTCTTGTGAAGAAGGCTACATTTTTCTAGAATGTAATCAAATGCCCATGTTAATCATGTCAGATCGAAGATGGCATGTTAGTGCATTTTACAGATCCTACAAACCAAATAGGCATGTAGTAATGTTCAAAACTGCATGTAGGCACTAACACATTTTCTTCTTTTGCAGATAAGATTAGGCCCAGTGGTGGATAATGTGATACAATATAACAATCACGTCGAATGCCTAGATCTGCATCTCTCAGAAATTACTTTGAACTCCTAACGAGGGACCTTACCGGAGATTATATTCTCTAGGTTCTTTGTTCTCAGAGCAAGGTGCTGAAGGAAATGAGGTTTGCCCTATATTTATTTCGCAAAAATGAATGGTTTGTTGATCAGCACCGGCGCCTGCGGCAGAATGGAGTAGGCTCCAAAAATGCTAAATTTCATTTTGGAACTTCAGATGGCAGAGTAATCGGAAGTCATCGTGTCAACCCCATACATGACTTCTCAGTGGTTGACCCCTTTGCAAAAATTGTGAGGTTTCGAAACCAGACTTAGAAGCAGTGATATTAGTTTGAACCTTGCTGATATCCTTGTTCAGCGGATCAGCACGAGTGTTTGCAGCTGATGAGCTGAATTTCATTTCTAATATCAGTTTGAACCTTGTAATCTTCGAATTTGAGCCATATAACTCTGGAATTTGAACCTTGTAATATTTCGAGCTTTTGTGGTAAAATCATTGAAATGGCATCGTATGAGACTCGTATATTGCTAGCACTATTTTGACCTTAATATGCAATGGTCTTAGTTTTTATTAACAATTATCGAATCTGTTTACCTTGTCGATCTCACAGCACATGATTTGTATAGCTAACTCGACTGCGATCTTCGACATTATTGCGGACAGTTGGTTTCTTCCACCGTGTGCACTGTAGGGCGCAGAATTAATTATCGCACTCGAGTGTCCATCATCACCCTTCTGTGTAACATTGACCTCATAACCCAAGGGTAAACTACCGAAGTCATTCCACACACTTTGTTTTTACAAAGCTTTTTGCCAATAAACGCCCACAATTTGTCTCTCTTCTAGCCGACGCGTGGCCAAACTAGCCAGGCAGGAAGCTTGCACGGTAAACGACGCAGTAGCGCGCAAACAGGCTCACCGACAATACATTTGGCACCTCTTTGAGCCCACGCGTGTGGTGCGGTGTTGTCAAGCGTGCACTGGAATCCTCCGCAATGAACTCCGTGACAAGACATGACGATTACAGGTCGTCCGGCCCCCATTTATTACAACGGCCAACCTTTCGATCGCGCCCCGCCAGTTCAAGAAGCACACCCACCACGAGAAATTCTTCGAGGGTATCCTACACGGCTCCAATGGCACTCCGAGCGGCTGCCGACGATGAGCAGCAGTTCACCATGCGTGTCGTGGTGGGCACCCACAGAAGGTTCGTGGACCTCTCGGTGGTGTACACCAACGACCTGGTCTGAGTGGAGCACTCCATCCACATCATGGAGTTGTTGCTTGCCGAGGAGAAGTACAAGGTGGTCGGGTTCGACCTCGAGTACACCCGCGCCCGTGCCAGGTCTCGTCCCAAGGTCGCCGTCGCCCAGATGTGTGTGCACCACCACGTCCTCATCTACCACTACTGCCTATCCACAAGGCCTTGCGAGAGTTTCGCCAGGTTTGTCAACAGCTAACCAGCGCTACTACTACACCTAGTTAACAGTAGCGCTCTTTTTGGAAAAGCGCTGCTAATAGAGGTAAGTAGCAGTAGTGTTTCTTCTGAAAAGTGCTACTGCTTAGTTTTCCTGTTTTTTAATTGCAGCTTATTTTCGCTGTATTTGTATATGTTTTATATACAGTACTTTCATCATATGATTTTATGACCATGATTAGTTAATATATACAACAGTGTGTGAAATGAAGGTGGATTAGGCTGAAACGGAGGCAACATGTGGTGCACCACATGTTGCCTCCACTTGAACCTAGTCCACCTTCATTTCACACACTGTTGTATCTACTAAGGTGGACTAGGTTCAAGTGGAGGCAACATGTGGTGCACCACATGTTGCCTCCACTTGAATCTAATCCGCCTACACAAGCTATTTAATCATCATCATAGTCATTACGACCAACACTAGCTATTTAATCATCATAGTCATAGTGTAGCACATCATCTTCAAACTCATTCTAGCTACCTAATCACCACCAACACTAGCTACGGTAGCTATCTAATCACCACCAACACTAACTAATAATAATCATCATAATCATTACCACCAACACTAGCTATTTAATCATCACAGTCATAGTGTAGCACATCATCATCATCAAACTCATCTAGCTACATAATCACTCCTGCTGCTCTCTCTCAGGTAAAATAGCATAAAACATGTGTAGCTCTCCTGATTCATCATATTGGAGCATGCATATGAACCCGTCTCCTAATTGTGGGATGCGCTTCTGATTGCTGCCCCCTAGTACTTCTCTGCGATCCTTCACAATTTTTCTCCAGTCTTTGACTATTAAGACTTGCTCGGTTTTAGAAATCATGAATGCACTCATGTGCGATGTAGGATGTCTTGGTCGTAAGCTAACCATTGCCATGTGACCTTTAGTCTCGATCCAATGAGCCACAACATTCATTGGGAGTCCCTGTTGAAGAACATCGTAGTAACATACTTAGCAATGAAATTTAGCTTAAAAAATAATGTATGCAAAAGATGCACTGAGGACAAATAGTGAAAATCTTACCATCTTTCCTAAATAGATGTAGGTCATGTCTACCAAGAGCCGGACATGTTTGCTTGAATGGAAATAAGTTGTCAATAGAAATTAGTTGTCAACTATTTTTGAATAAACAATATCGAAGACATAAATATGGTTGAGAAACTCACATAATGGTAGAACTGGAGGCGTCTGCACATTGACCCAGATGTCGATATTACCTTCAATGTCATCTTCCGGATGAATATCAAAGGTGATAAGCATATCAGGCTCAAATGCATAAGCCTTGCATAGTAGTGCTCTCCAATATTTGCATTCAAAATAGGTGTAGGTGTCTGCATTGTATAATTTAGCGTCGAAAGTATAACCATGCTCGGTCCTCAAGTGAACTCTCTTTACCTCCATAGTTTCCATAGGACTGAAACCAATCTTATCCAAGACAAAAAATTCTTGCATGGCAGGGGATACGCTAGTAGAATAGTAAAAAATTATAATTATAAGTTGAAGCAAATGAAGCAGAAGTCATGCTTAATTGCGAAAAAAGACTTGTCATTGTGACTTACTGTATCCACTTCGAAGGTCTCATCCAGCTTGATGTTGAAGCGCCTACCATCAACTAGGAAATTTCTATCGCACAAGCCGTGCTCGTCTTTGCAGTATTCGCACATACCGAAATCCTTTTGGTGTTCAAACATTTCCTATGCTAATAGTTGAAACATTAATTGAAAATCGATCGAAGGCAGCTACCAGATAACTCAACACACAGATCACTATTACTCAATATGCAACGGGTTGACTTTAGGTCTGTCGAGTCTTCCTTCCTAAACTCTGATCTCACGTATATGGTGTGCACTCCCTCTCTGATATTGCGATTGTCGGTGATCGCCACTCCTCCTTTCCCTAGTGCATTACTGTAGGATCGAAAGTATGTGTAGAGGGGGGGTTATTAGACTACTTGACCAAATAAAAATCTAGCCTTTTCCCAATTTTAATTCTTGGTAGATTTTAGCAACTTAGCACAAGTCAATGAATCAACCTACACATGCAATTCTAAGAGTATAGCAGCGGAATGTAAGATAATTGCATATGAAGGTAAAGGGAGGAGTTTGGAGGGAGCAAACGCAATGTAGACACAGAGATTTTTTATCCGTGGTTACGATAGGTGGTGCTATCGTGCATCCACGTTGATGGAGACTTCAAACCACGAAAGGTAATGGTTGCGCGAGTCCACGGAGGGCTCCACCCACGAAGGGTCCACGAAGAAGCAACCTTGTCTATCCCACCATGGTCGTCGCCCACGAAGGACTTGCCTCACTAGGGTAGATCTTCACGAAGTAGGCGATCTCCTTGCCCATACAAACTCCTTGGTTCAACTCCACAATCTTGATGGAGGCTCCCAAGTGACACCTAGCCAATCTAGGAGACACCACTGTGTGTTGACGATGAACTCCTTGCTCTTGTGCTTCAAATGATAGTCTCCCCAACACTCAACTCTCTTTCATAGGATTGGATTTGGTGGAAAGATGATTTGAGTGGAAAGCAACTTGGGGAAGGCTAGAGATCAAGATTTATGTGGTTGGAATGGAATATCTTGACCTCAACACAAGTGTAGGTGGTTCTCTCTCAGAAATTGTATGTTGGAAGTGTAGGCATGTTCTGATGGCTCTCTCCACGAATGAAGAGTGGGTGGAGGGGTATATATAGCCTCCACACAAAATCTAATCGTTACACACAAATCATCAAACTCAGTGGGACCGAATCAGAAAACTCGGTCAGACCGATTTGGTTCAAAATGTGAACGTTGGGATTTTTGGTGGGACCAACATGTCAGCTCGGTGGGACCAATGTCATTAGAGTTAGGGCATAACATAATCTCGGTGAGACTGATTACACAAACTCGGTTGAACCGATTTTGGTAATAAGCTAACCAGAGAGTTGGTCAGGCAAACTCGGTGGGACCGATTCGCTCATCTCGGTTGGACCGAAACATTAAGAAGGGGAAACAGAAAGTTTGCATTGCAATCTCGGTTGGACCGAAACGTTACAAAGGGAAATAGAGAGATTACAATCCCATCTCGGTGAGACCGAGATCCCTATCGGTGAGACCGAAAAGACTAGGGTTTGTGGCAGTGGCTATGTCAAGTGAACTCGGTGGCGCCGGATAGATCAAATCGGTGGGGCCGAGTTTGACTTTTGGTTTGGGACATAAGTGGATATGAGAAAGTAGTTGAGGGTTTTTGGAGCATATCACTAAGCATTTTGAGCAAGAAACTCATTAAGCAACACCTCACCCCCTCTTAATAGTATTGGCTTTTCCTTTGGACTCAATGTGATCTTGGATCACTAAAAATAAAATGTAGAGTCTTGTGCTCTGAGCTTGAGCCAATCCTTTTGTCCTTAGCATTTTGAGGGGTCCACTTCCTTAACCCATGCCATGCCAATCATTGAGCTTTCCTGAAATATTTATCTTGAAATAGCATTAGCTCAATGAGCTATATGTTGTTAGGAATTACCGAAACCACCCAGGGATAGTTGCACTTTCAATCTCCCCCTTTTTGGTAATTGATGACAACATATAGATCAAAGCTTCGACAAATGATCATAAGGTTGAAAAACATCATCGCTTTGATAAGTATGTGATAAGCAAGAGCTCCCCCTAAATTTGTGCATTATTTAAAATTTGCTTTTGAATGCGAATGCACAAACGATTAGGATCATGGGTTACTCTTCCATGTCACATACATCTTGGTGGAGCGCTCAAAATGATAGAAATTGAAAGCATGCACTCATCACCAAGCAAGTGAATGATCATATAAGGATAAAATAGATAGTATCAAGCATTAAGGGTAGCATATGACCAAACACATGATCAAACAAGTATCTCACAAGGACATAAAGTATCTCACACAAGCACACAATAAAGAAGTTCAACCAAAATAGCAAGAGAGATAAAAAGCAACACTCTCTCTCGAAGCCTATGATCTATACATTTTTCTCCCCCTTTGGCAACAAGTTACCAAAAAGTTCAAAAATGCATAGTGCTAAACGTCTCTCAGGATTCATCTTCGGGAGGTGGTGTAGATAGAACTCCGAGGACGAAAGCATCTGTTGAAGTAGTTGGAGTTGGTGGAGTAGTTGCTGGAGGTGGCACTGGAGCTGTAGCTGCTGGTGCTGATGTTGTAGCTCTAGTATCTGTGACTGGTACTGCAGGAGACCTTTGGCTTCGGGGCACTCTAGCAAAATCATCTATGGTAGACTTGCCCTTCTTCTCCTCTGCTTCCTCCTGAAGCTGCTCAACTGCTGACCGGATCTCAGTTACCTTGATATCAAGATCATAGAATTTATGCTCAATGATCCTCTCCAAGCTCTCCTGGTTTTGAGTCGGGGTGGCCAAGCCCTTCTCAATCCTCAAGGTGGATTGGATCAGATATCCAAGCTGATCTTGCTTGCTCTTCAAGAATACTGGAAATGCCTCTTCAGCAGTTGGCATCCTTGTAGCTTTCTCTGCCCTTGCCTTCTCTCTCTTTTCATGTGCTTGCACTGATGAAGGATCTTCCTTAGTCAAGACTACAATGTTGTCCTCAAAGTCTGGCCTGAGGGATAAATGCTCTTTGTCCAATAGATATGTGGATGTGCCCATCTTGGAGTTGATGAGCTCCTGAATTTGTGGAGCATACCCACAAGATCTCTTCTGATCTGCAGCTGTCCTCTTAATTGTTTCCACAATCAGACTCGTCACTTTGAACTTTTGAGGGACATCAAATATATGCAGCAAGTTGATGGAGTGTCCTCTAATCATTCTGTGATCACCTGACTTTGGTAGCAATGTGTGCCTTAGAATCCAGTTGATTGTAGGCAGGGCTGACAGTAAGTGCTTCACTAAACCGAAGTTGTGATTCTCCAGGTCTGCATCAGGAATCTCCTTGTACATGCTAGTCATTGAGTTGTGATCCTTCTTCTTCTTGGCATAGACATCCAAGTCATCTTCATGAGCTTCTGGAGCATTGATCAAACTAGCCCACTCATCAACTGTAGACTGGTACCTTGTACCCTCTGACATCCATAGAATTTTGCCGTCTGAATAGAAATGAGCAGTAGAATAGAATTGCATGATCAGCTCATCATTCCACTTGATGAGCTTTTGGCCAACAAACTTGTCAACCTCACAAGCCTTGAAGCTGTCATAAACTCCTGGAAAATGATCTTCATTTTCGTTGATGTATTCTCAATCAACCTATCTCATGTCACAGACAATGGGCTTCTTGTCAAGAAGGATAGTCTCATAGAAATCTTGTTGTTCCTTTGTGTGGAACCTGTAATCCACAACACTTCTCCTCCTGATAGCATATGGATCAGACTGTCTCCACAATCTCAGTCCTCTTTCTGATCCTTATATCTTCTGCAACAGGATGTGCATCATTATGGTCAGGGATCTTTGGCTTCAACTTTCTCAAAGCAAGTGAATCATCTTCCTCATTATCAGCAGCCTCAGGCACTGGGGCCTTGTTATTTTCTTCAGCTGGTATACTTCTAGTGTTCCTCTTGGGTTTTGGGGGCTTATGAGTTTGAGCTTTGGGAGCAGACTTGGGCTTTGATGGAGCAGCCCCTGATCTGATTGCATCTCCCATAAGCTTTTGAGCTTTGGGCGCTGGTGCAACATCCACTTCCTCTTCATCTTCTCCTTCAGAATCTCCCTTCATTGAGGGCTTGCCAAGAACTCTGGCAGTAGTGGTTCTTGCCCTCTTCTTCTTCTTTTCCTCACCAGCTGCTTCTTCTTCAGATACAATGGTGAACTTCATAGTTTAACCTGTGGCAACTTTCCTTGGCTTTGACATTGGCATCCTCCTTGCAGGTGCCTTCTTGTTCAGTCCTGGCTTACTTGCAGCAGCTGTGCCATACTCCTTTTTCAGCACCTTCTTTCCTTGAAGTGGCCTCATCCTCAACGGCCACATAATCCTCATCCTCAGAATCTGAGGTTCTCTTCGTCCTTGTTCTAGTAGCCGCCTTGGGCAAGTTACTAGGTGTGCTCCTGCTGCCCTCATCATAGCTGCTTGAGGGACTAGTGCCCTCACTCATTTGAACCTGCTCTTCAGACTTGTTCTAGCTGTCACTTTGATCAGACATCTTGCAGGCAAACTGTTAGCAGACCCTGTGAATAGGTTGTAGATGAGGTAGAGTAGATAAGCATCACAAAGTATAGAGGTTTTGCAAAACAATTGAGTCAAAAAGCTTAGTTTTAGTTCTCTCTGTAAGTGATCTCGAGCTACCGAATTGACAAACTTCGGTGATATCAAGCAACACTTGGAACCTAAACTAGTGAACTCGGTTGGGCCGAGTCACAGTTCGGTGGCACCAAGATTGCTAGGGTTTCACAGAATCTTGAACTCGGTCACACCGAGTTGCACGTTTCGGTCAGACCGAAAAGCACATGTGCAATGGCCTAAGCCGAATCGGTGAGATCGATTTCTACATTTCGATCGGTCTGAGATGACTTCTGCGGAGAGCTAACCCTAAAATTTCGAATCAATCTAGACCTAAGGAAGTTTTAGCTGGACAGGATGATTTCATACATGGCAAGAATCATGGCAAAGCAATGTGCTACGAATCAGAGTTAAGTAATAGCATAGAGGATCAAGTTCATACCCTAATTCGGCGGTGAACATGCTACGGCGGCAACGGCATGGCAAATTGCCGTTGACGGTGGCGGAAACCAGCGGCGGGAGGTCGCTGGCAGCGAGAAGACGATCCGGAGACCCGAGGCGGTAGAGTAGGATATGCGCGGACTGAGAGGTTTCGAAGGAATTTCCAAAATCTCACCCGTGGGTTTATATTTCCCGACCCTGTCGGTGTGACCGAGTGGAACAACTCGGTGGCATCGAGATTGCAGAATCGCAAGCGGTTGCTGCAACTCGGTGTGACCGAAGTGTTCAAATCGGTTGCACCGAGATGAAAACCTAGATCAACTTAGTGAACTCGGTTTGACCGAAATGGATTTCTCGGTCAGACCAAAATACACAAAGAGGTTTTGGAAGTTTAAGTCTATAATGAATCGGGGACTCCGAGTGCTCCTCACAGAGAGTGGTTCGAATCTGACTTGATCAAACTTTGTGATGTAGCATGAATAGAGTTTGAGATGAGAAAAACATAGATAGCTAGAGGGAGTTCTTAGGCATTCTTGTCCATCCATTTGGCAAAAGAAAAAACCAATCAAACAAAACAACAAATGGATGTCCTCGAATGAGTAAAATACGCATCCAACATGCTCACACAATAAAATGACAAATGAAATATGTGACAAAGCATGCACAAACACTCTAGCATCTATCAAGAAATTTGGCGATGACTAGGTCATCTATATATGAGTATATTGACTTAGAAGTCAAATGAGAACATTTGATCATAGGTCATACTCATCGTTTAAGAACAAGTGGGGTTACCACTTTTACATAAAGCATTGTTGTGCTCACACCATTAGAGTTGCTTTAGCTCAATTGATTAGAGTAAAGCTCCCCCTAGATGTGTTATCACCCCTAAGAGGGATGAACTAACCTTGGGTTTTGTCGATGATGACTTCATGTAGGTGTTGAAGATGTGGGAGCTCAATGTTGATGTAGATCATTCGGAGCAATCCTTTGGAGTGAGTTGCACTTTCAATACCTACACGGGTTAGTCCCACAAGGAACAAGCAAGGATATCCATAGACATAGAGTGATGTTCACACAAGATGATCTCCATGAAAGCGTTAGGTTACCTTGTCCCTTGTCTTACGAACAAGAGGGTTTGTGACTCCTTGAACTAGTGCAAGATATGGAAGTTGTTTGCACTTGTCATTGCCAAAATGATAAGAGTGAAGTATGTTGGCGGAGTCACCCTCAAGAACTCTCTAGTTCTTCTTCTTCGGGATCCACACCATCTTGATGGGAATCCTTGGAGTTGTTGTCGTACTCAATGAAGTAGAACTTGATGTAGTCTTGGGAACCCACTTGACTAAGGCCTTAGGTGTTTCTTCAAATGCATCAATCTCCTCTTGAAGCTTGTCCTTGCCTTTTTGCTTGTGGTCTTGTGGTGGAAGATCATCCTGAGCTTGTGTTCCTTTTAAAGAAGTAGGATCATACTTCTCTTGTTGAGGAACAAACTTCATCTTGGGATATTGATCTTCTTCCCACTCAACTCCATTGGCATTGAACTTTCGTTCAAAACCAAAACCTTGATTCTTCCGGTGTCTTCCTTGCTTATGCATAATTTCCTCAAATTTCTTACTTCCTAAGTAAGACTCTTGTAAACACCTTTCTCTATAATTCCCTTCAATAAGCTATTTTCTTGCTCAAGTGTAACTTGGCTAAGAGAATCATTAGTGGAATCAAGAGAACTACTAGAAGCAACTATATTGGATTTTGCATGATTATGTTATTACTAGAGGAAGAATCTTTCTTGTTCTTGTTGCTAGATTTAACTTGTGGCATGTAAGTAGACAAGAGTAAATGCTTGGCAATGTAAGAAGAACTTTTCTTGCAAAGATCATCATTGATTGCTTTTAAGAACTCATGCTCTTGCTCAAGGTTGAGCTTTTCAGAGCATAGCTGCTCATGAGTCTTTAAAATTTCTTGATGATCTTCCAAGGTAGTTTCATGAGCTAACTTAAGAGTGTTTAGTTCTTTAGTTAGACGCTCAATCTCCTTCTCATCATCGTCATTCATTTTATCTTGATTATCATGATTAATAGCAAGGTCATCATAGTTTTCATAACTAGAGTTGTCAACAAGTAAATCATCATCTCCTAGCAAATCATCTTCATCACTATTGAAATCAACATACTCGGGGTGTGTTACCTTTGGACCTTTAGCCATAAAGCATCTTCCAATTCCTTCATTTGGTGAGTCAAATATGTCGTAGGAGTTGGTTATCATAAGTGCTAGTCCGGCAACACCTTCATCTTGAGTATATTCGGAGTCGGAGTGATAACTTCTTCCGGAGTGATGGTCGGAGTCCGAACCGGATACCCATTCACCAACATGAGCTTGATGTCTTCTTTTTGTGTAGATCCTAGATGACTTGTCCTTCCTCTCTGAATCCTTGCTTCTCCGAGAGGGTCTTCGTTCATAACGATCATCTCTACTCCTTCTCTCTCTTGGTGGTGATTCTTCTCTCCTACTCCTTCTGGGAGAATCTTCTCTTGTTTTGTAGGGAGCCTTACACTCATTAGAATAGTGTCCGGGTCTTCCACAATTGTAGCAATTACGCTCACGACTAGAATATCTTTTGTCATTGTAGGACCTTGACTTGGAGCTTCTTTCCTTTCTTCTACTCTTGTAGAATTTGTTGAAGTTCTTCGCCATTAGACTCAACTCTTCATTGAAGTTTTGCTTCTCACTTGATGATGTAGGGGCTTCACATGAGGCTTTGTAGGCACCACTTGACTTGTTTTGGAGCTCTTCCTTATCCTTGAGTGACATCTCATGAGCAACAATTCTTCCAATGACTTCCGTTGGCTTGAAACCTTTGTAGTTGGGCATCATTTGGATCAATGTGCACACGGTATCATATTTTCCATCCAAGGCTCTTAGGATCTTATTGATGATGAATCTATCGGTCATCTCTTCACTTCCTAAGCTGGCAATCTCATTTGTGATGAGAGCAAGCCTAGAGTACATTTCAGCGACACCTTCACCATCCTTCATTTTGAACTTGTCAAGTTGACTTCGAAGCACATCCAATTTGGATTCCTTGACGGAGTCGGTACCTTCGTGCATATCAATCAAAGAATCCCAAATTTCCTTTGCATTCTCAAGACGGCTGATTTTGTTGAATTCTTCGAGGCACAATCCATTGAAGAGAATATCACAAGCTTGAGCATTGTATTGCAGCATCTTCAACTCTTCCGCGGTAGCTTCACGGTTCGGTTCTCTCCCATCAAAGAATTCACCTTGCAAGCCAATACACACAATAGCCCAAACGGTGGGGTTATGTCCAAGAATATGCATTTTCATCTTATGCTTCCAACTAGCAAAATTAGTACCATCAAAGTAAGGACCTCTACGGTGGTAATTTCCCTCGCTAGACGCCATACTCTCCTAGGTTGTGAAACCAAGGCTATGATCACCAAAAGCTATGGAAATCAAAGCAAATGGAGACCAAAGCTCTGATACCACTCGTAGGACTGAAAGTATGTCTAGAGGGGGGTGATTAGACTACTTGACCAAATAAAAATCTAGCCTTTTCCTATTTTAATTCTTGGCAGATTTTAGCAACTTAGCACAAGTCAAGCTATCAACCTACACATGCAATTCTAAGAGTATAGCAGTGGAATGTAAGACAATTGCATATGAAGGTAAAGGGAGGAGTTTGGAGGAATTAAACGCAATGTAGACAAGGAGATTTTTTATCCGTGGTTGCAATAGGTGGTGCTATCGTACATCCACGTTGATGGGGACTTCAACCCACGAAGGGTAACGGTTGCGCGAGTCCACGGATGGCTCCACCCACGAAGGATCCACGAAGAAGCAACCTTGTCTATCCCACCATGGTCGTCGCCCACGAAGGACTTACCTCACTAGGGTAGATCTTCACGAAGTAGGCAATCTCCTTGCCCTTACAAACTCCTTGGTTCAACTCCACAATCTTGATGAAGGCTACCAAGTGATACCTAGCCAATGTAGGAGACACCACTCTCCAAGAGGTAATAGATGGTGTGTTGATGATGAACTCCTTGCTCTTGTGCTTCAAATGATAGTCTCCCCAACACTCAACTCTCTTTCATAGGATTGGATTTGGTGGAAAGATGATTTGAGTGGAAAGCAACTTGGGGAAGGTTAGAGATCAAAATTTATGTGGTTGGAATGGAATACCTTGACCTCAACACAAGTGTAGGTGGTTCTCTCTCAGAAATTGTATGTCGGAAGTGTAGGCATGTTCTGATGGCTCTCTCCACGAATGAAGAGTGGGTGGGGGTATATATAGCCTCCACAAAAAATCTAACCGTTACACACAAATCACCAAACTCGATGGGACCGAATCAGAAAACTTTGTCAGACCGATTTGGTTCAAAATGTGAACGTTAGGATTTTCGGTGGGACCGACATGTCAACTCGGTGGGACCGATGTAATTAGGGTTAGGGCATAACGTAACCTCGGTGAGACCGATTACACAAACTCGGTTGGACCGATTTTGGTAATAAGCTAACCAGAGAGTTGGTCAGGCAAACTCGGTGAGACTGATTCGCTCATCTCGGTTGGACCGAAACATTATGAAGGGGAAACAGAGAGTTTGCATTGCAATCTCGGTGGGACCGATCACTCATATCGGTTGGACCGAAACGTTACAAAGGGAAATAGAGAGATTACAATCCCATCTCGGTGAGACCGAGATCCCTATCGGTGAGACCAATTTGCCTAGGGTTTGTGGCAGTGGCTATGACATCTGAACTCGGTGGCGCCGGATGGAAAGAATCGGTAGGGCCGAGTTTGACTTTGGGTTTAGGTCATATGTGGAAGTGAGAAAGTAGTTGAGGGCTTTGGAGCATATCACTAAGAATTTTGAGCAAGTAAGCCATTAAGAAACACGTCATCCCTCCTTGATAGTATTGGCTTTTCCTATAGACTCAATGTGATCTTGGATCACTAAAATATGAAATGTAGAGTCTTTCGTTGCTTCTACTCTTGTAGAATTTGTTGAAGTTCTTCACCATTAAGCTCAATTCTTCATTGAAGGTTTGTTTCTCACTTGATGATGTGGGGGCTTCACATGAGGCTTTGTAAGCACCACTTGACTTGTTGTGAAGTTCCTCCTTATCCTTGAGTGACATCTCATGAGCAACAATTCTTCCAATGACTTCCGTTGGCTTGAGATCTTTGTAGTTGGGCATCATTTGGATCAATGTACACACGGTATCATATTTTCCATCCAAGGCTCTTAGGATCTTCTTGATGATGAATCTATCGGTCATCTCTTCACTTCCTAAGCTGGCAATCTCATTTGTGATGAGAGCAAGCCTAGAGTACATTTCAGCGACACCTTCACCATCCTTCATTTTGAACTTGTCAAGTTGACTTGGAAGCACATCCAATTTGGATTCCTTGACGGAGTCGGTACCTTCGTGCATATCAATCAAACAATCCCAAATTTCCTTTGCATTCTCAAGACGGCTGATTTTGTTGAATTCTTCGGGGCACAATCCATTGAAGAGAATATCACAAGCTTGAGCATTGTATTGCAGCATCTTCAACTCTTCCATGTAGCTTCACGGTTCGGTTCTCTCCCATCAAAGAATTCACCTTGCAAGCCAATACACACAATAGCCCAAACGGCGGGTTATGTCCAAGAATATGCATTTTCATCTTATGCTTCCAACTAGCAAAATTAGTACCATCAAAGTAAGGACCTCTACGGTGGTAATTTCCCTCGCTAGACGCCATACTCTCCTAGGTTGTGAAACCAAGGCTATGATCAAAAAAAGCTATGGAAATCAAAGCAAATGGAGACCAAAGCTCTGATACCACTTGTAGGACTGAAAGTATGTCTAGAGGGGGGTGATTAGACTACTTGACCAAACAAAAATCTAGCCTTTTCCAATTTTAATTCTTGGCAGATTTTAGCAACTTAGCACAAGTCAAGCTATCAACCTACACATGCAATTCTAAGAGTATAGCAGCGGAATGTAAGACAATTGCATATGAAGGTAAAGGGAGGAGTTTGGAGGGAGCAAACGCAATGTAGACACGGAGATTTTTTATCCGTGGTTGCAATAGGTGGTGCTATCGTACATCCACGTTGATGGGGACTTCAACCCACGAAGGGTAACGGTTGCGCGAGTCCACGGAGGGCTCCACCCACGAAGGATCCACGAAGAAGCAACCTTGTCTATCCCACCATGGTCGTCGCCCACGAAGGACTTGCCTCACTAGGGTAGATCTTCACGAAGTAGGCAATCTCCTTGCCCTTACAAACTCCTTGGTTCAACTCCACAATCTTGACAGAGGCTCCCAAATGATACATAGCCAATATAGGAGACACCACTCTCCAAGAGGTAATAGATGGTGTGTTGATGATGAACTCCTTGCTCTTGTGCTTCAAATGATAGTCTCCCCAACACTCAACTCTCTTTCATAGGATTGGATTTGGTGGAAAGATGATTTGAGTGGAAAGCAACTTGGGGAAGGCCAGAGATCAAAATTTATGTGGTTGGAATGGAATATCTTGACCTCAACACAAGTGTAGGTGGTTCTCTCTCAGAAATTGTATGTTGGAAGTGTAGGCATGTTCTGATGGCTCTCTCCACGAATGAAGAGTGGGTGGGGGTATATATAGCCTCCACACAAAATCTAACCGTTACACACAAATCACCAAACTCGATGGGACCGAATCAGAAAACTTTGTCAGACCGATTTGGTTCAAAATGTGAACGTTAGGATTTTTTCAGTGGGACCGATGCAATTAGGGTTAGGGCATAACGTAACCTTGGTGAGACCGATTACACAAACTCGGTTGGACCGATTTTGGTAATAAGCTAACCAGAGAGTTGGTCAGGTAAACTCGGTGAGACCGATTCGCTCATCTCGGTTGGGCCGAAACATTATGAAGGGGAAACAGAGTGTTTGCATTGCAATCTCGGTGTGACCAATCGCTCATATCGGTTGGACCGAAATGTTACAAAGGGAAATAGAGAGATTACAATCCCATCTCGGTGAGACCGAGATCCCTATCGGTGAGACCGAAAAGACTAGGGTTTGTGGCAGTGGCTATGTCAATTGAACTCGGTGGCGCCAGACAGATCAAATCGGTGGGGCCGAGTTTGACTTTTGGTTTGGGACGTAAGTGGATATGAGAAAGTAGTTGTGGGTTTTTGGAGCATATCACTAAGCATTTTGAGCAAGAAACTCATTAAGCAACACCTCACCCCCTCTTAATAGTATTGGCTTTTCCTATGGACTCAATGTGATCTTGGATCACTAAAATAAAAATGTACAGTCTTGTGCTTTGATCTTGATCCAATCCTTTTGTCCTTAGCATTTTGAGGGGTCCACTTTCTTAACCCATGCCATGCCAACTACTGAGCTTTCCTGAAATATCTATCTTGAAATAGCATTAGCTCAATGAGCTATATGTTGTTAGGAATTACCAAAACCACCCAGGGATAGTTGCACTTCTAATTACAAATATCTAGCACAAGGAAAAGAAAGAGAAGCGACCCCCCACAACAAACAGTCGGCATTCTTCTTCTGTCACCGATTTTTCGACCATCGATGATGGTCGCTACTCCTTATTCCTCGAGTGCATAACAAAGTACTAGCACAAAGAGAAGAAGGAGAAGCGACCCCCATGAAAACAGTCGGCATTCTTCCTCTCTCAAATATATATATGGTGGACACTCTCCCTCACTGAAAGACACACAAGGAGCCGAAACAGGCCTAAAGTCAACCTGTTCCTTATATCGAACAATGACATAGAAAAATGCCCTATGTTTTGCCGAAATATCATTGAATTCCCGTTCTGGCAAATCACAAGCACTCGATATGCCCTACATTGTAGCACAAGTCATGCTAAAATTCATGAAGATTTTGGCATGACCTTTGCAAAAGACAGGACATATCGAGCGCCTGAAATTTGCCAGGATGGAAATGAATCAACATTCCGGCAAAACGTATGCCACTCAGAGGCACATTGCAAACAAGAACACCAAGACATCGTCTATATTCAGAATGCATCATCATCGACATCAATGACATGGAAACTATATAGCACTAGCATTTTCATCATCGACATTTACAACACATTATCATTTGACTATTCTCACCTAGAGGTCTTAAGGGGTCGACGATGGGGACTACTGCGGGGATGAGGCAGGGGCAAACTTGATTTCTGCATAAATAAAATATAAACAAAATTTATTAACCACTTACTACAAATAAACTAATTATATTAAGCACTTACTATAAATAAACTAATTCTATTAAGCATTTGCTATAAATAGACTAGTTCTATTTAGCACTTGCTATAAATAAACTAGTTCTATTAAGCACTTAATATAAATAATCTAGTTCTATTAAGCACTTACTATAAATAAACTAGTTATATTAAGCACTTAGTATAAATAAACTAGTTATATTAAGCACCTACATTCTACCTATCTATACCGTAGTTCTAGCCCTAACATCTATCTGTTCATCCATCTATCTATATATCCATCAATATAACCATCCATCCATTTCAAATTCTACGAACTAAAAATTTCCATTACTTAAATTTCTAATCAAATGACCTAAAATTTCCTATTCTATTCAAAACACCTAAAATAGTCTAAAAATTATTCTATTAGAAAACCTACATTCTACAATGTCTACATTCTAAAATCTACACTTAAATTACCTACATTCTACAAGAACAGAGACAAGGGAGGGAGGAAGGAGGGGTAGGAAGGAGGGAGGGAGGAGGGGGGAAGGAGGGAGGAGGCAGGAAGGAGGAGGGAGGAGGCAGGAAGGAGGAGGGAGGAGGCGGGAAGGAGGAGGGAGGGAGGAGGGGGCAGAAGGAGGGGGAGGAAGGAGGAGGGGTCGCCGCAGGGAGGAGGAGGAGAAGGGAGGAGGAGGATGGGGCCACCGAAGGGAGGAGAAGGAGGGCGGAGAGGGAGGGAGGGAGTTACCTAGGGGGCGCTGGTGGGCGACCGCGACGACCGTGGCGTGCGGTGGTTTGCGCGAGTGAGAATGCGAGTGGAGAGGCAGGGACGCGCGCGGGTGGATAAGGTACACGTAGTAGTAGCGCTGGAAGGGAAACAACACTATTGTTAAGGTACATAGCCGTAGCGCTTCTGCGAAGAAAGCGCTACTGCTATGATCATTAGCAGTAGCATTTCTAGTAGTAGTGCCTGTTAGTGGAAAGAGCAGTAGCGCTATTTAGGTATAAGCGCTACTAGTATGCCTAGCTTGCCTGCAACGGTCTAGAAATTATAATAGTAGTGTGTTTTGCATCCACAGCGCACTTGCTAATTGATTAGTAGCAGCGCCGGTTGTTAAAAAGCGCTGCTGCTATTTATCAGCAGCGCTTGCTTCTAAAAAGCGCTACTGGTGAGCTCCTGTGTATAAGCATTTCCCTAGTAGTTGTTTCATCTATGCAAATGATTTCTGCTAGTAAATCCGACTAGCGTTAGTGTTTGTGCTAATAATTCCTAGCCAGGACTTGACAATTGATTTTGAATGACCTACATATGTTTGTGCCATTACTTTCTTCAAGATTGGTCTGTACATAGACGACTGTGCTTCAAAATCAAACCATAATCTCTGGATATATATAAATAAATAGCCATAAATTCCTAATCCTACTTCACGGCATGTAATCATTTATTTGCTGCCAAATTTGTTTTACTATTTGTATAGGTGCTGTCTGACGATGTGGACAGCGAGGATGAAGATGGCCAGAGGAGGTACAAGAGGCAAATCCCGAGGGAGCTTTATGCGGGAATACATAATAGGCGTATTAGGACCTGTAACGGCGGCTATCGATGCCCATTTTGCAACCACAAGATTCATGACGCGTATCTAAGTGTTCTGGAACATGCAAGAGGACGGGTCGTTGGCTCCTTTAAGCAGAAGTATTTTCGCAGGGTGGCGCACGGCGCGTACACCGAGTACCTAGAGAAGCTTTAGGATTGTGCTGACATGTGAGATGAGATGTGGGATCGAACTATGTACGCTTGAGTATGCTTAATGACGGTTGAACTATGTACTTATGGTTGAACTATGCTTGTGTACGTGTACGCTTATTATAATGTCTGAGTATGTTTAATCTATGTTTACTTATATCTAACCATGGGATATGGATGCAATCAGTTCGGTTGATGGAATCTACCTCCGTCTTGGTTTATTGGTCCCCTTTGTAATTTGTGTTAAATTTTGACTAAAGGTTTAACTGACAAAATGTTAGTACAAGTCAGCAAAAATTATATCGTTGGATGGGTATTTGAGCATAGTGTTCAATGATATAATTTTTTGTGACATGCATAAACATTTCTTAGTTAAATATTTGGTCAAAATTTGGTAAAAATTACAAAGGGGACCAATAAATTAGGACAGAGGTAGTACATCAATCACACACGGGTCCCAAAATTGGAACCGTGTG
Organism: Aegilops bicornis; assembly: GCA_021605145.1. Lineage (NCBI taxonomy): Eukaryota > Viridiplantae > Streptophyta > Magnoliopsida > Poales > Poaceae > Aegilops > Aegilops bicornis. The sequence continues at coordinate 475,412,748 of CM038670.1, read as the reverse complement.
CAATGACTTTCATTTTGCCTGTTGCATCAATCACACACGGTTGGCTCTAGCAAACCATCGCCTCCAAAATTCTGTGGGACAGAAAACCCTCACCACCCAATTCAAAAAACAAAAAAGAAAACCCTCACCATCCCCACGTCACAAAAACCCTCACCCCGCCCACCACCCACCTCCGGTCCCCATTCACACCTTCACAAGCTCCTCCGCGTCTATGCATGGCACCGCCTATCTGTCGGTGAGAATGACACCTATGGGATCACTGGGATCCCTTCTACAACAAGGCTGGGTCGTGAGAAGAAGAGGTTTAGGGCAGTTCTTTTGGGCAATTCTCGAAATTGACCCCTCTGACTTCTCCCATTGCCACTTAATATTTTTTTACAATTCCGAATTGTAAAAAAATATTAAGTGGCAATTCTGGGAGAAGCTGGGGAGGGGGTCAATTATGGGAGAATTGCCCAAAAGAACTGGCCCTTAGGAGCTAGCACATGGATCGTTTACCCAGGTTCGGGCTGCGAGGATGCGTAAAACCCTAGTCCTGCTTTGCTGGATGTATTGAGTGTTCTTGAGCTTTCAAACTAGCTACGGTGGTTGTGTAGTTCCAAAAAGCCGAATCCCTCTCCTGGTCGCCTCGGTCCTCCTTTTATAGGCAAAAGGGGTTGCCACAGTGGCACACAAGAGGTGGAAAGGCGTACAGTGCGCGAGCTTATCGCTCGGCATTACGGGACAAAGTGCATTCAATGCGCTAATTAGGTGTCCATTACCTTTATCGGGGATGGGAACGAGGCCCGTCCCGTCCGTCGCTGCCCCGCCTCGGTCACGCGCCCGGGCCAGCGATGCGTGCGGTGCCATGTAAGCAGGCAGGCTGCTGAGGTGGCGCGATGGTGGAGTCTTCACGAAGATCTGCATGCCACCACGTAGGTGCTTGCTAAGCTGGCTTGGAAGCCGCATGTTGCCATGCAGGTGCCTGCCCAGCTGTTTGGGCTGGCAGCTGCATGCGAACGGCGGTGGAGTCTTGGTTGACGCAGGCCTGGCTGCGGACCCGCAGGCGCCCTCGGTAAGGGTCTTGCCGAGGGCTCGGCAAAGGTCTTGCCGTGGCGTTGCAGTTGTCCCCGGCAAGGCGCTTGCCGGGGGTCTTGTGGTTTTCCTCGGCTAGGATCCCGGATGGCCGTCTTCTGGTCCTCATCTAACCTTGTGTGTTTATGATCTTCACAAAGATCTGCATGCCACCACAGAGGCGCGTCCCGAGCCCTGGTCCCAATGTAGTTGGTTGGGTTGGAACCCGTGGGCTCAAGGGTGGCTCGCTCTATTGGTGTTGGGCAAGCTTCCCCGGCAAGGCTCTTGCCGGGGCCGCGGAGGCCGCCCCGGCAAGGGTCTTGCCGGGGGAATCCACCTCACCCCTTTGTTGTTTTGCGTTCTTGGTCTTGGCCTTGCCTCGGTTGTCTTGTTCTTCGGCTTCTCTCCAGTTCCCCTCCTCTGCCCTGCTTAGTGTGGCACAAGGCAGGCTCGACCGCCTGCACAAGTAAAGGGGTCAAAGGGAGAGCCCCTACTTTTGTACACCGACAGGAGCCCCCGGGCCTGGGCCACATATAAGCGCGACACGTTCTTGGGCTAGGCCCAAAACGATGCGCGGGCAGTCGGGCGGATTTTACCGTAGAAACTGTTTCGTTCGCTTGCGCTTCCCCACGACCCGCGTTGAACGCACGACGTGGAGGGTCGTGCGTGATGTGGGGGTCATGCGTGGGGCGGTTCCCGCATGCATGCGTCACATCATGGTTAACGGGAAAAGAGGCGGACCGCGTCTTCCCCGTAAAAAGGAATAACCGCAGGCGCGTTGCTCATTTACCCTTCGTGCTTTCCCCAATCTTGAAACTGCCGCTCCCTTCTCCTTCCTTCGCAAGCCTTTGCCCTTGCTCGCCGTTGCTGTGTCTTCGCTGTCCTCTGCCCTTTGCCTCTTGCAGCCGCCATGGCCCCCAAATCCACCAAGGGCAAGGGAGTGGCTAAGGATGTCGGGGCGTTGGAGCAGCCGGAGAGCGAGTCGGCGGTGCGACGGACGCAGCTCGCCTACTTCCCCTTGACGGTCGAGGTGTTCGAACTCCGGGACTGCTTTAAGCCCCTATGGGGGTGCAAGACGGGGGGCGATGGGGCATCCAGCCACACGCGTCATCCCCGCCAATTGCGCCGAGGCCGCCTCGAGTCGGTACCCGTTCTTCGTCGATTACTTTTCTTGCAGCCTTTGCCCCCCTTTCTCTGATTTCTTCAACGACATAATGCACACCTTTGGCTTCCACCTTCTGGATTTTACTCCAAACGCCGTGGCATGCATGGCTCTGTTTGCCCACCTCTGTGAGGGCTTTGCCGGAGTTCTCCCCAACACGGCGCTCTTCCGCCATTACTTTTATCCTCGCATCCAGAAGGGAGGTGCCATCTCTGGTTGTGTCACTTGGATCCCAAGGTCCAAAGGGACATACCCAGAGGGCGCCCAAAAGGAGAGGTGGGAAGAATGGCAGGGCCGGTGGTGCTGGATTGAGGAGGACGACCCACAGTAGTTCTGCCGGGTCTGCCTGCGCCGCCGGTTTGTAGGAATGACTGGGGCGACGTTGACACCCAGGATGACAAGCTCGAGATCGCCACCACCAGGATCCTCCGCCTCACCCTTGCCGGGATTACCCTGGAGATGATTGGGGAGGATTTCCTCCACCGCCGAATTGCTCCTCTACACAACAAGGGGAGGCCAGCCTGGCTCTTCCAGACCGTGGCTGACATCATGAGGCTTCGCCCTGGCCTCAACCACAACTTCACGATGATGGGGCACGCTCACTTCTGCCAGCGGATCTTTCAGCTCGACGTGAACTGCGAAGGCTGGGCCGAGAGGTCCGGCAAGGCTGCGAAGGCCGGGAAGGCCGTCAAGGGGCCCTTGTTTGGGTTGCCGGCGGGGGTGGTCCCGCTGAGCAACAACTCGCGCCAGACCGACATCATCGCCATGATGCCGGACTTCAACACGCACGGTCCCGTCCAAAATTGGGCCCCCCGCCGGAGGAGCAGGTCCAGGAGTTCTTTGACGGCTTGGCGGAGGTGTACGTCCGCAACGAGCCGCTGCTTATCCAGGACACCACTCAAGCAGAGCTGAACTATATCACCGCCAGGGTGATGGAGGCAGAGCTTGTCAGGTAGGCCAGCAGTGCTGGCGGTGTAGAGGACGAGGCTGCGGAGGAGAAGGAGCTTGCCCAGCGGGCGGAGTCCGCTGGGGAGGCCAGCAGTGCCGGCACCAGGGCCCCTCTTGTCGAAGATGTGGTCGACGAGTCGTCGTCGGAGGAGGCCGAGGCTGTCGACCCTCCAGCCATGGGGAGAGGGCGAGTCCTGCAGCGGGCCACCTCTGGCGAGCCGGTTCGGCCCGGCATGGTCGTGCAGCCCCGGCAAGCCCAGGAGGTGTCCGCGTGCCAAACGAGGGCCACGGCTGCGAAGAAATCGGTGAAGGCCGCGGTGGCGAAGGAGAAAGCATCTGCCTCCTCTTCATCCAAGCGCGTCCGGACTTCGCCCTCCTCCCCTCCTCCGGCAGACGTCGATGCGGAGGTCACCTTTGACTTCGGGTCCCTCAGCCCAAGGAGGAAGAGGAAAGCAGCAAAGGAGGAGGTGGAGGACGAGTAAGTATCTTGTCCCTTTCTGTCATCTCCATCTCCTCAGATCGCGCCACTTATCTTGGATTGTTTTCATTTTGCAGGGATACGGAGACACTGGCCCAGAGGGTGAAGAGGGTCGGGGCTTCGGCGAGCGGCCAACCCCCAGTAGGGATTTCCGGTACACCGCTGGTGGTGTCGAGCAGCCCGGATAGCAGCCCCCGGCACAGCCCTGATACGTCTCCAATGTATCTATAATTTTTGATTGCTTCATGCTATATTATATTCTGTTTTGGATGATTAACGGGCTTTATTATACACTTTTATATTATTTTTGGGACTAACCTATTAACCGGAGGCCCAGCCCAGAATTGTTGATTTTTGCCTATTTCAGAGTTTCGCAGAAAAAGAATATCAAGCAGAGTCCAAACGGAATGAAACCTTCGGGAACGTGATTTTTGGAACGAACGTGATCCAGAGGACTTGGAACCTACGTCAAGACATCAACCAGGAAGGCACGAGGTAGGGGGCGCGCCTACCCCCTAGGCGCGCCCTCCACCCTTGTGGGGCCCATGTTGCTCCACCGACGTACTTCTTCCTCCTATATATACCTACGTACCTCCAAACCAACAGAAGCATCCACGAAAACCTAGTTCCACCGTCGCAACCTTCTGTACTCGTGAAATCCCATCTTGGGGCCTTTTCCGGCGTCCTGCCAGAGGGGGCATTAATCACGGAGGGCTTCTACATCAACACCATAGCCTCTTCGATGATGTGTGAGTAGTTTACCTCAGACCTTCGGGTCCATAGTTATTAGCTAGATGGTTTCTTCTCTCTTTTTGGATCTCAATACAATGTTCTCCCCCTCTCTTGCGGAGATCTATTCGATGTAATCTTCTTTTGCGGTGTGTTTGTTGAGACCGATGAATTGTGGGTTTATGATCAAGTTTATCTATGAACAATATTTCAATCTTCTCTGAATTCTTTTTATGTATGATTGGTTATCTTTGCAAGTCTCTTGAATTATCAGTTTGGTTTGGCCTACTAGATTGATCTTTCTTGCAATGGGAGAAGTGCTTAGCTTTGGGTTCAATCTTGCGGTGTCCTTTCCCAAAGGATGAGGGGCAGCAAGGCACGTATTGTATTGTTGCCATCGAGGATAACAAGATGGGGTTTATGTCATATTGCATGAGTTTATCCCTCTACATCATGTCATCTTACTTAAAGCGTTACTCTGTTCTTTTGAACTTAATACTCTAGATGCATGCTGGATAGCGGTCGATGTGTGGAGTAATAGTAGTAGATGCAGGCAGGAGTTGGTCTACTTGCCTCGGACGTGATGCCTATATACATGATCATACCTAGATATTCTCATAACTATGCTCAATTCTATCAATTGCTCAACAGTAATTTGTTTACCCACAGTAATACTTATGCTCATGAGAGAAGCCACTATTGAAACCTATGGCCCCCGGGTCTATTTTCCATCATCTTAATCTCCCGAAGACAAGTTATTTCTTTTGCCGTTTATTTTGCTTTCTTTACTTTGCATCTTTATCATAAAAATACCAAAAATATTATCTTATCATATCTATCAGATCTCACTTTCGTAAGTGACCGTGAAGGGATTGACAACTCCTTTATTGCATTGGTTGCAAGGATTTTATTTGTTTGTGTAGGTGCGAGGGACTCGTGTGTGGCCTCCTACTGGATTGATACCTTCGTTCTAAAAAACTGAGGGAAATGCTACGCTACTTTACTGCATCACCCTTTCCTCTTCAAGGGAAAACCAACGCAGTGCTCAAGAGGTAGCAAGAAGGATTTCTGGCGCCGTTGCCGGGGAGTCTACGCCAAGTCAAGTCAAGTCAAGACCTACCAAGTACAGATACGTCTCCAATGTATCTATAATTTTTTATTGCTCCATGCTATATTATCTACTGTTTTGGACAATATTGGGCTTTATTATTCACTTTTATATTACTTTTGGGACTAACCTATTAACCGGAGGCCCGACCCATATTGTTGTTTTATTGCCTGTTTCAGTATTTCGAGGAAAAGGAATATCAAACGGAGTCCAAACGGAATGAAACCTTGGGCAGTGTTATTTTTGGGAAGAATATAATCCTGGAGACTTGGAGTTCACGTCAGAAGATCCTCGAGGCAGCCACGAGATAGGAGGGCGCGCCCCCCCCTGCAGGGCGCGCCCCCTGTCTTGTGGGCCCCTCGAGCACCTCCCGACTGACTTCTTTCGCCTATATAAGCCTACGTACCCTAAAAACATCGAATGTCAAGATAGATCGGGAGTTCCGCCGCCGCAAGCCTCTGTACCCACCAAAAACCTCTCGGGAGCCCGTTCCTGCACCCTGCCGGAGGGGGAATCCATCACCGGTGGCCATCTTCATCATCCCGGCTCTATCCATGACGAGGAGGGAGTAGTTCACCCTCGGGGCTGAGGGTATGTACCAGTAGTTATGTGTTTGATCTCTCTCTCTCTCTCTCTCTCTCTCTCTCTCTCGTGTTCTCTCTATGGCACGATCTTGAGGTATCGCGAGCTTTGCTATTATAGTTGGATCTTATAATGTTTCTCCCCCTCTACTCTCTTGTGATGAATTGAGTTTCCCTCTTGAAGTTATCTTATCGGATTGAGTCTTTATTTGAGAACACTTTATGTATGTCTTGCCGTGTTTATCTGTGGTGACAATCACTACAAAAAAGACACATCCGTGACATTTTGGGCCGAACGAAAAAAAAAATTCTGTCATACATGTGACACTTCTATGACGATAATTGTGACAAAACCCGGTATCATCATAGATGTGGTGGGCTCCTACTTCTATGACAAAAAATCATGACAGAAAATGGGGTTTTCGTCCTGGGCGGGCTGGAGACGCAGCTGCATGACATTCTTTGGGTCGTCCCATGATGGGAAAAACCGTGGTAGAAGCGAGGGGAGGAAAATTTCGGGAGTTCCCTACACGGTGGGAGGTCGGGGCCGGCGATGCGCTGCTTTCTCGTGACACGACGCTGCTGCGTGTGTAGGCGTTGGCTCTAATCGAACCCGAAGCGAGGCGTTGGGCTCGAATCTGAACCCGGCGATTGACCGCAGGCTACGACATCGAACCCGAGCGATCGATCGATGGCTGTTAATCGAACCCGATGGAGCGATTCTTCGCCATCGCCGCTAATCAAGCCGATCGATGCTGCCTGGATGAATAAAGGAGCGCAGGTGGGGGGTCTGGATCAACAGTGAGCGGTGGCTTTGCCTCTGGATGAACAGGACCCCATGGTGTGGAGGGCTGGATGAACAGTAGACTGTGGAGGGGTGGCCGTGGAGGAGTTGTTGAACAGGACCCTGTGGTGTCAAGGGCTGGATGAACAGTAGACGATGGAGAGGTGCCCGTGGAGGGGTGGTTGAACAGGAGCCGGTGGAGTAGCGCGTGGTGGAGGCTGGATGAACAGGAGCCCGTGGAGGCTGGAGGAGGTCGACAGTAGCCCGTGGAGGCTTGAGGAGGTCGACGGTGGAGATGAACAAGATCCCATGGAGTCCTGCTTTTGGCACGCCACACCTCCCGGCGAACAGGACCCCTGCTTTCACCGTAGCGCTCCAACACAAGTCCGCTTTCATCCGCTTTGCGATACGCCACACCTCCCAATCAACAGGACCCCGTTTCGACCGTAGGGAGGTCCGCTTCTCCGCTTTTGGCGGCACGCCACACCCTCCCGATCAACAGGACCCCTGTCGACCGTAGGACGTCCCGCTTCTCCGTTTTGCGGTATGCCACACCCTCCCGATCAACAGGACCCCTTCCGAACGTAGGAGGTCCGCTTCCTCTCCAGCGGTACGCCAGGCCTCGTTTCCATCGCTTGTTCCGTCCAAGCCCTCCCGATGAACACGACCACGCATTCCATTCCGACCCAGCCGTTTGGCTCCCCATGAACACGACGATGACGCTGTTTCTCCTTTCCGACCCAGCCATGTACGCATGCACGAGTAGGTATTCGAGACCTCGCCCATATGTACACATACGTGGCCGTATTTTCTTTCTTGCACCCTGGCCGTTGTACGTACGTGTACATGCTACGTGCGCGCCTCTACTACGACACGTGCGCGCCTCTACAATGACCAGTATGTACGCATACATTCACGACCGTAATGACAACGCTTACGACGCCGCGACTGTGTGGGTCCCGACTGTCAAGCACTTCCTTGCCTGCGAAGATGTAGCTGGTGGGTCCCAGCAGTCAGGGGGGCGAATCGTTTTTTTGCCCGGACGCACTTCCTTGCGCGCGAAGATGTAGCTGGTGGGTCCCAGCAGTCAGGGGGGCGAATCATTTTGTTTTTTTGCCCGGATGCACTTCCTTGCGTGCGAAGGTGTAGCTGGTGGGTCCCAGCGGTCAGGGGGGAAACGTTTTTTCTTGAAATACGGTGGCATGTCCGGTGGGTCCCCGCTGTCAGGTGGAGGAATAATTATTTTGCACGTAATAAGGAGGCACTTCCTTGTTGCGGTCGTGGACCCAGCTGTCAGCGTCTCCACACACAGTACTCTTCCGATGGAAGTCGGTCGTTGACCACATTGACCACGCCGCACCGAGAGCACCACGGCGGTGGACGACGGCGAGGCCTAGGAAGGGGATGACACGGATGCAGGGAAGACTCAGCAGTTGTTTCCCACGCAGAGGGGAGTACGACTGTAGAGGGTTTACTGGTTCGTCTGCCGTCGCCGGAGAATAACAGCAGGTGTGGGTGAGTAGAGGGATGGCTAGGCCAGCAATGGGAGTACGGTGGGGTGGTGAGGCCTGCGCGGTAGCACAGCCGGCCACGGGGAGGAGGGAGCAGGCAGTCCCGCCGGCGCTTGTTTGAGCGGCTGGAGCAGGAAGAGCAGAGATTGAAGAAGCACGACGGCCGTTGGATGGCCATCCAACAGTCACTGCTTGTGCGTCAACCATTTTTTATGAAAGCCACAAAAATGTGGAAAACAGCATACAAACCACATGCCAATATTTATAATAATTTAAAGCCCCTTTGCTAATTCTTAAGGTTTTTTGGAGCCCATTTTCTTTTTTTAGCATTACAGCCCATATTGTGGCCACGGTTAAAAAATTATACAAAATTTTGCATATTTCAAAGGCGGTCCGAACTGTTTTTAATCCCAAATTTCGACTCACATTCAAACTGATTTTAAAAATAAATGTATATCAATATAAAATCCAACAAATTCTCCACGCATAAAAATTAATGTAATTTAAAATCTCAAATAAAAAAAAGATATTTGAAACTAATTGCGGTTTGATGTGTTTTAAAATGTACAAAGACATTTCTCATTACCGATGGGCCATTTTCTTGGCCACCGAATGAAAGCTCTCCTCGTCTTGAAAGATTTGCAGCCCAACAGGCTCGACAAAGCGACTTACTTGGCAAATCACAAAAAACTGGTTGTGGCCGTGGACCCACCTGTCGCCTCTCCACGATAGTACTCTTTTCGATGGAAGTCGGTCGTTGACCACATTGACCACGCCATACCGACAAAGACCAAGGCGGTGGACTACGACGAGGCCTAGGAAGGGATGACGCGGAGCCGGGAAGACGCGGCAGTGGATGCCCACGCGAGAGGAGTATGAGGGTTCACTGCTCGGCCGCGGTGTGAGGCTGTCGTTGCCGCAGGCCCGGCTAGTGGTGGGAGTAGTAGGGGCGATGAGGCCTCAACGGCAAAGACAGCCGCACCGGAGGCAGGAGCGAGCGGTCTCCCCAAATTGGTTTGGGCGGCTGGTGCAAGAAGAGCAGCGATTGAAGAAGTAGCAGGACCGTTCGATTCAAATCCAATGGTTACTGCTTCTAGAATCGTTTGTTGACTAAGTTGACAAGCCCTGCATACGCGTCAACATAGTAGGCCCACAGGTTAGCCTCCCAACCGGTGTGCCCCAGATGTCAGTGGGAGGAATCTTTTTTTTCGCGTAATAAGGAGGCAGTTGATTGCGTGCGGCCAGGCCAGCCGAGAGAGTAGGGTGGGCCGGGGAAGCCTGCGCGGCATCACAGCGGGCCACAAAGGGGAGGGAGCAGGCAGTCCCGCCGGCGCTAGTTTAGGCGGCTGGAGCAGGAAGATCAGAGATTGAAGAAGAGCATCGGCCGTTGGATGGACATCCAACAGTCACTGCTGCTAGAATCGTATGTTCACTGACAAAGCCTTGCGTAAAGAAGTCAGCCATTTGCTATGATTTTTATAATTTTTACTCATTTTCTAATTCATATGGAATTTATTGCAGCCCGTTTTCCATTTTTAGAATTGCTGGCCATTTTCTGGTCAAGCATCAAAGGTCAAAAAATTAACTAAATATGTGGGAAATTTTGAAAATTCGCAAATTTTGCCGGGAACGAAATATTCTTAATCCAAAAATTAATAGCCATAATTTAAAAATAAATTAGTACTATGTCATGTTAAATCCAATGAAATACGTATAAGATATCGGTGAAGAATAAAACAAAAAAACTAATATCCCATTTGCTATAATTTTTTGGAGTTTTAAACCCTTTTGATATTACTTTTAATGACATTGACCATACTCTTTGGCCAGGACAGAATGCATCCCTCCTCGTCTTGAAATATTTGCAGCCCAGTAATTCGGAGAAAACAATTAGGCCTAGCTTGGGTATTCTTCAAAAAGAAATACTAGGCTACCTATTTTCCCAAAGAACTGGTGCATGAGCATTTAACTTTATTTATTTATTTACTTATTTATGTTTAGGGGACCATGAGCATGTACCTGGGCCGGATTCATGTGAGAGCCTCCCTTCTAGTTAATTATGGGCTTCTCTATTGGGCCTTCATCAAAGGGCTGCATCTTATCAACAAGTGGAAAATGTGTTCCGTACGAAAAATAGTATGAGCTATGTACCGTACGGGGCACTAAAGGATCGAACCATGCAACGACTTCCAAAACATTGTGTTTGTCGTTCTAACAACACATTTATTCAACCAATGCATTTAAATATACTACTGATTGTACATTGAAAACAGCAGCAGTAGCAACCAGCTGGGGGGTGCAATGTATAAAGAAGGTGCCGTAAGAGTGAAGACGCAGCTCTCTCTTCCAAACCAAACATCAGCCATCATTACAAAAGGGCTAGAAACAAAGAACAAGTGTATGCATCAAACTAAATAAAGATCCTACTACACCAAGTGTACGCATCTAACTAACTGGCTCAGTTAGACGTTACTATTTATTAAGCGGTGGAGATTGGCTGACGGATTGAACCAGGGTATGCAGAGCGTGGCGGCACATATCAGGGTATGGTGCATGCAGAGACGCATGGTAATCGTGGTACACACGCTTTTGCTCGATGAACGAAACCGCACTGCCATCATGATCCTTGCCGTCGGTTATCTCATGGTTAATCGGATAATTTAGTCCGACAAACAGAGAGCATGCACCAAGGCTACTTACCAGCCTCTAGTCAAAAATTCCTGAAAGCCCAGAGAAGCTGGGATTCTGCTCAAAGACCTTGCGGTGACTGTGATTGTATTCCGTGAAACAACACGCCCGGTATGTGCGAACGATCATCAATCTTTCGTTGTTGTCTGATCAAGCCAGGAACCACCTGCAACTGCCATGCCGCTTTTCTTTGAAAGGTTCTGGGATTAGGAAGGGTAGGGACACCAGGCGGCCTACAACATCATATCAAGTTAGAGTCAAATAAAAAAGGGCTCTTGATTTAGTCAATCTTAAGAACAGCATGTTATGAGCATGAATATTTTTTCAGTAAATGTTGACAGTAATATAAGCAAGCCATCATGATATCATAGGAAAGTAACATACTACTGTAACAGCCGTTTGTAGTGATGACTGGAGTAGGCCAGCAATACGTCCAGCCATAGAAGGAGTCGGCAACGTAAATGAAGCCCTTGTGTTCAATGGCATCAGAGAACCATGGAGGATGTATGATCCTGCGATGGACGTGCAGATTTATCCACTTACCGCAGAGACCTATTAGATAGGCGAGACCGCGGTCGAAGAACGCAATTAGCCTGAAGTCTTTATAATTCGCTGATCTTGTGGGCACTTCGCAGATTACAACCTTGAGCAAATCAAACTTGGTATCATGTTGGCTACTGTAAGATTCCGAGTATTCGGGTCATGTACCAAAGCAATGCGGTGTTAATCGAAGGAAGGGGATCAATCTCGGTGTAGACCTCCACGAGCATCCAACTGCCGCGACCGTCGACGAGCACCATCCAAGACGTGTTCATGCCGACCCAGTACATACCGTTAATGTAGCTGAGGCTGACGGGGATCGGATCGCAGTGAAGGGGGTTGATGCTCACCACCCTACGATCGTTATCCTGCATGACATGCCGTTTCTAAAGATCAGGCGGCATCAGCAAGCAAGGAGCTGGCTTAAAAAGCTCCGGCCTGAGGGCTTTGAGTAAACGGTACAGCCCCGACGAGTACGCGGCGAGCGGCATGGTACTGAGATTGTCCACACGCGAAACAATGAGCTTGATTACCTCTGTGGGGAGCGAATTCCAGCCACTCTTTCGGCGGACGCTGCTCGGTTCTGCCATTGTTAGTGCTCGGGTTTCGGACGAGGGGGGGGGCGCCTTAGCGGGGATGGAAGCTTGGACGAGATTATGTGCGGACAAAGATGGAGAAGCAAATATGTGCTGCGGGAAGTGGGCAGGTGATGATGACTACAGCACGCCACTTGACTTACGAGACACGTACCAGCAGCGTAGGGTCATATCGATGCCAGACAACTTGCTTGAGTGATCACAGTATTGGTACTCCCTACAGTACCTAATACAGTACTATGCCCTAGCTTGCTAGAGTAGAGTAGTAGAGTAGGACTCTGCTCTACTACTAGCACCGGAGGAGTAGTAGTATATTCTAATCTAAAATAGTTACAAACTTCAATGCCCGAGCATGGAACAACTACGAACCATGCTCAAAGACCGTGTCTATGTGGGGTTTGGACTTATATGCAAAAAAAATAGCACGATGCCCGTGCATTGCACGGCACACCATCATCACCAACTCGGTTTTTTCTCTACTCCTACTCCTATAAAAGACTCAGTTGGTGATGATGGAGGCGAGGAGGCGTGTTCAGCCAAGGCGTGCAGCGTGACGGACAAGAACACTATTAAATTTGTTATAGAAAACAAAGAAGAGTAGTAGAGATAGAGACATAGGGAGGAGCACGAGGTTGTGGGAGATAAGGATGAACGAGGCAAGACCTTATCTGTAAATGTGGAGAGAGGTGCGGGTATCTTTTGTAAAATTGTCATAGTTGGCTTTCTATCCGTCAGATATACAAGATGGCAGGCATACCATCATCACCAACTCGGTTTTCTATAAGAGTAGATATATATATATAGATATAGATAGATAGAGACTAGGGAGTACTAGTAAGGACACCATCTACTGCTTCGTGTGCTACTCCTGCGCTCCATTCGGCGGCCGCAACGTCCCCTATAGCCACTCCCTCCTGCGCTCCGTTCGGCGGGCCCTGTTGAAATCTGGGGAGCGCACTCTCGCGATTGCTGGCAGCCATGACTACACCGACGACGACTTCTTCCCCGACCTCGGCAACCTCTTCCTCAATGATATGGGCGACAACCTCAACGCCAACGATGCTGCTCCCGTTGCACCGTATGTGTTTCTGTCCTTCCTGTTTGAAATCGTGGTAGAATTCATGTTTCTACTCTGTATCCTACTACTATGCTAGTCCACATGATTAGTTTCATCTCTGTTATAGCCGTCATGATTTATTTTGTGCTTATTCGGATTAAATCTCATAGTAACTTGCTCATATATTCAATGGCGCAACGTCCCCTACAGCCACTCCCGTTTCATGGACGGACTTGTCGATGCCTCCAAGGAGCCCTTCGTCCACTGCTATGAGTGCCCGATGCCGTTTTGTGGCTCGCCGGCGGACATGGTGCATCACCTCACGGATGCGTGCAGCGGTCACTGCTAGCCCTTGGCGGAGAACATCAAGTACGAGACATGCTACCGGTTCACCATGTCGGAGTCGCTGGAGGATCACCGCCGCCTGCTAGTCTCGAAGGAAGACGGCAGCGTCTTCCTCTTGATCGTGGGCACCGGCGAGGCAAGCGCGGCCGCCGCCCGTCTCGTAATGTGCATCGGGGCGACGCCACGGCTAATCGGCTAATCTTGACATGAGGCAGATGTACGGGTGTGTGGTCAGTGTTACTACCCCTCCGGGTCGCGTGGGCGGCGGCACCGGCCTCATCGAACGGACTTGGACTCTGGGGAGCTGGGACTATCCCGCCAATGTGGACTTGGAAAACCCATGGCATCTGTTCTATCCTTTACCCGCTGATGCGGTGCACGGGGACTCCAAGGAGGTTCACCTGGACATACGCATTATCAAGTGCACTTAGAAAACATGTAGTGTGTGTGTGGGCGCTTATGGCCCGTGTCTTTGCCGCTTTTGATTCTGTAAGCTTGTCATTAAACTTGAGTGGCTTTCACTGCAGTCCTTCCTTTGAACTGCTCCTCTCAGTGAGCTGATGTAAGACACTTTGGGTTTCATTTGATAATGGAACCGGGGAGGAGCCTCCCTGTTCTTCGAAAAAAATTATGCATTATCAAGTTAAATGTTGATCATTAGTCTTCGCTCAATGTAATCCGCTGTCTAAGCATGTGGAGACTTCCATGCAGGATCTTGCTCTATTGGAGTATCGTGCATGAATAAAAGTGTATCCGTTTATGGTTTAGTCTAGAATCTTCCATGTATGAATTCTTACTGCTGTACTTGTGAAAGACTTACGATGAACCATTTCTTACATCTCCTCTGCCCCCTTGCAAGTCATCCTGATTTAATCCCTCTGTCTAGGTGTATAAGGGCATGGTTAATATTACTTAATAGTATAGCCAACTGTTGACTATAAGAAAGTGGCATGTCATCTGTAGCCAACATGTATAACAATCGATACTTAAAAACTAATTCTTAAAGATCATTTCTTGCAAAGCACAATAAGTGTTATTTCTTCACAAGTTTTGGATGTAGGTTGAACAGTTGAACGCTTTTGTTTGCAAAAGATACCTTTTATCTATTTCACCTGGATGTTTGTGAGCTCTAGAGATGAGATAATATCCGAAGAAACCTATCGATACCTGTTAGACATGAGATGACCCCCACATCCTTTGTCAAAATAAACAACTCCCCGATCAATGCATTTCACTCTTCGGTGCAACGCACGGGCACCTTACTACTATAGATTAGTACGACCAAAAATTGAACTAACATTATATATAGTATGATAAATACTGATGCATGTCACCTAAAATTATATCATTCAAAACTATGTTCAAATGCGAATCCAACGATATAGTTTTTGTTGACATGCACTAACATTTTGTTAGTTAAATCTTCAGTCAAATTCAATGGGGGACTAATAAACCACGACCGATGTAGTACAAGTGTATAGGGCGGCGCTGCATGGGAGTCTCACCTCTCACCCCGCTCGTGGCGCGGCAGAAAAGCCGTCATATCACAAAACCCAACCACTCCCAGTAATAAGTGGCCTGGTAAAATAAACGGACAAGCAACCATCACATCCCTCCGTCTTTTTTGCATTTCATCTCTCTGCATTTACTTTCTCCGGTTCATCTCGCACACTCGATCCCTAGCTACTACTCCAAGGGCCAGTTCTTTTGGCGGCTTCCCCAGCTTTTCCCACAAGACTAGTCACAGTGGGGAGTAACAATAAGGCGCCTCACTCATTTATTTGGGCTTCTAAATTTTGACCAAAGATTTAACTGATAAAATGTTACTCCCTCCGTCTAGGTGTGTAAGTCATCTTACGAAAACCAAATAATCCCAAAACACATAGGCGCGGTGCATTAACTTCTACCTCGTTTCTTGTTTCTTGACATATCAACCAATAAGAGATAAAGAGTGTGCATGCTTTTAATGACTTGAGATATCAAACACGACATGCAGTGGTTAGTTCATTGCATGCAATACTATTAATTAGCAAATAAAATTAACGTTTCTCGTTTTCTCCTCCTCCTTGGTCACGGTGCACAGCCTAAGATGACTTACTCACCTAGACGGATGGAGTAGTGCATGTGACATGCACTAACATTTCATTAGTTAAATTTATGATCAAAATTTGACACATATTACAATGGGGACCAATAAACCAGGACAGAGGTAATAGTAGTTATGGGATTACTAATCTAGAAGCATAAAAGAACTGGCCCCTGGTACTCCTACTAGTAGTAGTACTCAAGTTGGAATTCAATTGCACGGCACAACTTGTTAGGCAAAAAATTCGATCTGAGGTGTAGGAAGCGGTTTGGGAATTTGCATGCCTTTCCAACCAGTGAGATACTCCGTACAAAGTACGACATAGAAATAACGACAAAGAAGGAAGCTAAAAGTGAACAATCAAATGAGCATTTTTGCATTTGTTTTGCATTGAATCGTTTCACAAGCTTGACTAGTGTTGTTTTTCTACTTTTACAAAAACTGCATCGTAATGTTAAAACGTACATTTGCACGTACATAAGTAATAGTAGTACTCCCTCCGTCTAGGTGTACAAGTCTTCCCTCCTTGGTCACGGTGCACAGCCAAAGATGACTTATTGACCTGGACGGAGGGAGTAGCACAGTCTGCAAGAATATATCGAGAGAGACGTGTAGTGCGATAGTATATAGTAAAGTTTGTGCTATATGCACATACTTGCAAAATGCGTACGAATACACAAGGTTTCCAAACTTTCCCTTTTACATACTTAATTAAGGACGCAAAAAATTCCTGAACGTTCGGGATTTATCATTTGCGTCCCAAAACTAATGAGATCGCTTTACTTAAACAAAAATTATACTCCTCCTAAAAGCCACGGCGCTGTAGAGCGCTGCGGCGTGCCACGAAAGTGCCACAGTGCGCGGCCGTTTACTAACTGCACACAACGCCTCTTCCTCGGTCTCACAACTCGCGAGGTGCTGATTGGCGGCTTGCCGGGCGTAGCGATCTCACCGGTGTGGTGATCCGCGCCAACAGGTACTCCGCCTCACCGGAAGCGTGCACCTGGTCCACGTATCGCCAAGCGTAGATGAGGCGCTTGGGTCCGACTGCACGCAGGGAGTCGGCACGGGCGTCCTCCGCCACCCTCACGGCCCTCGCACGAGCCTTCTGCCAAAGAGCCAATTGCCTGACTCTCTCGGACGCGACATAGGCCTACCAGGCAGCTTGTTCCGCGGTGCGCTTCTCTTCCTCGGCCTTCTTCTCCGCCTCTATTTTGGCGCGTTCTGCTGGAGGCAAAGCCTCCCACAAGGCGACATCCATTTCTTTCCAAAGCTCCTCAAGGCTGGGGGGGGGGGGGCTCGGCGAGCGGCGCGGCGTTCTCCTCATAGCAGGGAGCCGACGCGTCCTCCGACGCGCGTGCTAGCGAGATTGGGAATGCTGACGCGTCCACCTCGATGCGTCGCGGCGAGGAGCGGAACACCGACGCGTCCTCCTCGACTAGTGGCGGCGAGGAACGGAACGGCGACGCGTCGCGTCGCGGCGAGGAGCGGAACACCGACGCGTCCTCCTCAACTAGTGGCGGCGAGGAACGGAACGGTGACGCGTCGCGTAGTGGTGAGGAGCGGAACACTGACGCGTCCTCCTCGACTAGTGGCGGCGAGGAACGGAACGGCGACGTGTGACCGTCCGCGCGGTGCAGCGAGGGGCTCCTAGGGCTTGGGAGGGGCGACGCCATGGTGGTCGACGTGAGAGGGAGGGGGAGGAGATAGTGATGAACGTGAATGTGAGGGGGAGGATATAGCGATGTCGTTGGAGGCGCAGTATTTATAGCGAGCAATGGTACACCTACATAAGATATGGACTGAGTTGCATCGACTTAATCGCATGTTCAGTTATCATCGACATGTGGGCGAACACCTGTTGGGCCCATATGTCAGTGACCCAATGCACCTGCAGTAAAGTAACAGCTACGTGGGCATATTTGTTGGAGTAAATTACGGGGGAGCGAAGGGGTGGAAATATTGCTGGCCACAACGGATTGGACGAGCGTGGGGGGAGGAGAGTCATGCATGCAGATTTTTTCAAACGGGGTGGAGTGGTGGGACCGCCGGAGGGAGAAGGAGAGTTTGGCAGGCATATTGTTTACACACATGGAGAGGAAAAGATTTGGAGACGAACGGGCTTCACAGAGGTATGGGGAACGGTGCATAATAAGTCATCTTGCATGCCGGGCTAGGTATAGTCTCAAGTCATTAAAAACATACACGCCCCACACATGTTCATATTTCAAGGTGCACTAAATTATTGCATGCGATGATTAAGGTTGGCCATAATTGTGGTATCTTAGCTGGTATCATGCACACGGGAATAGTAGCAAACATGCTGATGTGGCAAAGAATTAAAGAAGAGAGGGGGGTTAGAGTAACTAGTGTTCATGCATGCATTGGTAAACACATTTTTGTGTGAAGAACGACAACACTAGTCCCTCTTTTCCGGTTTATAGGGCTTATCTCAAAATTTTAGTTTTTTCATTTTATAAGGCTCAATTTGGTTGTTTCCCATCACATGTTCAGAATCCAAGGTGCATTAAATCATTGCATGCAAGTATTAAGAGAAAATTGACCAATGCATGCATGCGTTGCAATTAATGCATTGGTAAACATACTCTTTTGAGGAAAACAAGAGCATTAATTGGGTGCTTTTGCAAACTACAAAAAGTATTCCACCACTCACCATCTACCTTGGTTGGTGAGATTTTTGAATTGAGCCTTATAAACCGGAAAGGAGGGAGTAGTTGAGTACTTTTGCAGACTTCAAAAACTATTCCACCGCCTCTACTATCTTGCTAAGAGTAGGTGAAATTTTTGAATCGAGCCCTTTAAGAGCATGGTTAATAGTATAGCCAGCTGCTGGCTATAAGCCAGTGCCATGTCATCTACAGCCCATCTTATAGTCAATATGTACAATAGTAGATGAAAAAAGTGTACTACTTTTTTATTATGTGGCCCACATTTCATTCTCACAAAGTGCCTAGGAGCACGTGCTAGAGCTGGCTCTTCACGAAGAGCCCGCTTACCTTTTCTCTCCTCTTCTCTTTCCTCCAACTAAGCAGAAATATACTAGTTTATTCTTATAGACTGCTGACTCAGCTCTATTGTACTTGCTCTAAACTACAAGGGAGGTAGTGGTACTCTAATAGCTAACCTTGTTGTGATGACAAGATAGGACATGGCACGCACCTGGACGGAGGAACTAGTCTGCATTGTGCATTTAAGTTTTTTCTGAAGTCAATGTACCTCTACTTTCACCAGACTTATAGAAAAATGTATCAACATTCACAATGTCAAATCAATATTTTTACACTCATTATAAAACGTAGTTCTTATACTCATTATAATCAGTATTGTAGATACTGATATTTAGTATAAATTTGGTCGTGGGATTTCATTGATGCTTGTCAAAGCGTGGAGGAAGCGGAGCTTAGGGCTTGCATTGCCGATCTCTACATAGGTATTTCTCTTCATAATCCTGTAATTTTAGAGACTGATTGCGCTTTTGTGGTAGCGTCTCTTGCATCGGGGGACTATGACAGGTCTGCTATGCGTGACCTGAAGATGAAAGTGTTAAGCATCTCGAAGTTGATCAACAATCTTCAATTGTCAAAGATTAGTCGTTCGGCCAATAAGGTGGCACACTTAATCGCTAAGTATAGCTTTGACAATAGATTAGATGGTATTCTTGTAAATAACATACCGCCATGTGTGCTGAATATTGTATCGAATGAGTGTACTGGTGTGGCTGGTTAATTAATATAAGGTGGTGTTCAAAAAAAGTATAAATTTGGTCAAACACTTTGCAAATGGTTGACGGGAGTAAAAAGAACCAGAGGGAGTATCATGCATGCGGAGTAGGCAAAAAAAATTCCTCATTTATAGCCGTTGAAGTCTCAAAGGGACCGACCGCGCGAGGGAGGCGTAGGTCGTGGGAGGCACACGGTTGACGGAATTAAGTGAAGTTATATCCACGCGCCGGCACGGCGTGCGAACTGGCAGAAGCTATACCGTCAGGCCTACGATATGGGTCTAGTAGACATGACATCTAGTGGGTCCTGCATAGTTCTCGAGAACTCTTTGGGGGCTTGCAGCCGTTTATCCACCGGCAAGCCAAGAACCCCACGCTGCTCAAGACGCCCTACTCGTCCCCGTCTTCTACTACCTTACAACAGTTTGCTCCCAGTCATCCCGTCCTTTCACATTAGTTCGCTCCCTGTTTTTGCGGGGTACAACAGTTCAACTTTTCCTAACCCTCCTCCAAAATCCATGGCCTCCCAAATCTCCATGGTCGCCGCTGAGTACCAGGTTAGAGCCATCACCGGCAATTAGTTCATCGTCATCTACACACGTGGATCCGCGACGGTGAAAGCATGGCTTGCTCGCTTCCTACGCATGTTCAACGATTCAACGGATGAGTGGGTTCTTTGGGCTAGATGTTGAGTACACCACAGCCCCGGGACGAGAGAAGGATCTACAGGACGAAGAGAGGAAGAAGCCCGCCGTGATCCAGGTTTGCGTACATAACGCTTGCTTGGTCTACCACATATGCCATGCCGACGTTGAGTGCCGTGGATTTTAAGAACTTCCTCAAGGACAAAAGAGTGAAATTCACATCAGAGGCTTTAAGAACGACAGGGATGTCACGCATCGGATAGGTCTCGTTGTAGGCTAGCCCTTCGATCTCCGTAAAGGCAAGCCCGGTGTCCTCCTCTCAACCTTCAATGTTGACCTGGCAGCAGCCATGATTGATCCTTCAGACGCTAAACTGAAGAAACCTCATCACGAGTTTCATCATGCATGGGAGTCGAAGACATTAGATGAAGATCACATCATGTATGCAGCAATGGATGCCTACCTTTGTTTAAATATCTACAAGGGTTGGATGAAGAAGCAGAGCCCGGTGTCTAGTTCAAGCAAAGAAGCGTCGGCGACGAGGAAGAGGAAGAGGGACGAGGACAAAGTCGAGGACGTGGACTCGGACTCCGAGTAGGTGGCAGTGTCGTCGCTCATGCTGGTTCTACTGCAGTGTCAAGTGGACTAGTTGCTTAGTTTATTTTCAAGGGTGTGTTGTGTTGAGGCCCCAGCAGAACTATGTTTAGTATGTTCTTTCTCGTTATTTGAACTCTTTAGTACGTACAATAGTACTAGTACTATGTCTTACTACTGTTCTTCTTGCAGTTGGTACTACTGCTCGTATCTTCGTGTTCCTACTGTACTTAATATGTTCATACTAGTAGTATAATTTGGGTCAGTCGATTTGTGAAAGAAGTTCGACAGAGCAAAGGAAGAAGACGGCAGAAGAGGTGGAAGAAGCCCTTCTAGCCATCCATGTTTCATCAAATGGCTCACATGAGTCGACTGACCCAAATTGCTCCATCAGATTGCAGGATCCACGTGGCATTCAAGGTCTCGAAGGTAGATTCCGCGTCCGCACCCGATTTGCAGGCTCGACGCGCGCGTGACCGGCTTCCGCCGCGACAGCCACCATGCGCGCCTCCTCCTCGCGGGCGGAGACGACAATGACACGCTAGTTCCTCCTGGTCGGCGTGCTGGAGCACGTGCTCGTCCTCCTCTTCGTATGTTGCGTGCATAGACGCGGCTCCACCAGCTGCTCGCGTGCTTGACAGCGCGGCGGCATCGCGAGGAGGGACTGCAGATAATGTGAGTGGGCGAGCCTTCAGCTTCATGGCACAGGGATGGTGGCGACACGGCAGTGATGGGCGAGAAATTGTTGGCCGGAGCAGGCGGGCGCCGGCATGCGCAACGGCGGCTGTCGTGGTTTTGTCACGGCAGATGTCCTCATGAAAGGACTTAGTCGCGGAGCCATTGCTACGGGTTAACTCGGAGGGGTTAAAGCGGACGCAAAGACACGAGAGTTATACTAGTTCGGCCCCTTCGATGAAGGTAAAAGCCTACGTCTAGTTTGTGATGGGATTGATGTGGTCTCGATGACTAGGGAGCAAACAGCTTCGCCTAGACCTCGAGTTGTCGTTCTCTGTCTTTGAACCGCCCCGGGTTGTCCCCTTATATACAAGGGTGACGCCCGTCGGCTCAGAGAGTCCCAAACTCCGGTTCATATTCGTATCCGGGTTGGTCTCTCTCTCTATTCCTAACTTACAATACAAGTTACACATCAGGCCGGTTTACGGCCATGTGTTCTGAACCGACTACGTGCCTTGGGCCCTTACACTCATGCCTCTTGGGCTTTTACACCATTGAACTATCGATGAAGATAACCCGGCCCAGATAGGCGGTTTACGCCCAAAGAGTAACGCCCCCAACATTAGGCCCTGATTGATTTGAACAGGTTCATGTCAATCCTTGAGAAAAAACCTTTATCTTCAATGCCTTCTTGAAATCGTTGAACCGCCGTAATGTCACTTTTCTCCGGTGCTGTAAACCGGTCGGACGTCCTCAGAAAGATAGCATCCGCGATATCTTCTTTGTTTTAATAGATCCGCAATAATCAAGGCGACAACTCTGCTTTCTAGGGTTATGGTTCCTTGATTCCCGCGCTACCGCACAGTATCCTGCCTTATAAATAGGCCCAAGGGTCATCCCTTCTCTTCCCTTCGTCCCCCCTTCTCTTCGTCTTCCTCGTGTCGCTGGCCTCGAGCTCCGCCGCCGTCGACCTTCAGACCGTCTTGGGCCGCTGCATCGACCTGAACGCACCAGAGAAACACAGATTCTTTCACCTCTCCTCGACTCAGGTAGGTCCTCGGTTCCCTTTTGACCTAGATCCATTCTAGGGTTTCCTGTCCTTGCCGTACTCCATGTATTGTTCCTGTTCATAACAGACTCTTGAATATATCTGTGATACTTTGCGCTGATTAGCAGTAACTTTTATGCTCCCCCTGTAGTCTCGTGCGTGCATCCAAGGATCTCGTGCATCCTCTCTGCTCATTGCATCAATACTGCTCTGTTGTCTTCCTTTTTTGAATATTTTTCTTATTTTCTGATCTGGCTTCAGATCCTTCGTTGTAGAAAAAACTTGTAAACCTGTTTACGCACACTTAGCCATTCGCAACCTCCATTGCTTTCAATATTTAGACCTTAGACCAAAGCGGTTTAACTTAACATAGGAAAAATTAGATAAACCGGTACACACCATTAGCCCTCTTGTTGAACCGCCAGGATTTCTGGAGCAGATACTGTCGCTTCATAAAACTCCGGTTTAGCATTGTACATCGGTTCTCTCTTTATCCCATCATATTTCTTTGAAGCAGATTTATATATCTTTCGTAGATGGCCAAACAAGTGTATGAGTGCAACTGGGCTCCTTCCCGTGTCACTGAGACTCAATTAAACAACCTGGTCCTGACTGGCGCTTTAGCCAGTAAAAATAGCATCCATTGGAGGGTCCCTGGCAAAGAATGTCCACCCACCCCTCAGGAAGGAGAGGTTGTAGTTTTCGCTGATCACCTAGCCCGGGGCTTCAATCCGCCCGGTTCAAAATTTTATCGAGATGTGCTAGCCAATTTTAAACTCCGTCCACAAGATACAGGCCCCAATTCCGTCACCAATATATGCCACTTCCAAGTGCTCTGTGAGGCATACTTTCAAGAAGAACCCACAGTGGAGTTGTTTAGAGACTGCTTCCATATAAACCGCCGCACATAATTCACTGACGGGCCTAACACGGAATTAGGTGGTGTGGCGATTCAGAAAAGAAAGGAGGTCACTTATCCTCATGTCAAATTGCACAGCCACCCCAAGGAATGGAATCAAACATGGTTTTATTGCAAAGATACTTCACCTGCCAATGAGAATCCTCTTCCTGGTTTTCGTCCGGAGCGGCTCAGCAACACACATCCCTTTCCACAAAGATTAACTGCCAGTGAGAGAAGTAAATATGCTCCTCAACTCTCCAAGCTCAGAGCCTTCATGGCTAACGGTTTAACCGGAATTGATCTTGCATGCTGTTGGATATCATGGAGCATACTGCCCCTCTCCCAGCGCTCCAGTTTAATGTGTGAGTACACTGGTAGTGTCGACGACCCCCTCCGACACATTAACATCCAGCTTACCGATGACGAGGTCACCGAGGCGGTGAAGAAGATCTTTGAACGAACCGGAAAATCTACGTGCCGGACCGGTCTGCTCCCCTTGCGCTACCAACAAACCGCCATCTGTAAGATTTCTTATTATTTTTCACTGAATATATTATCGCCATCCCGGTATAACTTTTAATACCGACTGTTGCTGAACCAGTGCGATGATCCGTTCTGGAGCAAGAAACGCCCACAAGAGAAACCGGAGAAACCGGACAAACCGGAAAAACCACTTAGGCAAAAGACAAAAGCTGTCAAGAAGACTGCTCATAAGAGAAAACCACGCCTCTTGATCCAAATGCGGATGATGATGTGGGTAATCCGGACCTTGAGGTAGAATTTGATTCACTTGGTTTACTTTTCACACGCCTAATTAATGATGATGTTTGTCGATGATGATCTTTGAAGCGATGCGCTGATGTTGTAGAGGTAACCATTCTCTCCTCTGACTCAAACCCTTTGCCTTCGCTAAAAAACCGTCAGGCAAACCGGAAAATTAAATTTTTTCATCCCCTTGCTTACTTGGATCCCAAATTTCTTATGAAGACTCAACAACATGAAGCTCGCCGCACAACTCGGCAAGACAAGGCCGTGTAGTTACCTCCACCGGTTTACCAAACAGTCCGGTTCGAAACACCGCTCAGAGGTCTCTAATTTGCTTGTCGGTGCTCCTCCTAAAGCAGGCTGGTTTCACAACCACTTAATCCGTCGATTTCGATTATCAGGTCACTTCCCACTCCTCATCCGGGCGAGTCATCACCACTCACCGCCGCCGCTAAAAACGGTGCTTGGGTAAGTTATACTTTTCATATTACTTCTACTGCATCACTGTGTAGTATATGCCGTATTTAACTCTTGTTGTGCTTTTTCAGGGCCAAGCCTAGGCCGAGCAAAAAGGCTCGTCTGGGCAAAGCGGCCGACGAAGAAACTGCCCCTGAACCGGGGAGCACCCCAAACCTTAAAGCGGCTATCTGTGAAGACACACCCAATGATCCGCCACAGCAAAATGACGATCTTGTTACTGAAGAAAGGCCTACTGACACCGCCCTTCCTGCTGATCAGCCTAGAAGCCCAACCGGATTGAAAAATCCACCAGTCCATTCTCGCTCACGACCAATCGACGGTTCCTGGTCAAACCAGCGGCTCCAAGGACGATAACATCGTAATTACTGGTTTTGGCCACAGCGAACCGGGCAATCCAGTTGCTTTATCTAAACATTCTGCCAAGGAGGAGTTTGCCACTATGAGCAAGGGCAAGTGGGATATTGATCTCGCAACTTATGCCGCTCTGAACCCTCAAGACCTTCACTCCGGCTACTTGAACTGGATCAGATACCAGCCGTGACTATGAAGCTGGCTCGGTGAAAATGATGAAAGAGAAACTTCGAGGTAACCTCCATGTTCTTTTCTTGCCTGAATATTTCCATTCTTGTTAACTCTCCTAGTTCCCAAGGGCGGTTCAACTTAGCATAGTTAAACCGGGACTTAGTATAAACTCAATGCTTCGTAATCACCGATGTAGCCCCAAGAGCCGGGTTTAACTTAGCATAGTTAAACCGGACTGTATTTTATATCGCCACATCAAGACATGTTCGAATAAATAGCCATTAGCCCCCAAGTGCCAAGTTGAATACTTGTATTGAGCTTGGGACTTTGTGATTTCATTGACAGATGAAGATTAAATATGCATTAGCCCCCAAGTGCCAAGCGTATAACAGGTTATGCACTAGGGACTTGAAATGACGATATGTAACATGCTCCCTTTT
Source organism: Aegilops bicornis (assembly GCA_021605145.1). Classification (NCBI taxonomy): domain Eukaryota; kingdom Viridiplantae; phylum Streptophyta; class Magnoliopsida; order Poales; family Poaceae; genus Aegilops; species Aegilops bicornis. Next base: position 475,387,271 of record CM038670.1, on the reverse strand, counting down.
TGTTGCAGAGTGAGATACGTCAACAAGCCGCACAAATCCAGGACCTCCAAGAAAATCTGAAATCTCAACAATCGAAACCTCCAAGGCCAAGGATGAGCTGAAAACCGCGTTAACTACTATGGAGCAACTCAAGGAGTGGTTCAAGTCTCGAGCGGGCTGGGGATACTGAAAAGGCCGCTTTGACCAAAAAGGTTGAAAATGCTGAGGCTGCCCTTAAACCGGTGGTAGATGAGCTGACCATCGTGAAGCGGCAAGTGCATTCCATGACTGCTGCCATCTTCTGTAAGCTTCCTTTTGATTCTATGATAATCTTGACCTTTCTTATGATAAGTCCGGTTTGTAATTTCTCTTGCAATCTTTGTAGGCACACGTATTGGTCACTTGGGGTCGATGTTCGAAAAATTGAAGGCTGCCTATACCTTAATAGAGCAACAGATATCTGAGCGCAATGGATCATCTCCATCGCATCTCATAACAATCGGGCACCTTCCTTAATTCAGGATAGCCTTAAGAGGTTGTCCATGCTTCCCGCCTCGGATTGAAGAGCTGAAGAAATCTGCTGCCGAACCGGCGCCATCAACGCCTTTAATCCGGGCCAAAGCATGGGTGCGATTTTGATCCCATTGAAGCGGCTCGAGGCTATCGGTCTGAAGGAAGACGGCTCGGAATTCAACGAAGATGATTTGAGAGCAATAAACCGGGCAGTGTGCCCTTTGGCTTGCCAATTAGCTGAAGAAGCCAACTTGTCGCATTATCAAGCTCAGTATGATGATCAGAACAAGCGAGTGGCTGCACCTATTCCTGAAGCGGAGAACCTGATCCCTCCAATCCGTAAGCATACTTATGCTCCTGGTATTGACCCAACTTCCCTGATCCATGAAGAGGTTGTCTTTCAAGCTTTAATGGGAATCGAATGGACCACTGTTGATTTCCAGCAGCTGGGTAGAGAGGAAGAGGCTGAAGTGGCGCAGGACGACCCACAACCATCAAACCGGGGCAGCGAGCAAGCATGAACCGGAAGCCGGTTTGAAGAGCTGCTTTATTATATTGATGAGTGCGCGTGTGGGAGCTTACTTTAGTTTTATATAAGGTTGGTCAAACTTAAAACAAAATTGTACTAGTACACGTAAACATTAGACTTAGGCAGCGCTTTTAATAGTTAGTACCACAACCATGATACGGAATCCTGTGCAAGCGCGTGAACCACGGCGGCACATGGTCGATCGAGCAAGGCGTCACCGTGTCGCGCTCGAAGGACATCCACCGAACCTTTTTGTGTGTGTGAAAACAATCCTCGAATATTACTCAACTTTTTTTCCTGGGAATTTTTTTGACGCTGCAATATTTCCATATATTTGAATTTAGCTCCAGTTCATGTTTATTTGGATTTGGACGTTTTAGGTGCGCCCTAGTTTTTTTAATACTGATTTTGTGTGTGTGACTGAGAGAGAACGTGTGTATGTGTGCATGTGTGTGTTGTATGGAAGGGCAATGTGGAGACGGTGTGCGTGTGATCTGACATAGAGAGGTGTGAATGTGCAAATGATCATGCATGAGTGAGACATAGACAGATATGCCGATACGTTGTGTATACATGAGAGAACGGTCTTCTAGTTTACTTGTGTGTGTGTGAGAGAGAGAGAGAGAGGGAGAGAGAGAGGAGCATCCGTAACACAACAACCATCTCTCTTGATTCGTCCATCCCTCGCACGGTCGCATGCAACACATGTATCAATGCGCACATTTTGACACCCTCACCCGGCCCCTGCCCACCTCAAGGCCCACACAATCTCTTTGTGAATACCCATTTCTCTCCTTAGGTTTGTTTTCTCTCAATATCTCTCTCTCTCTCTCTCTCTCTCTCACACACACACACACAGACACACGCAGCACAACACACACACTCCCCCGAGCACACAATTCATCCCCATCCAAGGTTATACGGAGACCACTCTCGCTTGTGCTTCTTTGCACCCCAACATGCACAACACCTCAATATTCAAAGAGGGCATCGAGCAGATCGAAGACAGCGACCCCACCGCGCTAGAGATTGAGTGTCATTTTGACGCTGTGTGATGTGACGACGGCTGACTGACTCCTCCCCCCACCCTCTCTCTCTCTCTCTCTCTCTCTCTCTCTCTCTCTTGCACAAAATTACAAACCCCTCTCTCCCCCGCACAAAATTGTCAATCCCTCAACCCACGAGATCCTTCCCCTCTCGTCCATGTTTTTCCATCTCTCTCATCAAACATGTTGTCTCTTCTCCTTCCACGTATACAGAATCTGGATGCACACGCATCTCACATATATTACATGTCTCCATCTTTCTCACAGACCTAACTTCTTCCTCTCTCTTTCTCTCTCTTTCTCTCTCCCACTGTCTCATTAGGTTTGTATCCTACTCTCTCGTCCACATACATACAATGTTTCCCGCCCTATCTGCTCCATCTTCAAAAGATCTCTCTGCACGTTTCATTCACACATTGGGATATGTCAAAATGTTGCTTCTATGATGGCCCTGTTTGGATCATGGGGTTAGAGCTAGTTTGGGTTAGTTGGGGGCTCAAATAACCCAAAAGTATCCAAACAGGGAGGGTTAGAGTGGGTTAGTTCCATCTAACCCAACTATCCCGGTGGAGAGGTGCTTATTTGGGTTAGAGTGGGTTAGAAAATAACTCTAACTCTAACTGTGTTAGAGTATCCAAACAGGCCAATGGCTGATGTAGAGTTATGGTTGTTTTTGTTGCATCCTACAAAGTAATAACTATGAAATGCATTTAGATTCTCATTTATTTGGGATTATGTGAGTTTGAGCATGTCGTGAAGTACTATAGACCTTGTATACATCTTGGGATTCGACAATGATTGTAACTATTGAATTGTATAGACCATTACATTCGAAGTCAATAGCCTAATATATTTATTTCACAATTTCAACAAATGATTAGTTCACTACTACAAACTAAGAAAACAAATGTGTACTCCTCCGCTTTTATTTAAGTCCGCCAGATTAGCATTGGTCAAAGTCAAGTTTTGTAAACGCTCAGAAAGCTTATAACAAAAAATATTAACATATACAATAACAAATAAATACCATTAGATTCATTATTGAATGTACTTTCACATCATACATATTTGTTATGGTAAATGTTTATATTTTCCTATAAACTTGGTCAAACTTTAGGAAGTTTGACTTTGGTCAAACCTAATATGCAGAGTTTACTACTACTACTCGCTAGTTGCTTAGCCGAATCACTCAACACGCCACACAGGGAGTCCAGTGTCACAAAATTTTGAGGTCGGCGGGAAAATCTCCCACGACCCTGATTCGAGCAGTGGGAAGTTACCATCATAGCCTTCGGAATAGGCCTACGAATGACGCTTGGTAGGGGGCTGTTTTTGTAACTTCAGGTTCACCCTACCCAGCCAACCCCACCCCGGCAACCAGAGTAGTACACCTGAATACTCCCCATTTTCTATCCCCACCGCAAAGTAGACTTCTCCACGGCACCGCAGCCTTCGTGCTCCTCCCCTTTACATTGGCGCACTCGTCCACCGCAGCGCATCTGCCTCATCGACGACCTCGTACGCCGCACTGGAGACGGTCCACCGTCGTCGTCGTACACAAAGCCTCTTCCCCGTCATCGTCTTCCACGGTCTCGGATCTGCTTCCCGGAAGCCGACGCCAAGCGCAGAAGTACCACCGTCGTGGACAATGAACTGACTCCCGTTGCCGACCATGACTCATAGAGGCCGCCGCGACCATCGTTCTCCTCCTCGATTGGTAATGTGTGTATTGAATCACTTAGCAGTACATGTGCAGTTCCAATTTTGTTCATACCTACCCTTCAAATTTCCTGGGTGCTATTGTTACCGTAAAAGTAATTGGTTATAGCCTCCATTGTCCAACAGAATATCAGCTTGTAATTATGCGTCGCTCCTGTATCGGTAGGTTTTTCATCCAGAACTTAGTGTGGCAAATGATGGAAAGGTTTTTAGAACTAGCAAGATGCCCATGCGTTGCACGCATCAAGATGCATTTGTATGAGTAGTTTATCTTGTGGGAGAAAAGGATGAACGAGGGAAGGCCTTATATGCAAATATTGAGAGGGGTATGGGTATCTTTTTGCAAAATTCCCTTTTGTTTCCTTCCTATCTGTCAAATATAAATCGGACCCCCTATATTGCAAGAAAAAAAGTATAGAGAAAAAAAAGTAGACAGTAAAGGAAGTAGAGATAAATATTAAATATTAAATATTAAATAAATATCTCTACTCTTATAAAAAAACCGAGTTGGTGATGATCGTGAGGATAAGCGTAGGCAAAAAGCGGACGCTCAATTCAACATGAGGCTAGGAGCAGCGTTGCCCTGGGAATCCGACGACGATCAGTATCTTCACGCCTATAGTCAGACGTCGGAGGAGGACATCACCGAGGAGGAGTCGGACGACGAGGAGTAGTTGAATTATCTTTTTTATCTATCTATGCTGAGAACTATCCTCTACTCTATCTACTTCTCGATCTCAAAGATCAGAACGCTTTTTTAAAGGGTCGCGCTATGCGATTCTGTTGGAGATGCTCTAACATGGCGTATTTAGTGCTTTAATGTTGCCCACAAGATGCGCGAGTATTACTAGTAGTATATTTTTCTTGCCATGTTGAGATTTTAAAACCACGAGTGCGAACATGCAGAGGAGCAATGAAGACCAAACACGGGATATTCGGGACATCTTCAAGGAGCGTGGCAAGTTAAAGAGGAGTCGCACCGAACCTGTAAAACGAGCTTTGGTAAGTAACACCCTTTCAATTACTTTCATGTAGCCTCGTGTTCTTCGATGTGTATATGTTGTAGTTTCTGTTTCCCTTACGCGTGGTGTTCTTCGATGTGTAATAAGAAGAGTCTTAATCGTCCTAATGCTTTCATTTTTAGCTTGATGTAGGAAGTGGGTATTCTCACCTTGTAGTCTGTTTTTATATATTTTTTTCCTTTTGAATTCACTTCTCCGAGTTCTATTTATCTGGCTTCTACTAAATGTTTCTAGGTTGCTCTGAGTATTGATCTAAAAAAGAAGTAACTTCATGTCAGGATGCAGTTCCTGCGAGGAGGGAAGTATGGTCAACCTCGAGATCATGTTTCCAAAATGAGGCTGGATTACACACAAGGTTCCAGTTCCCTAATGATGTTGGATTAGACACAGGGTGCAAATTCCCAGATGATGCTGGATTACACACAAGCCAGGTGGAGTCGTCAGCTGATCGTGTCCTTGTGGCATTAGTAAAGGCTGAAAGAAAGCGTGCGGCAGCCCTTGAGAATGTAGCTGAGTTCCTTAAGAAGCGAAAAGAGCAATCAAATGCTCTCTTCACCCAAGCCAAAGAAGAGATAGAAGAAGCCAGAAATAAGCTAGCAGAGGTAGAGCAGGCTAGGCGTCTCCTGCTATCTAAAACTGTTGTCAATACAAAATTTCCTTCATAATAGCTAGGTTCAAATGTTTATCCAGTCAGCATGCCTGTTGTGATGTCCGTGCATCTACTGATGTGGCACAAAATGTTTTTTTGGGTCATGTAATAACAGCAATTACTTTCCAAACAATAATAGACGAAGCATTGGACATGGTATAGTTCACGCGCAAGCCCGACATTCCAAGTTCAACTTCCACATCAAACTCATGTTCACAGATATCTGCACATTTCATACATAATGTCCACAACCATGATTCATTTCAAAGCCAAAAAATGTGAGGAGAGTTATAAATAAAGAAAAACCTCTACTAGTTCTCGCTACGGTGCAAGCACAACAAGTCAAGACCATGCGTAAATTAATTATATTTTAGTAATTTTTGTGTTCTAAAATGCCCGCCGCCCATGGAAGGGCGTGACGTATTCTTGGCACGCCTTGAGATTCAATGAAGGCGGCGGGGCAGTCTTAAGCTTGTTGCCTGTGGCGAGGAGGCGTGCTTTCGGCCAGAGCGAGTGCGGCCCTCTTGGCAGCGCCGGTTCAATGCCTGCGCTATGAGAGGTCGCGTCCGTGTCAGAGCAATCACTCCCTCCAGTCCTTTTTTGTTTGGGAATAACAAAATCTCGTTTTCCATTCACATTTTACAAGTAAAATTCGTGGACAAACTTTGGCCCCAAGTACGATGGGGACTAGTAAACCAGAATGGAGGTAGTAGTTTTTTTAATCAAAGAAGGGTTTCCCCTTCTGATTAAATCTAAACCATAGTATTTGCCCTAGAACTACCAGGTTCAACATCTCGCAACATAAACCCATACAACCTCCATCGCAAAAAAAAACCATACAACCATACGCCAAGGAGGTACGTAGTACTATGAATTCCATTTTCGCTCCATACCAATCGTTCTGAAAACTACTTACTACTTATAATGCGCCATTGAAAATCGGAACTCTTAACCCCGCTAGAAAAACGATATTTTAAACGTGGCTACACGATCTGTGGCAACTGGCGAGCCACCGCGCTCCAAGTCGTTCACCTGTGGTCCCGACCATCAACTCCTACGGATCAAATTATCATGCGAGCTGACTATTCCTACAAAGGTGCTCCACCACGTACCCGGTACCCGCGAATGCAGCAATCGTGCACCTAGGGTTTTAGGGTTTATTTGTTAACGTCGCATTTATGTAACACTCACATGTGCGAGGCATGTGAGAGGCCCATTGCGTGCGTCGCCTCTTCTCTTCAGATATGTACTCCACCATTTGTCCGGTGTCCAAAAATTATAATAACTACTAGCAATGTGCCAATGCGTTGCCACACGATCAAAGTAGATTATTACATATTCACCGATTTGATAGAAAAAGTCTAGTTTTGAAATACGTATATCACTAAAAATATGTTATATTTCACTCAAAATATATTCCTTTGGCGTTTTTGATGAGATAAGGGAGGAATGTTGTTGGTTTCAAGATTTGAGAAGTGGTATATGTCTAATTTCTATTCTTACTAGCAAGATGCCCGTATGCTGTACGTAACATCAAGATCTTGTGGGAGAAAAGGATGAACGAGGGAAGGCCTTATCTGCAAATGTGGTGAAGAGTGCGGGTAAATTGCCATATTTTCCTTCCTATCCATCAGATATGAATCGGACGACCTACATTGCAGGATGGCAGGCCCACCATCATCACCAACTCTATTTTTTATACCTACTCTTATAAAAAGCATTGTCGGTGATGATCGTGTGCCTGCCATCCTGCAATATAGGCTGTCTGATCTATATCTGACGGATAGGAAGGAAACTATAGCAATTTTGCAAAAAGATACCCACACCCCTCTCCACATTTGCAAATAAGGCCTTCCCTCGTTCATCCTTTTCCCCCACAAGATAAACTAATCATACAAATGCATCTTGATGTTCCGTACAACGCATGGGCATCTTGCTAGTTGTTGCAAATATCCCATGTGTGTGTGAGAGAGAGGGAGAGTGGAGAAGGACGGAGTGCATGTGTGACAAAGACACAAGGAGTGTGTGTGCGATAGGTATCAACTTAAAATGAGGCGATAGTGCGTGTGTGCACGATCGAGAGGGCGTGTCTCGAGAAGGGAAGAAAAATCTACATAGATACAAGGAGAAGGAGAGAGACATGTATGCGATGGTGGAAGCACGAGTGTGCGGGTGTATAAACCTATCTAGAGGCTAGCTAGTGATAAATGTTTGTGAGAGAAGTACTAGTCAAAAGCGAAAGCGAGAGTTTTGTGTGTGTGTGAGAGAGAGACGGTGAGTCGGGAAGGGGAGGAAGCAGGAGTTGTGTGTGTGTGTGTCTGTGAGAGAGAGAGGAGACGGTAGTCGGGGTTGTGTGATCGGTAAACAAATGAATAATGTCACCAGGATGGAGATTTAAAAGGAGACCGCAACAAATGTTGTGTCTACAGGAGAGAGAGAGAGAGAGAGTAATTTTAGTGGTATGAGTCATATGTAGAGACATATAGGGTGTGTGAGAGAATCCCATAGAGAAAAAGACAAAGTGAAAAACGAGTGGAGACTGTGTGTGTGGCCGTGAAAAAGAAAGCTTTGCTACCGAGTACCAGAGAACAATAGAGACGTAAGAGATAATGAAAACCGTGTAATGTATAATGATAGGGAGAGTGTGACACTTCTCAAGGGAGACGTCGAGAGGCCATGTTTGCGAGGATAGGAGAAACATGACGTGAGCATGCGGGTGAGCTGGAGAAAAGAGAGCGATATCTACCTGAAGGAGCATGCATGCGAGAGAGATGGGCGTGAAAGGAGTGAACAAAAAAGGGATTCAAATATTTGAATTCGAGATGATGATACATGTAATCCATACTCGAACGAAAATTGATCTATCAAACATGCATACTCATATGAATTCATGCACATCTATGTTATTTAATATGTAGGTATTACTGATCCATACATTCTAGTAGAACATAATTTGGTTAAATTTTTTTGAATTCAACCGTAAGATTTCGAGATCGTTGTATTTGTAAATCATATTATACATAGAAAGGAGCAGAATTCTTTGTTGTGCTTTTGAAAGTATATATAAAAAAATGATGTATATAGAATGTAATTCCAATTGAAAATGGATCCCGCACGAAAAAAATAGAATACAAACGGGATTCGAATTGAGTTGGCACGGTAAACGTGCACTCTGCAAAATTTGAACGAAGCGGGGAAAGTCGCAGAATCACCTCAAACCAAAATCTGCGAGATGGAAATCACTACGCCTATCCTCGCCACGCAAAGCCTATCTGCTGGATTTCTATAGGTTTTGATAGGGGTAGGTTTGTA